>JAAGEH010000018.1:29641386-29727465 GCA_011751065.1 Lasiurus cinereus | reverse complement strand
TATAGTTATAAAGTAGCAACGAAAATAATTTTATGGTTGGGGGTCACCACAACATGAGGAACTGTATAAAAGGGTCGCGGCATTAGGAAGGTTGAGAACCACTGCTCTAAAGTAGCTGAAACATAAAACCACTATCAGGGCAGCAAAGGCCATGGGTACCAAGAAGCCACAGAGAGAGACTACAATGTTTTTTCCTTGGAACCCCTAACCAAAAGCACAAATCACCATGTGCAGGGGAGGGTTTCATATACTCCTGGGCTTGACCTACCTTCTTAAAAGGTGGATAAGGGCAGGGTAAAGATAAAGGAGAGGATTCTAGAAAGAGGACCCAGCATTAGCACAGGGATGGAAGGCAAATGTGCATGGGTGTCTAGAAAATGATAAGTAGGTAGTATGACTTAAATGCAGTGGTTTGATATAGAAGAATTTTTATGAAACAACTTATAAAAATGGTAATCTTAAAATATGGCATGATTCCACATGTCAGAGACCAACAAAGAATGCATAGAGAAACCATTTATTCATTAAACACGTGCTCTTGAATGTCAATTATGTTTACAATGCTACACCAAGTGTAGGCATAATTCGTGAAATCTCAAGACAAACAAAATTCTGAGAGTTCAGCAGCTTCAATGACAGCAGCAGTCAATTTGATTTTCCAATTTACTGTCAACTTGTAGTTAAGCGGAGTGATTTCTTTAAACAATCCCAGTACTAAACTCCTTCAAATACCTATTTTGAATAAGGAAACAACGTTTTTATTAAGGGGCCCCTAAACGTGTATAACAAATGTCATCTAATTTTATTAACATGTAAGTACTAAATATATTTACCATATCGAATACCATCAACTAGAGGATTTTGAAAGGAAATCCATCTGTCCACTTGAGCCTTCCTGGCAGCCTCCTTCTGGGAAAGGAAGCCAGGAATGAAACTCAGCCTCTAAAAGTATGTTTTTAAAAATTAATAATGTCCGTTCTCAGGTTGGGGGTTTATTAAATTTCTTCTTATGTACTTTTCAATCTTCCTCTAATCACCATCTGTTTTATTCAGTTCCTATGACTGCCCTAATTTAAGTAATATTTACCTGAGCTTCAGTCAATATTTGACATTTTTAGTAAATGGTTTACTATGATACTGCTTAAACATTTATTAAGCAGTTAAAATTGAGTCTGTACCTCATCTTGTGTTTATCTTTGAACAGAGCAGGTAGAGCACAGGTGCCACGGTGGAGTTCAGAGCTTATATTTAGCGGTTCGACCAACAGTCATCCTGCAGACTTGGCAAACTGTGGGACCAAGGCTGTCACCAAAAAGGAACCAGCTGCACAAGAACCAGGAAGCCTGTTCATTAGTGGCTCCACTAGCTCCAACCCTGGTGGGAAGAAGCCAGTCAGACTTAAATTAAAACTCCAAATTAACTTTTAGTTGATCTTGAAGCCAATGCCGAGAATGTCACTATATTCACAGCAATCTAATACATACCTTGAACTGTTCCTCATCTTCTACATTTCTTTTCCATCAGGTGAAATTCTATAAGTACAAAATTCTTCCTCCTAGAGCCACAGTCAATCATCATTTGTGGCCAAAGCAAACTTGCAGAAGGTGGGAAGACAGAGGTAAGATTGACTTCTTTGACACCAGTAAGTGCTTCGAGTCCCACTCAGAAGGAAGGGAGAAGGATGACCCTCTATTGACTGACCTGTGGATCTGGAACCTAAACTCATTCATCCTACAAATATTTGTAGCATTTATGTGTTACTCTGTACCAGGCACTATGCCAGCAGCTGAGGCCAGGATGTTGAACAAAACAGACCAGATTCCTGCTGCTTAGGGGACAGACAGAAAAATAGGCAAAAAAACAAGAAAAAAAATCAGATACTGATCATTATAAGAAGCTTTAAATGGAATAATTTGATATTGTTGACTAGTGTCTCCTCTGGATTGACCATTAAAGAACCCTCAGAGGCAGTGACAGCTAAATCTGAAAAACTAGAAGGATTGCTATGGGACAATCAGGGAGAAGAGAGCATGCCCCGCCGCCAAAATAATTCAATGTCCTAACCCCATCCCTGTATAGGACCTCATGTGGAAATAGGGTTTTTGCTGATATAATTAGTTAAAATGAGATCATACTGGATTAGGGTGGGCCCTTCATTCAATACGATGGGTATCCCTATAAGGAGAAGAAAATTTGGACATAGACAGGGAAACCGCCCAAGACAATAGAGGCAGAGATTGGAGTGATGCATCTACAAGGAACACCAAGGATTGCCAGCAACACCAAGAGCCAAGAAATTGACACGGAATCGATTCTCCCCTAGAGCCTTCAGGAAGAAGCATGGCCCTGCTGACAACTGGACTTCTAACTTCTAACCTCCAGAACTATAAGAGAACTATAAGTTGGAGATACTTTGTTCTGGCAGCCTTAGGAAAGAAATACGTACAGATGGAGAGCGCTCCCAGGATCTATACTTGTTAGGGAGTGAAGGAAGCAGGACTGATAGAGGGAGATGTTGAAATAACTATGATATAGCTTAAAAAAAAGTGTCCTCAATCCATGAGGATCTCTGGAGTTGGGAACACCCTATAGAAATGACCCAAGTGGAAGCAAAGAGCCTTTGTGTATCCAGGATGGATGTGTCATTGGCTTGGGGCTGCCCCAGGGAAGGGATGAAACTTTGTGTGAGGCTGCTCCATTCTGCTAAAGGCAAGGCCCAGAGGGGAGCTCAGCTGTGAGCGATCAGCTTCCAACAATTGGCAGCTAGAGGCTTGGGGTGGTAAGAGCCTTTAACCAGAAGAGAGATCTGGGTAGACCTTCGCTGTGTCCATTATCAGTGGCCACATTGTCTGAGCTTGGGAAGGGCTCAGGGGCCCAAAGAGAAGGGAGTTTGTTTCTTTAGGGACCAAATGACTAGAGAGGGAATCAGAGGCAAAGGAGAGACAAAGTGAACAGAGAAAGCAGAGGGGCTCTGAGAGTTTGAAGAGGTTTGAGAGACCTTTGGTCCAATCCCACAACCCCACATGGGACTGTATCCCAAAATCAGGAGAAAAGGACAGGCTGCCTTCTGTAGAGTGTCCCTCTCCCTGGAAAGTGGAGAAGTTCTTCCTTACTGTCAGCTAAGATCAACCTTCCTGGGACTCAGTTTGCCCAATCTTCACACAGTCATCTGCTTATTCCCAGTAGACAAAAGATTTGTTGAGCTTTATTTTTTTGTGGTTTGCTATGGAACTTTTTTCCAGCTACACACATTCTCTCCTATGTCCACTCCCAGGGAGGACAGACTGCAAAGTGGCCCTTTATCAGAGACCCACTCTGTATACTCACTCATCAATTCCTCTCCAAATCAGGTCCCACAAAGAAAAGAAACTTGCAAAATAAAAATTTCTTACTATTTCCAAATATTATCATGCTTCACAATTCACCCCATTTCTGCCCCTTGAAGTCGTCAGGGGAGTTGTGGCGGCGGGGGGGGGGGGGGCCTCCTATAAGGCTAGACTGCAGTAATCTTTGGATTCCTTGATCTCCTCTCTCCATTGCCAGACTTCTTGCTTCATGATTTTTTTAATTAAATCTTTATTATTCAGATTACATTTGTTTTTCTTTTTTCCCCTCCATAGCACCCCTCCACCCAGCTCCTACCCTTCCCTCCCTTCCATTGACCTCATCCATAGGTGTATGATTTTTGTCCAGTCTCTCCCTGAATACCCCTCACCCCTGTCCCCCTGAGAATTATCAGTCCACTCCCTTTCAATGCTCCTGATTCTAATATATTCACCAGTTTATTCTGTTGATCAAATTTTTAATTTACTTAATTTTTAGATTCACTTGTTGATAGATACGTATTTGTTGTTCATAATTTTTTTTATTTTATTTTTTATTTTTTTATTAATTTTTTATACATATCTCCCCATTGCCCCCCCCTCCCTCCCAGGCATACCCAGACCCCCCAGTGTCTGTGATCATTGGTTATGTTTATAAGCATGCATACAAGTCCTTTGATTGATCACTTATTTACCTCACCTAACTTTAATCTTTCTGCTATAATTTCACAGTCTGTTTGATGCTTTATGATTTTTGTCCTCCTGAGAATTATCAGTCTACTCCCTTTCTGTGCTCCTGATTCTATTATATTCACCAGTTTATTCTGTTGATCAGATTTTTAATTCACTTAATTTTTAGATTCACTTGTTGATAGATGTGTATTTGTTGTTCATAATTTTTTGTCTTTTACCTTTTTCTTCTTCCTCTTCTAAAAGAGTACCTTTCAGCATTTCATATAATACTGGTTTGGAGTTGATGAACTCCTTTAGCTTTTTCTTCTCTGTGAAGGTCTTTATCTGCCCTTCAATTCTGAATGATAGCTTTGCTGGATAGATTATTCTTGGTTGTAGGTTCTTGTTGTTCATCACGTTGAATATTTCTTGCCACTCCCGTCTGGCCTGCATCGTTTCTGTTGAGAAATCAGCTGACAGTCGTATGGGTGCTCCCTTGTAGGTAATAAACTGTTTTTCTCTTGCTGCTTTTAATATTCTCTCTTTCTCTTTTGCTCTTGGCATTTTAATTATGATGTGTCTTGGTGTAGTCCTCTTTGGGTTCCTTTTCTTTGGGGTTCTGTGTGCTTCCTCGACTTGTAAGTCTATTTCTTTTACCAGATGTGGGAAGTTTTCAGTCATTATTTCTTTAAACAGGTTTTCAGTATCTTGCTCTCTCTCTTCTTCTGGCACCCCCACAATTCTGATGTTGGTACGCTTGAAGCTGTCCCAGAGGCTCCTTACATTATCTTCACATTTTTGGATTCTTTTCTCTTCTTGCTTTTCCAGTTGAATGTTTTCTGCTTCTTTATATTTCAAATTTTTGACTTGATCCTTGCCTTTCTCTAGTCTGCTGTTAGTACTCTGTATAATAGTTTTTATTTCAGTCAGTGTATTTATCATCTCCTCTTGGGTCTCACTAAATTTATCCATCTTTTCTAGCATATTCTTGAAAAACCTTATAAGCGTGGTTTTGAACTCTATATCCAGTCGTTTTTTTTCCTCCATTTCTTTTGCTTGTAATCCCTTCCCTTGTCTCGGCATTTTCACTGTGCCGGGGAAACTTCTGTGCTGGATTCAGCCGAAGAAGCCTCTGTTGAGCTTGGGAGGGGTGGAGTCTCAGGGCTTAAGGCACCGCCTTGCCTTCCAGTCGGCCCCGCCCTCCACGGCCCCTGAGTCTCACGTGACTGGGTAATGGCTGGAGTGGTCCTTGTGCGCGCGCGCACCCGCAGTGCCTCTAACCGCTGCCTTTCCGGCTCCCCTGCGAACCAGGACCACACGAGTCTAGGTCTCCAGGGTTTCGCCCAAAACAGGGGCTTAGAGGAGTCAGAAGTGGCACAGTTCGGAGGGTCTGTCTCCCGCCCACTCGCGAAAGCCAGCGGCACAATCAGCAATCTGTCCTCCGAGTGGTGCCGTGCGCAACCAGACCTCCGATCCTTTGCAACTCCCCTAAATTTAAGTGCACTTCTCCCTTTTCACAGTCCAAACTCCCCCCGTATGAGTTTCAGCTGGATCTGAGGTTTAGTGTCGCAGGACAAGGGGTTCAATGCCTTTGAGAGTCTCCGTTTCCCTCCCGCCAGAGAAAACCAGCCAGGTACTCCGGCACCCGCTCTCTCCTCGCACGCGACTCCATACCTCAGCTTTTTGCAGCTCCTCTGGGTCTCCGTGAGCCCCTCTCTTTCCCTCTAGTTGTAGAACTTCCACTCAGCCAGCTTTCCTGTGGTTCTGGATGATGTCCGTTCTGTCTTTTAGTTGTAGTTTTGAAATTGTTGTGCGAGGCAGCAGTATAGGTGTTTACCTATGCCACCATCTTGGATTTCCTCTGTTGTTCATAATTTTTTGACTTTAATCTTTTTCTTCTTCCTCTTCTTAAAGAGTACCTTTCAGCATTTCATATAATACTGGTTTGGAGTTGATGAACTCCTTTAGCTTTTTCTTATCTGTGAAGCTCTTTATCTGCCCTTCAATTCTGAATGATAGCTTTGCTGGATAGATTATTCTTGGTTGTAGGTTCTTGTTGTTCATCACGTTGAATATTTCTTGCCACTCCCGTCTGGCCTGCATCGTTTCTGTTGAGAAATCAGCTGACAGTCGTATGGGTGCTCCCTTGTAGGTAATGAACTGTTTTTCTCTTGCTGCTTTTAATATTCTCTCTTTGTCTTTTGCTCTTGGTATTTTAATTATGATGTGTCTTGGTGTAGTCCTCTTTGGATTCCTTTTATATGGGGTTCTGTGTGCTTCCTGGACGTATAAGTCTATTTCTTTCACCAGATGTGGGAAGTTTTCAGTCATTATTTCTTTAAATAGGTTTTCAGTATCTTGCTCTCTTTCTTCTTCTGGCACTCCCACAATTCTGATGTTGGTACGTTTGAAGCTGTCCCAGAGTCTCCTTACATTATCTTCACATTTTTGGATTCTTTTCTCTTCGTGCTTTTCCAGTTGAGTGTTTTCTGCTTCTTTATATTTCAAATTTTTGACTTGATTCTTGCCTTTCTCTAGTCTGCTTTTAGGACTCTGTATAATATTTTTTATTTCAGTCAGTGTATGTTTAATTTCTATTTGGTCCTTTATCATCTTTAGTTGGACCTTTACCATCTCTAGTTGGCTCTTTTACATCTCTAGTTGGTCCTTTTTCATCTCCTCTTGGGACTTGATAAATTTATCCATCTTTTCTAGCATATTCTTGAAAAACCTTATAAGCGTGGTTTTGAACTCTATATCCAGTCGTTTTTTTTCCTCCATTTCTTTTGTTTGTGATCCCTTCCCTTGTCTTGGCATTTTCACTATGTCGGGGAAACTTCTGTTTTGAATTCAGCCTTATAATGCCAGACGTGCAAAGCCACAGAAGCCTCTGTTGAGCTTGGGATGGGTGGAGTCTCAGGGCTTAAATGACCGCTTTGCCTTCCAGTTGGCCCCACCCTCCACGGCCCCTGAGTCTCATGTGACTGGGTAATGGCTGTAGCGGTCTTTGTGCCGGAGCGCCCGTAGTGCCTCTAACTGCTGCCTTTCCGGCTCCCCTGGCACCAGGACCACACCAGTCTAGGTCTCCAGGGTTTCGCCTGAAACAGGGGCTTAGTGGAGTCAGAAGTGGCACAGTTGGGAGGGTCTGTCTCCCGCCCACTCGCAAAAGCCAGCGGCACAATCAGCAGTCTGTCCTGGTATATCAGGCAGGGGAGTGAGGCCTGAAATCAGAGGCAGACAGAAATCAGAGAATATTTGCTATAACCCAGGCAAGATGCGATGAAGGCCTAAATTTAGGCTGGGCCAGTGGGTGTTCAATGCCCTTACCTTGAGGGATGCCAAGGCCACCCCCAAGGAGCTGGACTGAGGATGTAGTGCCACAATCAAAGCTGAGAGATAAGGCGAATCAAAAAAGCAGGAAGCAGATCAAGAGAGATTCTTAAAGCAGTAAGAGATGTTCCTAGTAGTTTTTTGGTGAGATCCTCCAGCCGGCCTGGCAGGCACATCAATTACGTTTAAAGGATTGACATGAGACAGCCATGGGAATGGAAACAACAGAAAGGAAATAGATTTATCTATAGAATCGAATAACCAGTTGTAGTGAGCAAAGGACCTGATACTCTAATTTCATACTATAGGGGAGGAATAAGACTTTCCTCTAACCTCTAGTTCAGTGACTGGGGCCTGTCAAACTGACAAAAGACAGATTAATAGGAGAAAGGCATACACCTTTTATTTGATGCTAATACTTTAATTTTTTTAATATGCATGGGAAACCTTAAGTCTTAAGGCTTAAGAGAAAGAAAGTAAAGACCCAAAAGAGCAGTTAGACCCAGGAGCTTAAATACCATTTTAACAAAGGGTGATAAATTTGTGGAGAATTTACAAGACAGAGGAAAAGTCAGGGTAGGCTTCTAGGGGCAGTAAATTGTGGGAAGGTAAATATATGGAAGGAAACTAATGAGACATAAGGGTAGTTTTATTTGTGTAGACCTATCTCAGTGCCACTGTCCTGTCTCTAGTGATAAGGGTTGATCTCCTCTTAAATGGGATGGGGGAGGGGACTATCTTCACAAAGGGGAATTTATGACCTGCTTTTATGCTAAAAGGAGGAGGATGGAGAACTCTTTCTGTATTTGCTCATCTTAATTACCTTCAGCTACAAACAATTCTTATGCCATATTGGCATACTTGAGGGTAGCAAATTCTGATCTCTTTCAATATTCAAGTCTGGGGTGGTTAGAGAAGTGGGAAGGACATGCCCAAGTTTCTAACTTGGAACCTGAGGCATTCACTAATGTAGGAGAGAAACCAAGTGGGTAGGAATAGGGAGAGAACATGTTGATAATGGGTTTAGTGGGAGAGGCAGAAAGCAAGAATTGGAATGATGAAAGATAGCACCTTGATAGGGAACAGTCTTGAGGAATAGCAAGGTCCAGGATGATAAGGAAGAAGATGACACCACTTAAAAATGGCAGGTCCAGGACCTGCAGGCTTGAGGCCACCTTTCCTAACAGGGCTGCCTCGGCTCTCTGTAACTACACACAGCAGTTAGCTCTCCCTCCCAGCATTGGTCACTTAAACCATCTGAAACTTTTACATGACTCTTCAAGTCACTGATGGAAATTCTAAACAGGCCTGAGCCAAACACTTACCTTGAACACGCTTGGGGAGTTCCAAATATGCTTTTACAGTTACGAAGGATTTTGTTTTATATAATTAGGAAGAAATGCCAAGATATTTCTGAATACCTATGTATTCAATTTTCTAATCCCTCACCTCAGTTACTTTCCCATGACAGCTTGATTAGAAGGCATCCCAGAGAGAGAGAAGGTGAAATATTTTATCTTATGGTTTATTGCTGGAGCTGACCAGCAGTCCCTGCATGACAGATGAACTGATTACTCTGAGTTTCATTGTGAAAGAGAAGGCTAAGGGACAGCCCAGCTGAAGAAGCCAGGCAGCCTCGATTGCCTGCCTCATTAGGCTTTTATTGGGATTTTTATCTTTAGGTACAATCAGTAGGGTGAGTAATCTTGGGAGGACACATGTGTTTGCATTGTCCTCTAGGCAAGGGCATCCAGGGATTAAGCATAAGGATTCCAGTAAACACCCGGGGTCTACACCTGTACAGACTTGTTTGGAAAGGTCAAGGAATAATTAGGGCTACTGCCTTCAACACTCCTCTAAATCTCCCCTAAGTCAGAATTCTGATAAACAGACAGGCAGCTTTCCACACACTTCTGTTTTCTCAGAATGTCCTCCTTACAAACTTTCCAACCAAGTCTCCTGTGCTCCCCAACAGTTTATTTCCCAATTTTATCTCATATAGGTAAGTCCAATCTCCTGCAATCTGTAGGGTCCATGTCCCATCTAAATATAAAAAAGACTAAGTGACTGACCATCCATCTGACCAACCGACCAATTGGCCAGTACATATGACATGCCCTGGCAATGTAAAAATAAACATTGACTCATGCACACACAATACATATAAAGCTCAGCTGGTGCCAATCACACACATGTATTTCGATCTGTTATTGTCAATTGTGAATTTTGTTGTTTTGTTAATATTTCTATTATAGAGAAAGGGTGAATAGCGATAGTAAAATATTCTCATTAATTTCCTTTCAATGTGCATGAATCTGTGCACTAGGCCACTAGTAACTAATAAAAGGCTATGCTTCTCTCAGTAAGATACATCCAAAGTGCAAAAGAGGCTCTTGGACTTTCTAGTAGTGATATGTTTTCTCTTTTATTTTTTTTAATTTAAATCTTTATTATTCAGATTATTACATTTGTTTCTCTTTTTTCCCCTCCATAGCTCCCCTCCACCCGACGCCCACCCTTTCCTCTACCCTTACCTCCCTCCCGTTGACTTCATCCATAGGTGTATGATTTTTGTCCAGTCTCTCCCTGTACACCCCTCATCCCTTTCCCCCTGAGAATTATCAGTTCACTCCCTTTATATGCTCCTGATTCTAGTATATTCACCAGTTTATTCTGTTGATCAAATTTTTAATTCACTTAATTTTTAGATTCACTTGTTGATAGATACGTATTTGCTGTTCATAATTTTTTGGCTTTTACCTTTTTCTTCTTCTTCTTCTAAAAGAGTACCTTTCAGCATTTCATATAATACTGGTTTGGAATTGATGAACTCCTTTAGCTTTTTCTTATCTGTGAAGCTCTTTATCAGCCCTTCAATTCTGAATGATAGCTTTGCTAGATAGAGTATTCTTGGTTGTAGGTTCTTGCTCTTCATCACATTGAATATTTCTTGCCACTCCCATCTGGCCTGCATCGTTTCTGTTGAGAAATCAGCTGACAGTCGTATGGGTGCTCCCTTGTAGGTAATGAGCAGTTTTTCTCTTGCTGCTTTTAATATTCTCTCTTTGTCTTTTGCTCTTGGTATTTTAATTATGATGTGTCTTGGTGTGGTCCTCTTTGGATTCCTTTTCTTTGGGGTTCTGTGTGCTTCCTGAACTTGTAAGTCTATTTCTTTTACCAGATGTGGGAAATTTTCAGTCATTATTTCTTTAAATATGTTTTCAGTATCTTGCTCTCTCTCTTCTTCTGGCACCCCCACAATTCTGATGTTGGTACACTTGAAGCTGTCCCAGAGGCTCCTTACATTATCTTCACATTTTTGGATTCTTTTCTCTTCTTGCTTTTCCAGTTGAGTGTTTTCTGATTCTTTATATTTCAAATTTTTGACTTGATGCTTGCCTTCCTCTAGTCTGCTGTTAGGTCTCTGAATATTTTTTATTTCAGTCAGTGTATGTTTAATTTCTAATTGGGTCTTTTCCATCTCTAGTTGGATTTTTTTCCATCTCTAGTTGGTTCTTTTTCATCTCCTCTTGAGACTCGCTAACTTTATCCAACTTTTCTAGGATATTCTTGAAAAACCTTATAAGCGTGGTTTTGAACTCTATATCCAGTCATTTGTTTTCTTCCATTTCTTTTGTTTGTGATCTTTTCCTTTGTCTCAGCATTTTCACTATGCCAGGAGAACTTCTTTGTTGGATTCAGCCTTATGATACCAGACTTGCAAAACTGCAGAAGCCTCTCTGTCGAGCTTGGGATGGGTGGAGTCTCAGGGCTTAAGGGACTGCCTTGCCTTCCAGTCAGCCCCGTCCTCCATGGCCCCTGAGTCTCATGTGACTGGGTAATCGCTGGAGTGGTCCCTGTGTGTGCGCTCTCTCGCAGTACCTCTAGACTGCTGCCCCTCCGGCTCCCTTGTGCTCTGGGACCATATGAGTCTCCCCAGGGTTTCGCCTGAAACTGGGGTTTAGTGGAGTTAGAAGTGGCACAGTTGGGAGGGTCTGTCTCCCGCCCACTCGTGAAAGCCAGCAGCAGAATCAGCAGTCGGTCCTCTGCATGCAGTGCCGAGCGTGTCGCCAGACTTCTGATCTTTTGTGACTCCCCTAAATTTCCATGCACTTCTCCCTTTTCACAGTCCAAACTCCCCCCCTATGAGTTTCGGCTGGATCTGGGGTTTAGTGTCGTAGGATAAGGGGTTCAATGCCATTGGGAGTCTCCGTTTCCCTCCCGCCAAAGAAAGCCAGCCAGGTTCTCAGGCACCCGCTCTCTCCACGCGCTTGTCTCTGTACCTCAGCTTTTTGCAGCTCCTCTGGGTCTCTGTGAGCCCCTCTCTTTCCTTCTAGTTGTAGAATTTCCACTCAGCCAGCTTTCCTGTGATTCTGGATGATGTCTGTTCTGTCTTTTAGTTGTAGTTTTGAAATTGTTGTGTGAGGCAGCAGTTTAGGTATTTACCTATGCTGCCATCTTGGATTCTCCCCGATATATTTTCTCTTGTATCTGGATCTAAAAAACTCAAATTTAATATTCAATTCTAGAATAGGAAGGGCTAGAGAGGAAGAATGAGGGCCTGCTGCTGGATGTGCACAGACTAGATGACAAGGAACCGAGAGGAAGGAAGACAAACTGAGTCAGATGAACTGGTTTCTTGCCTAGGCCATGTCTTCTAGGCTCTGGGAAGTGAGCAGACCACTGAACTTTGGCTTACTATCCCCAAAGAGGGGCAGCACTGTAGTTTACTATGCCTGGTTTAGTAGGTTAGCATGAGAATAAAGATGAAACAATAAGTGGGAAAATTCTTTGCAAATTTTAGCTATTAGAGATGTACTTTTTTTAAAAAAAAATTAGGGAAGAACCTCTGGGCCTGCATTTAAAATATTTAGCAAGTCTTTGTTTATTAACTCTTTGCCCATTGCTATGCATAACCCTTCCCATCAGCAAGAACCTTTGAAAACCAAGGGCTGAATGAAGAGCTGCTTGAATCTGGTTGCAAAGCAAAGCAGGTCCTGCCAATTAAAGATAAACCTCAAGGCCCGCCACCAGCAGCAGTGAAAGACATCTGCATGTAAAACATAGTAAAGACCAACTTTAAATTTCCCAAAGGCAGGGGGGTGCTGTCTGGAAGGAGCAATTACACCCCTTCAACACAAGAGGGTTTGTAGAGGACCCTCTTGCCAAAGCCTGTGTTCTTTCTGGAATTTTTCATTCTCATGTGGATAATTTTCTGATGCTTCTCTCCACCCAAAAAGCCCAACGGGTCCAGCCCAGCAGCTCAGCGTTGCAGGTTTACTTCAGGAAATGTTGTAAATACTTATTCCTCCCCTCCCCCAATGACAGTTTTCCAGGTCAAGGTTGCTTCTTCCCTAACCTTCCACTCTCCGTCAGCTCCTGGGGAAAGCTTGCTAACCCTGGAGAACCGCCTCCTCTCAGCAGCTGGAGACTCTGGGTATGCTGTTGGCACCACACCAGTACCCACTCCTTCCCTTCTCTTCCCATAATAACCACTGCTCAACAGTTTGAGGCCCCAGGCAGGTAAGTGGCTCATAAATTGTTCAGTAAAGGGTAGCTGTTAAGATTACTAATAGCATGCTATGTGCTATGGGATACTTAAGGGAAATATATGACCCAATTTGCCTTGGAGAAGTTGAAGATCTATCAATCCAGGTGGATAGTGTTTTTTATGTTCTAACCTAGAATCTTCTATCTGGCAAGAGCTTGGGAGAGCAAAGGTCTGATCCCTGATTTTCAGCACGAAATCATCTTGCTTTCGCAGAGAATGCCCTTGAGGCTTGGACAGGTTGAGTAATCTCAAGGTCACACATTTGGCTGGGACAAGAGCAGGGGCTTCCCCTAGCCTACTGGTTCTCGGTAAAGACATTGCTCATCGGCTTTCAGTTCTCCATAAAGTGGCATTTGCCAGCCCAAAAGTGCCAGTACACAACTGTAAAAATTGATCACTCCAGTGTTTTGACTAGCCTTAGGATATTTGGATCATCTCAGACGGAGGCTAACTAAATAGCCAGAGCTATTTCCAAACCAGCGATGGGCCAGGGCACAGAGGATGAGGATGAAGTGGATCCCATCTACCCAGGGGCACAGAAATGCAAATTAAGGGAGAGAGACAAAAAGTAATAAACAATGTAACAGCAATATGACAACAAAGGAAAGAGCTTGAATATATTAACAGCATTTTCTTTAAAAAGAAACGTGGCAGGGTGGAAAAAGGAAGCAGCAGGGTGGCCTCCAGGAATGTAAGTACAAAGACATGTTGGTTAAGAAATGTGGGTAGCTGCATGAAATAAATATAAAAGAAAAGCCAAATGAGGTTAGGCTCTGCCACTACAAGAAATTAGAGAAGATGAAGATCCTTCCTTTATGTCTCTCTGGCTCTCAGGCAGGCACTCTCATACAGTAGATGCGCGCGTGCACACACACACACACACACACACACCTACAAGAACGCACACGTGGTAAATATTGTGAATGCAGCACAAACCACCACATCAAAGGTCATCATCCTCCTGTTTCAAGGCGGCTACAACTCCAGAACTTGAGACTATTTATTCAAAAAGCTTTTCAAATGCTACAGCTACAAAAGCCTCTTGACTTTTCTATTTCTTGCCTTTAAACTCAGTTGTAAAGTCCTTTTCTTCTTCACCCGCCACCCTGAGATGGAAGTCGATGATATCATTAGCAGCTCTAAGATGGTGAACAGGAGAGTGTTGCCTAATTAGCCAGTCACTTAAACCCACTGACTGGACTCCTGGTGGTGACAGCACCAGGCCGGAGACCCGCCCTTGTGATGGCTCAGGAAAATTCATTATCAGTGCCGGCCGTACTTTCCTTGACCCCCTTCGCATCCTTTTTCACAGACTCTTCAGATTCAATTTTTTATTTTATTTTCATTAGTAAACTGTTTTTTAAAAAGTTACCAAAGGTTTACAAAAAAAAATGAGCACAACATATAGAGTTCCCATATACCCTCCTTCCCCCAGATCCCTGTTATTAACATCTTGGTTACAGTAGATGAGCTAATATTACTATTTTATTATTAACTAAAGTCCATAGTTTCCATTAGGGTTCATTCTTTGTGTTGTACAATCTGTGAGTTTGAACACTTGTAATAATATGTATCCTTCATTGTGGTATCACACAGAGTAGTTTTACTGCCCTGAAAATGTGCATGTGCCCCATTTGTTCATGGCTTCCTTCCCCAACCCCTGGCAACCACTGGGCTTATTATCTCCATAATTTTGCCTTTTCCAGAATGTTACATAGTTGGAATCATGTAGCATGTAGATTTTTCAGATTGTTTCTATACCTCGCACTATACATACATTTAAGGTTCCCCATGTCTTATCATGATTTGATAGCTCATTTCTTTTAAGCACTGAATAATATTTCATTATCTGGATGTCCCACAGTTTATTCATGCATTCACTTATAGAAGAATATCATGTTTGCTTCTGAGTTTTGTCCATTGTGAATATCACTGCTATAAGTATCTGTGGGCAGGTTTTTGTGTGGACATAATTTTTCATCTCCTTTGGGTAAATGCCAAGGAGCGCAACTGCCAAATCATACAGTAGGAATATGTTTTGTTTTGTAAGAAACTGTCAAAGCTGTTTTCCAAAGTGACTGTACCATTTCACATTCTCACCAGCAGTGAGTGAGAGTTTCTATTGCTCCACATCTTTGCCAACACTTGGTTTTGTCAGTGTTTTGGATTTTAACAATTCTAATAGGCATGCAGTGGTGTCTCATTGTTGTTTTAATTTGCAACTCCCTACTGATATATGATGTCAAGCATCTTTTTATATTCTCATTTGCCATCAGGACATCTTTGGTGAGGTGTCTGTTCAGATCTTTTGCCTGTTTTAAAAGTGGGTTGTTGTTTCCTTGTTGCTTGAATTTTAACTGTTCTTTGTGTATTTTAGACACACCTTATTTGGTGTGCCTTTAGGAAATATTTTCTCCCAGACTGTGGCTTGTCTTTTCATTCTCTTCAAGGTCCATCTCCTTTTCTGAATCAATGTGATCTCTTTTTCCTCCCTGTTTCCTTGGAAAAGTCTTCTCTGTTTGTCTGAAAACTGAGGAAAAGGAAGGCGCTCTATCTAAACTCTCTAAGTCCTAGGGAGGGAGTCAGACAAACCAAGTCCTGAAACAAACTGACTGTCCAAGTTCTAAGGAGAATCAACTACCAGCTGCTACAGCACTGAGCTGAGAAAATAAAACCTGCTCTTGCCTCTGCAGAGCCTGGAATGAACCGTCATGAAAGCAGCTGTGCGCTGTAAGCAGATGTTTAACTCAAGGAGAGCCCCCTGCACAGTGGTGCGTGCAGTAGTTCTCAGTTGCTATCCCCTCCTTTCATACGGTCTATCAGGGAAGGCTGTGGCTGATAAGTGGACTGACCAGCTGGTTTTCATCAGTGCATGAACACGATGCAAAAAGAATTAATAAATCAAATCTAAGAGAGTTTAAAAGGGGATATGGTTACATCTCACCAATAAGCTCATTATTTTCCACATTGGCTCAGCTCTGGACTATATCAGAGAAATTGGTGGTGTTTTCTAACACAGCCCAGACCACCAGGGAGGCAGTGTGGGCAGGATCACATGCAGTTAAGCATGTACTTCAGCACAGAGGGTTCAGAAAGACCAAGAAAATCATCTAAGGAACAGAGGCCTGAGAAATGATCCCCAAGAGAAGTCTGCAATCTTCCACTTGCCCTGATGACTCTGTGCAAACAGGATGAACTCACAGTGCAAGTTTTCTCCATTTTCGGGCTTTTCGCTGTTGCCAGGAATTATCTTTGATTGCTCACTCTGGCGCCTTTTGGGGGCTTTCTCTGTTAGGCACTGTGGAATAGAAAATAATAATCCTTTTTGCAGTGTAACAAAAGGCACCTATAAAATCTGCTGTAATACATCCAGGCTGACTGGGCCATGAGTTGACAAGACCAAGAAGATTCACTTAAAAAGTGAACTGTCCCCCACTCACATACTTTATTTCAAATAAATATAAAATAAATGTTGGAGAATTAAAATATTCTATTATTTATGATGACTCCATGAATGCTTTGATATTTGTATATCAAATAATATATCAAAATCTATTTCTCACTCTCTCTCACTCTGCCTCAGCTGCTAGTGACCTCAACATGGGCTGTGTAGCTGACTTGAATGAGCCCATATGAAAGGGTCCAGCTATTCCCTGGGTTTCATTGGACAACTAACCAAAACCCCCAAAATGGGTTGGCCTAGTCATGGGATCATCAGAAAGTGCTGAAAAAGAATACTAATTAACAGACATTCATTCTTGGCTATTTTTCATGGTCTGCCCTACCTTTTCTATTGAAACAGGAATTTAGGGGTAAAATAGGACAAGTTTAGGAAATTTTGGAATTTAAGGGGACCATGGAGGAAGCACAGGGCTGCAGAGCAGGAGAAGTATATTTCCACAGAATAGGAAAGCTGAAAAGCTGCAACAGGTACATTTCCATAGAACGGAGGGAAATGGGAACAGCAACAAGCCTATATTTACAAAATAAAGAAAAGGAGGCCCTTCATCCAGAAGGAGAAGAAGAAAGCCCAAAGGGAATAGGAAAAGAATAAAGAAGGAGGGGGGAGTCCCACGTGAGGTTCAACCTTTGAGCCCAGGAATTACATACAGTAACCAGTCTAAGAAAATAGTGACCTACCAGAGGGGATATCAAGGCACCAGGATCTGTAGCCTTTATAAGCAATAGGGAAAAGGAACTCAGTGGGACCCTATCCCCTTCCCATTCTGTGGGACTCTTTCCCTCTCCCCATATGGGAGTCTGTACTTATTCTTCAATAAATCTCCACCTTTGCTATAGCACTTTCTGTCCGTGGATTCATTTTTCGATTTCAGCAAAGAATCCGGGTTCCAGTCTAAAAATTCTGTTTCACTATCATAAATTTAAATAAATATATAATGGTGACATGTGTTTAGTACATTGATGGGAGATGGGCATCTCAAACTCCTGTTGAGTTTTCTTTGCTGGTTACTAAATACTCCTTCTTCCGGGCAGCTGATGAAGCTGTAAAAATTAGATATTCATTTCTCTGATGATTAGTAACTTTGAGCATTTTTTCAATTTCTCTTGGCCATTTGTATGTCATCTTTGGATAAATGTATATTCAGGTCTTCTGCCCATTTTTTAATTGGATTGTTTGTCTTCTTCTTGTAGAGTTATATGAGTACTTTATATATTTTGGATATTAATCCCTTATCAGATGTATCATTGGCAAACACAATGGGCTCCCTTTTCAATTTGATGATGGTTTCTTTTTCTGTGCATAAGCTTTTTGTTTTGATGTGGTCCCATTTGTTTGCTAAGTGAAATAAGCCAAACTGAGAAAGATAAATACCACATGATGTCACTTATTTGTGGAATCTAATGAACAAAATGAATTGACTAACAAAATGAAACCCAAAATAGGGAAGCATGGAACAAAATGACATACCTCAATGTGGGGATGGGGACACAAGAAGAGATAAACCAAAGAATGTATCTATATATATATATAAAAGCCTAAGTGACTGTTCAACCATTTGACCGGTAGCTATGACACACACTGACCACTAGGGGGCAAATGTTCAACACACAGGCATGGGAACATGGAATGGACTGATGAATCTCAGGAGGGTGGGGGAGGGCGGGAAGAGATTAACCAAAGATCATATATGCATACTAGAGATCCAGTGCACAGATTTGTGCACTGGTGGGGTCCCTTGGCCTGGCCTGTGGGGATCGGGCCAAAACAGGCAGTCCAACATCCCCCAAGGGGTACTAGATTGCGAAAGGGCACAGGCCAGGCAGAGGGACCCACACCGGTGTACAAATCTATGCACTGGGCCTCTAGTACACTTATTTGCATAGCCCATGGACACAGGCAATGGGGTAGTGGAGACCTGAGGGGGATAGGGATTGGGGGGGGGGCGGAAATGAGGATAAATGGGAAATATTTATTATACTATAAACAATAAAAAATACATTTAAAAAATTAGACATTCATGTCTATGAATAATGATTGCCACAGGGTCTCAATTCTTTGCCATTTGACCAGTAACATGTGAAATTTTAAAAAGATAAAATTTTAGACACATTGAAGATTGGGAAACACTAATTTTCTTTTTTTAATTTTAATAAATCTTTATTGTTCAGATTATTAAAATTGTTCCTCTTCCCTGCTCCTCCATAGCTCCCCTTCATCTGGTTCCACCCCCACCTTCTTTCCTTACCTCCCTCCCATTGTCCTCACCCATAGGTATATGATTTTTGTCCAGTCTCTCCCTGCACGCCCCCCTCTCCTCTTCCCCCTGAGAATTATCAGTCCACTCTCTTCCTATGCCTCTAATTCTATTATATTCACCAGTTTATTCTGTTCATCAGATTTTTTTAAATTAATTTTTATTAATTTTTTATACATATCTCCCCATTGCCCCCCTCCCTCCCAGGCAAACCCCGACCCCCCAGTGTCTGTGATCATTGGTTATGCTTATATGCATGCATATAAGTCCTTTGATTGATCACTTATCTACCTCACCTAACTTTAATCTTTCTGCTGTGATTTCACAGTCTGTTTGATGCTTTATGATTTTTGTCCTCCTGAGAATTATCAGTCTACTCCCTTTCTGTGCTCCTGATTCTATTATATTG
Source organism: Lasiurus cinereus (assembly GCA_011751065.1). Classification (NCBI taxonomy): domain Eukaryota; kingdom Metazoa; phylum Chordata; class Mammalia; order Chiroptera; family Vespertilionidae; genus Lasiurus; species Lasiurus cinereus. The sequence goes on along the minus strand of JAAGEH010000018.1, from coordinate 29,708,463 downwards.
ACCAGTTTATTCTGTTGATCAAATTTTTAATTCACTTAATTTTTAGATTCACTTGTTGATAGATATGTATTTGTTGTTCATAATTTTTTGTCTTTTACCTTTTTCTTCTTCCTCTTCTAACAGAGTACCTTTCAGCATTTCATATAATACTGGTTTGGAGTTGATGAACTCCTTTAGCTTTTTCTTCTCTGTGAAGCTCTTTATCTACCCTTTAATTCTGAATGATAGCTTTGCTGGATAGATTATTCTTGGTTGTAGGTTCTTGCTGTTCATCACGTTGAATATTTCTTGCCACTCCCGTCTGGCCTGCATCGTTTCTGTTGAGAAATCAGCTGACAGTCGTATGGGTGCTCCCTTGTAGGTAATGAACTGTTTTTCTCTTGCTGCTTTTAATATTCTCTCTTTGTCTTTTGCTCTTGGCATTTTTAATTATGATGTGTCTTGGTGTGGTCCTCTTTGGATTCCTTTTATTTGGGGTTCTGTGTGCTTCCTGGACTTATAAGTCTATTTCTTTTACCAGATGTGGGAAGTTTTCAGTCATTATTTCTTTAAATAGGTTTTCAGTATCTTGCTCTCTCTCTTCTTCTGGCACCCCCACAATTCTGATGTTGGTACGCTTGAAGCTGTCCCAGAGGCTCCTTATATTATCTTCACATTTTTGGATTCTTTTCTCTTCTTGCTTTTCCAGTTGAATGTTTTCTGCTTCTTTATATTACAAATTTTTGACTTGATCCTTGCCTTTCTCTAGTCTGCTGTTAGGACTCTGTATAATAGTTTTTATTTCAGTCAGTGTATGTTTAATTTCTAGTTGGTCTTTTTTCATCTTTAGTTGGACCTTTTCCATCTCCTCTTGGGACTTGATAAATTTATCCATCTTTTCTAGCATATTCTTGAAAAACCTTATAAGCGTGGTTTTGAACTCTATATCCAGTCGTTTTTTTTCCTCCATTTCTTTTGTTTGTGATCCCTTCCCTTGTCTCGGCATTTTCATTATGCCGGGGAAACTTCTGTGTTTAATTCAGCTTTATGATACCAGACGTGCAAAGCCGCAGAAGCCTCTGTTGAGCTTGGGAGGGGTGGAGTCTCAGGGCTTAAGGGACCGCCTTGTCTTCCAGTCGGCCCCGCCCTCCACGGCCCCTGAGTCTCACGTGACTGGGTAATGGCTGGAGCGGTCCTTGTGCACGAGTCCGCAGTGCCTCTAACCGCTGCCTTTCCTGCTCCCCTGCGCACCAGGACCACACGAGTCTAGGTCTCCAGGGTTTCGTCCGAAACAGGGGTTTAGTGAAGTTAGAAGTGGCACAGTTGGTACGGTCCGTCTCCCGCCCACTAGCAAAAGCCAGCGGCACAATCAGCAGTCTGTCCTGCACGCAGTGCCGTGTGCGCCACCAGGCTTTTGATCTTTTGCGACTCCCCTAAATCTCTGTGCACCTCTCCCTTTTCACAGTCCAAACTCCCCCCGTATGAGTTTCGGCTGGATCTGGGGTTTAGTGTCATAGGATAAGGGGTTCAATGCCTTTGAGAGTCTCCATTTCCCTCCCGCCAGAGAAAGCCAGCCAGGTACTCCGGCACCTGTTCTCTCCTCGCGCACATCTCTGTATCGCAGCTTTTTGCAGCTCCTCTGGGTCTCCGTGAGCCCCTCTCTTTCCCTCTAGTTGTAGAACTTCCACTCAGCCAGCTTTCCTGTGGTTCTGGATGATGTCCGTTCTGTCTTTTAGGTGTAGTTTTGAAATTGTTGTGCGAGGCAGCAGTGTAGGTGTTTACCTATGCCGCCATCTTGGATTCCGCCTCTGTTCATCAGATTTTTAATTCACTTGATTTTTAGATTCGCTTGTTCATAATTTTTATCTTTACCTTTTTCTTCTACTTCCTCTTTTTAAAGAATACCTTTCAGCATTTCATATAATACTGGTTTGGTGTTGATGAATCCCTTTACTTCTTATCTGTGAAGCTCTTTATCTGCCCTTCAATTCTGAATGATAGCTTTGCTGGGTAGAGTAATCTTGGTTGTAGGTTCTTGCTATTCATCACTTTAAATATTTCTTGCCACTCCTGTCTGGCCTGTATAATTTCTGTAGAGAAATCAGCTGACAATTATATGGGTCCTCCCCTGTAGGTAATTAACTGTTTTTCTCTTGCTGCTTTTAATATTCTCTTTTTGTCTTTTGCTCTTGGTATCTTAATTATGATGTGTCTTGGTGTGGTCCTCTTTGGATTCTTTTAGTTTAGGGTTTGGTGCGCTTCCTGGACTTCTAATTTTTTCACCAGGTGGGAGAAGTTTTCAGTCATTATTTCTTCAAGTAGGTTTTCAGTATCTTGCTCTCTCTCTTCTTCTAGCACCCCATAATTCTGATATTGGTATGCTTGAAGTTGTCCCAGAAGCTCCTTACACTATCTTCACATATTTTTATTCTTTTTTCTTTTTTCTTTTCCTGCTTCTTTGTATTTCAAATATTTGACTTGATTCTTGTGTTCCTCTAGTCTGCTGTTAGGTTTCTTTATAATATTTTTTATTTCAGTCAGTCTAAGTTTAATTTCTAGTTGGTACTTTATCATCTCCTCTTGGGTCTCACTTAATTTATCCATCTTTTCTTGGAAATTCTTGAAAAACCTTATAACGGCTGGTTTTGAACTTTAAATCCAGATGTTTGTTTTCCTCCATTTCTTTTATTTGTGATCTGTTCCTTTGTCTCTGCATATTTCGCTGATAGAGTAGCTTTGTGTGCTAGGTGTCCTATATGGCCCAGTAGCTCTGCCTCCCCAGTTACCTGAGGTGGACACTCTTGGTGCATCCCTTTGTGGACTGTGTGTACAGCCTTGTTGTAGTTAATTCTTGATTGGTATCACTGGGGGGAATTGACCTCCAAGCCAATTGGTTGTGAGGATCAGCTGTGTCTACACCTGGAGAACTTCTGTGCTGGACTCAGGCTTAAGACTTGCAAGATTGCAACAGCTTCTGTGCTGGGCTTGGATGTGGTGAAGTCTCAGGGCTGTGCAGACAGCTTTGACTTACCATCAGCCCTGCCCTACATGGCAGCCCCTGGGTCTCAGTGCCTCTGGGTAATTGCTGCAGCCCTCTCTGTGTGCATGTGTGGTACGCACATCTCTAGACCTCTGCCTTTCTGGGTCCCCTGAGTTTCTGTGCACTCTAGGGACCTGTATGAGTCTGGGTCCCCAGAGTCTCACCTGAAACTGGGGTTCAGTGCAGTCTGACCTGGATTTCAGTGCTGTTGGGTTCTGTTTTCTTCCCACTAGAGAAGGCCAGTGGTACAATCAGCAGTCAGCGCTCTGTGTGCGCACTTTTGCGCACCCCCAGACTTCTGTCTTTCGTGGCTTTCCTAAGTTTCCCTGCACTCCTTCCTTTTCACAACAGTCCAGACTCCCCCATATGTGTCTCGCCCGAAATTTGGGTTCAGTGAAGTCAGAAGTGTGGTTCAGTGCAGTTGGGATTTTCCGTCTCCCTCCCACTAGAGAAAGTCAGCCAGATCCTCCTCCGCCTGTCCTCTCCACGAGCGTGTCTCCGTACCTCAGCTTTTTACAGCTCCTCTGCGTCTTCATGAGTCCCTCTATTTACCTCTAGTTGTAGAATTTTCACTTAGCCAGCTTTCCTGTGGTTCTGGATGGTGACTGTTCTGTCCTTTAGTTGTAATTTTGAAATTATTGTGCGAGGCAGCAGTTTAGGTGTTCACCTATGCTGCTATCTTGGTTTCTCTCGGGAAAAACTAATTTTCTACCCAGTCTTGAAATTGTAATTTTTTTCTATCAAGATTTATCCTTTAAATTGCTTTTTTTTTAGTTTTAATTGCTTTTTAAGTTAATTTGACTTTGCCTGCCCTCACTCCCCTACCCTTACTTCTCTTATCCTGTTCACAATTCTTCCATTTTGGACTGACAGTTTCTATCTTGGGAACCATGAGCCATCCAGCACTCGAGGTCTCCCAGCCATTCCAGGTGGGGAGCCAAGTAGGGTCTCTCTTATTGCTGAAACTTGCACAGGAGTGAGTTACTCAAAGAAAAAGGGTATTCTTTTCCTCGGGGATCCTTTCAAAAATAATTCTTTTGCCTGACAAGCAGGTTGCTTCAAGTACTGCTCTGCTTAAATTCTGAGGGAGACAATTTAGGAGACTTCTGCTAGAGGTATGTGTTACTGGCAATTGCAGACAATTCATCTGATTAGAGTCAGAATTCGGGGTGAGGGCAATAATGCAAGGCAACTTCCCCATCACAAATGACAACCCCACATCTCTCACCTCAAGGAAAAACCCTTAAGCTTGTTGTTCTCAATATAAAATGTACCTATGACTACTACTAACTAGCTTTGTTGAATAAAGGGGCGATTTTACCCAAAGCTATAGAGCAAAATAACCAGATTCAACACAAGATGAATATTCTCATCTTATCCATTTGCTTACTAAAATTCTGGTCATTGTGCCAAAGTAAATACATCATGGAGGAGCTATTGGTTATAACTGACATTATAATAAAGCTGAGGGGTTAATCTACCAATGTTATGAGTAAATAATTACAAGTTGAAGCAAAATTATGAATATATGTCCCACTGCTCTTGCCTAGTTTGGCCATATTAAAATTAATGACTAGGACCTGGCAATGCAATTAATTTTGATAGAATGCTCAATGTAGAGCACGGGCTTACATGTTAAACAGCAGACAAGTGGTTCAGGACTTAGAGTCTGAGGCACCAGACCACTGTTACTAAGTTTATCTCTTAGCTATTTTCTCTCAAGTCGTCTGGAATATAACTGCATGATGCAAAAGTGTTCTCCAAACTTGTACTGAGGGGATAAAAGGTTCTCTTCATACTGAATTTAAGGGATTGCTAAACAAATGTAGATTCCACCTTCAATGCCTGGGCTAACTAGCTACTGCAGCAAAAAAGAGAATTCATTCAACGAGAGGTTTAATGTGTCTAGAACAGAGATGACATTTTATTTTATTTTTAAATATATTTTTATTGATTCTAGAGAGAAGGGGAGAGGGAGAGAGAGAGATAGTAACATCAATGATGAGAGAGAATCATTGATCTACTGCCTTCTGCAGTAGGAGGATCGAGCCTGCAACCCAGGCATGTGCCCTGACTGGGAATCAAACCATGACCTCCTGGTTCATAAGTTAACTCTTAACCACTGAGCCACACTGGCTGGGCAGAGATGAAATTTTAAAACAACCATCCTCCTGAAAAGAGAAAATTTTTTTAATTTAAAGAAGAAAAGAAAACCACCCCACAAACATGGAAATGTAATTTTATATAACGTATGATTTATGTATAAAATGTGGATCCTTTTCATATATACTGGTGTTGCCACAAGGACTCAGTAGCTGTCCAAGTATAGTTCAAAAATTATTTTTAATTGCCTTTTTTTGCTGTCCCCTTGTACCCCACCAAAGCAATTGAAGTCCTGTATTTAATTTGAAAAATGCATTCTAAAACGTCCAAGTTCTTAAGCACCAAAGGAGAACAAGGCAAAGCTAAGCCCTTCACAAACAGAAATTATCTCATTAAGCACCACTGTCCAAACAAGTCCTCTTTCAAACAGGCTGGTAATAAAAGAGGTATGGGGTGCTGGTTCCTATTTTATCTCCACCTCAAGGCTTTTCTCTTAAGCAGAAACTGTAGCTTGGGTTCTTTGCAGAGTCTGCTTGTTTTAAAAGATATGGAAAACATTCCAAAGAAGTGTCTTTAAAAACTAAAACTTATGGCTTAAATAATGCTATTGCCATTGGTTATAACCATAAACACAAAATCAGCATCATAAAAAGAATCTTTAAATGTTCACACTGATTTCTACCCCTTTTCCTAATTTTGTTGTCTCTGCTGCACCCCGCCCACTCCCAATCATTTAGGACAATGATTTCAACTTTTTCATCTCATGGTATAAACTAATTACTAAAATTCTGCAGCACACTAAAAAATATGTTTTATATGTTTTGCCAATCTGACCGGAAAAAAAAAGTAGGTATAATTTTGATTGATTTACTGAAAATAATTTTTGCTCCAAAGTGACTTTAAAAATCAGATGCCTATAGTTGTATATAAGGATTTCTGGTCCCCAGATTGAACAAATCACATGAAATCTTATTATGCAAAGTAACCAATAAGATGCAACTCTATTATATGGCCTATATATTTATCGTTCAAGACAAGGCATTCACACTGGACAGCTATTGTTGTGCTTACTGTTATCAATTTTTAAATTTGACAATCTAAAGGAAAAGAGGTCAGTACCCCTGACTAAATAGTCAAGTATTACATGTTTGAAAAACTTTTGCAGCACACCAGTTGAAAATCACTGATTTATGATAACAAGATCTCTCTGCTCACAGTAGTTTGAAGAGAAAGCAAGTATTTATGGCACTTTTCTGATCAGGAGCTACTTAATAGTTGGTGTGATTGATTCAATTCAACAAAATATTTTTGCACATTTACTATGTGCTTGGGATATATTGATGAAAAAATAATCATAAAGAGTCTCTGTTCTTATGGACTTACATTCCCTGTGGGGAGACAAACAATAAACATTATTAAAAGTCAATATTTTGGCCCAAATGGCATGGCTCAGTGATTGAGCGTTTACCTATGATCCAGGAGGTTGATCCTTGACCTATGAACCAGGTTGCGGGCTTATTCCCCATTGGAGGGCATGCAAGAGGCAGCCAGTCAATGATTCTTTCTCATCATTGATGTTTTTCTCTCTCTCCCTCCCTCTCCTTTTCTCTCTGAAATCAATAAAAATATTTTAAGTCAATATTTTGTATGCATGAAGGTATTAAATAGATTGAGAAGGTAAGGGAGTCAGCAGAGTGGACATCAGATGGCATGGAAGAGCTTTCTAGTCTGAGAGAAGAGCTATAGAAGGTGCCAGGAGACTGGAGCATAGCCAGAATATTGGAAGAACAGAGAGTGTACAGAGTGGCTGGAATAGGTTGAGCAAGGTTGGTAGTCAGAGAGAATCTCAGAGAGGTCAAGGAGGTACATGTAAAAAAGTGTAGCAGAATATACTACCCCAAAATATGCGTCTTTGGCATAAGTATTTTGAATTGATTATTTTGAGAAACAGCAGACACAGGGAAGCTCTGAGAACAGTTAACCCTTTACAAGGGACTATCACATTTATAAAGGAAATCTCTGTTTTCAAGGATGTCTCTCTCTTTATACCAGGAAGGGAAGGTTGATTCTAAATCACAAGAGACTCATATTTATGAAGAAGGCACCTCTTAAAACTACACAATAAATCTTACCCTTGTTTACCATGCTTTTCCTGGTTAGCTCCCCATAACTGGCCTCCCTATAACCTTCTTCCTTTTTTCTTCAGCTAAACATGGTATTTAAGCTGAAGTTCTAAACCATCTCAGGGAGTTCCTCATTATTCCTGGTATGCCAGGCATCTAAACATCTATGTCTTTATCTCTTTTAATTGGTCTTTTGTTATAAGAGGCTCTGCAGAGAACTAAAAGGGTAAGAGAAAATTATTTTTCCTCCCCTGCATAAAGACCTGCATTTATCCTTCTTAAAGTCTTCTGGCTGAGTTTTTGTCTTAGAAAGATGACACATTTCATGGCAGATCCTTGGTCCCCCAGAGTGCTTGTTCCATGTCTTTGGACATCAGAAGATAAGACATGGTTTAATTTTTCTAACTTGCATGAGTCACCCTACAAATTTCCATTTATTACCACCTTTTCTCTTTAACATTTAACTTGCAAGTGATTTCCAGCATAGCTTTTTCTCTTTATTTGCAGAAAAGATCTTCATTTTGAACTGCTTGCCTCAGATGAATGTTGTAAACTTTACTTTTCTGGTGATTACAAAATTGTTGTCTCTTTAAAATGGCATTTGCTTTTAGTTCAGACATAAAATTTTCTTATTCAGCCACACTTTCATCACAATTGTGAACTTTACCAACTAAGATATTTCATCTCTTTCCAATCCCCAGTCCCTAAACCCTCCTTCTTCTGCTCCTACTCTTATTTCTAGGACCTCTTTTTTGTGTCCTCTAAAAGAGCAATTATATCCCTATTATTCAGAGGAGCATTATCCATCTTGTGGCTCAGACATATTCTTTGCTTGCTAACTTTCCCTCTCCCCACCCCACCATCCCAATTTTAGTCATTTCAAATATTCATTACCAAAGAAAAGCTAGAGGTAATCTCTATACATAAAAGCCTAAACAACTGAATGACCAGTTGGTCACTATGACATGCACTGACCACTAGGAGGCAGACTCCCGATGCAGGAGCTGCCCCCTCGTGTTCAAGGCCCTCCCACAGTGGGAGCGCCGCTCAGCTGACCGACGGGCGCCAGATGCAGGGCTCACAGCTGGCCACCACAGTCCGGAAACCGCAGCACACAGGCCTACCAAGCGGGTGTGGCAGCAGGTGCAGCAGGGCCAGGATGAGCAGGAGCAGCAGGCAGCATTGGACTACCAGTTTTGTTTGTGCACCAGGCCTCTGGTATTTTATAAAACACATTTACTGCCCTGGCTGATGTAGCTCAGTTGGTTGGGCGTCATGCATGGAAAGGTTTGCTGGCTTGATTCCAGGTCAGGGCACATGCCTGGATTGTGGGCTCAGTCCCCTCTAGAGGGTGTGTGGAGACAGTCGATCAATGTTTCTCTCTCTCTCCATCTCTCTTCTTCTTTCTCTAAATAGAAATAAAAAAAATTAATAAGTTAGTTAAATTTTTTTAAACACATTTTGATATGCCTAAGTTCTCATGCGAGTTATGCTTCTGCCCTTTGGCTCTCTGACCAGCACCATGGCGGTGGGCAAGAATAAGCGCCTTACAAAAGGCTGCAAAAAGGGAACCAAAAAGAAAGTGGTTGATCCATTTTCTAAGAAAGATCGGTATGATGTGAAAGCACCAGCTATGGTCAATATAAGAAATATTGGAAAAACACTGGTTACGAGAACTCAGGGAATCAAAATTGCATCTGATGGCCTCAAGGGTTGTGTTTTTGAAGTGAGCCTAGCTGATCTGCAGAATGATGAAGTTGCAATTAGAAAATTCAAGCTAATTACTGAGAATGTTTAGAGCAAATATTGCCTGACAATTTCCATGACATGGATCTTACCCATGACAAAATGTGCTCTATGGTCAAGAAGTGGCAGACCATGATTGAAGCTCATGTCGATTTCAAGATTACCAATGGTTATTTGCTTTGTCTCTTCTGTGTTGGTTTTACTAAAAAACGCAACAATTAGATTCGGAAGACCTCTTATGCTCAGCATCAGCAGGTTCACCAAATCCAAAAGAAAATGATGGAAATCATGACCCGAGAGGTGCAGACAAATGACTTGAAAGAAATGGTCAATAAATTGATTCCAGACAGCATTGAAAAGACATATGAAAGGCTTAACAATCTATTTATCTGCTCCATAATGTCTTTGTTAGAAAAGTCAAAATCCTGAAGAAGCCCAAGTTTGAATTGGGAAAACTCATGGAGTTTCATGGTGAAGGTAGCAGTTCTGGCAAAGCTACTGGGGATGAGACAGGTGCTAGAGTTGAATGAGCTGATGGATATGAGCCTCCAGTCCAAAAATCTGTTTAAAATTCAGACATTTAATGATGACAAATAAAAAAATCTATTTGTGAAAAAAAAAAAACACCACATTTACTTACATGTGATAAAGACAATGCCATTATTTCACCAAATCTCATTCTTTTTTCTTTCTGAGCAGTTGAGAAACTACATTTTCCAGCTTACTTTGAAGTTTTATTGGGGCTATGCGACTTAGTGCTAGCTCATGGAGGATATGTAGAAGTGACAGAAGCCCCTCCCAGGTCCAAACATTAAAAATATATCATTCTCTCTTTTCTTTCTTCAATAATCTGGGAGGCCTTATGTTGAGGCTATGTCACAAGGTGATGGAAATATGGATCCCAGAGTGTCCAGAAAGAGGAGAATCCCTACTGACCCACATCTAAATTCACTTTGGTTGTGCTAAGCCACTGATGGCACTGAGTTTTTGGCAATACTTACCTCTGTAACACAATCTAAAGTATTTTATTACCACTGCCTATCTTGTTTAATTCTTATTTCACTCCTCCATATTCCCCCAAAAAACACATTTAACTGGAGAAACCAGGGCTCAATGAAGCCTGTGGTCTGATTAAGTAAGCACAGTTAGTAAATGAGGCTACCAGCTCTTGGTCCTCTATGCCACAATTATCCTGTTTCCAGGACCCTCAGTATACACTTTCTGTTCTTTGTCATGTGAGAAAGGAAAATAAATATTTTTCTCTCTACCATCCTAGGGTTTCTGGCTGGACTTTCTATATTAGACTGACAAAATACAGATTAATAAGAAGGGGGGGAAAAGAACAGAAGTTTATAACATGTGCATTGTTTATATACATAGGAGCACTCCAGAAATTAGTGACTCAAATGGGTGGTTAGAACTTGGGCTTTTATGCAACATCTTACCAAATTAAAAAAAAAAAATTAGGGAAGCAACAAGACAAAAGAAAAGGACTGAGTTTCTAGGACAGCAAATTGTGGGAAGACAAATCTATGCAAGGTAAAGGCAAGTTAGTAAAATTTGTTATGTAAATTCCTCAGTGCCATCATTGGACTAATAAAAGTGTAGCATTGTTTGCAATGATTAACTTCTGTCCTTCCTGGTAAAGAAGGGAAAGAAGACACAAATTTATGTCCTGCTTTTAGAAAAATAGGGAGAGGGCAGAGAGATTTTCCTACATTTGCCTTTTCTTAATTACCTTCAGCTCAAAATAATTCTTTTTTTTCTCATTGTTGTTTTCTAATTGTGTGTGTGTGTGTGTGTGTGTGTGTTTAATTTAGAATGTACATGTCAAACAATTTTTAAGAAGAGGTGCATAACTTATTTCTAATATAGACTTTAATAATAATTTGTCATACATTTTAGTTTATTTCTGATATTAAAAGCTCTCCAATTTGAGAAATGCATAAATGACTCTATTTGCGTCATCAGATTAATTCCAGATATGTTAAATGATGATTTACCTATCTATAATAATAAAAGCATACTATGCTAATTAGACCAGAGACCTTCTAAACAAAGCTGGGGCTTCAAAAGAAGCTGGGGTCCTGGGTGCCAGAGGGAAGCTGGTGCCGGCAGCTGGGGGAAGGAAGGCCTATTCTTGCACGAATTTCATGCATGGGGCCTCTAGTCTCCTATAAAGCAAATCACTTACATGAACAATCCTTGTTTTTATCTTGTCTCAACACTATGGGTATGTATACAGAGAAAATACAGCTTTATTCCTAATATATGCCTGTTTTTTTCTCTAGCTAGTACCTAAGTTTTTCTATTTTTTCTCCCAAATTACCCCAGTACCACATATATGGTGATGGTCCATAAGATTATAATGGGGCCAAACAATTCCTAAGACTTAGTAATGTCATAGCATAATGCTTTACTCAAGTTTGTGTTGATGCTGGCGTAAAAAAGGCTACTGTGCTGCCAGTTTTATAAAAATACAGCACATAAAATTCTGCACAACACATAATACTTTCAAATAAGAATACATGACTATGCTACTGGCTTCTATATTTTCTATAGTATACTAAAGTGGTATATTTTGGGGTGGTATTTTCTGCTACCCTTCTGTAGTGCTCTACAACTTTCATTATTTATCATGAGTTATCCTCCACCTAATCTCTTCAGAAAGGGCTTTTGTGCCTAAGCACCATTACTCTTTCTAATATGCAAGAAGATACAGACAGATTGCAGCGGTGGCCTACTGGAAAACAATGGTAGACCTCTCTGATACTTAACTTAAACAAGCGGGATAGCCACAATGCCATGCTTCTAACCAGTAAGGCAAAACAAACAACCATGTATCACAACAGGTACTGTACGGGAGGACTAAAACGAGGTGCTGACGAAAGTCATCTTCACTCAGGCTTCTCATGTACGTACCATGTTGTATGAAACCTCATCCCATCTCATCATTTTGCAGCCATGTTGCCATTTGTAAATAATAACACCTCCCAAAAGACAGGGGAACATAATTCTTCATGAATGTGTGTGTTCGTGCCCAAACTTTTGAGGTTATTTTGTAAACATCTTTTACCTAATCTGACCTCCCAGTTTCCACTTAAACTCTCCATTAGCCCCATCTCCTCAGATATCTCAGCCCTCCACTTAAAATTCTTAGTTTCTTATAGCACCGAGACTAGAATCCAGACTGAACCATGGCTTCCAAGATTCTTTGTGATCAGGACCTGCCTATCTTTCTTGCCTCATCTCCAGGGTTCTCCTTTATCCCCACCTTGCAGCCATTGTCCTTCCCCAGCTGTGTCTCACCTTTGCCTGAGGATTTGCTCTTGCTCTGGCCTGTAAGGCTTTGCCCTAGCTCCTTTTGTGGCTGGCTTGCTTCCTTCTTTAGATTTATTTTTAGATGTCACCTCCCCAGGAAGGTCACCCTGACCTTGCAAATGCAGAAGTCCTTCCCCCATTCGTTTCTATCATGCTATTAATCCCTTCAGAAACTTAGAGTCTGCAGTGATCTTATCCATCTTGTGTTTACTTGCCTTCCTTCCCCACTACAGTGCTGGGTTCATAAAAGTGAAATAACAATAGCTAATACTTTCTTTGTGCCAAGCACTGTCTTTATATATTCAAGCACAGCCTGCCAAATATGTCTCAGAAGCGACACCTTTTGTTTTTTTAATACCCACACTTCATAGAATACATGTATCTCTTAATATAGTCTGTTTTAAGTTGATAGAAAATGTTACATTTATATCTCAAAAGTTTAATAGGCTTTATCAAAACGATGTGAGAGAGTTTTTCAGTTACCTTCCAAATTCAAGCGGCAGGGCAATAACAACAGTCACAGACATTTGAAAAGCACAGCGAGTGTCCACAGAGGAAATGTAGTCTTTGGGCAAGTCACCCTGAACGTCATGCTCAGGGTGAGTCATGCTTTGCCACCGGCGCTTGCCCTGACCGCATTCACCAGGGCTTTCCTGATTGAGGCATTGTTTTTGCCAAGAGCAGTACAGTGAGTACCAGAAAAGTTGAGAATATTTTGAAGAGAATTGTGGATAAGGAATTAAAGGAGCATTAATAGCAGCACAATTTATAATAGCAAGGATTTGGAAACAGCCTAAGTGCCCATCCACAGAAGATTGGATTAGAAAACTGTGGTACATCTACACAATGGAATACTACACTGCAGTAAAAAAAGGACTTCTTATCATTTGCAACAGCATGGATGGAACTGAAGAGCATCATGCTAAGTGAAATGAGTCAGTTGGAGAAAGATTAATATCACATGATCTTACTAATTTGTAGAATATGATGAACAATATAAACTAATGAACAAAAATAGAGCTAGAGACATAGAAGCATCAAACAGACCATCTAACCTCAGAGGGAAGGCAGTGGAATGGGGGAGGGGTAAGAGATCAACCAAAGGACTTTATCCATGCCTAGGAGTATAACCAATAGATACAGACAATAGAAGGATAGGGGCATGTTCTGGGGGCAGGAGCGGATGGAGAGAAGTTAATGGGGGAAAAGAAGACATATGTAAAACTTTCAACAATAGCCCTTACCGGTTTGTCTCAGTGGATAGAGCGTCACCTATGGACTTAAGGGTCCCAGGTTTGATTCTGGTCAAGGGCATATATCTTGGTTGCGGGCACATCCCCAGTAGGAGGTGTGCAGGAGGCAGATGAATCGGTGTCTCTCTCATCAATGTTTCTAACTCTCTATCCCTCTCCCTTCTCTCTGTAAAAAATTAATAAAATATATTTTAAAAAACTTTCAACAATAAAGAATTTTAAAAAAGAATTAAAGGAATAAAAATAGTGATTACAATGGAAAAGACGTTATATGTAAAGCAACTATTTAGATTTTCTAGTGACCAATCTTTTAAACATTTTATACGGTATTCTATCACTATTAATTTCCTGATCTTTTTTAAAATATATTTTTATGGATTTCAGATAGGAAGGGAGAGGGAGAAAGAGAAACATCAATGATGTAAGAGAATCATTTATCAGTTACCTCTTGCATGCCTCCTTTTGGGGATCAGGCCCACAGCTGGGGCATGTGCCCTGACTGGAATCGAACCATGACTGCCTGGTTCATAGGTGGACGTTAACCATGGGCTATGCTGGCTGGGCTAATTTCCTGATCTTGATGGTTGTATTATGGTTACATAGGAAAGTGTCCTTGTTTGGCAGGAAGAAAATTGGCTTTTATGAACACTTTTGCCATGATATCTACAAGAGTTTTGTGTGTGTGTGTGTGTGTGTGTGTGTGTGTGTCTGTGTGTGTGTGTGTGTGTGTGTGTGTTTTAAGTTATGAGGTGAATAAAGTTTGCACTCCCTTACAAGGAAGAATGGGTGAGCTACATGGTAGTGCCACAATGGGCGATGATGGCCAGTATATCAAGGCTATAGCCATGGCTGTCAACAAAGCCAGAGTGAGTGGAACTTGGAGGAACATCCTCCAGGCTCAGACCCCTGAAGGCAAAACCAGTCAGGAGAGGAGCAAACGGGAGAATTTTGAATGGTTCTCTTATGCATATCTTGGCTTCCTCACACCCGACTCTGGGCATTATCTTCACCTTAGGTGCCCACTTCACAGCCCATTTGTGTTCCTTCCAGTGAGATGGAGGGTAATACAGGGTTGAGGGAGTGGATTCAGAACATAGCACCCCAAAATATGCCAATTTATCCCAAAATATGCCAATTTGACATATTGACTATTTTGAGCATAATCAAGGGCTCTTGAAAACCAAGAGTAAGAAAGGCACTTTGGCTTCCACATTCTTCTTAAAGACAAAAGCTAAAACTTCCATAGGAAACAGGCCTTCCCTGTACCTGAAGGAAAAGAAAATTCTCATCACCAGAGATGTGGAGTAGAGGCCAGGAAGAATTTGTAGGAACAAACCTTGTTAAAATACCCCTTATCTAACTTTACTCTCACATATACAGGGTGGGACAAAGATAGGTTTACAATTGTTAAAATGGAAAAATATCTATACTAATAAAAGCCTAGGTGGTCATTGTTTTTCATTCAAGATGGCGGCATAAGTAAACACATACACTCCTGCCTCACACAATTTCAAAACTACAACTAAAAGACAGAACGGGCATCATCCAGAACCACGCTGAGTGGAAGTTCTACAACTAGCAGGAAAGAGAGGGGCTCACAGAGACCCAGAGGAGCTGCAAAAAGCTGAGGTACAGAGACATGCACGTGGAGAGAGCAGGTTCCGGAGTACCTGGCTGGTTTTCTCTGGCAGGAGGGAAATGGAAACTCTCAAAGGCATTGAACCCCTTATATTATGACACTAAACCCCAGATCCAGCTGAAACTCTTATGGGGGGAGTTTGGACTGTGAAAAGGGAGAGGTGCACGGAGATTTAGGGGAGTCGCAAGGGATGAGAAGTCTGGTGGAGCGCACAGCACTGCACAGAGGACAGATTGCTGATTGTGCCGCTGGCTTTCGCGAGTGGGTGGGAGAAAGACCCTCCCAACTGTGCCACTTCTGACTCCACTAAGCCCCTGTTTCAGGTGAAACCCTGGGGACCTAGACTCGTGTGGTCCTGGGGTGCAGGGGAGCCAGAAATGTAGTGGTCTAGAGGTACTGCGGGCACGCATGCACAAGGACCGCTCCAGCCATTACCCAGTCACGTGAGACTCAGGAGCCGTGGAGGGTGGGGCCAACTGGAAGGCAAGGCGGTCCCTTAAGCCCTGAGACTCCACCCCTCCCAAGCTCAACAGAGACTTCTGCGGTTTTTCAAGTCTGGTATCACAAGGCTGAACCCAACACAGAAGTTTCCCCGGCATACTGAAAATGCTGAGACAAGGGAAGGGATCACAAACAAAAGAAATGGAGGAAAAAAAACAACTGGATATAGAGTTCAAAACCACACTTATAAGGTTTTTCAAGAATATGTTAGAAAAGTTGGATAAATTTAGCGAGACCCAAGAGAAATGAAAAAGGACATACTAGAAACACTGACTGAAATAAAAAATATTATACAGAGTCCTAACAGCAGACTAGAGGATCACAAGAATCAAGTCAAAAATTTGAAATATAAAGAAGCAGAAAACATTCAATTGGAAAAGCAAGAAGAGAAAAGAATCCAAAAATGTGAAGATAATGTAAGGAGCCTCTGGGACAGCTTCAAGCATACCAACATCAGAATTGTGGGGGTGCCAGAAGAGAGAGAGCAAGATACTGAAAACCTATTTAAAGAAATAATGACTGAAAATTTCCCACATCTGGTAAAAGAAATAGACTTACAAGTCCAGGCAGCACACACAACCCCATATAAAAGGAATCCAAAGAGGACTACACCAAGACACATCATAACTAAAATACCAAGAGCAAAAAACAAAGAGAGAATATTAAAAGCAGCAAGAGAAAAACAGTTCATTACCTACAAGGGAGCACCCATACGACTGTCAGTTGATTTCTCAACAGAAATGATGCAGGCCAGACGGGAGTGGCAAAAATATTCAACGTGATGAATAGCAAGAACCTACAACCAAGAATAATCTATCCAGCAAAGCTATCATTCAGAATTGAAGGGCAGATAAAGAGCTTCACAGAGAAGAAAAAGCTAAAGGAGTTCATCAACTCCAAACCAGTATTATATGAAATGCTGAAAGGTACTCTTTTAGAAGAGGAAGAAGAAAAGGTAAAAGCCAAAAAATTATGAACAACAAATACATATCTATCAACAAGTGAATCTAAAAATTAAGTGAATTAAAAATTTGATCAACAGAATAAACTGGTGCATATAATAGAATCAAGAGCACAGAAAGGAAGTAGACTGATAATTCTCAGGGGGACAAAAATCATAAAGCATCAAATAGACTGTGAAATTACAGCAGAAAGATTAAAGTTAGGTGAGGTAGATAAGTGATCAAAGGACTTGTATGCATGCATATAAGCATAACCAATGATCCCAGACACTGGGGGGTTGGAGTATGCCTGGGAGGGAGGAGGGGCAATGGGGAGATATGTATAAAAAATTAAAACAAAAAAAAAGTCTAGGTGGTCCTTGCACCCTCACACGCAATGTCACAAGATGGCCACCAAAAGATGCCCACCACAAAATGGCTGCACACACAGCAGAGGCCAGTCCCAGTGTCTCTGCTATCTCGCAGGAAAAAAGTGGATCCCAGCAGAGGAGGCAAGTCACAGCAGGGAGGGCAGTTGTGGGTGATCGGGACTGCAGGGGAGGGCAGTTGGGGACAATTGGGCCAGCAGGGGAGCGGTTATGGGGTGATCAGGCTGGCAGGCAGACAGACAAGTGGTTAGGAGCCAGCGGTCCAGGATTGTGAAAGGGATGTCCAACCAGCAGTCGGACATCCCAGAAAGGGGTACCAAATTGGAGAGGGTGCTGGCTGGCCTGAGGGACACACTCCCCTCATTCATGAATTTTGTGCACCGGGCCTCTAGTACAAGAAGAAATAAATAACAATGCAAGAATAAAATCTGTGATTGGTGTACTCACAAATAAAATACAAGGTGTACTGCCCCACCCTGTATTTTAGTTCCTCTCTCATAATTACCACTCTGCTCAACCTGATACATAAACACTTAGACTTAACTGCTTTTTAGGTCTTCATTTTCCTAAGAAGACTTCCATGTACACACACAAAAAAAAAAAATTGTATGTTTTTCTCCTGTGAATTTGTCTTATGTCAACTTAATTCTTAGGCCCCAGCCAATAATTTAGGAGGGTAGAGGGACAAGCCAAAATCTTTAGGGGGGTGGGGGGGAGAAAAGGCTTGCCTTTCTACAGCCCTAATGAAGTGCATTGGCAGGGGAAGGAGGATTTGAGTGATTATTACCACTAAGCAAAAGGCCTTATGATCTTACCGTATCTGATGGACAGAATAAACTGACAAACAAAATAGAAACAGAGACATGGACACATGGAACAGACTGACAATTGTCAGAGGGGAGGACAGAGGGACTGAATGAAAGAAGGTGAAGAAATTAGCCAAAGAACATATATGCATAGCCTATGGACACTGTGTGGTGAGAGCCAGAGGGAGCGGCAGGCGAGGGCTGGGTGGAGGGTGGCAAAGGGGGAAAAGTGGGAGACGATTGTAATAATGCCAACAATAAAAGTAAAATGTAATTATTTTAAAAAGATTATTGCCACCAAAACAGATTTTTCTTTTTATTTTTCAGAAGATTTGCTATCATGTACTTTCCTGCGTTATTCTCAATATCGACTGACAAAGAAAGTATAGAACTGACCATATTTATAATATAACATGACAAATGACCTAATCTGAGGAACAGTTTAGATTCTTGGCTCTCGGATTCCCTGCTGTGGCCGAGATAAATGCCAACAGTCTTGGGGGTGTATTTTAATTCACTTTCATATACTCATTTGATGCAAAGAAATTATTCACTCCTCCACCGTCCCTTTGATCCCCTTGTGCTTCTCCTCACTGCCTGGAATCTCTCAGTGTAGAGAGGGTGGCTTCCCATTCTGATACACCGAGGAGGCCCGGTAGGGCTTCTTGTTTCTTCTCTCAGGACCAGCCACAACTGCCTACGTTTATGTTCTATTTGTTGAGTATCACTTTAGGCTTTATTTTCACTGTGTAGAGGATTTTATCTCCCTATATTGAACCAGTTACTGTGTCCATTTAATTATACTGCCTGACTTTCTTATGTGGATAAATCTTTTACAATCTTAAGAGGGCATTTTAGAGAGCAATCAGACTGATTCCCCAATGTTTTATTCTTTACACGTAAGAATTTTATTTAAAATGGTCGTGTTTGGGGGGGAAAAAAAACAAAATATCTAGACATAAAAGAATTATTGGGAAAAAAAACATTGGAAATGTTTCTTTTTATTGATGTTTAGAGAGAGGGGGTGGAGAGAGAGAGAGAGAGAGAGAGAGAGAGAGAGAGAGAGAGAGAGAGAGAACACAAACCCACAACCTTGGCATATCAAAACGATTCTCTAACCCACGGAGCTACCCAGCTAAGGCTGGTTTTTCTTCTTTTTTTTTTTTAATTTTCTCTATGAGCTTATGTAATAGTCATAATAAGAAAATGCAATTACTTTGTTAAATAAAATAAACACAGAACATTATCATATTTTATTTTAAAATCTTATACATATCATCTTTAGATCAAGGTAAAAATAGAGTAACCCTGGTTTGGCACAATTATTTTTTTCCCCTCCAAATAGTTATAAGAAACATTTTTCTGTTGCAAAACTTGTATCATTTTGACTTTCACTATAAAATTTCAGTGGTTTCACACAAAAAAACACACAAAAAAACATAAATTAAGCTTTTGAAAATGTTGAGTAAGAAAGAACACTCTCAGTAGTGAGCAATGTAGCACTTTTAAAACTTGCAACTGTACTCCAAACAGTGAATAATGTCATTTCTGTTTACAAAGGACTCAGCTTTATTCAACCATCCACTTATTCAACCAGCCATCCAGTTCCTGAGCCCCTGCGGTCTTAGGGAAACAGTGGTAGGTAGACAAGTCCATCCTTGCCTCTCTGAAGCCAGCTGGCTGGTGGAGAACAGAGCAATGAAACAGGCCACCAGGGACAATCTCACATGGGGAGTTAGGAACACTGAGAGCAGAGATGGAGGCGGGAGCAGGGGCGGGTCGTGGTGGGGAGGGGAGGCGGGAGGCAGCTAGGAATAATGAACAACCTCTTTGGACAATGTTCAGATGAGTGGACTTACAATTTCCTAGACTTGGGCCCTCTTTTACATGCAAATTCCTAGCTAAGCCTCATTAGCCCATCCCTTGTCTGGGGGGAACTGTGGATGAGTCCTTCCAACACAGGCCTTACTACTAGATAGTGACATGTATCTGTCCCCACCTTTACCCCAGGAACTAAGACTGTAAGTCCAATTTACTTAGTCATCTTGGTTCCTGGCTCAGGGCCTGGTCCATATAATACATTTGATAAATGTTGAGGAAACTGTTTGTTCATGTTTAACAGGACAACATGTCCTTGTCTTCTATGAGGGTATGTGGGACTCACTCTATGAATCTAAATAATGATGTGTTAGTAAAAAGTATGACTCATGGCTAGTGGAGAATGGAAGTGAAAGAGCTTTAAAGTATTATTTGTTAAGTACAAACATGTAAAATGTTCACATCTGTGAAACCTTGCGAGTGCTTTTCCTGATCTTATCCACATGTGGCTCTAGTGGTGCACTGAGATGACCCAGACACAGAGTCAGGCTCACAGGCCAGGAGCCACCATGCATCCACCTGTGCACACAAGGCAGGGCAACGTGCAGTACCACTTGTGACTTTGCCAACTTGCCAGCATAGTCAGATGAAGGCCTTCTTCCCGATCACATTTTTGTTTGATTTTTTACAGAGAGGAAGGGAGAGGGAGATAGAAACGTTGATGAGAGAGAAACATCCATCAGCTGCCTCCTGCACAACCCCTACTGGGGATGTGCCTGCAACCAAGGTACCTGCCCTTGACCAGAATTGAACCTGGGACTCTTGAGTCCACAGGCCGATGCTCTATCCACTGAGCCAAACCGGTTAGGGCCCGATCATATATTTCTTGTACCCTCACACAGCAGAAAGGGCTCTGGAGCTCTATGGGGGTTTTATTTGTATGAGAATTAGTCCCATTTATGAAGGTTTCACCCTATGACCGAAGCACCTCCAAAAGGCCCTACTTCCTGATACCATCATCTTTAGAGGGTTAGGATTTCAACCTATGAATTTGAGGAAGGACACAACCATTCAGACATAGCACTATTTCTCTAATTTGCCTTTGGGGACCATACTTACTTAAATGTGACACATTTCCAGGACTGAATGATGAGGTCACAGCATACCTAGACATCTCGACTTGGTTCTGAGGGGAACAGATGCCATCTCCACTCACCACATCCAGCACTGAACTCCAGATCCTCCTTCCACAATCTGCTCTATCCACAGCTCACTTCGCGACTGATGGCAATTCCATCCTTCCAGATACTCAGGCCAATTCCTTGGTGTCCTCCATGACTCCTTTCCTCTCCTTCCAGCATCCAATTCATCAGGTTCTCTAGGCTTTATCTTCCAAATCCATCCAGAATCTGAACACTTACCCTACCGTGGCTCCTCCAATTTGAGCATCCACTATATTAAGTTACAGCAGTGATTTCCAACCCTTTCATCTCATGACAAACATAAACTAATTACTAAAATTCTGCAGCACCCCCAAAAATAATTTTTGCCGATCGGACAAAAAATTGGTATAATTTTGATTGACTTACAAAAAAATAATAATAGTAGTAATCACCTATCCTTTCTGCTCAGGTGCCTATGCTGGTATATAAGGATTTCTGATACCAAGAATTAACCAAAATCACACACAACTTTATCATGCAACATGACCAATAAAACACAACTCTATTATATGACCTATATATTTATGGTTTTCAACACAGGGCAGTCACACCAGATAGCTATTGTGTTGGCTGTTGTCATTTTTTTCATTTGACAATCTAAGGAAAAAGAGGTCAGTGCCCCTGACTAAATAGTCAGGTATTGCATGATTTTTGTTTTTGTTAGTCCTCACCTGAGCATATTTTTTCATTGATTTTTAGAGAGAGTGGAAGGAAGGGGGAGACACAGAGAGAGGCAAACATTGATTGGTTGCCTCCACATGTGCCCCAACTGGGGAAAGGGATGGAACCTTCAACTTAGGTATGTGCCCTTGACTGGAATATAACCAACAACCCTTCAGTCTTGGGCTGATGCTCTAACCACTGCAACTGGCCAGGGCAGAAATTGCATATTTTAAAAATCCTTTTGGTTAAAAATCACTGAGTTACAGCACTTGTCTTCCAACTGGTCTCCTTGATTCCACTCTCAGGTGCCTATGCTGGTATATAAGGATTTCTGATACCAAGAATTAACCAAAATCACACACAACTTTATCATGCAACATGACCGATAAAACACAACTCTATTATATGACCTATAATATAATCTATACTTATATCTATTTCTTTCTCTTTTTTTTTCTTTTTTTTAAAAAATATATTTTATTGATTTTTTACAGAGAGAAAGGGAGAGGGATAGAGAGTTAGAAACATCGATGAGAGAGAGACATCGATCAGCCACCTCTTGCACACCCCCTACTGGGGATGTGCCCGCAACCAGGATACATGCCCTTGACCGGGATCGAACCTGGGACCTTCCCGTCCGCAGACCGACGCTCTATCCACTGAGCCAAACCGGTTTCTGCCAATCTATTTCTTTTTTTAAAATTTAATAAATCTTTATTGTTCAGATTATTACAATTGTTCCTCTTTTTGCCCCCATAGCTCCCCTCCACCTGGCTCCCACCCCTCCCTCTGCCCTTATCTCACCACCACTGTCCTCGTCCATAGGTGTATGATTTTTATCCAGTCTCTTCCCGCACTCCCCTCATCCTTTTCCCCTGAGAATTGTCAGTCCTCTCCCTTTCTATGTCCATGCTTCTGTTGTATTCACCAGTTTATTCTGTTCATCAGATTTTTTATTCACTTGATTTTTAGATTCACTTGTTGATAGATATTTATTTGTTGTTCACAATTTTTATCTTTACCTTTTTCTTCTTCTTCCTCTACTTACAGAATACCTTTCAGCATTTCATATAATACTGGTTTGGTGGTGGTGAAGCTCTTTATCTGCCCTTCAATTCTGAATGATAGCTTTGCTGTGTAGAGTAATCTTGGTTGTAGGTTCTTGCTATTTATCACTTTGAATATTTCTTGCCACTCCCGTCTGGCCTGCATAGTTTCTGTTGAGAAACCAGCTGACAATCGTATGGGTACTCCCTTGTAGGTAATTCACTATTTTTCTCTTGCTGCTTTTAATATTCTTTGTCTTTTTGCTCTTGGCATTTTAATTATAATGTGTCTTGGTGTGGTCCTCTTTGGATTCCTCTTGTTTGGGGTTCTGTGCACTTCTTGGACTTGTAAGTCTATTTCTTTCACCAGGTGGGGGAAATTTTCTGTTATTGTTTCTTCAAATAAGTTTTCAGTATCTTGCTCTCTCTCTTCTTCTGGAACCCTCATAATTCTGATGTTGGTATGCTTGAAGTTGTCCTAGAGGCTCCTTACATTATCTTCACATTTTTGGATTCTTTTTTCTTTTGGCTTTTCCAGTTCAGTGTTTTCTGCTTCTTTGCATTACAAATCGTTGACTTGATTCTTGCGTTCCTCTAGTCTGCTGTTAGGTCTCTTTATAATACTTTTTATTTCAGTCAGTCTAGTTGGTCCTTTTTCATATCCTCTAGAGTCTCATTAAATTTATCGACCTTTTTCTAGGAAATTCTTGAAAAACCTTACAACCATGGTTTTGAACTCTATATCCAGTCATTTGTTTTCATCCATTTCTTTTGTTTGTGATCTGTTTCTTTGTCTCCACATTTTCGCCGCTTCCCTGAGTTGGTAGAGTAGCTTTGTGTGCTAGGTGTTTTATATGGCCTAGTAGATCCACCTCCCCAGTTACCTGAGGTGGACATTCTTGGTGCACCCCTTTGTGGACTGTGTGTACAGCCTTGTTGTAGTTAAGTCTTGATTGTTGTTGGTATCACTGGGAGGAATTGACCTCTAGGCCAATGGGCTATCTACCCTGGGAGAACTTCTGTGCTGGAGTCAGTCTTATGAGACAAGACTTGCAATATTGCAAAAGCCTCTGTGCTCGGCTTGGATGGGGCAGAGTCTCAGGGCTGAGCAGACAACCTTGGCTTCCTATCAGCCCTGCCCTATGAGGCCCCTGGGTCTCACTATCCCTCCGTAATTGCTTCAGCCCTCTCTGCACACACTCATGCACGTGCCTTTAGCCCTCTGTCTTTTGCGGCTCCCCTGAGTTTTTATGTGCTCCAGGGAACCTTATGAGTCTGGGTCACCAGGGTCTTGCCCAAAACTGGGGTTCAGTGCAGTCGAAACTGGAGTTCTTTGCAGTCAGGAGGTTCTGTCTTCCTCCTGCTCAGCTTTTTGCAGCTCCTCTGAGTCTCCGTGAGCCCCTCTCTTTCCTTCTAGTTGTAGAATTTCCACTCAGCCAGCTTTCCTGGATGGTGTCCATTCTGTCTTTTAGTTGCAGTTTAGACATTGTTGTGAGAGGCAGCAGTTTAGGTGTTCACCTATGCCGCCATCTTGGTTTCTCCCTACAATCTGTTCTCAACAGAGGAGCCAGAATGATATTTATGCACCTTTAATAAAATACAAAATAATTCAGCTCATTTATCTCCCACGCTTAAACTGCTGCAATGGTTTTCCTTTCTCTTAAAATAAAAGCCAAAGTCCTTTTAAAGCCTTAAAAGGATGTATTCTGCCCCACCTACCCCACATACCTCAACCACTCTTCTCTCTAGATAACTCCACTTCAGCCACAATGGCCTCCTCACTCTTCTGCCTACTCACTAGGTACATTCCAGCTGGCTATTCTCTCTGCTGAAACATTCACAACCTAACTTTCTCCCCTTCTTCAAGTCTTTGCTTGGATGCCACTTTCTTACAAGACCTACTGCATTAAAAAGTTACAGTTCTGCCAAGACTGGTTTGGCTCAGTGGATAGAGTGTCGGCTTGCGGACTGAAAGGTCCCAGGTTCGATTCCGGTTGGGGGCATGTACCTTGCTTGCGGGCACATCTCCACTGTGGGGCGTGCAGGAGGCAGCTGATTGATGTCTCTCTCTCATTGATGTTTCTGACTTTCTATCTCTCTCCCTTCCTCTCTGTAAAAAATCAATAAAATATATTTTTTTTAAAAAACAACTCCATTTAAGAAAAAAAAAAGTTACAGTTCTGCCCTGAGCCCCACGTTCCTGATTTCCTTCTTCTGTTTTACTGTTTTTAGCATTTCTAACTTTATTTATGATGCCAACTACTTAGCCTGACCACATTATAAACTCCATAAGTCCAGAAGAATGGGTGTCTTTGTTGGATCCTTACTATGTGCTTTTCATCCAGAAGAGAGACAGCACAGAGGAGCTGAATGAATGAATATATGCAGAATGAAAGAATGGAATCAGTTTACACCAAGAAGGAACCGAGGAGCTACCTATGCCAGGCACAGCCCTGGTGACTGGGGAGTGAGGAGCTAGTCTTGCCCTAATCACAGATACAAGTTGGGTTCAGAGTTAAGCTCTTGGGCACCCCGCCACCTGGTACACAGATTTTTATCTTCATTATTAATATGTTTAGCTGCAGGACAAAGGCAAAAACATTAAGGTTGACACAGTTCAAAGACAACTTGGACAGTGTCTATGCTTCATTTTACTCAATGGCTAGACATGCAGCAGGCCCAAGCTCCAGGCCAGATGAAGACAGCCAGATGGTTTCAACTAAAATTTTGGATATATGTGATACACTTATCCATGAATACCCTTTATAAATCCCCTTCAGAGGTGCAAATGGCAGACCAATTGGTCTCAAACAGAGTATCTGGCAGCCTTAAGCAAGGTGGAAAGGGAAACCAGAGAGAGACTTACAGGTCTCTTCATCTTTCTCAAGGAGAACTATTTACCTCCTTATCATAAGAATGCCCAATCTTTGCCTCTTTCACTAAGTACCAAACAGAAAAAATGCACTTACTGCTGCAATTACAGGATCTCACCTGTGAGGTGAATCCAGCACTGCAAATTAGCTCCAGGAGAACTCTGAGCAGGTGTATCAACAAGCCCTGAGTCTGGGGTGGGGAAGGAGGTGCTATACACGTAAATAAGACGATTGCTATTTTTTAAGATGGTCATGTGTTATGGGTTGAATTGTGTGGCCCCAAAATTCATGTGTTGACATCCAAACCCCCACCACCTCAGAATGTGCCCTTATTTGGAGATAGGGTTTTTGCAGAGGTAATCAAGTTAAAATGAGATCATTAGAGTGAGCACTAGTCCAGTATGACTGGTATACTTAGAAAAGGGGAAATTTGGACACAGACATTCATAAAGGGACAATGATGTGAAGGGAGAAGACCACCTACAAAACAAGGAGAGACCTTTGAATAGATCCTTCCCTTGTAGCCATCAGAGGGACCAACCCTGCCAACACCTTGATCTCTAGCTTTCAGAACTCTGAGACAACACATTTCTATTGTCAAAGCCACCCAGTTGAGGTACTTTAACAGCCCTGGCAAACTAATACAATAAGAAATGTATATTTTGACGTGTAGTTCAGTATGATAATTCTGCCTCACCTTACTTCACTGGTACTTTAGAACTTGTTATGACCCAATCACTCATGTTGCTCAACCAAAGATATTTTTTCCCATTGATATTTTAGAGAGAGTAGAAGGGAGAGAGGAAGAGAGGAAGAGAAAGAGAAAGACATAGATGTGAGAGAGAGATAACAATTGGTTGCCTCTCAAACTCACCCTAACCAGTGATCAAACCTGAAAACCAGGTATGTGTCTTAGACCAGAAATCGAACTAGTGGCCCTTCAGTCCAAGGGGCAATACTCTAGCCATTGAGCGACACTGGCCAGGGCCCAATCACTTATGTTATATAGAACTGGGTCATAGCTGCCACTGAATCACCAATATCCATTTCAGTATTTATGTGACCCAAAAGACTGTCAAGTTACAAGGAGAGATTGTCTGTTACCTTTGGCTTTCTTCACTCACCCTCCATTTCCCTTCCATCCAAACTCTTCCCTGGAACTTGAAAGCTTTCCTTCCTTTTCCCAGTGCAGACAGCTCCCCACCACCCCAAGGTACACATGCAGTCTCCCCCCATGAACATGCTTGGCTAGTGATTCCTTTTGGCAAAACCAGATGACACTTTTTTTCAATTTTCTCTGAGCCATCAATTCATGCCTTTCGGGGTGGGCTTTGCACAGCCCATTCCACAGGAGATTTATTGCCCACTCCATCTTCCTTTTGCACGATTTAATCTGCTGTATTTTAATTGGGTAATAAAACTCTGTGTGCTACCCAGCAAAATTCCAGGGTAAGCAATCACCAGGGACATTCTCTCAGCAGCCAATTTCTAATTATTTATTCAGGCCCCAAGCCTAATTCCACCCCTGAGTGCAGTGGTTCTGAGCTGCTGCATTCCTTGTTTGTGGAGGGGGAAGGGCTGGGTGGGCAACTCGGGATGCCAGGAGCCCGTGACATCCCTGGACTATCTCTGAGTTGCGATGATGGCCTTAGTACCAAGGAGAAACTTCTCCTCTGCTGTCATAGCAAATGGGAGGCTTGTTTTGGGGGACTTTGCTTTGTTGGCAGTGGCATGCCCTGCCCTAATCACACCGACCCTCTCCTTTCATCCCCACCCCCCAAAATTATTCAGGAAAGAGATTGCCACAAAAATCGCTGTGGAGTGCCCAATCCTTAAGGAAAACAGGAACTATTGAATTCCTGGTGCCATCATGTCAGAGCAACTGATAGCCATCTGGAAGCAAATTGACATAGAATGAGCACTGTATAAATAAGAACAGTGAAGGAAGGACAGTAGACTATGCCACCAATAGGGATGTAGGAGTTTAAAACATGCCATCCCCAAATATATGCCACTTTGTTCAAATATTACGCTTTGATACATTGATTATTTGGGGCCATGGGCACTTGAAAAATGCAAGATGAAGCTTTCTCTGAACTCCCTTTTTCCTCCTAAAGACAAATCCTCCAACGAGAAATCAATTGTCATACATCCCCTCCAGGAGTTGCATCAGCCAAGGAAGATGACTCTTCTCACAGGAGAGACTAGACAGCAACACTGCACCCAGATGAACTCTGTCACAAGCTATCATAACTCCCATCTATTCTTCTATGGGCTCATTCATCTTTCTTAAAAATCAGGGACTCTCCTCTAAAGAGGCCTCCGCTTACCTTCCTCTTTCTCTATTAAGACGATATTTAATTCTGAATTTCAAGACCCTTCAGGGAGCTACTCATTTTTCCCTGGGTGTCTCCCATGTATACATGAAGTAGATATAATGGCAAACTTCTGTTTATACTTCTCTTATTAATCTCCCTCTTATTACAAGAGTCAAAAATTCAGAAAGGTGAAGGGGAAAGTGTTTTTCTTCCTCTACAACATTAATATAAATAAAAATTAAAGTATTAGACTAGAACATGGAAGAATTTTTTATAACCTCAAAATAGATTAGGTCTATCTAACAAAGTTAGAAATGTACAAAATCCAAACACGTTAAAATATTGAAATATTCAACTATATAAAAATAAAATTTGTTTAAAGTTATGTATTCCTTTCCAAAATAAAAATAAAAAGCAAAGTCCAAAGATAAATGACAGAATGGAGAAAAAGTTCACAATTTATATCACCCTAATATATAAAGATGCACCCTAAAAATCAATAAGAAATTATCAACAACCCAATAGAAAAATTTGCAGATGTCTGCACAGAAAGTTTATTTTTAAAAAATAGTTCTTAAAATTTTTAAATACCAATTATAAAAGAAATTAAAATTACAATGAAATACCATTTTTTACTGATCTGACTAGCAAAAACTCAATCTCATGCATTGTTCGTAGGATTGTAAGGTGGTTCAATTTCTATTAAGAGCAATTTGGCAGTATTTATCCAAATTACAAATGTATATTCCTTTTGATCCTAGGAATTTATCATCCAGATAAATACGTTGTACTGTATAAGGGTTATTTTTTAGCATAAAAGGGTAACTTATGAGGCATTATCTGAAATAGCTAAAGATCTGAAAGCACCCAAATGTTCAACAAAAGGGAACTGATTTAATCACTTGTGGTAGATCCATACAATGGAATACTCTTCAGCTGTAAAAATAATGGAGTCTCGGCTGGAGTGGCTCAGTTGGTTGGAGTGTCATCCAGGGCATTGGAAGGTCTCAGATTCAATTCTTGGTCAGGACACATACTGAGTTGCTGGTCAGGGCACATAGGGAGGCAACAGATAGGTGTATCTCTCTCACATTGATTTTTCTCTCTCTCTAAAATCTATTTTAAAATGATAGAAAAATGGCAACCCTTATTTCTATGGCTCTCCCTAACCCCTGCCCCTACTTGATTAAAAAAAAATAATACAGTTCTTAATGAACCAATATGGAAAAATCATGTTGAAAAATATACATACCATACTTATGTGTAAAGAAGGCTGACACGTGTGTAAAAAAAAAGGGAGTAGAAATAAAATGTTTCTATATGACTTAGTTATGCATAAAAAAAATCCAGTAGGACAAACAAAAAAATAATAATAGTACTTATTGTTAAGGAGGATAGAAAGTGAATGAAGAATAAGGCACAAAGGAATTTTTTGTTTTATAGTTTTTAGTGTTTGAACATTTTGATGTTTGAAACATGAATGTGTTACCCATTCAAAAAAACTAAAAAAATTAAATTTGCTGTGAGGGGAGAAAGGGGGAGAGAATACCTACATTAGGATGTAGTGTGGTTTCCTAGCAATCAGCCACACCCAATTCTCTCTCCCCTCCTTCCAAGCCTATCTGGTGAGAGTGATGCACTGGGCGGTGGAACAGGAGCGGGAGGAGGAAAGAGGTAGAATTCCCAGACCTCACACTGAAGCAGCTCTGCTTTTCACGTTGATGTCAAATAAAACTATACATACACCATTGTGTTTGTATGTGTGCAAATGTTCTTCTGCTAAATGTAAACATTTGGCAACTCTTGTTTCATCATTTCTTCATTTTTTTAAATATGAATACTAGTAGGATAAAGAAAAGGAAATGGCCTGGCCTCTTTTCTCCCTGAGAAAGCCTCCCAGTTGAACTTTTGTCACATCTTTTTTTTTTTTTTTCATCTTAAAACTTCTTGTTGGGTGCTCATGTTAACCAAATTTCACTTGGACACAGACGTCAGATGGGGGGCAGGCACCCTGAGATGACTCACCCTGAGCACTGCACTGTCCCAGGAAGCCCCACTCCCTCCAGTTCCATCTTAGAAAGTAAGCTGGGGTTATTCCAAGGTATACTGCTCTTTCTTAATGATTCAATACTCAACAGATATTTAGTAAGCCTGCAGGACATAGTGGGAATTTTACCCATCTGGTGTGTTGAGGCAAAGCCTCCATTTTGGTTTCAATTTGGGTCATTGTTGGAAGGCATGAGATGGGAATTTGTTGGCAAAGAAAAGGAATTGGGTGTAAAAACAACAACAAACAAACAAAAACAGCTCAGCCAGCATGGCCCAATGGTTAAGCATTAACCTATGAACCAGAATGTCACAATTCTGTTCCCGGTCAGGGCACATGACTAGCTTACAGACTTGATTCCCAGTGTTGGACATGCACGAGGAAGCTGACCTGTGATTCTCTCTCACCATTGATGTTTCTATCTCTGTCTTCCTCTCTGAAATTAATAAATATATTCTTTTAAAAACACAAACAGCATGAATTTAGAATAAGGAAGTCAGAATCCCCCTTGAGAATTCACTTTCACTGGCAATGTAAAATATTCATTTATAGTGACACCTCACACAAAGATTATCTGGGAACTTACAGGGAAGATTTAGTGTTCCAAATGTGAGGTACTTATGGGCTAATACAAGATTCCATAAAGAAGAATTATTGGAGAAAGACTCCATCTGCTTTCCTTGGGTGGAGTCACTGGTCATATCTTTTTGGAAGCCTGGGATAAAACTTCTGCTTTAAAGCCACTTTTGCAGCATAATTGGAGTAGAAGGAGCCATATCCAGGTACTCATTGGTTTGGGGAGGAGGAGGCAGGCCAAAGAAGAAGAACCCAGCATGTCCTTGGAGAAGGGGGCAAAAGACAGAAACTAAGCCACTCCAACTACGACCCTGAACCCGTAGAAGAAGAGGTCCTCTATAGGCTCCCAGTAGTACAGTCATCAGCCTCATCAGCCTCTTGATTTTCCCACCTCAGCTCCCTCTCCAGGTTCTGGCACTGCTACATTGCTAACAAGAGTTTCTAGAGGCCCTCACAACAAAACTATAATCACTTGACACCTAGAATATAGGACCTGACTCTTAGGAGGCAAAGAAGAATGGATGAGAGGTATAAAATGCAAGAAGGTGCCCAGTGGGGTTCATTCCTACCTGGGCAACCCAAGTCCTCAGTCTGCATCCAAGAAGATTACTATAAAAATGGGAGAGACCCAGTGTGCAACCCTGACTGTCCCCATGTGCCTCTGGGATGAAAGATGAGCTTTGAAAGGGGCTAAGATTGCCTAATGAAGAAGACAGTTATAAGCAACATATCATGGGGATGAAAATGGGGAACAGAAATTCAGAAAGGACTTTCAAATGCCATATTGAAAAGAAGTGAGAAAGCATAGGTCAAAACCAGAAACAAGCAAGTTTTAGAACCTAAATAATTTCCTCATGTTTGCTTCCTCTTCTATGATCTTTTTATTATCTTTCCTAGAAGGAAAAATTTTTATTAAAAAAATTTTAAAGCAAAAATGTCAAATGTTGCCCTAACTGGTGTGGCTTACTTGGTTGAGCACCATCCCATGCATCAAAAGGTCACTGGTTCAATTCTCAGTCAGAGTACACGCCAAGTTTGCCAGTTTGATAATAGGTCAAGGTGTGTGTGGAAGGCAACCAATCAATGTTTTTCTCTCTCCTTCTCCCTCTCCCCTCCTCTCTCTAAAAAGTCAATTTTTAAAATGTCAACATGTTTGCTTCAAGAGGAACAGTTAATCACAAGGTGGAGCAACCTGAGAGAGGAGGACAGCAGGAAGGAAGTGGTGAGTAGGGCAGTTTCAGAGAGGATAAATGGTTATCATGAGGAAGAGGGAGCAGCCACTTATGATGTTACAATGTCCCAGAACCTTAGTCATTAGGATGTTACGTGTCCCGGAACCTTCATCATTTAAAGCTTTTATTTTTATATTGTTATGCATTTTTGTTAGTTTACTAGAGGCCCGGTGATGACATTCATGCACTGGGGAAGGAAGGGGGATCCCTAAACCCAGTCTGAGCCCTCTCACAATTTGGGACTCCTTGGGGGGTGTCTGCCTGCCAGCTTAGGCCCTGGCAGACATCCCCTGAAAGATCCTGAGTGCTGCCACAAAGGCAGAAGAGGCTCCTGCCACCACTGCTGTGCTTGCCAGTCATGAGCCCAGTTTCTGGCTGAGCGGTGGTCCCCCCTATGGAAGTACACTAACCATCAGGAAGCAGCTCCTACATTGAGCCTCTGACCCCTGGTGGTCAGTGTGCATCATAGTAACCGGTCATTTCGTCATCCAGTCAATTTGCATATTAGGGTTTTATTATGTAATATAACTTACCTTTTCCCATAAAAATATTTAAGTAGTTTATGTATATAAGAAACGTATGCAATAAAATAAAAACTCTAGAGCAGAAAAATGTACATTTTTAAAAGAGATCATGACTAGGATAAAATTAGAAAACATGTTCACAGAAGATCCTACTCAGTTACTTAGAGACAGACTGGGATCTATCTCTAGTTTCCAGGCACCTGAAGAGGAAGAAAAAAATAAATAAAATCATTCCATGAGAAGACAAACAACTCCTGAGATAAAGTTCTTGTGATTCTTATCTCTAAAAGGTCATTCTCTTACGGTATTTCATAGAGTTGTGAAAGAGAGAAATGGTAAACAATAGCTTGCCAAGAAAAAAGCCCACAAAGCTTCTCTTATAGATACTAAGAGGATGACTCCAAAGCAAGTCTCATGGGTGGTGTTTCTGTGGGACTCCTCTCTGCCTCACCTAACCAGAGGGCAGCAGAACCAGATTTGGAACTCAGGTAATATCAACTCCTGTTTGCTTTCCACCCCCTTTTGCCTACCTATTTCCTACTCCTCTATTTCAGTATAAATTTAAACTTTACTTCCCGAAAAAGACCTTCTCTAAATTTAGATGGGTGAGGTTCCTGGATCTGTCCTACTTTTAACTCATCAATTCTTTGTTTTCATTTATTTGACGTCTATCCTTACCAAAAGACTAAAAGATCATGGGAGTAGGGACCAACTGGCCATCCCAGTAGATACTGAAAAAGCATTTGACAAAATTCAGCACCCATTCATGATAAAAATCTCTCAGCAAACTAGGACTACAAGTGAACTTCCTCAACCTGACAAAGGGCATCTAAGAAAAATCTACAGCTAATGGTGAAAGACTAAATGCTTCCCCCAAAGGTCAGGAACAGGGCAAGAATATCCATTCACATCATTCAGCATTGTAGCAGAGGTTCTAGCCAGGGGAATAATGCAAGACAAAAGAAATAAATTGTATATAGATCAGAAAGAAAAAAAAAATAACTACCTTAATTCTCAGATGACATAATCATCTATGTTGAAAGCCCTAAGAGCCCTGGCTGTTGTGATTTGGTTGGTTGAGTGTTGCAGCCAATTGATGGTTCTCTCTCATCCATGTTTCCCTCTCTTCTCTCCCCCTTCCTCTCTCTTTAAAATCAATAAAAATATATTTTTTTTAAAAACAAAGAAATTTATTGATTTTCCTATGCCTGTTAGTAAATATAGCAAAGAAGGAAGATTCAAGTTTAATATATTAAAATTAACTTTATTTTTATATAATAATAATAATAATAATAATAATAATAATGAAAATGATCCCTAATTGGTTTGGCTCAGTAGATAGAGCGTCAGCCTGCGGACTGAAGGTTCGATTCCGGTCAAGGGCAGGAACTTTGGTTGCAGGCACATTCCCTGTAGGAGGTGTGCAGGAGGGAGCTGATCCATGTTTCTCTCTCATTGGTGTTTCTAATTCTCTATCCTTCTCCCTTCCTCTCTGTAAAAAATCAATAAAATATTTTTTTAAAAGAAAACGACCAACTGAAAATGAAATTCATAAAGTAAAAATTATGATACTTATGGGTACATTTAACAAAAATACACAAGATATGTGCACTGAACACTTCAAACCATTTCTGTAAAAATATTAAAGGTGATTTAAATAAAGAGAGAGCCATTTCATGTTCATGGATTGTTAAGATGTCAATTCTTCCAAATTAATCTACCAATCAAAGCAATCCCAAGTAAAATTCCAGAAGATTTTTTTTAGAAACTAACAAGCTAATTTTAAAATTCATATAGAAATGCAAAGGACGTAGCATAGCTAAACTATTTTCAAAAAGAAGAAAAAAAGGTGTAAAAGTTATACCACCTGATTTCAAGACTTATTGTAAAGTTACTGTAATCAAGATGGTGTGATAGTGCAGAAGGATAAACATATAGATCAGGGGTCAGCAACTTTTTCTGTGAAGGACCAAATAGTAAATATTTTTGACTTTGTAGTCTGTTTCAACTCTGCCTTTACAAAATAGTCATAGACAATACTTAAAGAGATTAATGGGCTTGACTGAGTTCCAATAAAACTTTATTTTCAAAACAGGTTGTGAGCTTGATTTAGCCCTCAGGTCATAGTTTGTTACTCCTGATATAGACCAATGGAACAGAAGAGAGAATTCAGAAATAGACCCACATATATAGTGTGTGTGTATATATATACATACATATATATATACACACACACATATATATATATATATACACATACAAGCTATTGACTTTCAACAAAAATATCAATATAATTAAATGGAGAAAGGATACCCTGACAATAAATGGCATTAGAAGAATCAGACAATCATATGAGAAAAAAGGAACCTGGACATTTTACTTTATGTCATATAAAAAAATAACTCAAAATAAATTATAAAGCTAAATGCAAGAACTATGACTATCAAACATCTGAAATAAAATATAAGATAAAATCTTTGCATCTTTGGGTTAGGCAAATGACATCAAAACATTACACATTTTAAAAAATTAAGTTTATCAACTTGAAAAGAATGCAATGCTGAATATACAATAATCTGTAACTGACAGACTCAAACTTGAGCCTGGCAGTCAAGGTGGCCGTAGAAGCTAATGCTTTTGCTGTGTTTCAGTTTCTCAATTTGCAAAATGAAAGTTGAGGAACACGCCTGAGTGAAATCTTTATATGGGCCCTCATATAAGCAATGTGAAATAGAAGAGAACCCATCTGGGCAAAGTACAGAGACTTACCTGATTTGCATGGCCAGGAACTAGAGTTGGAAATCCCATAAAGAACAAGACTTCTATAGGGCCCCTTTCAATATCTCTGAAATTATCTGACCAAATCTTATACTTCCTCACCTCATCTGATCATGCCAGGTCATAGTTTGCTGGTCAGCCGATAGATTTATTTCATCCTGATCCAAAAGATTGTGTGATGTAAAGTCTTACTATTTAGGCAAAACCTATAAAATTTTTCAATTACAGGAATACAGATGAATGTAAGATCTGCTCAGTACAGAGCTGCTATTGTTTCTCCTAGTCAGGTAATTATGCTACTTTTATAAAGGAATATTTTAGGGGGAAATGGAAGGTCCTGTGGCATCAACAGAGCATGTTCTAAGTTCCTAAAATTATACTAAATTCAATACTTAGATAATATGTCTGTGAATCACAGACTCTGTGATGGTTAATTTTATACGTTAATTTTACGCATCAATTTGACTGCATCAATTTGTCTGCCCAGTGAAGACATTTGGTTAAACATTATTCTGAGTGTGCCTGGGAAAGCAATTTGAGGTTAGCATTTGAATGGATGGACTGAGTAAAGCAGCTGGCCCTCCCCAGTGCGTGGGCCCCTTCCAATCCATCGAGACCTGAATAGAACAAAAGGCTGAGTAAGAAAGAACTCATTCTCTGCCTGTCTTTGAGCTGGGACATGGTCTCCTCTGGCCTTCAGACACCCCTGGGCCTCCAGCGTGCCGAACTCAGGACTTCTCAGCCTCCTTATGTGTGAACCAATTCCTTATAATAAACATACATACACTTGAATCCTGTTGGTTTGATTCTGCTTCTTTGCAGAACCCTGACTAATACAATGTCTCAGAGGCACAAAAATCAATTCAACACAAACAAGACCAAGTGAAAATTTCATTCCAGACTTTGTGATTCTCCATATAGAGAGCTATGAAACTCAGTTCTGCTGAGATGTCTTAAGCCCTCCTCTTCTGAAAGATGGTGAGCGAGAAACTGACGCTGCCTGAGTGATCTGCACATTCATCCCATTTCTCTCGCCTGTCACCAGTCCACCTTGTCAACTCCCCACAGCGTAAAACCCTCATAACAGTTCATCCTCCCCAGACCAAAGAGAAGCTCCTGAGCCGTAGTAAACTACAGTCTCATTTTCTTCCTCTTTCCTCTGTTTAATTACCCACTTCACTTCATTTTCTTTTTCTCTTTCTCATTGGGTAAAGACAACTTTGTATTTGGGTAAATTAGTCTATAGGGTCTAATAATAAAGGAAGATGTTTCTCTTTGACATTTATTATCATGATGGAAATTCCCAAATGTGCCCTGAATCGCTGATATTTACTTCTTGTTACAAACAAGCTCCGATCTTTTCTCCTATTAAGCACCTGAATAATCCCCTTTCAGCCCAAATGATTCCTGTTGATTTTCAATATAAAGCGTTAGTGGGAGGAGTGCCTGCCAATGTTGAAAGCAAATAGTTGGCCTGCGAACTTGCTTGCTTCGAGTAAGTAGGTGGTGTGTGTTATTCCCAAGAAACTCCTCTGCATTACACCCAGCTGCTACAAGTTGTACATTTTCACATATTTTTCCGGATGTCCCTTCTCATCATTCTGGACTCACAGCGGGATTTCCGTCTATGGCACTGCTCTTCAAGTCTGAAAGTACCACCCTAATGGGTTTGGCTCAGCGAATAGAGCATCGGCCTGCAGACTGAATGGTCCTAGGTTCGATTCCGAGTCAAGGGCATGTCCCCAGTAGGGAGCGTGCAGGAGGCAGCTGATTGATGTTTCTCTCTCATCAATGTTTCTAACTCTCTCTTCCTCTCTGTAAAAAGTCAATAAAATATATATATATTTTTTAATCTGAAAGTACCCCCTGGGGTTTTTCCTAGTGGATCATTTTTCCTAATGGGAACTATAGATGGTTTTTCTTTCCAGCCATGTTTTGATAACCATATGAAAGCAGTGTCAATGAGAGCGTGGAAATACATCTTTGCAAAGGCCTCATAAACAACTTCATTCAGACCACCAGACCTGTCTCTACCCACATTGAAGGGGCAGGAAAGATCCCATTCTCATCCTATAAGAATGAAACAAAAGCTCTGAGGCCATGTGTGGTCTTTTAAAAACAGTCGGATCATTTTCTTTCCATTCCCCCCTCCTCCTTACCCCCCATTATTTTAATGTCTACTTCAACTGTGGACTTGTTCTATTATGAAGACTTCTTTTATATTTATATGTAAATATATATGCTTGTTATACTGTATTTTGGAAATGTGCTTTTGTGTAAATTGAGAATCAGCTAAGAGTAATATGTGGCTCTCACCAGACTAATGTGGTCTAGTGGATTTTGTGCCCACACAGGAGTGGGAAACCATCAATCCTGTCGTTCTAAAATGGTTTTCTGGCAAAGTCTAGACAACTAATGACATTTAGTATGTTGTAGCTCACATGGGCACTTTAGGGATCACCACCAGCTTGTGAACCCATTATAAAATTAAGGTTTATCTAATGTGTCAGCTGCTTTCAATAGCTATTTATTACCCACTGTTTGCATTAGCTGCTAGCTCCTAAATATGATCCAGACATGGTTGGTGGTAATTAACAAAGGCTGTTAGCCATTTTGTATTTCTCATGCAATTCTTTGTTGCAAGGCAGTCTTTTTCCAGTCAGGAAAAGCACGGGCAGTTCCTAGAGATCATCCAGCCCAGTGGTCGGTCCCATTTCACAGAAGTGCTGTGGGGGCCGAAAGGAAGCTTAATTTTGAAAAATTAAATAAAGATAATATGTTAAACATTTATGCAGAGCCTTACCATTTTCTTTCATCTGATCCTCATAAAAATCCCATGAAGTAGGTAAGATAGTTGCTATGATTGTCCTGTGTTAGTTAGGGCAAAGGCCAAGCTACTATAACAGAGACTAACAAGCCAAGAAATATATTTCTCATTCACATAACAGCATTGAGATTAGTGGTATGGTCAACATGGTCATTCTGCTCCACATGGTCATCAGGAATTCTGGGTCTTTCCACTGTGCAGCTCTGCCATTCCCTCAGGCATTTCTACGGGTCAGTGCTGAGATGGCACAGATGGACCTAGGCCCAGAGTGGCATACGTCCCTTTCACTCATATTCCTTTGGAAAGAACATGGTCACACAGCCACCTTGACTGTTTTGATGCCAGGAAATGTGGGATAATGCACCCAGAAAGAAGGGAAGAATGGATTTTAGTGGATGACTAACGACTGCCAGCATACCATTCTCATTGTACAGATAAGAGCATTGAAACTCAGAGAGGTAGCTCACAACAGAGAATTAAATAAATAAGTAGTTTCCTCTGCAAAATATTAAGTAATTTCAAGCGAGTTATAACAAAAACAAAAACAAAAAATAGCATGGTTAATGTATTAGTCAGTATTCTCCAGGAAAAGCAGACCAATATTATGTGTCTGTGTGTGTGTGTGTGTGTGTAGATAGATGATAGATAGATGACAGAGGTATAGAGATGTAGAGATAGAAAGATAGAGAAATAGAGATATAGAGATAGAGATAGAGATAGAGAAATAGAGATATCTATAATAATAAAAGTGTAATATGCAAATCAACAGAACAGCAGAACGACCATCCAGACGATCATGCTATGACACACACTGGTGCCAGGCCAGCCAAGGCGGGTGCGATGCGAT
The DNA here is from genome assembly GCA_011751065.1 of Lasiurus cinereus. Classification (NCBI taxonomy): domain Eukaryota; kingdom Metazoa; phylum Chordata; class Mammalia; order Chiroptera; family Vespertilionidae; genus Lasiurus; species Lasiurus cinereus. Next base: position 29,669,850 of record JAAGEH010000018.1, on the reverse strand, counting down.
TGGTGGGAGTGGGGCCGCCATAGCCCCATGATCGCCCCACAGAAGGAGGCCCAGGCCACCCTCTGTGGGACGATCGATGGAGGGGCTCTGTGATCAATCACCCCAAAGAAAGAGGCCCAGGCCACTGGCTGGCAGAGCGATTGATTGGGGGTGGGACTCTGCAATCACCCCAAAAAGGGAGGCCCAGGCACCCTCTGATGGCGATCAATCACAGAGCCCAGGCCAGGTGGGCAGGGCCTTTCTCTGCGGGGCAATCAATCTGGGGGCCCCACGATCGATCACCCCACAGAGGGAGGCTCAAGCCACCAGCCAGTAACACTGTGGTGGGTGTGCAGGGCCAGCCAGTGATTGTCCTGTAGAGGGAAGCCCAGGCCAGCCAAGTGATCACATCCCATGCCTGTTGCCCACAGAGGGAGGTGATCAATGGCAGAGGAAGAGGGGGCAGCACCACAGAGATGGCAGGTAGTGGCAGTGGTGGGGGCAGGGCTAGCTGCTGGTAGTCAGGGAAAGGAAAGCCCCTATAGGCCCTGATTGCTGGCCATACCTAGGGAACCTATTCTACCTCTAGTGGAATAATTAAAGAATTACTAATTCTTTAAAGAATTAATAAATTAATAAATTAAAGAATTTACTCATATGATTATAGTCCAAAATCTTCAAGGTAGGCTGGCAGGCTGGAGACCCAGGGAAGAGCAGATGTTGCAGTTCAGCTCCAAAGGCTGGCAGCTGGCAGAATTCCCTCTTGTGTTGGGGGGGGTCAGTGTTTGTTCTGTTAAGGCCTTCAACTGATTGGATGAGGCCCACTAACATTACAGAGGGCAATCTGCTTTACTCAAAGTCCACCAATTTAAATGTTAATGTCATCCAGAAAACACCCTCAGAAAAACATTCAGAATAATGGTTCACCAGAAATTCCCAGCACCATGGCCCAGCCTGATTGACACATAAAATTAGTTGTCACATTCAACAACTCCATCACCCCTCAAAAACCTCTTTTACTTCCCTGATTACATGAGATGTACCTGGTAGCTAAGTGCAACTCTGCCAGTAACTTTAAGATCTCTGGTTATCAGCTTTCCTCAACAGAGGAAAGAGTATCATTATTCCCTTCACAGTGAGAACATAGCAGGAGGTAACAATACATGTGTCCATGTGAAGATTTAAAAATTTTTGAGTGCCACTAGTGCACTATTTCCCACAGATCACTCTGTCTTTTCCTCGGGAGTCCTACAGACATAACTTTTAACACAGGGAAAAGGAAAGAGATGGGAGTAGCAAAAGGAAAGAAGGTGGGGATGAGTTACTGAACACTTATTTGCCATACCTCTGTCATCTTTCCAAATACTCTAAGAATACTGCATTGCACCAAGCATTATTCTCATCAAATATTTACTGTCTTGTCCCAGATGATGTGGTTCAGTTGTTGAGTGTCAACTATGAACTAGATCAGGGTTTGATTCCTAGGGCAAATGCCTGGGTTGCAGGCTTGATCCTCATTGTGGGGCATGCAGGAGGCAGCTAATCAATGATTCTCTCTCATCATTGGTGTTTTTATCTCTCTCTTTCTCTTCCCTCCTCTCTGAAATCAATTAAAATATATTTTAGCCAAAGCCGGTTTGGCTCAGTGGATGGACCGTTGGCCTGCGGAATGAATGGTCCCAGGTTCAATTCCGGTTGGGGTCATGTGCCTTGGTTGTGGGCACCTCTCCAATTGGGAGTATGCACGAGGCAGCTGATTGATGTCTTCTCTCTCATTAATGTTTCTAACTCTATCCATCTTCCCTTCCTCTCTGTGAAAAATCATTAAAATATATTTAAAATATATATTTTTTAAAAAAATAATAATAAGTGTACTGTCTTGTACTGTATTACAGCTAAGGTATAAATATCAGCTAAAGCAGATTTCCAATTAGAGTGCATCTACTATAGTACAAGACAGTACATTTATTTTTATTTTTTAGCTCCCTGATTACATGAGATGTACCTGGTAGCTAACTGCAACTCAGGTATTTCATGACCCAAACAAACAGGGATGATTTCAAAAATCAATGTCAATAATTTGTAGTCATTCCTGAAAAAAATTACTTCTCATCTGCAAACTACACAGTGTTCTGGAAAGTGGCACAGCAAGTGAAAAATGGTGTGCTCTGTTCTGCCAGCGAAATGCTGAGCCCTGCACCCCCTCAGATCCTAGGGCTATTTGGCTTGATGTGAATATCTGCACACCCTTAGGGTTGGGCCTGCCTCCTAACCTGCGTTGGAACTCTGCGCACTCCATCCCCAACAACCCCGGGTTCTCCTTTCATCATTGTTATTTTCTTTATAATCATCAAACTATTACTGTCTTCATTGTTTCTAATCTGACTAATTATTAGAGGACCTATAGAATGACAACTTATTGTTTTGGCTAATCCTCTTTTCACGTATAAAGTAGAACTTTTTTCCCCAAGATTTACAAGATACAACCATGACTGGCATTACTCACTGGTCAGAACATCAGCCCACACACCAAAGGATCTCTGGTTTGATTCTGATCAAGGGTTTTTACCTGGGTTGCAAGTTTGATCCCCATGTAGTGGAGGTAACCAATCTATGTATCTCTTGCACATCATTATCTCTCTCTCTCTCTCTCTCTCTCTCTTGCTCTCGCTCTCGCTCTCCCTTTTTGTCTCCCTCTCTTTCTCTCTCTTTCCCTTCCTCCATCCCTTCCACTTTCTCTAAAAAATCAATGGAAAAAATATCTTTGGGTGAGTATTAACAAAATAAATAAATAAATAAGACTTATAAGATACATATTTTATTATTAGCATAGCCAAAATAATATCTTTGAATCTAAAAATAATAACAAAGCTATGTGTGTGTTTAAGACTAAGTTATTTGGGTGACTACTACTGATCTTATGCTTTTAATATTAATAATGGTGTCAAATAATTTAAGCATCAAAAAGAATAACAAGGTATACAGTGAAAAGTCTCCTATTTTCCCAACCTGCTATTGGGTGGTTGTTTATTTTTCTTATTGATTTGTAGAAATAAATATGTTAAAGAGGTTATCCCATTACCTGAGACATAAGTTATAAAATATTTTTCCAGCTTCTTATATAGTTTTCATGTAAAAATGTTAGTGTAGTTGAACCTATCATTTTAAAAGAATTTTATTTAATAGAGAGATTTTGTTTATTTTGAGGTGTTAAAATAATTTTCTCATGTTTTAAAAATATTGTTATTCTCTATTTTTTGACATTTAAATCTTTGATCTTTTTTAAAAACTAGGAAGTATAGATAGATAACTATCTCTTTTCTTCCAGAGAACTTCCCTGTTGTCTCAAGCACTGATGACTAGATTTCTTCTGTGAGCTTTATTTAAACTATGACAACATAGATCAGGGCCAGCATAGATTCAAAAACATGTGGGCCAAAATCTGGCCCACAGCATATTTTTTATAAACAAAAAACACAGCCACTGCCCTGGCCATACACCAAAGGTTGCTGGTTCTATTCTGGTCAGGGCACATTCCTAGGTTGCAGGTTCAATCCCACGGTCAGGGTGTGTGTAAGAGGCAACTGGTTAATGTTTTTCTCTCACATTCATGTTTCCCTCTCTCTCTCTCATTCTCTCTCTCCCCCTTTCTCTCCCTCTCCAAATCAATTTAAAAAACATATCCTCGGGTAAAGATTAAAGAAACAAACCAGCTACACCCATTCATTTCTGAAATGTCTATGGCTGCTGTTGCACAGTAATGGTAGAGTAGTTGCAACAGAGCCCGCATGGCCCGCAAAGCATAAAATATTTACCTTTCTGGATCTTTACAGGAAAAGTTTGCTATCTTCTGCTATAAAGAAAAGATAAGGAAAAGAGGTGAAGGAAGAAGAAAAGAAAGAGGAGAAGGAGGAAGAAGAGGATGAAAAAAAGGAGAAGACATTCCATAAACAAATAAAAATTTTTTGGAATAAACTGTGCAGAGAAAAAATATTCATTAGAAGAAAAAAAATTGAACTAAAATTGAGGGATTATTTTCCTTTTTTATAATCTTGGAAGAAATTGGGGCATTTTACCCTCAAGTCTATCAAGTGAGGCTCACATGTTTAATGAGGTGTGAGAGCTCTCAGGTGACCCCTTGGAATGTGAAAAGCTGGGGTGCTTTTTTTAACATCCCTTTGGAATATTATGTGCTACAGCCTTTTGAATCTCCTTTCCTATAGGATTGACAAGAAACCCTTCTAAATTGGCTTTTATTGTTATTATTTTTAAATGTGTTATACAGGACCCAAAGGATTGTTTTCCCCAGAAAGTATACTGTTTCTTCCTTCTAAATATTAAACAAAGGGAATTTATACTCCAGTGTCTCAGTGGGTCACACTAGGAGTTTAATGCTGCAGCTGTTACCCCTTCTTTTCTCAGACATCAAAGCTTTCTTCAAGTTACTCACTAATCTAATCAGGCCCTTTCCAGTCATCCTAAGCATACTTCAGCCTCTCTAAGGTAGTTATGAAGTACCAATTATTAAAAGGTAAAAATTATATTGCCTGCATAAAGAGCAAAAGTACAATAGGAAGCATGGAATAAAGTCATATATATATATATATATATATGGCTAATATGCTAAGTGTTCAACTATCTGGGTAATGATGTCACATAGCAATGCTCAGCTTCCCCTCCCTAGCAACTAGTCTCCTTGCAGTTTCTTCAGCCCAGGAACATGACTTGCTTTATAACCAGGTGCAAACGTTTCACACTTTAACCAAATGTTTGTGAAATGTTTTCACATGCCTCATCTCATTTGATCCTCACAGAAGTCCTGGAGTAGGTAGATAGGAGACTTAGTAGAATCCTATTTTCTTTCATTAGCGGAGATTTTAGAAAGTTTAGAAACTTGACCTGACTGAAAAGAAGTAAGAAATGGTAGAACTTGAAAATAACTTCAGGTTTTCTCACTGCACAGAATATAATCAAACACTGCTACAGTTAAATATTACATCCTTTTTTTCTCCCTGTGTGATGTACTACAATAATCTGCTTCATGTTGATATTTACTGCTGTGTTGCTAACAATTACCCAAAAGAGACGTTGGGGTTATTCACTGGGATGGAAAAGGTTTATCTAAATCAGAAAGCAGATCTAATTAAGCAAGTTTATTCTATATATATAAAAGTCTAAGTTGGCCCTAACCAGTTTGGCTCATTGTATAGAGCATCGACTTGCAGACAAAAAGGTCCCAGGTTCAATTCCAGTCAAGAACATGTATCTTGGTTGCAGGCACATCCCCAAAGGAGGTGTGCAGGAGGCAGCTGAATGGTGTTTCTCTCTCATCCATGTTTCTAACTCTCTATTCCTCTCTGTAAAAAAATCAATAACATATATTTTTTTAAATAAATAAAAGTCTAAGTTGACTCACACATGTGTGATATATATAAAGCTCTCACTGGCGCCAATCTCATGCATGTGTTTTGATCTGTCATTGTCAATAGTGAATTTGGTTGATACTTTTATTATAGAGAAATGGCAAATAGCGATATTAAAATATTTCTTCTAGAATACTCACTGAGTGTGCCAGCCAGTGCCATGCCCTGGGGCCAGCGAGACCTGGAGAGGAAGGAGAAGATGCAAGAGATAGAAACATCAATGATGAGAGAGAATCATTGATCAGCTGCCCTCTGCCCGCCCTCGACTGGGGATGGAGCCCAAAACCGGGCATGTGCCTTGGACCAGAATTGAACCTGGGACCCTTCAGTCTGCAGGCCAATGCTATATCCACTGAGCCAAACCAGTGAGGGTACAACTTTATTTTTAGAAAAGGAGTGCTACTCCAGTCAGGAAGAAGTATGCACCCCTATGTTCATAGCAGCATGATTTACAATTGCAAAGATCTGGAAACAGCCTAAGTGCCCAACAGCAGATGGGTGGAGAGAAAAGCTGTGATACATGTACACCATGGAATACTATGCAGCTGTAAAAAAGAAGGATCTCTTACTCTCTAAGACAGCATGGAGGGACCTGGAGAGCATAATGCTAAGTGAAATAAGTGAGTCAGAGAAAGACAAGTATCACATGATCACACTAATGAACAAAATAAACTGATGAATGGAGTGGATCCAGAGACATGGAAGCATGGAACAGAGTGTGGAATCTCAGAAGGAAGGCGGGGGAGGGTGGGTGGGTGGGAGGTAGTCAACCAAGGAGCTTATAGACATATATGCATGGCCCATTAACACAGATAATGGGTTGGTGAGGAGCTGGGGCAAAGGCAGGGGGAGGAGGGACAGAGGCAGGTTGAAGGAAGTCAATGGGGATAAAAGGGGAATCTGTATAATGCTTTCAACAATAAAGAATTATTTTAAAAACTAAAAAAGAGGGTGCTACTGAAAAAAAAATATTTCTTCTAATTAATTTTCTTTCCATGTGCATGAATTCATGCACTGGGCCTCTAGTTTTTATATAATAGCTATCCTGCAATGATAAACTCTAATATGCTTCACAAATATGAATTTACTTTATATTAGTATAATGTTAGTCTTATGTCCAGTTCTAGACTTCAAAATTTAAGAAGCAGGTAGAGAACTTAGAGTGCCCACACATTATTAGAATATTCAAAATTAACATTATATGAATAAAATATAATATAATCTTTACACATCATTCTAGTTGAGTTCTTAGAATAAACAATGGGTATGACTATATACATTTCATAGATGAGAAAACTGAGTCACAAAATTTACTTCATTTTTATTTAATTTTATTTATTCTTTCTTATATACTTAAAACATTGACATTACTCAAAATTCAAAAGGTACAGAGAGGTGTACAATGAACAGCCCCCTGTACCTCTCACCTCCAGCTACTCAGTTTCCCTTCTTGAAGGTAGTTCTGTTTCTACATATTGTCCTAGAGCTATTTTATGCTTGTGCAAACATACATAGCTATAGATGGTTTTCTTCTGTTTTTTCGTTTTGGGTTTTTTTTTATTTTTATATTTTATTTTCTTTATTGTTTTATTTCTTTTTTTATTTAATAAATCTTTATTATTCACATTATTACAATTGTTCCTCTTTTTTTCCCCCATAGCTCTCCTCCACTTGGCTCCCACCCCTCCCTCTGCCCTTACCTCCCTCCCCCGATTGTCCTCATCCATAGGTGTACAATTTTTGTCCTGTCTCTCCCTGCACCCCTCTTACCCCTTTCCCTAAGATTGTCAGTCCATTCTCTTTCTATGCCCCTGATTATATTATATTTACCAGTTTATTCTGTTCATCATATTTTTAAAAAATATATTTTATTGATTTTTTACAATAGGAAAGGAGAGGAAGGGAGAGGGATAGAGAGCTAGAAACATCGATGAGAGAGAGTCATCGATCAGCTGCCTCCTGCACACCCCCTACTGGGATGTGCCCGCAACCAAGATACATGCCCCTGACTGGAATCAAACCTGGGACCCCTCAGTTTGCAGGCTGACACTCTATCCACCGAGCCAAACCAGTTCGGCTGTTCATCAGATTTTTAATTCACTTGATTTTTAGATTCACTGTTGATAGATATGTATTTGTTGTTCATAATTTTTATCTTTACCTTTTTCTTTTTCTTCCTCTTCTTAAAGAGTGCCTTTCAACATTTCATATAATACTGGTTTGGAGTTGATGAACTCCTTTAGCTTTTTTTTATCTGTGAAGCTCTTTATCTGACATTCAATTCTGAATGATAGCTTTGCTGGGTAGAGTAATCTTGGTTGTAGGTTCTTCCTATTCATCACTTTCTTTCCACTCCCATCTGGCCTGCATAGTTTCTGTTGAGAAATCAGCTGACAATCATATGGGCGATCCCTTGTAGGTAATTAACTGTTTTTCTCTTGCTGCTTTTAATGTTCTTTCTTTGTCTTTTGCTCTTGGTATTTTAATTATGATGTGTCCTAGTGTGGTCCTCTTTTGATTCCTTTTGTTTGGGGTTCTGTGTCCTTCCTGGACTTGTAAGTCTATTTCTTTCACCAAATGGCGGAAGTTTTCAGTCATTATTTCTTCAAATAGGTTTTCAGTATCTTGCTCTCTCTCTTCTTCTGGCACCCCCATAATTTGGATGTTGATACACTTGAAGTTGTCCCAGAGGCTCCTTACACTATCTTCCAATTTTTGGATTCTTTCTTCTTTTTGCTTTTTCAGGTGTGTTTTCTGCTTCTTTGTATTTCTAATCTTTGACTTGATTCTTGCATTCCTCTAGTCTGGTGTTAGGTCTCTGCATAATATTTTTTATTTTAATCAATGTATGTTTAATTTCTAGTTGTCCTTTTTCATCTCCTCTTGAGTCTTGCAAAATTTATCCATCTTTTCTAGGAAATTCTTGAAAAACCTTATAACCTATATTCAGGTTTTGAACTCTATAGCCAGTCATTTTTTTCCCTTCATTTCTTTTGTTTGTGATCTGTTCCTTTGTCTCTGCATTTTTGCTGCTTCCCTGAGTTCATAGAGTAGCTTTATGTGCTAGGTGTCCTATATGGCTCAGTGGCTCCATTTCCCCAGTTACCTGAGGTGGACTCTCTTGGTGGACCTCTTTGTGGACTGTGTGTTCAGCCTTTTGTAATTAGGCCTTGATTGTTGTTGGTATCACTGGGGGGAATTGACCTCCAGGCCAATTGGCTGTGAGAATCAGCTGTGTCTACACCAGGAGAACTACTTTGCTGGAGTCAGCCTTATGATACAAGACTTGCAAAATTGCTAAAGCCTCTGTGTTCAGCTTGGATGGGGCAGAGTCTCAGGGTGGAGCAGACAGCCTTGACTTCCCATCAGCCCTGCCCTACTAGCCCTTTGGGTCTCAGTGTCCCTAGGAAATTGCTGCAGCCCTCTCTGCATGAACTCACGCTTGTGCACCTCCAGACCTCTGCCTTTCTAGCTCCCCTGAGTTTCTGTAAGCTCTGGGGACCCATAGGAGTCTAGGTCCCCAGGGTCTCACCTGAAACTGGGGTTCAGTGCAGTCAGAAGTGGAGTTCGGTGTAGTCGGGTGGTTCTGTCTTCCTCCCACTAGAGAAATCCAGTGGCATAATCAGCAGTCAGTCCTCTCTATGCACACTGGCATTCGCGCCTCCAGACCTCTGACTTTTGTGGCTCCCCTAAGTTTCCATGCACTCCTCCCTTTTCACAATAATCCAGACTCCCCCCATATGAGTCTGGCACAAAACTGGGGTTCAGTGCAGTGGGAACTGGGGCTCAGTGCAGTTGGGAGTTTCCATCTCCCTCCAGCTAGAGGAAGCAAACCAGGCCCTCCACTGCCCATCCTCTCCACGTCTGTGTCTCCATACCTCAGCTCTTTGCAGCTCCTCTGAGTCTTCATGAGGCCCTCTCTTTCCTTCTAGTTGTAGTATTTCCACTCAGCCAGCTTTCCTGTCATTCTGGATGATGTCCATTCTGTCTTGTAGCTGTAGTTTTGAAATTGTTATGCAAGGCAGCAGTTTCGGTGGTCACCTATGCCACTATCTTGGTTTCTCTCTGGTTTTCTCTGTTTTACATAATATCTTCATATATACATTTGGTCTAATCCTAACATTTTTTTCTTTTAATGGTATGTTATAGAGATCTTTCATATCAGTACATGGTGAACTTTTACTTATGGTCTTCTACTATTTGATTGTATAAATTTATAATTTAAACAACTTTATACTGATTTTCAGGTTGCATCCAATCTGTTTTGAATGGGTAGCCTTATGCATGTGTTATTTACACATGTGCAAATGTATCTGTTGGAAAATTTCTACGTTGAAATTGTTGGGTGAGAAAATACATGCATTTAACATTTTTTAAAGTACATTGGTACCTCAAGATATGAGTTTAATTTGTTCCGTAACCTTGAGGCATGGGAAACTATGAGACGCTCGAGTCGAGGTAAACTGGTGAGTCGTGTGCAGCCGGCCAATTCGCACGATTACTCCTATCTTAAATGTTGCTCATATTTCAAAGCAAAAATCGTTCGCTCGATGGCTCGTATCTCAAAAATCTCGTATGTTAGGGCACTCATATCTCGAGGTACCACTGTATTATAAACTTTTCTTCCATAATATTGGACAGAGATTTTAGTTGACTTAACCAAGGTTGAATAGAAAATATTTAATGGATTTAAAGTTGGAACAAATGTTTCCTAACCAGGAAATGGAAGCTATGAATTAAGACATTTTTGGGAGATACTAATTCTTTGGGAGTTATAATTAATTGGGCCATTTTCAAGAGAAGAAAAGAAAAAGTTGCCCCCTCTTGCCTGCTCCATCCTTCTCCAATGCTTTTTTATTAATTTTTATTAATTTTTTATACATATCTCCCCATTGCCCCCCCTCCCTCGCAGGCGTACCCTGACCCCCTAGTGTCTGTGATCATTGGTTATGTTTATAAGCATGCATACAAGTCCTTTGATTGATCACTTATTTACCTCACCTAACTTTAATCTTTCTGCTATAATTTCACAGTCTGTTTGATGCTTTATGATTTTTGTCCTCCTGAGAATTATCAGTCTACTCTCTTTCTGTGCTCCTGATTCTATTATATTCACCAGTTTATTCTGTTGATCAAATTTTTAATTCCCTTAATTTTTAGATTCACTTGTTGACAGATGTGTATTTGTTGTTCATAATTTTTTGTCTTTTACCTTTTTCTTCTTTCTCTTCTAAAAGGGTACCTTTCAGCATTTCATATAATACTGGTTTGGAGTTGATGAACTCCTTTAGCTTTTTCTTCTCTGTGAAGGTCTTTATCTGCCCTTCAATTCTGAATGATAGCTTTGCTGGATAGATTATTCTTGGTTGTAGGTTCTTGTTGTTCATCACGTTGAATATTTCTTGCCACTCCCATCTGGCCTGCATCCTTTCTGTTGAGAAATCAGCTGACAGTCATATGGGTGCTCCCTTGTAGGTAATAAACTGTTGTTCTCTTGCTGCTTTTAATATTCTCTCTTTCTCTTTTGCTCTTGGCATTTTAATTATGATGTGTCTTGGTGTAGTCCTCTTTGGGTTCCTTTTCTTTGGGGTTCTGTGTGCTTCCTCGACTTGTAAGTCTATTTCTTTTACCAGATGTGGGAAGTTTTCAGTCATTATTTCTTTAAACAGGTTTTCAGTATCTTGCTCTCTTCTTCTGGCACCCCCACAATTCTGATGTTGGTACGCTTGAAGCTGTCCCAGAGGTTCCTTACGTTATCTTCACATTTTTGGATTCTTTTCTCTTCTTGCTTTTCCAGTTGAATGTTTTCTGCTTCTTTATATTTCAAATTTTTGACCTGATCCTTGCCTTTCTCTAGTCTGCTGTTAGTACTCTGCATAATAGTTTTTATTTCAGTCAGTGTATTTATCATCTCCTCTTGGGTCTCACTAAATTTATCCATCTTTTCTAGCATATTCTTGCAAAACCTTATAAGCGTGGTTTTGAACTCTATATCCAGTCGTTTTTTTTCCTCCATTTCTTTTGCTTGTAATCCCTTCCCTTGTCTCGGCATTTTCACTGTGCTGGGGAAACTTCTGTGCTGGATTCAGCCGCAGAAGCCTCTGCTGAACTTGGGAGGGGTGGAGTCTCAGGGCTTTAGGGACCGCCTTGCCTTCCAGTCGGCCCCGCCTCCACGGCCCCTGAGTCTCACGTGACTGGGTAATGGCTGGAGCGGTCCTTGTGCGCACGCGCACCCGCAGCGCCTCTGACCGCTGCCTTTCCGGCTCCCCTGCGAACCAGGACCACACGAGTCTAGGTCCCCAGGGTTTCGCCCAAAACAGGGGCTCAGTGGACTCAGAAGTGGCACAGTTCGGAGGGTCTGTCTCCCGCCCACTCGCGAAAGCCAGCGGCACAATCAGCAATCTGTCCTCCGAGTGGTGCCGTGCGCAACCAGACCTCCGATCCTTTGCAACTCCCCTAAATTTAAGTGCACTTCTCCCTTTTCACAGTCCAAACTCCCCCCGTATGAGTTTCGGCTGGATCTGGGGTTTAGTGTCGTAGGATAAGGGGTTCAATGCCGTTGGGAGTCTCCGTTTCCCTCCCGCCAGAGAAAGCCAGCCAGGTACTCCAGCACCCGCTCTCTCAGCGCGCGTCTCCATACCTCAGCTTTTTGCAGCTCCTCTGGGTCTCTGTGAGCCCCTCTCTTTCCCTCTAGTTGTAGAACTTCCACTCAGCCAGCTTTCCTGTGGTTCTGGATGATGTCCGTACTGTCTTTTAGTTGTAGTTTTGAAATTGTTGTGCGAGGCAGCAGTATAGGTGTTTACCTATGCCGCCATCTTGGATTTCTCCTCCAATGCTTTTTTGTACTTGTTCTATTTACCCAAGGGCCCAATGATGAATAACCCCACCCAGTAAACTTAGATAGGTTTTCCTCCTGTTAGCCTGGGCCCGTCAGGCTCATAGATTACTGAGATGAGGCTCCTCTGCCTATACTGAAAATATGAAAAAGTTGAAATGGTTTACCTCAAAAAGTAGAAAGCTAGGAAGAAAGAGGGGAAGCAGTGATAAAGGCCTTCAAAGAGACTTCTCCTGACAAAATGTAGCCTCACTTTAAAAGCTTGCTTTGTGGGTCACTGTCCGTGGTGCTGACAACATCCCAATGGGTTGAGGCAGAGTTGCTTTTCCTATTCTGGGGGCATTAAGGAAGCCCATGCAAGCCCTTCCAGGAAATTCTAAAGAGGAGAGAGAAATGGAACAATTGGCAGAAACAAGAGAAGTAAAAAGTACCAGGGCTACTTACACAGAAAGAATGTGAAGTTGGGTGAAGAAGGAAGAGGGAATGGTATGATTTAATATAGTTCACAAATCATCATAGAGACGAAAAGATAACCCTGCCTCCTTTGTGATGAGGGAGTGGCATATGTACATTGCCTCTCCATTCCATTAGTATGTGCATATATCTCCTGGAAAAGTAAAACCAAAAAATGAAGGTTATAGAAAGGACCATGGAAACAGTTACCCTGTGGAATTTCTTTTCTTTTTTTTATCCTCATCTGAGGATGTGTTTATTGATTTATGAGATAGATAGAGAGTGGGAGAGAGAGAAACATAAATGTGAGAGAGAAACAGCTACAGGAGGTAAGCGCCCAGACTGGGGAGCAAACCTGAAACTTAGGTATGTGCCCTGACCAAGAATCAAAAGTGCAACCTTTTGTTGTTTGGAGCAACTCTCCAACCAACTGAGCCACCTGGCCAGGGCTCGTGTGGAATTTCTTTACTTCCTATTTTAGAAGTAAAATGGATTGTCAGTTGATGAAACTGTAGTCCTGCCAAAGACTAGGAATATACTAGGTAACCTCCTGAGACCCTCACAATATTTGAAGTTGGGACTTCAATGAAAAGATTCATCCTACTCCTGCTCGTTAACTCTGTTTGAGCTTCAGGAGAGTCTGGATTTAAACTAAAGTAACATCACAGGCCATACTGATTATTTTGTCTAAAGTCAGTTGCCTTCAAGTGTTTTTGAAATGTTAATAACTTTCTCAACCTCTCAGTTTTTTCCCTAGCATAGCAGCATAAAAGTGTAATACAGAATAAATATTCAATAAATTCCATTCATTCTTCATAGCTGCACTGGAAATGAACAATCTTCCATTCACATATTTAAGTCTAAAAAGTATTTATGTCTTGGTGCAAAAAAGAAAGAGAAATCTTTGGATTTATGTAAAGTCTGAGTATAGAAATATAAAGTTTATAGAAATATAAAGTTTTTTATATTTCTATACTTGATTTTTTTTTTCATTTTTAAAATGCTGGATTTTCAAATTGGGAAGAATACATAACATTGGCATTAGGCTGAGTCTGAAAGTGCTAGAATGCATTTTCCAATATTGTAATGGCCTCACTGGTGATGCAGTTGGCCTTGTGTGCTTGGCTGTGATTATAATCATTGCTACTGTAGGGACACTCAGGATTTGGGCTCTCCAGATTTGGGTAGCTCTTATCTATGAGAAGTCAAAACAGCATTGACATGTCAGGTCACTGGACAGAGCCTAGAGTGTATCTGTCTTTACATGGGGTGAGATTTCTCCAAAGGCCACTGGAAAAATAACCTATTCTCCCCAAAGATTATCTGATTCTGCTTGTGGGTACTGAATCTTCTAACCCATCTTATATTCCAAGTTTAGAGACCATCTTCAAGTTTTACACCAAATTTCTCTGTTCCAGGGCTGTGACTCAGATCCAATCTAAATCCATTTGAGAAGAGAAAACATTTAAGAGGAGGAGTATCATTGATATTCAACATTTATTTTTCCTTACACACAGCTAGCATAATGATCATCTCACATCACACTGCAGTGATCCCCTGCCAAGGTGTGGGTGGCAGGCAGAGAGGTGAGACTCTGCTGCTCCACCCAGAGAAACGTATCAAATTGGGACCTTTATAAAGTTCCCCAAGTTTTTTTTTCTATGTGCTCTTGGTTGGATAACTTACATGTGAAATTAAGTAAACTTTATGAAACAACTTTAAAAATATGAATACATGGGAGAATCCAAGATGGCGGCATAGGTAAACACCTACACTGCTGCCTCGCACAACAACTTCAAAACTACAACTAAAAGGCAGAATGGACATCATCCAGAATCACAGGAGAGCTGGCGGAGTGGAAATTCTACAACTAGAGGGAAAGAGAGGGGCTCACAGAGACCCAGAGGAGCTGTAAAAAGCTGAGGTACGGAGATGCGCACGTGGAGAGAGCGGGTGACGGCGAATCTGGCTGGCTTTCTCTGGCGAGAGGGAGACGGAGACTCTCAAAGGCATTGAACTCCTTGTCCTACGACACTGAACCCTAGATCCAGCCTAAACTCATTCAGAGGGAGTTTGGACTGTGAAGGGGGAGAAGTGCACGGAAGTTTAGGGGAGTCACAAAAGATCAGGGGTCTGGTGGCGTGCACAGTGCTGTGCCGCAAAGGACCGACTACTGATTGTGCCGCTGGCTTTCAGGAGGGGGCGGGAGACAGACCTTCCCAGCTGTGCCACTTCTGACTTCACTGGGCCCCAGTTTCAAGCAAAACCCTGGGGACCCAGACTCCTGTGGTCCCGGAGCACAGGGAAGCTGGAGGGGCAGCAGTCTAGAGGCACTGCGAGAAAGCATGTGCGCACAGGAACCACTCCAGCCATTACCCAGTCACGTGAGACTCAGGGGCCGTGGAAGGCAGGGTCGACTGGAAGGCAAGGCGGTCCCTTAAGCCCTGAGACTCCACCCATCCCAAGCTCAACTGAGAGGCTTTTGCAGTTTTGCAAGTCTGGTATCATAAGGCTGAATCCAACACAGAAGTTCTCCCAGCATAGTGAAAATGCCAAGACAAGAGAAGGGATCACAAACAAAAGAAATGGCGGAAAAAACACGACTTGATATTGAGTTCAAAACCACGCTTATAAGGTTTTTCAAGAATATCCTAGAAAAGATGGATAAAGTTAGCGAGTCCCAAGAGGAGATGAAAGAAAACAAAAAACAACAATTAGAGATGCAAAAAGATCCAACGAGAGATGGAAAAGGACCAACTAGAGATGATAAAGGACCAAATAGAAATTAAACAAACACTGACTGAAATAAAAAATATTATACAGAGACCTAACAGCAGACTAGAGGAAGGCAAGAATCAAGTCAAAAATTTGAAATATAAAGAATCGGAAAACACTCAACTGGAAAAGCAAGAAGAAAAAAGAAAACAAAAATGTGAAGATAATGTAAGGAGCCTCTGGGACAGCCTCAAGCATACCAACATCAGAATTGTGGGGGTGCCAGAAGAAGAGAGAGAGCAAGATACTGAAAACCTACTTAAAGAAATAATGACTGAAAACTTTCCACATCTGGTGAAAGACATAGACTTACAAGTCCAGGAAGCACACAGAACCCCATATAAAAGGAATCCAAAGAGGACTACACCAAGACACATCATAATTAAAATACCAAGAGCTAAAGACAAAGAGAGAATATTAAAAGCAGCAAGAGAAAAACAGTTCATTACCTACAAGGTAGCACCCATACGACTGTCAGCTGATTTCTCAACAGAAACGATGCAGGCCAGATGGGAGTGGCAAAAAATATTCAACGTGATGAATAGCAAGAACCACAACCAAGAATACTCTATCCAGCAAAGCTATCATTCAGAATTGAAGGGCAGATAAAGAGCTTCACAGAGAAGAAAAAGCTAAAGGAGTTCATCAACTCCAAACCAGTATTATATGAAATCCTGAAAGGTACTCTTTTAGAAGAGGAAGAAGAAAAAGGTAAAAGATAAAAAATTATGAACAACAAATACGTATCTATCAACAAGTGAATCTAAAAATTAAGGGAATTAAAAATTTGATCAACAGAATAAACTGGTGAATATAATAGAATCAGGAGCACAGAAAGAAAGTGGACTGATAATTCTCAGGGGGAAAGGGGTGAGGGGTGTACAGGGAGAGACTGGACAAAAATCATACACCTATGGATGAGGTCAATGGGAGGGAAGTAAGGGTAGAGGAAAGGGTGGGAGCCGGGTGGAGGGGTGCTATGGAGGGGAAAAAAGAGAGACAAATGTAATAATCTGAATAATAAAGATTTAATTTAAAAATATATATATGAATACAGGAATTTGGGGGGGGGATGATGGAATTCAATAACCATGCTAAATTACAAAATGTAGAAGATTATTTTTTTTGTAGTTAAAAAACTACAACTACTTAGAGAAACATTGAAACAATAATTCTCCATGAGAGTTTTCTTGAAGTGAAAATATAAATTAAATATAATATTCATTTTCCTTTTTAAAAATAAAGTTTAGCCCTGGCCAAGTGTCTCGGTTGGAGCATCGTCCCATACACCAAAAGTTTGTGGGTCTACTTCCCATTCAGAACACATACCTAAGTTTAGGTTAGATTCCCAGTCAATGCATATACGGGAGGCAGACAATTGATGATTTTCACTCACATCAATGTTTCTCTCTCTCTCTCAAAATCAATTGAAGGAGAGGGGTGGGAAGCATATCCTTGGGTGAGATTAAAATAATACTAATACTAATAAAATTTAAAGACAGAAACAGTTTAAAGAATAAGAATAAAATGAACATTCTTGTACTCCAAATCCACCTCAGAAGCCACCTACTACTACATGACTCTCCAAAGGTTACCATCTGTATATTTTATAATAATAATTCTGCCACTGCTCTTAATATTTAGTCACATATTGTTAAGTTTGCCTGGTTATAAATTTTACCTCTGACATTTTTTCACCTTAATCTCATGTTCAGGGGATTCATCCTACCATGGTGTGTAACCATAGTTCCACTGTTCCTATTGCTACACAGTATTCCAGTGTAGACTAAACATACATTTGATTCTTTTTCTTCTAATGTTTAGTGGCTATTTTTATTTGCTATACCACATCAAATTTAGACTCTGCTGTTAATTTCTTTCAAAAACAACACACACCTATTGGGATTTTGATCAGAATGGCACTGAATCTATAGATCAATTTTGTATGAATTGACATCTTTGCACTATTAAGCATTTTTATCTGTGAACAAAATATTCGTTCCCCTGTATTTAGGTTTTAATATCTTTCAGGAAAATTTTATGATCTGGTACATAAAACCTTTATTTGTAATTGCTGTGTTAAATGCCTTTATGTGCTGCATCCTCTGTTGATGGCAATAATAACAACTGTAGTGATAATGTTGAAGATGACAATAACTAGCATGTATTGTACGTTCACTCATGCCAGACACAGTCCATATGAACTACCTTTACACTGTGCACTCTACGGCCCTGCGATGGTAAATAACATGCCTAACAGTACACACTAATAACTGGTGAAGTCAGGATTGAAGAAGGGAAGTCTGGCCGCAGGGTACATGCTTTTAACCACAAGCTCTGTCCTTTCATGCATTCTTGTATTCGTTCCCTAAGCCTGCTACAAGCCACCACACACTTGGTGGCTTTAAGACAACATGTGTTCATTCGCTCATAACAGGGAAAGCGAGAAATACAAGCTTCAGCAGGGTGTGCTCCCTCGGGGGCTCTAAGGAAGGATTCTTCCTTGCCTCTCCCAGCTTCTGGTGGCATTTTGGGGCTTGTGGCTTCATCACCCCAATCTTTATATTGCCTTCTCATCTACATATCTAATCTCCGCCCACCTTTCTCTTATCATTGGATTTAAAACCTTAACTTAATCACATCTTTTACCGTAACATGTATACTAAAAGCATAGTATGCAAATTGTCTCCTCGACTGGGAGTTTGTCTGGGAGTTCGACCAGGAGACAAGGCTGCGGGGAGAGAGGGAGTAAGGAAGGGAGTAACCATCCAGCACCCAGCAGCTACTAGAGACCATATCAATGCACAAATTTCATAGGAGTGATATAATATTTAATCTTTTACTATACAGGTTCAAGATACAAGAATGTGGACATATCTTTTAGAAACCGCCATTCAACTTCTGACAATGCTATAGAAAATCAACTGACTCATGTATACAGCAACCTGGCTGTATTTTCTGATCCTTTCTAATAGGTAGGTGTTGACTCTTTTAATCACCAACAACAATGTTTACTGAGTGTTTACTAGGTCAAAAACATGATACTGGGGATCAACAGGATGAATAAGACATAGCTGTTGCCCTCTCAAAAGCATAGTTATTAGAACATGGTTAGTCTATGTGAAAAACAGAACCATTAAATGAAATGGAACAAGTTCATGATTACCTTTGTGGACTCAGACTTTGTTCAGAATTGCCTTTCTTCTAACCCTCAAATGTGGACATGCTGCATCCACTCAGATAGGCTATGAGGTCATGATTCCCCACTCTCCTCTTGTTTGTCCCCTTGTTTTGAACCACTTTTCAATGTCCAGTCTCTGGTCTGACTCATGAGCAATGTGATAGAGGAGGTAAATGGAAAAGCATGAGCGGAGCAGAAGCTTGCAACGGGACAGCTACGCTCACTCTGCTGCTCTCTCCATCTGACGGACTTCCTGCTCCTCATAAGCAGAGTTTACTGGACACTTTAGCTAAATTAGAAAGGATAATGTATAAACCCACAAATCTGTGCCTGGGTAAATTGATCAGAAACTTTTCCCAGAAGTTGAGAGCCAGGCTGGGAATCTGAAGGAACATAAGACAAATAAATAACACATTATTTTCTTCTCCAAGAAAATACAATATGTAATTTGAATTCAAGAGACATTTTGTGCCAGACTTTCAGTTGTTTACAGACAATTTTGAAGGGTCTTAAATTTAGTTAATCCATAACATGGATGTTTAAATTGTTTACAAATAAAATGTATAACAAAATCTACTTTTGTGAGAAAGAAATAAAGTTATATTTATGACTGGAAAAGAGTGTCATCTGTAAATATCCCCAAGTCCTGTGATTTTAGTTCATTGTTATTGTCTTCTTTTTTAATAACTGCCTTTTCTATAATAAATATATATTCTGTTCAGTGATCATTTCTAAAATACAATGTTTAGTGTCATTTAAAAACGCATTAACATGGGACCATTCTGTCACTGTCATGGCAGTCTCCAGAAACCATGTGACCAAATGATGCTAGTCACACCTGTGAGAAGGCAGGAGGGGGACCCAGAACCACCAGGGATGTCACATAAGGTCAATCTCTGAAATTGAAAATACTAAAATCTACAAAAACAATGTCATATACGGAAATATCACTAGTCAATGTATTATTGGTGGAGAGATTGGACTACCTCCCAAGTTATTTCTCAAATTATAGACAGTTATGTCTCCAGAAGACCTGAGCTGACAAAGAACTCAGATAAGGATTAGAGAGGCTCCCCCCAAATCCCACCCCAACCCCCTGCTCCTCTCATGTTCCTGAGTTCGTGTTATCAGCTCTCTCTTCAACAAGTTTCTTTGCAGGAATCTTCTTTGGCCATTTATCTATGAACAAGGCAAACACTTTAGCTAAATTAGAGAGCATAATCTATAAACCCACAAATCTGTGCCTGTGTAAACTGATCAACATGCACTGGAGGGTCTGGCTGGTGTGGCTCAGTGGTTGAGCATTGACACAGGAACCAAGAGGTCACTCGTTCGATTTCCAGTCAGGCAACATGCCTGGGTTGTGGGCTCTATCCTCAGTGGGGGGCATGTAGAGGGTTGGGGGGTGACCACCAATAGATAATGTTTCTCTTATTGATGTTTCTGTTTCTCTATCCCCTTTTCCCTTCCCCTCTCTCTAAAAATCAATAAAAACGTTTTTTAAATGCACTAGAGGGCAACAAGAGGATGCCAACACCCACCCTCTGAGCTGGGGCCCTGACATGGGTGCACTGTCCTGGGAACACTTCATGACAAGGGCACCATTGCTTTAACTCCACATAAGAGAGAGTGCCTGAAATCAAACCACATGTTGAATTACAGCAAGACATGATTCCTTTATATTTTTATTAAAATAAACATAAATAAATATTTGAATATTTCCTTCTCACTCCCTGAAGAATTATCTGCACTCCACCTCCCAACCCATGCCCCAGTCATCTGAATGGAGTTAAGACCAAAGACATGAAAGAAAAAGAGAAAATGTAGGGAAACTTGAAGACTGGAGGAAGCTGAAGACTCGTGTACATGTGATAATATAGTCACCCACTGATGCAGAAAATCCGTGGCCAAACCAAACCTAAAATAAAAAAGCCATACATCAGCACACACATAACATAACCCCAACTGTATCAGCCACACAAAAATGCATAAAACTCTTAATTTACTCAGGTTCCTTGCACAGAATCACATCACTGCTATGAATTTTTATTACATGCTGAAATAGAATGTTCAGTAGTGAAAGATCGCTAGTAGCAAAATGATATCATACGCCAAAACCGGTTTGGCTCAGTGGATAGAGTGTTGGCCTGCAGACTAAAAGGTTCCGGGTTCGATTCCGGTCAAGGGCATGTACCTTGGTTTCGGGCACATCCCCAGTAGGGGACGTGCAGGAGGCAGCTGATCGATGTCTTTCTTTCATTGATGTTTCTAACTTTCTATCCCTCTCCCTTCCTCTCTGTAAAAAATCAATAAAATATATTAAAAAGAAAATGATATCATATAACAGCAGCACAAAATTAAAATCCTACCAATAATAACTGCATTGGAAACCCTGAACTACATATCAATCACTAGGAACACGTGACTTTGCTGACTGAGATTTTCCTGGGCTTTCTGCTTCTCTGTGAGAGGGTGTTGATAGGGAGGCTGATGCAGTTCATCTGAGGGAGCCACGTCAAAGGGTTTGTTCACTTTCCCAGGTCTCATGGCCACACCCAACAAAGATCCTGGACACACTGAAGAGTTGGTGTTCTGGTTTTAAATTTGGGGGAACTTCTCTCCAATTCATGACCCTAATAGCACCCCTAACGAAGTCTTGGAGGGTTGTCCTTGGGGACTCAGGGAATGTTTTGGACTTTTGGAACTAAATAGTTTACTAAACTATTGTCAGTGAGGCCAGAGTACATATGAACTGGAGATACTAGCCCTTCATCTGTCATGGTACCTGAAATGTCACTATTTTCCAATCTCCTTTTGGCTCTGGAAATTTGCCTGCTGTTTTGTCCTGTACTGAAACATTGCATCGTAACTACGTATTGCTTTTCACCTGAACTTGGTAAGAGCAAGATCTGGTGGAGAGAATTTCTACAGGACTTGAATGTGAGTTAGACACCCAGAAATGGTAGAGTGTGGAAGTAGAAAGACAACCCCTGAAAGGGAACCTGGAAGGGTCCTAGCAAACTCTCATACACATAATTCTCTTTCATTTTCTTATGCTTAGGTCTCCTTCTTCTTCCCTCTACATTATTTCTAGATTCCTATCTTCAATATCACGGATTCTTTCCTCCATCTGCTTGGTTCTATTTTCTATGCTCAGTAGTTCACTCAGGTCAGGGAGAGGTGGTGGCAAAGGTAAAGAAGGCTAATGGTTCTTGCAGCATAACTGAAATAATGTAGTCTCAGCAAGCCAGAGGAGACCCCATGGAGAGCCAACAACCTTTGTTACCCACATTAGCTTGTGATCTCCTCTCTAATGTGATTGTTGAGTTAGTCTCTGTGTTCCTTCTTTCTCTTTCTCTTCCCTTTGCCCACCTTCTCCTGTCCACCCCTAGGTGTAACCTCAGGGGCAGGGCCTTCCTGGTTCTGAGCATCTGCGGAAGAAATGAATGTGACTGGGAATTGATTGGCCTTGTGTTAAGTCCTCAAGTCTCTAAGGTATCTTCCAGAGAAAGAATCTGCCTCTACCTGGTTTGGCTTTTGAATGATTTGGTTCAGCTTCCAGAGATTTGGAGGAGACTCACTAAAACCAGGAGATGTATGTGTTACTTAGTAAACTGCTTAAGATGCATCTATAATTGGTTGAACTTTGTTTTGAAATTATGACAGCACTGAAAGCTAATTGCTACATGTTTGAATATTACATAGAGATACTGCTTAACAATGCAAATACTTGGCTCTGCAAATGAGTTTGATTTGTTGGGATACATCTGCTGAGTTCTAAAGATCCTAGACAACAATGTCATATATGTTATAAACCAAAATCAACAAAAGAAGCCATAATAAATATATTTAATGGACCTTAAAGTAAAAAATTTACACACACACACATATACACATGTGTGTGTGTGTGTGTGTGTGTGTGTGTGTAATATAATTGAATAGGAAGCAGAGATCTTAGATTCCAGTTGTTACTTTTCAAAGACTTATTATGATCCCACAAAAAGCCACTTGCTATCATGAAAAGGGCGCTGATTTGGTGTTAGGTCAGGCATCAATTCTTGCTCTGTAACATACTAAACTGTGTGACTGTGAGCAAGTTATTTAACTTCTCTCAACGTGTCTGTTTCCTCATCTGTAGAACTCATTGGTGAGAGAATTGAACAGATAATGTAATTAAGATTCCTAATGACCTCTTTTAATAGGTACTTGCTAGGTACTGAATGTTTATGTCTCCCAAATTCATATGTTGAATCCATAATGCTGGTGTGATGGTGTTTGGAGATGGAGACTTTGTGGGGGGTTAGGGAGGGATATTTAGGTCATGAGAGTAGAGCCCTCATGAATGGTATTAATCCCCGCAGGAGAAGGTCACCAAGAAGATGTGATAACCAGTTGACCATTGAACTCGACCAGTCCTTGGAATGTTCACTCTGTCTAGCACAGGGAGCTGCTCCCAAGACACAGCCTTGATAAGAGTAAAATGTTGTTGGTGCCATATGGATGGAATACATATAGAAGCCTCTATGCAAACTTTTAAGATTGAGTGGGTGGATGGGAAGATTTACTTTTCTTGTGGCCACCCAAGACTAAGTAAGTTCCCATGCTTTTAAAATTGCCACCTGCCATTCTGGAAAGAAAGTGGTCTGCCTCTTGCCCTGCATGAAAAGTATCTTAGGATACTGGAGAATCCAAGATGGCGGCATAGGTAAACACCTACACTGCTGCCTCGCACAACAATTTCAAAACTACAACTAAAAGACAGAGCAGACATCATCCAGAACCACAGGAAAGCTGGCCGAGTGTAAGTTCTACAACTAGAAGAAAAGAGAGGGGCTCACAGAAACCCAGAGGAGCTGCAAAAAGCTGAGGTACAGAGACGCGCGCGCTGAGAGAGCGGGTGCTGGAGTACCAGGCTAGTTTTCTCTGGCAGGAGGGAAACGGAGACTCTCAAAGGCATTGAACCCCTTATCTTGCGACACTAAACCCCAGATCAAGCCGAAACTCATACGGGGGGAGTTTGGACCGTGAAAAGGGAGAGGTGCACGGAAATTTAGGGGAGTCACAAAGGATCAGAGGACTGGTAGCGAACGGCACGCGCTGAGGACGGATTGCGGATTGTGCCGCTGGCTTTCGCCAGTGGGCGGGAGACAGACCCTCCCAACCGTGCCACTTCTGAGTCCACTAAGCCCCAGTTTCGGGTGAAACCCTGAGGACCTAAACTCGTGTGGTCCTGGGGCGAAGGGGAACTGGAAAACCAGCTGTCTGGAGGCACTGCGGGCATGCGCGCACAAGGACTGCTCCAGCAATTACCCAGTCACGTGAGACTCAGGGGCCGTGGAGGGCGGGGCCGACTGAAAGGCAAGGCGGTCCCTTAAGCCCTGAGACTCCACCCATCCCAAGCTCAACAGAGAGGCTTCTGCGGTTTTGAAAGTCTGGTATCATAAGGCTGAATCCAACAGAATTTCGCCTGGCATAGTGAAAATGCCGAGACATGGGAAAGGATCACAAACAAAAGAAATGTAGGAAAAGAAACAACTGGATATAGAGTTCAAAACCACGGTTATAAGATTTTTCAAGAATATGCTAGAAAAATTGGATAAAATTAGCGAGAGCCAAGAGGAGATGAAAAAGGACCAACTAGAGATGCAAAAGATTCAACTAGAGATGGAAAAGGTCCAACTAAAGATGAAAAAGGACCAACTAGAAATTAAACATACACTGACTGAAATAAAAACTATCATACAGAGTCCTAACAGCAGACTAGAGGAAGGCAACAATCAAGTAAAAATTTGAAATATAAAGAAGCAGAAAACGTTCAACTGGAAAAGCAAGAAGAGAAAAGAATACAAAAATGTGAAGATAACGTAAGGAGCCTCTGGGACAGCTTCAAGCATACCAACATCAGAATTGTGGCGGTGCCAGAAGAAGAGAGAGAGCAAGATACTGAAAACCTATTTAAAGAAATAATGACTGAAAACTTCCCACATCTAGTAAAAGAAATAGACTTGCAAGTCCAGGAAGCACACACAACCCCATATAAAAGGAATCCAAAGAGGACCACACCAAGACACATCATAACTAAAATACCAAGAGCAAAAGACAAAGAGAGAATATTAAAAGCAGCAAGAGAAAAACAGTTCATTACCTACAAGGGAGCACCCATATGACTGTCAGCTGATTTCTCAACAGAAACGATGCAGGCCAGATGGGAGTGGCAAGAAATATTCAACGTGATGAATAGCAAGAACCTACAACCAAGAATACTCTATCCAGCAAAGCTATCATTCAGAATTGAAGGACAGATAAAGAGCTTCACAGTTAAGAAAAAGCTAAAGGAGTTCATCAACTCCAAACCAGTATTATATGAAATGCTGAAAGGTACTCATTTAGAAGAGGAAGAAGAAAAAGGTAAAAGACAAAAAATTATGAACAACAAATACATATCTATCAACAAGTGAATCTAAAAATTAAGGGAATTAAAAATTTGATCAACAGAATAAACTGGTGAATATAATAGAATCAGGAGCACAGAAAGAAAGTGGACTGATAATTCTCAGGGGGAAAGGGGTGAGGGGTGTACAGGGAGAGACTGGACAAAAATCATACACCTATGGATGAGGTCAATGGGAGGGAGGTAAGGGCAGAGGGAAGGGCGGGAGCTGGTTGGAGGGGTGCTAT
Source organism: Lasiurus cinereus (assembly GCA_011751065.1). Lineage (NCBI taxonomy): Eukaryota > Metazoa > Chordata > Mammalia > Chiroptera > Vespertilionidae > Lasiurus > Lasiurus cinereus. The sequence goes on along the minus strand of JAAGEH010000018.1, from coordinate 29,644,526 downwards.
GGAGGGGAAAAAAGAGAAACAAATGTAATAATCTGAATAATAAAGTTTTTTTTAAGTACCTTATAAGAAAGATATGAGGCAGATGCTCTCTTTCTCTCTCCACCAGGTGAGGACACAATGAGAAGGCAGCTGTCTGCAAACCAGGAAGAGGGATGTAACTAGGAGCCAAATTGGCCAGCACTTTGATATTGGATTTCCCAGCCTCTAGAATTATTTGAAATAAATTTATCTTGTTCAAGCCACTCGGTGTATGATATTTCGTTATAGGAGCCTAAGCTGACCAAGACAGTACTATATAATAATAGTGCAAAACAATATTTTTTGAAATCTTACATCCTAAGTATAAAAATTGATGCAAACATCTTTATGTAAAGCATTATAAGTAGAATCCAGCATTAGATTAAGATTAGTATACCAGCCCAAGTAGAGTTCATTTTTAAAATGTAAAGATATTTCAACATATGGATTCTATTAATAGAATTCATCGTTGTAATTTTTTAAGGTGAAAAATCACATCACCTCAAGAGATTGCAAAAGAGGCATTTTTTTAAATTTCATAGCAATTGCCAATTTAAAACACAGGTTTATGAAATAGCAATACAAGAATGTTCTAACATGATAAATTATGTATTTATAGTAGTGTGACATTTAATAATAAAATATAAGAAGAATCATTTCCATAAATATAATGAACAAAGCAAGGTGATTTATTGGAAGTACTAGCCAAAATGATTAGAAAAGGTGAAAGAAGGTATAAAATATTGGGAGTAAAGAGACAATACCTGAAAAATCTGACAGGCTGAAACAAAGGTTTTATAACCACTAGAGAGTGTGTGTTTTTTATTGTTTTTTTTATATATTTTATTGATTTTTCACAGAGAGGAAGGGAGAAGGATAGAAAGTTAGAAACATCAATGAGAGAAAGAGACATTGATCAGCCTCCTCCTGCACGCCCCCTACTGGGAATGTGCCTGCAACCAATGTACATGCCCTTGACCGGAATCGAATCTGGTACCTTTCAGTCCGCAGGCCGACGCTCTATCCACTGAGCCAAACCAGCTTTCAGCACCAGTAGAGAGTTTTATTAGGTGGTCAAATTAATGTAAAAACACAACGTTTCTCAATTATGTCTCAATAAAGCTACATTTAAAAAAAACAAGATGAAGCTTTCTTATATGTTGAAAATAACCAGGTAAAAAGAAAATTAAAAACATACTATTCACAATAGAAACAAAATGTATGAAACAGTTAGAAGTAAGCTAAATAAGTAACATGTAAAACTAAATAAGAAAACTTGTGGCTGGCAAGTATGTCTCAGTGGTTGAGCATAGACCTATGTTTCAATTTCCCAAGTTGCCAATGATTTTTCTCATTGTTGATGTTTCTGTCTCTCTCTCCCTCTCTCTTTCTCTCTGAAATCAATGAAAAAAAAAAAGATTTTTTAAAGAAAACTATAAACCACCAAGGAACACTGAAGAAAATATAAATAAAGACAAATGCCTTGCTCACACATAGGTACTGCACACCTAATTTTCTTGTCCTTGTAGGCATTGCTTGTCCAACACCCAACCCCCAAACCCCTGTTTCTGAAACAGCTATTGACTCCCTTTCTCTGTCCCACTGTGTGTAGGCTTGTTGGGATTGTCACTCAAAGTATCCTGCCCTTGCCCTGGTTGAGTAGCTCAGTTAATTAGAGTGTTATCCCAATAAGCAAAAATTACGGGTTTAATCCCCAGTCACAGTGCACATACAAGAATCAACCAATGGAATCCAAGATGGCGGCATAGGTAAACACCTACACTGCTGCCTCGCACAACAATTTCAAAACTACAACTAAAAGACAGAACAGACATCATCCAGAACCACAGGAAAGCTGGCTGAGTGGAAAATCTACAACTAGAGGGAAAGAGAGGGGCTCACGGAGACCCAGAGGAGCTGCAAAAAGCAGAGGTACTGAGACGCGCACGCTGAGAGAGCGGGTGCCAGAGTACCTGGCTGGTTTTCTCTGGCGGGAGGGAAACGGAGACTCCCAACGGCATTGAACCCCTTATTTTACGACACTAAACCCCAGATCCAGCGAAACTCATATGGGGGGAGTTTGGACTGTGAAAAGGGAGAGGTGCACGGAAATTTAGGGGAGTCGCAGAAGATCAGGTCTGGTCTCGCACGCGGACGGTGCTGCGCGCAGGACAGATTGCTGATTGTGCCGCTGGCTTTCGCGAGTGGGCGGGAGACAGACCCTCCCAACTGTGCCACTTCTGACTCCACTAAGCCCCTATTTCGGGCGAAACCCTGGGGACCTACACTCCTGTGGTCCTAGTGCTCAGGGGAGCCGGAAAGGCAGCGGTTAGAGGCACTGCGGGCGTGCACACAAGGACCGCTCCAGGGATTACCCAGTCACGTGAGACTCAGGGGCCGTGGAGGGCAGAGCTGACTGGAAAGCAAGGCGGTCCCTTAAGCCCTGAGACTCCACCCCTCCCAAGCTCAACAGAGGCTTCTGCGGCTTTGCATCTGGTATCATAAGGCTGAATCCAACACAGAAGTTTCCCCGGCATAGTGAAAATGCCGAAACAAGGGAAGGGATCACAAACAAAAGAAATGGAGGAAAAAAAATGACTGGATATAGAGTTCAAAACTACGCTTGTAAGGTTTTTCAAGAATATGCTAGAAAAATTCGATAAATTTAGTGAGACCCAAGAGGAGATGAAAAAGGACCAACTAGCGATACAAAAGAACCAACTAGAGATGGAAAAGATCCTACTAAAGATGATAAAGGACCAAATAGAAATTAAACATACACTGACTGAAATAAAAAATATTATACAGAGTCCTAACAGCATAGTTTCAGTTGAGAAATCGGCTGACAATCATATGCGTGCTCCCTTGTAGGTAATTAACTGTCCCCACCACCCCCTTGGTGAAAGATATTTTTTTATAATTTTTTATTAATGTATTACATGTATACATATCTTCCCATTGCCCCCCCTCCCAGGCATACCCTAACCCTCCAGTGTCTTGTGTTCATTGGTTATGCTTATATGCTTCTTTTTTTTTAATTAAATCTTTATTATTCAGATTATTACATTTGTTTCACTTTTTTCCCCTCCATAGCATCCCTCCACCCAGCTCCCACCCCTCCC
>JAAGEH010000018.1:29582852-29631236 GCA_011751065.1 Lasiurus cinereus | reverse complement strand
GCTCCCACCCCTCCCTCTGCCCTTAGCTCCCTCCCATTGATCTCATCTATAGGTGTATGATTTTTGTCCAGTCTCTCCCTGTACACCCCTCACCCCTTCCCCACTGAGAATTATCAGTCCACTCCCTTTCTGTGCTCCTGATTCTATTATATCCACCAGTTTATTCTATTGATCAAATTTTTAATTCACTTAATTTTTAGATTCACTTGTTGATAGATATGTATTTGTTGTTCATAATTTTTTGTCTTTTACCTTTTTCTTCTTCCTCTTCTAAAAGAGTACCTTTCAGCATTTCATATAATTCTGGTTTGGAGTTGATGAACTCCTTTAGCTTTTTCTTATCTGTGAAGCTCTTTATCTGCCCTTCAATTCTGAAAGTTAGCTTTGCTGGATAGAGTATTCTTGGTTGTAGGTTCTTGCTATTCATCACGTTGAATATTTCTTGCCACTCCCATCTGGCCTGCATCGTTTCTGTTGAGAAATCAGCTGACAGTCGTATGGGTGCTCCCTTGTAGGTAATAAACTGTTTTTCTCTTCCTGCTTTTAATATTCTCTCTTTCTCTTTTGCTCTTGTTATTTTAATTATGATGTGTCTTGGTGTGGTCCTCTTTGGATTCCTTTTATATGGGGTTGTGTGTGCTTCCTGGACTTGCAAGTCTATGTCTTTTACCAGATGTGGGAAGTTTTCAGTCATTATTTCTTTAAATAGATTTTCAGTATCTTGCTTTCTCTCTTCTTCTGGCACCCCCACAATTCTGATGTTGGTACGCTGAAAGCTGTCCCAGAGTCTCCTTACATTATGTTCACATTTTTGGATTCTTTTCTCTTCTTGCTTTTCCAGTTGAATGTTGTCTGCTTCTTTATATTTCAAATTTTTGACTTGATTCTTGCCTTTCTCTAGTCTGCTGTTAGGACTCTGTATAATAGTTTTTATTTCAGAAAGTGTATGTTTAATTTCTAGTTGGTCCTTTTTCATCTTTAGTTGGACCTTTACCATCTCTAGTTGGCTCTTTTGCATCTCTAGTTGGTCCTTTTTTCATCTCCTCTTGGCTCTCGCTAAGTTTATCCCACTTTTCTAGCATATTCTTGAAAAACCTTATAAGCGTGGTTTTGAACTCTATATCTAGTTGTTTCTTTACCTCCATATCTTTTGTTTGTGGTCCCTTCCCTTGTCTCGGCATTTTCACTATGCCTGGGAAACTTCTGTGTTGAATTCAGCCTTATGATACCAGACTTTCACAACCACAGAAGCCTCTGTTGAGCTTGGGATGGGTGGAGTCTCAGGGCTTAAGGGACCGCCTTGCCTTCCAGTCGGCCCTGCCCTCCACGGCCCCTGAGTCTCACGTGACTGGATAATCGCTGGAGCGGTCCTTGTGCGCGCACGCCCACAGTGCCTCTAGACAGCTGCCTTTCCTGCTCCCCTGCGCACCAGGACCACAGGAGTCTAGGTTCTCAGGGTTTCTCCCGAAAGAGGGGCTTAGTGGAATCAGAAGTGGCACAGTTGGGAGGGTCTGTCTCCCGCCCACTCGCGAAAGCCAGCGGCACAATCTGCAATCTGTCCTCCACGCAGTGCCGTGTGTGACCAAACCTCTGATCTTTTGCGACTCCCCTAAATTTCCATGCACTTCTCCCTTTTCACAGTCCAAGCTTCCCCAGTATGAGTTTCGGCTGGATCTGGGTTTTAGTGTCGTAAGATAAGGGGTTCAATGCCGTTGGGAGTCTCCATTTCCCTCCCACCCGGAAAGCCAGCCAGGTACTTGGGCACCCGCTCTCTCATCGCGCGTGTCTCTGTACCTCAGCTTTTTGCAGCTCCTCTGGGTTTCTGTGAGCCCCTCTCTTTCCTTCTAGCTATAGAACTTCCACTCATCCAGCTTTCCTGTGGTTCTGGATGATGTCCGTACTGTCTTTTAGTTGTAGTTTTGAAATTGTTGTGCAAGGTAACAGTGTAGGTGTTTACCTATGCCGCCATCTTGGATTCTATCGGTAGTTAACTCTTGATTGCTGTTAGTATCACTTGGGGAAATTGACCTCCAGGCCAATTAGCTGTGAGGATCAGCTGTGTCTAAGCTAAGAGAACTTCTGTGCTAGAGTCAGTCTTATGAGACAAGACTTGCAAAATTGCAAAAGTCTCTGTGCTCAGCTTGGATAGGGTGGAGTCTCAGGGCAGAGCAGACAGCCTTCGCTTCCTGTCAGGCCTGCCCTACGAGGCCTCTGGGTCTCAGTGTCCCTTGGAAATCACTGCAGCCCTCTCTGTGTGCACTCCCACATGCACACCTTCAGACCTCTGCCTTTCTCAGCTCTCCTGAGTTTCTGTGCGCGCCAGGGACCCATATGAGTCTGGGTTCCTAGAGTCTTGCCCAAAACTGGGGTTTAGTGCAGTCAGAAGTGGAATTCAGTGCAGTGGGGAGGTTCCCTCCATCTCCCACTAGAGAAAGCCAGCAGCACAATCAGCAGTCAGCCCTTTGTGAGAGCATTTGGGTGCGTGTCTCGACCTTTTTCTTTTGTGGCTCCCCTAAGTTTCCATGTATTCCTTCCTTTTCACAACAGTCCAGACTCTCCATGTATGAGTCTTGCCCAGAACTGGGGTTCAGTGTATTCAGAACTGGGGTTCAGTGCAGTTGGGAGTTTCCGACTCCCTCCAGCTAGAGGAAGCCAGCCAGGCCCTCTATTGCTTGTCCTCTCCATGTGTGTGTCTCCGTACCTCAGCTTTTTGCAGCTCCTCTGATTCTTCGTGAGCCCCTCTCTTTCCTTCTAGTTGTATAATTTCCACTCAGCCAGCTTTCCTGTAGTTCTGGATGATGTCCCTTCTGTCTTTTAGCTGTAGTTTTGAAATTGTTGTATGAGGCACATTTTAGGTGTTCACCTATGCCGCCATTTTGGTTTCTCTCTCTACCCAAATCTTTTTAGATATGCCTTTATCTTTTCATTAAAATTAGCAGAATTCTGTTTCTAATTTTATTCAAAGAATTGTAACTGAATCTAATAGAAAGAATGTATTATAAAGATGTCAATTTTCTATAAATAAATCTATATGTCAATACAATACAAATCAAAACCATAATAGAAATGAACAAAATAGTTTTAAAATTCATTTTGCAAAGTGGTATTCAACATTGGCTTGCACATTAGAATCATCTGGGAGATTTTTAAAATCTCTGTTCCCAGGCTGCATCCAGAGTAATTAAACCAGGACCTCTGGGAGTGGGATAAAGTTATCAGAGTTTATTAAAATTCCTTGAGTGATTATAATGTTCTTCCATGGTTGAGAATTACTTCTCTAGAAGAATAAACACATAAGACCAGCAAGAAATTTCCAGGGAGGAAATCCAAGATGGCGGCATAGGTAAACACCTATACTGCTGCCTCGCACAACAATTTCAAAACTACAACTAAAAGACAGAACGGACATCATCCAGAACCACAGGAAAGCTGACTGAGTGGAAGTTCTACAACTAGAGGGAAAGAGAGGGGCTCACAGAAACCCAGAGGAGCTGCAAAAAGCCGAGGTACGGAGACGCGTGCTGAGAGAGCGGGTGCCCGAGTACCTGGCTGGCTTTCTCTGGCGGGAGGGAAACGGAGACTCCCAACGGCACTGAACCCCTTATCTTACGACACTAAACCCCAGATCCAGCCGAGACTCATACGGGGGGAGTTTGGACTGTGAAAAGGGAGAGGTGCACGGAAATTTAGGGGAGTTGCAAAGGATCGGAGGTCTGGTCGCGCACGGCACCACGCGGAGGACGGATTGCTGATTGTGCCGCTGGCTTTCGCGAGTGGGCAGGAGACAGACCCTCCGAACTGTGCCACTTCTGAGTCCACTGAGCCCCTGTTTTGGGCGAAACCCTGGGGACCTAGACTCGTGTGGTCCTGGTTCGCAGGGGAGCCGGAAAGGCAGCGGTTAGAGGCGCTGCGGGTGCACGCGCACAAGGACCGCACCAGCCATTACCCAGTCACGTGAGACTCAGGGGCCGTGGAGGGCGGCGCCGACTGGAAGGCAAGGCGGTCCCTTAAGCCCTGAGACTCCACCCCTCCCAAGCTCAACCAAGGCTTCTTCGGCTGAATCCAGCACAGAAGTTTCCCCGGCACAGTGAAAATGCCGAGACAAGGGAAGGGATTACAAGCAAAAGAAATGGAGGAAAAAAAACGACTGGATATAGAGTTCAAAACCACGCTTATAAGGTTTTGCAAGAATATGCTAGAAAAGATGGATAAATTTAGTGAGACCCAAGAGGAGATGATAAATACACTGACTGAAATAAAAACTATTATGCAGAGTACTAACAGCAGACTAGAGAAAGGCAAGGATCAAGTCAAAAATTTGAAATATAAAGAAGCAGAAAACATTCAACTGGAAAAGCAAGAAGAGAAAAGAATCCAAAAATGTGAAGATAATGTAAGGAGCCTCTGGGACAGCTTCAAGCGTACCAACATCAGAATTGTGGGGGTGCCAGAAGAAGAGAGAGAGCAAGATACTGAAAACCTGTTTAAAGAAATAATGACTGAAAACTTCCCACATCTGGTAAAAGAAATAGACTTACAAGTCGAGGAAGCACACAGAACCCCAAAGAAAAGGAACCCAAAGAGGACTACACCAAGACACATCATAATTAAAATGCCAAGAGCAAAAGAGAAAGAGAGAATATTAAAAGCAGCAAGAGAAAAACAGTTTATTACCTACAAGGGAGCACCCATACGACTGTCAGCTGATTTCTCAACAGAAACGATGCAGGCCAGACGGGAGTGGCAAGAAATATTCAACGTGATGAACAACAAGAACCTACAACCAAGAATAATCTATCCAGCAAAGCTATCATTCAGAATTGAAGGGCAGATAAAGACCTTCACAGAGAAGAAAAAGCTAAAGGAGTTCATCAACTCCAAACCAGTATTATATGAAATGCTGAAAGGTACCCTTTTAGAAGAGGAAGAAGAAAAAGGTAAAAGACAAAAAATTATGAACAACAAATACACATCTATCAACAAGTGAATCTAAAAATTAAGTGAATTAAAAATCTGATCAACAGAATAAACTGGTGAATATAATAGAATCAGGAGCAGAGAAAGGGAGTAGACTGATAATTCTCAGGAGGACAAAAATCATAAAGCATCAAACAGACTGTGAAATTATAGCAGAAAGATTAAAGTTAGGTGAGGTAAATAAGTGATCAATCAAAGGACTTGTATGCATGCTTATAAACATAACCAATGATCACAGACCCTGGGGGGTCGGGGTACGCCTGGGAGGGAGGGGGGCAATGGGGAGATATGTATAAAAAATTAATAAAAATTAATTTAAAAAAAGTAATAATAATTAGCCCCAACCGGTTTGGCTCAGTGGATAGAGCGTCGGCCTGGGGACTGAAGGGTCCCAGGTTCGATTCCAGTCAAAGGCACGTACCTTGGTTGCGAGCACATCCCCAGTAGGGGGCTTGCAAGACGCAGCTGATATCTAACTCTCTTTCCCCCTTCCTCTCTGTAAAAAATCAATAAAATATATTTTTAAAAAATGAAAAACAAAGAAAAAGAAATTTCCAGGAAGGGGGAAAGAAAAATAAGCAGGCTTTTCCCATCAGCAATTGAAATATATTATGAAGCTATAGTGATTAAAACAGTGTTCTGTTAGATAACTTTTGAGGGGGAAAAAATGGCAGCAGAATAGATGGACGTGTCCCAAGCCTTATCCCTGAGCAGAAAGAAAGAAAAGCTGAGAGTCACACTGGGAGTGTTTGTTGGCAAGTTAAGGGACAGTTATACTCCAGGAGAAGGTGAGGGACTGCTGGATGGGCTTTCCTGACTGAGCAGCTCCCACTGCTGCTGGGTTTTCTCCTGGATCCACCAGCTCGGACACAGATACCATGCCATCTTGAAGCGGAAAATGGATGTTATCAGAAGCCTGAAAATCTACAATTATGGCACCCACCGAACAGCTGCAAACCCCAGAACATCGGTTCTTAATTGGTTCAAACACTTGGATTCAGAGGAGCTCTGCACACCACATGGAAAGGTCGGATTTCGGCTGGGATAAGGAGAGAAATACATAACCAGACAGCTGGAGAAGAGAGACCATGGGGAGACAAAGAAACAGCCTGCATGTGAAAGAAAAGCAGGCATCACCAGAAAAGGAAGTAAATGAAATGGAGGCAAGCAACCTGCCAGAGAAAAAAATCAGAGAAATGGTTATAAGGTGGCTGAAAAGAATGGAAGACAAATTTGACAATATGAGTAAGAACCAAGAGGAAATGAAAAATGACATAGCTGCTGTAAAGAACTCAATAGAAAGCATCAAAAATAGACTAGAAGAAGCAGAGGACTGCATCAGTGAGTTATAAGACGAGGTAGAAAAAAATATACCCCAGTAGAGCAACTTCTAGAAAAAAAATTAAAAAGCCGGAGGAGAGCCTAAGGGAACTTTGGGCCAACACAAAATAAAACAACATCTGCATAATAGGGCTTCCAGAAGGAGAGAAAACTGAGCAAGGAATAGAAAACCTGTTTGAAGAAATAATGACAGAAACTTCCCTGATATAGAAAAGAAAAAACCCACACAAATCCAAGCTCACAGAGTCCCAAGCAAAATGAACCCCAAAAGACCGACACCACGGCAAATTATAATTAAATGGGCAAACACCAACAACAAAGTAAGAATCTTAAAAGCTGCCAGAGAGAGACAGAAAGTTACCTAAAAAGAAAACCCCATCAGACTAACAACTGATTTCTCAACAGAAACTCATCAGGCCTGAAGGGAATGGAATGAAATATACAAAGTCATGCAAAGGAAGGGTTTGAATCCAAGATTGATAGCTGGCAAGGCGAAATCAGGAGCTTCACAAACATAAAGGGAATTTATTACCACTAAACCATCAATGCAAGAAATGCTAAATGACTGCTGTAAAAAAATAAAAGAAAGGAAATAGGAAGCAAAGAAGGAAAACTGGAGTAAAAAATTAAAATGGCAACAAATAAGTACCTATCAATAACTTTAAATATAAATGGATTAAATGCTCCCATCAAAGACATAGGGTAATGGACTGGATAAGAAAACATGACCCATATATCTGCTGTCTACAAGAAACCCACCTCAGAAAAAAATATGCACACAGACTGAGGATGAAGGGATGGAAAAAGGTTTTCAGGCAAATGGAAGTGAAAAAAAAACAACTGGGGTAGCAATACTTACATCTGAAAAAATTAGATCTTAAAGTGAAGGACATAACAAGAGATAAGGAAGGCCACTTCATAATACTAAAAGGAGCAATGCAACAAGAAGACATAACTCTAGTAAACATATACACCCCCAATACAGGAGCACCCAAATACATTAAAAAAAAAAAACTCCTGGAGGATATCAAGGGAGAGATTGACAGTAATACAATCATAGTAGGAGACTTTAATACCTCACTATCACCATTGGACAAATTCTCTAAAGAAAAAATCAGCAAAGAAACATCAATCCTAAATCACTCACTAAACCAAATGGAATTAATTGACATCTTCAAAACATTTCACCCCAAAGCCACAGAATATACATGTCTCCCCATGGTCTCTCTTCTCAAGTGCACAAGGTTCATTTTCAAAGATAGACCATATGGAGCAGAATCCAAGATGGCGGCATAGTAAACATCTACACTGCTGCCTCGCACAACAATTTCAAAACTACAACTAAAAGACAGAACGGACATCATCCAGAACCACAGGAAAGCTGGATGACTGGAAATTCTACAACTAGAAGGAAAGAGAGGGGCTCACAAAAACCCAGAGGAGCTGCAAAAAGCTGAGGTACAGGGACGTGTGCGCGGAGAAAGTGGGTGCCTGAGAACCTGGCTGGCTTTCTCTGGCGGGAGGGAGACAGAGTCTCTCAACAGCATCGAACCCCTTATCCTGCGACACTAAACCCCAGATCCAGCCGAAACTCATACGGGGGGAGTTTGGACTGTGAAAAGGGAGAGGTGCATGGAAACTTAGGGGAGTCACAAAAGATCAGAAGTCTGCTGGCGCCCACAGCCCTGCACGCAGAGGGCCGGCTTCTGATTATGCTGCTGGCTTCCACTAGTGGGTGGGAGACAGACCCTCCCAACTGCACCACTTCTAAGTTCACTAAATCCCAGTTTCAGGTGAAACCCTGGGGACCAAGACTCATATGGTCCCGGAGCACGGGGGAGCCAGAAAGGCAGCAGTTAGAGGCTCGGCAAGAGCACACACAAGGGACTGCTCCAGCGATTACCCAGTCACTTGAGACTCGGGGGCTGTGGCGGGCGGGGCTGACTGGAAAGGAAGGCGGTCCCTTAAGCCCTGAGACTCCACCCATCCCAAGCTCAATAGAGAGGCTTCTGTGGTTTTGCTAGTCTGGTATCATAAGGCTGAATCCAACATAGAAGTTCTCCTGGCATAGTGAAAATGCCGAGACAAGGGAAGGGATCACAAACAAAAAAAATGGAGGAAAACAAACGACTGGATATAGAGTTCAAAACCATGCTTCTAAGGTTTTTCAAGAATCTCCTAGAAAAGATGGATAAATTTAGCGAGACCCAAGAGGAGATGAAAAAGAACCAACTAGAGATGCAAAAGAACCACCTAAAAATTAAACATACACTGACTGAATTAAAAAATATTATACAGAGACCTAACAGCAGACTAGAGGAAGACAAGAATCAAGTCAAAAATTTGAAATATAAAGAAGCAGAAAACACTCAACTGGAAAAGCAAGAAGAGAAAAGAATCCAAAAATGTGAAGATAATATAAGGAGCCTCTGGGACAGCCTCAAGCGTACCAACATCAGAATTATGGGGGTGCCAGAAGAAGAGCGAGAGCAAGATACTGAAAACCTACTTAAAGAAATAATGACTGAAAACTTCCCACATCTGGTAAAAGAAATAGACTTACAAGTCCAGGAAGCACACACAACCCCATATAAAAGGAATCCAAAGAGGACCACACCAAGACACATCATAATTAAAATACCAAGAGCAAAAGACAAAGAGAGAATATTAAAAGCAGCAAGAGAAAAACAGTTCATTACCTACAAGGGAGCACCCATACGACTGTCAGCTGATTTCTCAACAGGAACGATGCAGGCCAGACGCGAGTGGGAAGAAATATTCAACGTGATGAATAGCAAGAACCTACAACCAAGAATAATCTATCCAGCAAAGCTAACATTCAGAATTGAAGGGCAGATAAAGAGCTTTACAGAGAAGAAAAAGCTAAAGGAGTTCATCAACTCCAAACCAGTATTATATGAAATGCTGAAAGGTATTCTTTTAGAAGAGGAAGAAGAAAAAGGTAAAAGACAAAAAATTATGAACAACAAATACATATCTATCAACAAGTGAATCTAAAAATTAAGTGAATAAAAAATTTGATCAACAGAATAAACTGGTGAATATAATAGAATCAGGATCACAGAAAGGGAGTGGACTGATAATTCTCAGGGGGAAAGGGGTGAGAGGTGTACAGGGAGAGACTGGACAAAAATCGTACACCTATGGATGAGATCAATGGGAGGGAGCTAAGGGCAGAGGAAAGGGTGGGAGTTGGGTGGAGGGGTGCTATGGATGGGAAAAAAGATAAACAAATGTAATAATCTGAATAATAAAGATTTAATTTTTAAAAATCTGAAATGAAAGAGGTGAAATAACATCAGACCCCTCCAAAATACAAAGGATTGTTAAAAAATACCAGGGCCGAAACCAGTTTGGATCAGGGGATAGAGCATCAGCCTGTGGACTGAAAGGTCCCAGGTTCGATTCTGGTCAAGGGCATATACCCTGGTTGCGGGTACATCCCCAGTTGCAGGATGTGGCTGATCAATGTTTCTCTCTCATCCATATTTCTAACTCTCTATCCTCCCTTCTTCTATGTAAAAAATCAATAAAATATATTTTTAAAAAATAAATAAAAAATACTAGGAACAACTTCATTCCAACAAACTGGACAACCTGGAGGAAATGGACATATTCCTAGAAAAATATAACCTTACAAAAGTCAATCAGGCCGAGACCGGTTTGGCTCAGTGGACAGAGCGTCGGCCTGCAGACTGAAAGGTCCCAGGTTCAATTCCGATGGGGGGCATGTACCTTGCTTGCGGGCACATCTCCAGTGTGGGGTGTGCAGGAGGTGGCTGATCGATGTCTCTCTCTCATCGATGTTTCTGACTTTCTATCCCTCTCCCTTCCAAATTTAAAAAAATGTTAAAAAAAAAAGTCAATCAGGATGAATCTTAACATCTCAATAGGCCAATAACTCTGGAAGAAAAATTGAAGCAGTCATCAAAAAGCTTCCAGCAAACAAAAACCCGGGGTCAGACAGTTTCACAGAGGAGGTCTACCAAATCTTCAAGGAAGAATTAAAACCTACCCTCCTCAGACTATTCTAAAAAATTCAAGAAGAAGGAACAAATGCAAGTCCTTCTATGAAGCCAGTATCACCCTAATACCAAAACCAGATAAAGACAAAACAATGGAAGAGAATTACAGGCCAATATCCCTCATGAACATAGGTGCCAAAATCCTCAACAAAATTCTAGCAAAGCAGATCTAGCAGTACATCAGAAAGATCAAACACCATGACCAAGTAGGATTTATCCCAGGAATACAAGGATGGTACAATATTTGCAAATCAATAAACGTGATACATCACATAAAAAAATTGAGAGATAAAAATCACATAGTCATATAAATTGATGCAGAAAAAGCATTTGACAAAATCCAACACCCTTTCTTGATCAAAAAATTCTCAACAAGGTGGGAATAGAAGGATCATACCTCCACATAATAAAAGCCATATATGATAAACCCACAGCTAGCATCATACTCAATGGGCAAAAACTAAAACCATTTCTCCTAAGAACAGGAACAAGACAGGGATTCTCACTTTCACCACTCCTGTTCAACATAGTACTAGAAGTATTAGCCATTGCAATTACACAAGAAGAAAAAATAAAAGGCATCCAAATTGGAAAAGAAGTAAAGCTGTTTTTATTTGCAGATGATGTGATATTGTACATAAAAAAAAAGACTCCATCAAATAAATGAATTCAGCAATGTAGCAGGATACAAAATTAATGCCAAGAAATATATGGCATTTCTATATACCAGTAGTGAACTTACAGAAAGAGAGGCTAAAAGAGTAATCCCATTTACCATCACGCCAAAAAAATTAAGATACCTAGGAATAAACTAACCTAAGGAGGAAATAAACCTATATGTGGAAAACTAAAGGACACTAAAAAAAAGAGATAGAGGAAGATGTAAACAGATGGAAGAGCATACCATGCTCATGGATTGGGAGAATCAACATCATTAAAATGTCCATACTTCTCAAAGCAATCTATAGATTCAATGCACTTCCCATTAAAATACCAATGGCATATTTCACAAATATAGAAAGAACTCTCCAAAGATTCATTTGGAACAAAAAAAAAGACCCCAAATAGCCACAGCAATCCTGAGAAAGAAGAATAAAGTAGGTGGGATCTCAATACCAGATTTCAAGCTGTATCACAAAGCCACTGTTCTCAAAACAGCCTGGCACAAGAACAGACATATAGATCAATGGAATAGGATAGAGAATCCAGATATCAACTCAAACCACTATGCTCAATTAATATTTGACAAAGGAGGCATGAACATACAGTGGAGTCAAGACAGTCTCTTCAATAAATGGTATTGGGAAAATTGGACAGATACATGCAAAAAAATGAAACTAGACCACCAACTTATACCATACACAAAAATAAACTCAAAATAGATACAAACTTAAATATAAGGCGGGAAACCATAAAAATACTAGAGGCATCCACAGGCAGCAAAATCTCAGATATGCTGAAAGAACTTATTCACTGATACTGCTCCTCGGGCAATGGAAGCTAAAGAGAAAATAAACAAATGGGACTACATCAAAATAAAAAAAGCTTTTGCACAGCAAAAGAAACCATCAACAAAACAACAAGAAAGCCCATTGTATGGGAGAACATATTTACAAATGTTACCACTGATAAAGGTTTAATCTCCAACATCTACAGCCAACTTATACAACTTAATAAAAGGAAGATAAGTGATCCTATAAAAAAAAAAATGGGCAATGGACCTAAATAAAATCTTTTCAAAAGGAGAGAGAAGGCCAAGAGACACATGAAAACATGCTCTAAGTCGCTAATTATCTAAGAGATGCAAATCAAAACAACAATTTGATACCATTTCATACCTGTCAGAATGGCAATCATCAACAAATCAACAAATGACAAGTGTTGGCGAGGATGCAGAGAAAAAGGAACCCTTGTGCACTGCTGGTGGGAATGCAGACTGGTGCAGCCACTGTGGAGAACAGTATGGAGTTTCCTCAAAAAACTAAAAATGAAACTCCCATTTAACTCAGTAATCCCACTCTTAGAAATATATCCTAACAAACTAGAAACACCAATCAGAAAGGATTTATACACCCCTATGTTCATAGCAGCACTATTTACAATAGCTAAGATTTGGAAACAGCCTAGGTGCCCATCAGCAGATGACTAGATCAGAAAACGATGGTACAGCTACATAGTGGAATACTATGCTGCCATAAAAAAGGAATTCTTACCGGAACCGGTTTGGCTCCGTGGATAGAGCATCGGCCTTCGGAGTGAAAGGTCCTGGGTTTGATTCCGATCAAGGGCATGTACCTGGGTTGAGGGCACATCCCCAGTAGGGGGTGTACAGGAGGCAGCTGATTGATGTCTCTTTCTCATCAATGTTTCTAACTCTCTATTTCTCTCCCTTTCTCTCTGTAAAAATATCAATAAAATATATTTATAAAAAAAAAGGAATTCTTACCATTTGCAGCAACCTGGATGGAACTGAACTGGAGAGCATTATGCTAGTTAATGAAAGAAAAATACCACATGATTTCACTCATTTATGGATAATAAAGAACATTATAAACTGATGAACAAAAAGATAGATACAGAGGCAGTAAAGCATCAAACAGACTGTCAAATTATAGTGGTAAGGTTAGGGAGAAGTGGAGTAGATAAGAGATCAATGTTGTATGCATGCATATAAGCATAACCAATGGACGCAAGACACTGGGGGCTGAGGGCATGCATGGGAGTGGGATGGGATGGGGGCAATGGGAAGATATGTATGTACACATGTAATACATTAATAACAAAAATGGGGGGAAGGGGAATCTCATAGGCTACTCTCAGGAATAAATAAATAAAGAGCAAAGCCCTAGCAGTACCCTCAGTGGTCCCAGATCTGTCTCTTGCTTCAACAGTTTTTGGACGGAGCAGACACTTGGGCTATTTCCAGATGCCACTTCTTACAGCCTCCCGCCACTCTCCTGCATCTTATCCAGTCACCACCTTCAGAACCACTTCTGAGACCAGCCAACACACCAGTGTTTTATCTACCTTAACTCCTTATTGCCGAGCAACCATGAGCTCCCAAATTCATCAGCATTATTCCACCGAGGTGGAAGCTGAGGTCAACTCCCTGGCCAGCCTGCACCTGCGGGCCTCCAGCACCTACCTCTCTCTGGGATTCTATTTCCATGGAGATGATGTGGCTTTGAGGGTGGGGGCCACTGCCTCTGAGTTGGTGGAGAAGAAACAGAAGGCACTGAGCATCTCTTACAGTCGCAAAACCAGTGCGGTGGCTGCATTCTCTTCCAGGATGTGCTGAAGCCTCCCAAGGTGAGTGGGCAAACTCAGGACGCCATGAAAGCCACCAAGGCCTTGGAGAGGAACCTGGGCCAGGCCTTTCTGGAGCTGCAGGCCCTCAGCTCTGTGGCTTCCTAGAGAACCACTTCCGGGGTGAGAAGGTGAAACTCATCAAGAAGATGGGCGACACCTGACTCGCCTCCACAGGCTGCCGACTCCCAACTGGGCTGGGCGAGTATCTCTTCAAAAGGCTCACCCTCAAGCACCACCCGGAGCCTTTGGATCCCAGAGGCCTTTGAGGAGCCTCTCTGCATTCCCTTGGTGTCCGGCTTTTACCTGAGCCTCTCCCTGAAACCACTAGCCATTCTTTTCTCCATCAGAAGCTCTCTCCCATGCATTGGACCAAATGAAACAATAAAGCTTTTTGCAGCAAAGAGAAAAAAAAGCAGACTCCTTAAAAACATCAAAAAGGATCCTTATACAGGATCAATCACAGATGGAATTGTGGGAAATCATGTGGTGACATTATACCTTAAGTTACAAGTCACTTCTTTGTGGGATAATTTTCCATATTGGAATTTTGTTTCACATTTTCTCAGCAGCTCCATTTCATTCCCAGAAACTAGCTGCCCATAAAGAATCTAGTGGCCCAATCATGCATGCCAGGGACCCAAAATCTGAGAGGATTCACTTGGCTAGCCAAGAACCCTTAACTAGAGGCGATCTGGTTTCTTTCTCAGGGCTAAAACAAAACAGTGAAAATACTTCTACTTAAAATAGAAACTGTAATCTAAAAGAAATCTTGTTCCTTTTCTTTTAATATAAGAACTGCAGCAGAAATATGGAGTGTGACTTGGGATTGACTTATACTGGGTTTAAGAACTTCATATGAAAACAAAATCTTAATTGGCACTAGACTGCATAACCAATACTTCATTTATAAACTATATGTGGTGCTTAGTATAGAACAGAATCAGGATAGAAAAGCCATAAGGCCAACTTCTTGTCAGACTATCAAAACACTAACCCATCTGAAAGCAGGTAAATACCTTTCCTTAATGTCCATTTAAATATGTGCTGAGGTTTATAGATACAAAAGCACCATTGTGAACACAGGATATGACTTTATGTAATCTGATCCCAGGAGCCAGCTGACATTGATAAAGATCCCTATTTGCAAACAAACCAAGCAAAGTTGTTCAAAAGCAACACCAAAAGAACAGGAAAATTCTTCCTACCGAAACCAATTGTGCCTTTCTGCTCTCTGACCAGTTGTGCTTTCATTCCAGTACACAGTCACTCTTCTTCAGTCTTCACATCAACTGTTTCTTAGGATAATTTACAGTGCTTTTGGTGATTTCAGGCCAAAGATGCATAAAAGCGTTGTTGCTTAACTCTGATATTTGGTGAGAGATTTCCTGAATAGGTTAAAGGGGCATGAGACATTTCTATATATGAGATTTTAAAATTACTTTCAAATATGATACCAAAGTACTATATCAAGAAAATACTACTATCAAAGGTCTATCTAGTCCTAGCTATTGTGGCTCAGTTGATTGAGCTCTGTCCCATGCACCCAAAGGTCTCAGGTCAGGATACATACTCAGATTATGGGTTCGATCCTTGGTCCGGATCTGGGTTGGGATTTATGGGAGGCAACCTATTGATGTTTCTCTCTCTCTCTTCAAAGTCAATAAAAAAACATATTTTTTAAAAAGTCTGTCTATTCTCATTCTTGCAGGTCATTATAAATTATTCATTTCGGTCATTCCACTGTATAGTAGCATGTATTCAGAACTGAAGTAGCATAGTAATTCTAATAAGTACCAGTCCTTACTAAGAAACCTTAGAAGTCCATCCAACAGTAATTTGGAGGCAATGCTAATAAATCAGCCCTCTAAAATACCAGTCCTTGCTATCTACTATAGCTGAAAATAAGCATAACCCCACAACCCAGCAACTCCATTACTAAATATAAACCCTAAAAAATATATATAGAATGAGACATGTATTAGAATGTTCATTGCAACACTATTTGTAGTGGCATAATTGGGAAAACTCTGAAAGCTCACCAGCAGAAAATTAGATGCACAAATTGTGGTGTAATTATAGGATAAAATACTCATAGACATTAAATAAATAGTTACTTCATACTAACTTAGCTCTTAAAAACATAATTTCAGTGAATAAAAGCAAGTTTCAGACTATTTTATTTAGTATAATACCATTTATATAAATTTTAAAGTCATATAGTCAAACAGAAAACATTTAGAAATGAGTTAAGTGTCCATAAAGAAAATATTGGACAAATTAAGACAATATGTTTACACAATAAAAGAGACCATTACTTTTTAAATGATAGTGTAAAGCTCTGTTGATTGACATTGAAAAGGTCAATGATGTTTTTCTAAATGAAGAAGCAATATATATACTATGCTCTGATTTTTGTTTTTCAAAAAAAAGTGTATATGCATAAAATATGTTAACTGTTTCTGGGTGATAGAATAATTGGTAAGCTTTATTTTCTTCTTACGTTTTTCTGAAAATTTTTTGCAATTAATGGTATTACTTTTATAATCAGAAAAAAATTTTATTACAAAATAGGAAGAACCAAATCACAATGTGGTAGATTTTATTTCCGGAGATGGCTGCACCAATATATACATCTCATCCCACATGCTTCTTTTACAGTGCGATATTGACACTGCTCCATGGAGAGGTAGAGCCTCCTTTCCCACCCCTTGAATATGGGCCAGCCTTTGGGCTTGCTTCTAATGAATAGAACACAGTCAAGTAACTGTATTACTTCCAAGGATAGTTCTTAAAAGATGATACAACTTCTACCTGGTTTGTTCTCTCTCCCCATTCACCCTTGGAACCCAGCCACAACGTCATGAATTAGCCCAGGCCACATAGAGAGGTTTCGTGGAGATATTCTGGCCAACAGCCCAGCTAAGGCCTCAGCTGAGAGCCAACATCAACCACCAGACTTGGGAGTGAACTAGTCTTTAAATGATTCCACCTCTAGCCTTGGAATCTTCAGGCCGAGACCCCACACATCTCTGTGCCTTGCCCAGGACCTGTGAACATAATACATGGTTTTGTGCCATTGTATCTTGGGTATATTTGGGGGTAATTTACTCCAAAGTCCTAGAAACTGAAACATACAAATAAGCAACATTACATGTTATTTAAGGCTATGTACGAATGTGGTAAGTGTAAATCAATTGACAAAAATAATCATTTCTTGCTATCTTAACATGACTCAGAAAACTCATGTCTAGGTATAAATGCTGGAAAGCAAATGTACAATGGGATATGTACTAGGAAGTTATTGTAACACTATTTATAGTAAGATAATTAGAAAATACCTAAAAGTTCATCAGCAGGAAATTAGATACATAAATTATGATGTAATTGTGTCATAGAATGCTTATAGAAGTTAAATAAATTGCTGCATATACTAACTTAGCATGGATTGGATACATACCAAATTCCTTATAATAATTGCTTCAAGGAGGATGGGAAGAGAATGGGACCAGAGAAAGGACCCCAGGGTACTACAATGGTATGTGGATTTTTTTAAAGGTCAAAGGGTAAAAAACAAACAACAACCAAAAAAACTTCTTTAATTTAAAATATTTGTTTGAGCCTGCTGGCATGGCTCAGTGGTTGAGCGTCGACCTATGACCCAGGAGGTCACTGTTCAATTCCTGGTCAGGGCACGTGCCTGGGTCGAGCTTGATCCCCAGTGTGGGGCATGCAGGAGGCAACCAATCAATGATTCTCTCTCATCATTGGTATTTCTATCT
The DNA here is from genome assembly GCA_011751065.1 of Lasiurus cinereus. NCBI lineage: Eukaryota > Metazoa > Chordata > Mammalia > Chiroptera > Vespertilionidae > Lasiurus > Lasiurus cinereus. Next base: position 29,613,784 of record JAAGEH010000018.1, on the reverse strand, counting down.
CTCTCTCGCTCTCCCTTCCTCTCTGAAATCAACAAAAATATATTTATAAAGTATTTGTTTGAAGCAAATATGACAAAATGCTAACATTTATTCTGATTATGGAAAAACAGGTGATTATAATTGCCCATGGATTTTTCTGTATTCACTTTCTCTCTACCATGCCAAAAGTAAATCTAATTTTTAAACTACCACATTTGCCCCTCAGAGAAAACAGAAAGATAAGGTGATGCTTTATGCTAATGGTATACTTTGATTGCCAAAAAGTACAAGTGGCAGAGAAAATGGGTGAAGATCAAATATTCTAAAACCCCAAACTCTGTTCTGTAGAAAACCTATAGAACATTTCATGTCTAGGAATACCTGGTCACTTAGGAAAACAGTTGAAATAATTTTTAGAAGTGTACTGTAAGTTCAATTACTTAATGTTGTCCATTGTATTAGTCACGATTCCATTAATTATTTTATATGTTGGATAGATGGATAGATAGATAGACAGACAGATAGATAGATATAGATTATAGATACATAGGTAGAGATATAGACATACTAATAGAACATATAGAGAAAAAAATTCACTTTATATAAAAAGAATATTTAGGATTGCATATTATATACTTTATATATGTATATGTAGAGAGAATGTCATATATATATATATATATTTCTATAGATAAAAATATTAATGGCTATAGATGAGTGACTGGTAACTTCTGCTTCACAAATATCCACGCTAAAATTACTGAATGTGCAGAATGGAAATTGATATGCTCTTTCTGGTAGATAGTGGGGCAATATATTATCAAAAGTCTTAAGAATGTGCACACTGAGGAGAAACTAAGATGGCAGTATAGGTAAACACCTAAACTGCTGCCTCGCACAACAATTTCAAAACTACAGTGATACCTCGAGATACAGTGCCCTAACATACAAGATTTTTGAGATACGAGCCATCGAGTGAGTGATTTTTGCTTTGAAATATGAGCAACAGTTGAGATACGAGTAATCACGTGGATCGGCCTGCTGCACATGACCCACCAGTTTACCGCAACTCGAGCGTGTCATAGTTTCCCATGCCTCAAGGTTATGGAACGAATTAAACTCATATCTTGAGGTACCACTGTACAACCAAAAAACAAAACAGACATCATCCAGAACCACAGGAAGACTGGAAATTCTACAACTAGAAGTAAAGACAAAAGCACACTGAGACTCAGAGGAACTGCAGAAGGCAGAGGTACTGAGGTATGCAGGCAGCAAGGGCTGGCAACTAAGAATGCAGATGGCTTTCTCAATCAGGAGGAGACAAAAGCTCCCAAATGCTCTGAACTCCAGTTCCAGATGAGACTCCGGGGAAGAAACTGAACTGACTGGCAGCGGGCAAAATTCAAGGGCAGCTTTCTCTCAGAAGTGCTTGCAGAGATTACCACGGGACACTGAAACCCAGGTGCCTCTGAGGGCAGGGCTGACTGGAAGCCATTGCTGTCTGCTCTGCCCTGTGACTCCACCCCATCCAAACTGAGCACAGAGGCTTTTGCAAGTCTTATCTCATAAGGGTGTCTCCAGCACAGAAGTTCTCCCAGCATAGACACAGCTGATCCTCACAGCCAAGTGGCCTGGAAGTCAATTCCGCCCAGGGATACCAACAACAATCAAGGCTTAACTACAACAAGACTGTGCACACAGCCCACAAAGGGGTGCACTAAGAGTGTCCACCTAGATAACTGGGGAGGCTGAGCCACTGGGCCCTATAGGACACCTAGCACACAAAGCCACTCTATCAACTCAAAGACAAAGAAACAAGTCACAAATGAAAGAAATGGAGAAAAACAAACAATTGGATATAAAGTTCAAAATCACTGTTATAAGGTTTTTTAAGAATTTTCTAGAAAAGACTGATAAATTTAGTGAGACCGTTGAGGACATGAAAAAGGGCCAACTAGAAATTAGGCATACGCTGACTAAAATAAAAAACAATATACAGAGATTCAACAGCAGACTAGAGGATCTCAAGAATCAAGTCAAAGATTTGAAATACAAAGAAGCAAAAAACACCCAACTGGAAAAGCAAAAAGAAAAATGAATCCAAAAATGTGAAGATAGTGTAAGGAGCCTCTGGGACAATTTCAAGCATACTAATATCAGAATTATGAGGGTGCCAAAAGAAGAGAGAGCAAGATACTGAAAACCTATTTGAAGAAATAATGACTGAAAACTTCCCCCATCTGGTAAAAGAAATAGACTTATAAGTACAGGAAGCACACAGAACCCCAAACAAAAGGAATCCAAAGAGGATCACACCAAGACACATCATAATTAAAATGCCAAGAGCAAAAGACAAAGAGAGAATATTAAAAGCAACAAGAGAATAACAGTTAATTACCTACAAGGTAGCACCCATAAGATTGTCAGCTGATTTCTCAACGGAAACTATGCAGACCAGTCTACGGCCATACCACCGTGAACGCGCCAGATCTCGTCTGATCTCGGAAGCTAAGCAGGGTCGGGCCTGGTTAGTACTTGGATAGGAGAAACTATGCAGACCAGATGGGAGTGGCAAGAAATATTCAAAGTGTTGAAAAGCAAGAACCTACAACCAAGATTACTCTACCCAGCAAACCTATCATTCAGAATTAAAGATCAGATAAAGAGCTTCACAGATAAGAAAATGCTAAAGGAGTTCATTGCCACCAAACCAGTATTATATGAAATGCTGAAAGATATTCTTTTTTTAAAAAATACATTTTATTAGTTTTTTACAGAGTGGAGGGGAGAGGAATAGAGAGACAGAAACATCAATGAGAAACATCGATCAGCTGCCTCCTGCACACCCACCACTGGCGATGTGCCTGCAACCAAGATACATGCCCTTGACCAGAATCAAACCTGGGATCTTTCAGTCTGCAGGCTGATGCTCTATCCACTGAGCCAAACCTGTTTCAGCCTGAAAGGTATTCTTTAAGAAGAGGAAGAAAAAGAAAAAGGTAAAGATAAAAACTATGAACAACAAATACATATCTATCAATAAGTGAATCTAAAAATCTAGTGAATAAAAAATCTGATGAACAGAAAAAACTGGTGAATATAATAGAATCGGGGGCATAGAAAGGACTGACAATTCTCAGGGAAAGGGGTGTGGCGTTTCGGGAAGAGACTGGGCAAAAATCATACACCTATGGATGAGGACAGTGGGGGGGCAGGGGTAAGGGCAGAGGGTGGGATGAGAACTGGGTGGAGGGGAGCTATGGGGGGGAAAAGAGGAACAATTGTAATAATCTGAACAATAATGATTTATAATAAAAAGAATGTGCACACTAAAAAATTTTTAATTGATAATGTCCAATATGGGACTCTTATAGGCTGTTAAGGGAAGTAAATATTGGTACAACTTCTTTAGATGTCAATTTGGCAGTACCTACTAAAATTTTCCATGCACATACACTTTGACCTAGTAATTTCACTCTTAGGGAACTGAATATGTGTACAAAATACCTGTATAAAAAGAATTCTGCCCAGTCCATATGGCTCAATGGTTGAGCATTGACCTATGAACCAGGAGATCACCATTGGATTCCTGGTCAGGGCACATGCCTGGGTTGCAAGCTCAATCCCCAGTAGGGGGCGTGCAGGAGGCAGACAATCAATAATTCTCTCTCATCATTGATATTTCTCTCTCTCCCTCTCCCTTCCTCTCTGAAATCAATAAAAATATATTTTAAAAAAGAAAACCTGGTCTTCAAGGGTCTCCCATTTCAGAGATCACCATCTATTCACTTATACACCCTGAAAACTAGGCGACAACCTGCACCCCTCAGTGTCTGGAAGAGAGGGTAGCTGACGTAGAGTAAGTTTTAATCAATATTTGTTCAAAAAATGTTTTTTAAGACTTCTTATCCTTCAACCCAGGATATCCAGTCCATTACCAAAAATTATTGATTTTATTTCCCAAATATCTCTTAAATTCATCCACTTTTCTCCTCCACCGTTAGAAGTAGACTCTATTTATTTCTCATTCAGATTATAAAATAGCCTCCTATTCGGTGTCTATACCTCTGCTCTGGCCCTTCTAATCAATTCTAAGCCATAGGCAGGCCATCTTTCTAAAACAGAGATCTGATCATGTCACCTCCAACTCTTCATGACTGGAGCTGAGGTGTTAGGCAGAGAGGAAGGAGAGAAGTACTCAACTTTACTCTCCTTCTGCCTTGCAGATCTCCTGCTGGTACCTCCCACTTGCCAAACCCTCCTGGCAGCCAAAGAGCCTGGGAAACCTGGAGGCTGTCCACACAGGTCAGCCTCCAGGAACACAGCAGACAGACAGGGTGAAGCGAGGTGAAGAGTGAACTTGAAGGGACAAAGTAAAGTATTAGGGCTGGGGCTGCTCTGACAAAACACTGCAGATTGAGAGGCCTAAACAATAGACATTAATTTTCTCACAGTTCTGGAGGCTAAATGTCCAAAAATCAACTTATGATCAGGGTTGATTTTTTCTGAGATCTCTCCCTTTGGCTTGTACACGTCCTCACCTGGTCTTTTCTCTGTGCACGTCTGAGTCCTAATCCCTTCGTATGAGGACACCAGTGATATTGAATTAGGACCTACCCATATAACATTATTTTACCTTAATTACCTCTTTAAAGGCCTATCTCCAAATACAATCACCTTCTGAGGTACCAACAGTTAGGACTTCAACATATGAGTGGGGGCGAGGGGTTGGGGGGGAAGTGGACGGGGAGAAATAACACCATGCACTTAGGATAAAACTCAAACTGTGTCCATGGCTGTGCTGGAGAACTTTGCTTTGTCCCTTCCAAGTTCACTCTTCATCCGGTCTGCTCTGTTCCTGGAGGCTGACCTGTGTGGACAGCCTCCGGGTTTCCCATGCTCTTTGGCTGCCAGGAGGGTTTGGCAAGTGGGAGGAACCAGCAGGAGATCTGGAAGGTGGAAGGAGAGTAAAGTTGAGTCCTTTTCTCCTTCTTCCTCCCTGCCTAGCACCTCAGGTTGACTGTGTCCCTCTCCACACTGGGCCAGACTAGATTCCAGTAACTGCTCCTCCAAGTTTGCTAGTTCAGGGCTCCCTGCTGGTTCCAGCCCCAAGATAATGTTTATCCCTCTTAGCCTTTACTAAACTCTGCCCACAGCTTTGTAAATAGTCTCTTCATTCAACTGTCCTGGAATTACCCAATTTAATGTGTTACCTGCTTCCTGCCAGGCCTCTCATACATAAAGTTGAAAAGTTCTTTATGGTCTTCTCCACCTTCCTCTCACACTTCTACTGCAATCACTCTAGCCTTCTTTCAGTTTCTTCAGATGGGTCTGCCAATCTGAAATATTAACAAGCATACATTCCTATTATTTTAAAACTATGTAAAATTACATAAAGATGCATGTACCATTTTGTCTTAGGTTCCCAGAGAACCAGGTGCTGAGAGGAGATTTGTGTGCGAGTTTATTTGGGAATGTCCTGGGGAATCAACACCCATGAGGGGAGGAGGGAGGCAGGGCTGGGCAGAAGCAGCAGCTGGGCTGTGATGCATTGGAACCCAGCCCCTCACATGGTTCCATGGAGCTGGAGCAGGATGGCCCTTCAGAGCTGACCTGGATTGAAGCAAGCAGGCTCGGTCTTTGGACCTTCACCTCAACAGTCACCAAAAATGAGCTGCCCTGGGAGAGGCCATACCCAAGGTGGTCCTGTGAAGTGAATCAGTGGTGAGCCATCAGCAGTCAACACCCCAGGAAGTGGGGAAATGAGTCCCTGGGTCCTGAAGGGAGGATCTAGGTAGCATACAACATCCACCAAGAAATCCTACTTCTAGTAAGTTCTAAAAAGGGAATATGGGTAAGGATAGAGAGCTAGGTAAACCATGCTTATAAAATATTATTTATTTATAGTGGGTAGAACATTAGGTACCATCTAAATATCTATTAATAGGAAACATTAAAGTCTGTAACACATCGTACCTATTAAAAACCACATTGCAGAAAGGAATAATCAAGTGAGATATTATTAAATGAAAAAGCAGGTTATAAATCAACTTTGTTGAAATATACATGTTTGCATGCATAAGAATATATTCAATGCATGGGGGGGAAGATGAAGAATGTACATCAAAATGCAAATTGTTGTCATTGTTGGTGGTAAGATTATAGGTAGCTTGTAATTTCTTTTTTCTACTTCTTCCCCCCGTACACACACACACACATTTTTAGCAATGAACATTTATAGCTTACATAATCAGAAACAATAAATTCAGGGATTTAAAAATTATTGTGGTTGTGATGGCACAGAACAGTAATTTTCGATTGTTTTGCCTTGGAATATTTTGCTTAATTAAAATCTACATGTAAACCTTCAATGTGAAACAGATCCCCATGGCAGTACTCTATTTGGATGGGGTGTGGGGAGGGCTGGGGGAGACCGGAAAGGGTATGGGGCACAGTCTGCTCAGGCCTCTCCTTCACTGTATCCCCCACCCCCACATGCTCTTGTTGGGTCCCTTCACATCCTATTGGAAAACCATAGACCTCTGTGAACTGCATCCTTGATTTGTTTGACACCTAAATGTGGATATGCCATGGTTGCTATTCAGCCCTGAGGTGGTTTTTTATTTTAACAACATGATGTCAACTTCTGCATGTTTAAGTGCAAAACTTAAGCGTTTGTTCTTAAACAGCAACTGGAGAAGCCAGAGTCAGAGGAGGTAACTCCAGACTCTCAGAGAGGCGAGGATAGTCCAGTGGCAGAAAGCAAGGAGTCACATGACATGAGCTCATATATCAGTCTACCAAGGGGTGACCTTAGGCAAGCTACCAAACATCTTTCTGATTTGGTTTCCTCATCTGTACAAAGGTGATGATGATTCAGGAGTACTGGCCACATAGAAATGTTTCAAGTATTAAATGAGCAAATGTATGTAAAAGTATTTAGAGCAATGGTTCTCAACCTGTGGGTCGTGACCCCTTTGGAGGTCGAACGACCCTTTCACAGGGGTCGCCTAAGACCACAGGAAAATGCAGATATTTACATCACGATGCATAACAGTAGCAAAATTTCATGGTTGGGGGTCACCACCACATGAGGAACTGTATGCAAGGGTCCCGGCCTTTGGGAAGGTTGAGAACCACTGATTTAGAGTAATGACTCTACATGGCATTTGTCATTCTTTCCGCCCCTATCCATATCAAAAAGCTCAGTTACAAAAAAACAATACTCATGGAGGATGTTGTCCATATAGCCCTCTAAATATTCAGACATTTTTCCTATAAGTATTTCATTTCAGAGCTGCATATTTGGTTAGCATGATTTTAGCTGCTAGCAAAAAATTACTTTTGCTAAATTATGCTTTGCTATGTCTTAATGAAATAACAAATAGACATAAGAAGTTTGCTGTGGCACTTATTGCAGGGGTAGTGCCAGTGCCAATGGCATTAACCGAATTTACCTGAAAGCCCCTTTCCTTAGGACCCATAAATAAGATTTATCCTCAGAACCCAATACTTCAGGTTTAGTCGTGTGTTTTAAATGCACAGGCAATTTAGCTCCTGTTTCTAATCATGGCCCCTTCCTTCTTTAGCCACAGCAGCTATTCATGACCCCATGACAGGCATTCTTGAATTTTCTCCATAAACTCATGGGTTTTTTTCCTACTCTTATTCATACTCTACCTCAAATTCATATTTCTCTAAGCTGACTCAAAATCTCTCTTTTATTTTTTATTAGAATGAGACAAAATAAATAAGCAAGTAATAAGTAAATGCAAAACCAAATGCATACTGATGAATGTAGGTATGAAGAGGCTACAAAGGGAGACTGTTTCCTGGTTGTATTCATACCCTAGTCTCTACAAGGGTTGTGTCTCTGATTGTATTTCACAAGCCCCATCAAACAGTTCAAGGTTGTTGCAATCTCGATTAAGATGGACAGCATCTACCAATTAGATTGCCCTCCTCTATTACCCTTTCCAAGTCTTCATAAAATGCAGTGGGGTGCAAAATGACAACCAAATAGAAGAACAAATGAAGACAATGAATGTCCAGTATCTTAATAATAACAATGAGATTGCATTAATTTTTATAAGCTCCACATGGACTAATGAGCCCAATTTTTCATGAATGGGAGAGCAAGCTCACCAAAACTCAGGGGGGGGGGGGGGGAGGGGGGGCTGGGAGGAGAGGGAATGTAACATTCTGAATCATGATTTTAAAAAATGTGGATAAAATCTTAGTATTAAAACTGGAAAATATCTCCAACAAGTCCAATCCTCTCAAAGCCCAGAGACACTCATAAGAGCCATGGCAGAAAGTTTTCAGACCCAGGACTGGGGCCTGGATCTGCTGATGACAGCATCTCAGGCATTGGGCCCAGCCAACTCTAGCATGAGTTCCTGTACTCTTTTTGAGTTGGGTAGAAATTCAAACAAAGGGCTAGAGGAAAGTGACATTACTTGTCTCTAATAACATCCCTGATGTGAGCATATTTGCCAGGCACAAGGATTTGGAGACAAGGACCAGGACTTTGTCTTCCTCTGCCGCCCCTGCCAGCCAGTTGGTCTCAGAGAGCAGAGCTGTGCAACCCCGCTGTTAGATTTGTGCTACTCAACATGGCTGTACTTTAGAATCTGGGGAACTTTTAAAAACTACTGAAGAGTGAGCTCCACCCAATCAATTCAATCAGAATTTCTAGGTAGGTAGAGGTGAACCCTTCTAGTCTACCCCCAGACATCACTATTATTAAAAAGCTTCCCAAGTGATTCTAATATGCAGTCAGCATTGAGAACCATTGCTGTGGGTAGATAAGCAGGCTGCCTAGCTGATGGAAACTGGGTGGTCTGAGAGACCAGCCTATTTAGAAATAGTCCTAACCACCTTCTCATGTGTCCATCCATGACCTAATATGGTATCAAAGGTCTTCCCTTTACCTCCCACCCATACACACCCCCATCATTCTGGTACTAAGATGTTGCTGCTGGCTCTTCTACTTACTCAGCATTAATTGAGTACCTACTCTCAGTCATCCATTCAGAATTTAGAAATTCCTGACTCAAGGAGCTCATACACAAGTCAACACAATGTTAATATATTAATAGAAAAGAATGCTGGGTCAATGTTTATCAAGCACTAGCAATGTACCAGACCGGAAACTGTACTGTCTAAAACTTTGTGTATTAACTCATTTAATTCTCCCAATAACCTTATGAGATAGGTACCATTACTATCAAGTCCATTTATAGACAAGACTCCTGGGCCACACAGAATTTATATAATTGCCTAAGCTCCTTTAGCTAGTCAAAGTTGGGCTAGGAGTCCAACTGAGGCAACCTGGCTCTAGTATCCAGCCTTTAATCGCTCCATTGAATTGGATGAGTGGGTGCACTCAAAGCTGTGGGAGCATGACAAGATATTCTGGATTCAGAGAATGATGAGCAAGCCAGTATGGCTGAAAATGGGCTAAACTTTGCTTTGGAGCCAGGCTGTGAAGAGCCTTACAGGGCGTGAATGGGGGATTCTATTTTATTTTCCATTAGCAAAGGGTAGCCAGCTAAACTTGCTTAAAAAGATGATTAAATATGTTTTTGGTTGATTTTTAGAGAGAGAAATGGAAAAGGAGAAAGAGAGAGAAAAACTTCGATGGACTGCTCCTTCCCTTCCCCCCTCACTGAATACACCTTGACCCACAACCTGAGCATGTGCCCCTACAGGGAATAAACCAGAGACCTTTTGGTGCGCAGGACCACGTTTAACCAACTAAGCCACACTGGCCAGGGCACCAGCCAAACTTTTAAAGTAAGGAACAGCCCTAGCTGGTTTGGCTCATGAATAGAGTGTCTATCCAAGGACTAAAGGGTTCAATTCCGGTCAAAGACACATAACTCTATTGCAGGCTCCATCCCCATCCCTGACCAGTGGTCCTGTGGGAGGCACCCAATCAATGTGTCTCTCTCACACAGGTTGTTTCTCTCTCTGTCTCTCCCCCTCCTTTCCACTCTCTCTAAAAAACTCAATGGAAAAATATTCTCAGGTGAGGATTAACAAAGAAAAAGTAAATTTGTTAAAGTGAGGAACAAATAATCAGATCTATATTTTAGAAAATAACCTCAGGGTGGGGAGGCTAAGGGCTGGAAAGCAGAGCTTGGACAGTGAGTCAGTGGAAGGCCTGGGGAGGGAAGAGAAGCAGGATGCCTAGACAATTCTGACTTACAATTGACAGGATTTTGAGGCTGATTAGTGATGGGGAGAGAAGAGGAAGGCTGCTCCCAGGTTTGTAATGAGAGAGACTTGGCAAGTTGGTGCTCTGAATAGAGAAGCAGGTAATATAGAGGGAAGGTAATGAGTTCAGTTTTAGACATGTTAGGTTTCCCCGAACCTTAGCATCTGCCAGTTGCTGAAAAGCATGACAGTTAAACTAAGTCAGACCCTTTGGGCTCACAGAGATAATTCTTTGCAAAATCATAAATATGGAAACTTCCTATTGTCTTACAAATGCATGGGTTTGTTTTTTTTACATTTAGGTGTAATTTGAAGAGAAACTGAGAAGCAAACTGTGATGATGATTTGCTTGTTTCAAAAAGTGCCATCCTTCCAAAATTAGAAAAAAAAATACTCTCTTTATACTAAGAAAGGAATGCAAAAATAATCAAGCCAACCCCAAATGAAGTCTATGTGAAATGAAAAACTCATACTTTTTACCAGTAGATACCTAAATATTTGAGTTCTATTTTAAGGACAGAGGTAGCATTGGGTATGTGGGTTTAGAATATGTTTAGTTCTAAATAGATTTTTCTCATCTTAACTTTATGGCTTAGTGCTTCAACTATCTGCTCATCTATAAACTGTTTGCTTTAATCTAGCTAAACTTAGTTCAAGGGATACTCATACAGTGGCTACTCATTACTGAATTTAGCCATAAATTATATGTCTAGTGTTTAGGTGTGAATATTTAAAGTATAAGCCCAAAATAGAATTTTAAGCATTTTTCTGATAAATAAAACAACCCTGGTTTGTTTAAAATCATGTTCAAAAAAATAGTTGTAAATCTGTTTCTTCCTCCATGAGCACTGACAATTATTTTTAAAAAGATATACCCAATTTTTTTATTGCTTTTCTATAAATTTATAGTAGATCAATGGTTGCTGTGATGATCCATTTTAGAATTTCAGAGCAAAGCCCTGCCAGCCACAGTAGACAGCAACTCTTCTTTGAGAAACAGGCTTTTGCTTGTCACTGAGTTTTAGTAAAGACTAAATGTTTAACCACAGACCACCTTGCACCCTGAATGCCCAACATGAACTGGGTGTGGTCTAACCCACCAATCCATAAAGGTGGGTTTACACAGCAGCACTCCATTGTCAAATGAAAGTGGCATTGATGATACTGGGCTCTGAAGATACAAGTAAGTTACATGAGGAAGTAACCCAAATGATCACGGTTCCTATTCCTGTCATATTACCTTCTCTTTCCCAGCCTGCACCTATGGCCTCATGGGCAATTCTCTATGATCAGTTGATGAGAAAAGATAACTTGGGTCTGGTTTACAAAAGGTTCTGTAAATAGTAGAAGCACTGAATGCAGGGAAGGCAAATAAATCCATATTCAGTTTGGCTAAATGCTTAACTGATGTTAAAGTAAGGAACAGTTCCTTATTCTATCCAGTTTGGCTCAGTGGATAGAGTGTCGGCCTGCAAACTGAAAAGTCCCAGGTTTGATTCCTGTCAGGGGCACAGGACCAAATTGTGGGCTCGATCCCCAGTGGGGGACTTGCAGGAGGCATTCTCTCTCATCATGGATGTTTCTCTCTCTCCCTCTGCCTTCCTCTCTGAAATCAATAAAAATACAGTATATGTATATTTTTTTAAAGGTTCTGTACAGAATGCAGGTACCATCCCAATGCGGACAGCCACAGTTCTACAACTCCCTTCTGGGACATCCCTGAAGGACAGTGGAGAAGGAAAATACTCCCAGTGAGCAGAACTACAAGCAGTAAACCTAGTTGTATATTTTCTTGGAAGGAAAAGTAGCCAGAGGCATGAGTCGGTCCAATTCATAGGCTGTGGCCAAGTTTGGCTAGATGGACTTGGAAGAAGAGTAATTGGAAAATTGGTGACAAGGAGGTGGGGGGCGGGGGGAGTATCTGGATAAACCTCTTTTTAAAAATATATTTTTTATTGGTTTTTTTACAGAGAGGAAGGGGAGAGGGATAGAGAGCTAGAAACATCGATGAGAGAGACATCAATCAGCTGCCTCCTGCACACCCCCCACTGGGGATGTGCCCGCAACCAAGATACATGCCCTTGACCGGAATCGAACCTGGGATCTTTCAGTCTGCAGGCCAACGCTCTATCCACTGAGCCAAACCAGTTTCAGTATGGATAAACTTCTTTAAATAGGAAAAGAATATGATAGTGTTTATGTCTCCCATGTGAATGTTCACTAACAGGTGACCTTAGTGGAGGACTTAAGTAATCAGGTCAGCCCATTCTGCAGATACCAGTCACCTTCTTTCCCCGGCCATCCCTGTCATCCCCCAAAAGGCTCACAAAAGAATGGCAGCGGTGGCGAGGATGGAGGTTATGCAGGGGCCCAGCAACATGGACTTGTACTAGGGCTGACCTGGCCATAGCCACTGCTAAGCACCCAATCTGTTACATCAGGGACCAACACTGAGTTCCCTGTGTAATCCAATATACCATGAGGTCATCAATGAATGTTGATTACATTGGACCACATACACCATGTTAGGGGCAGCAATTTGTTCTTATTAGAATAGACACTTGTTCTGGTTATGGATTTGCCTTCCTCGCATGCAGTGCTTCTGCCAAATTATCATCCATATATTTAAATACCTTACCCACCATCTCGGTGACCCACACAATATTCTGATCAAGGATGATATGTGGCAGTGGGCCAGTGCCCATGATATAAGTGTCTTTTTGAGATCCAGCAAGATGGCAATACCCTGAAGGGATAGAGACTATATGTGCTCTAAATATGGTGGTTTCTCACTTAGCCAGGATTCAAGGAATCCAGGTCCAGAAATCAAGGAATAAAGCTGGTAGTGGCACCATTATCCCCAATAAGTGATCCACTAGCAAACAATTTATTTTCTATCCCTGAGACCTTATATTCTGCCAGTCCAGAAATTTCAATTCCAAAGCGAGGAATGCTTCTATCAGGAAACACAGCAATGACCCCATTAAACTGAAGTAGAGACTGACCCCAACCACTTGGAGCTCAAACCTCTGAGTCAACAAAAGTAAGAGGAGTTAGTGTACTTACTGGAGTGACTGACTACCGAGGGGAAACTGGGCTGCTACACCATGGAGGTTAAGGAAGAGGATGTCTGGAATACATATCTGTAAGGGAGTCTCCTAGTACCATGTCTTATGATGTCAATAAAAAAACTACAATGAGTTGCTCTTTCAGCCATTTTTTATTTACAGTTTGTGCTCAATGCAAATCAATTCCATAAAATGAGAAGTCACTATGAATCAAAGCATAAATACACAAACACAATATACAATCCAAAATAGATGTACAGCATTCAGGTATGAAACAAAAGGGAATGTTCATTCACACACACACAGATCTGCTGGGTACGGTGTTCCTGGTTAAGTTCCTAAAGATGGAAAATGACTTTGGTTATCAAGACTACCATTGCCATATTAAATACGGGAACATCTAAGCATCAGTGTGTGACCATGCGAACAAAAGACTTTAGGGCGTGTCTATTTTTAAAAAGGTTCTGAGCATTGAGGCAATTGTGAAAAGATTTACTTTCCAAAATTAAGCCTACACATTGGAGGCTCTGAATCAGGTTCTAACTACCTAAAAATATTGACCAACAACAGAAAGTGTTCCCAATGTGGCTATTTTGATTCATAGTTTTGAAAAAAAGTATGTACAGGAAGAGTATAAAAGTTTTTCTGAATTTAATGTAAGCTTCCAGTCTTCCCTTCCCAAACACCTAATTTACAGTTTTGGCTCCTTCATATATTTACCTTTTCAATTGCAAGATTTGTCAATTTTACCTTCAAAACCAATCATGTTTTAAAATTGTAAAAATGTATTCAACATATGCAGAAATAAAAAGCATTTTAGAATTAGTTGAGGTCAGTGTACTTCTACTCTTCAGAATTAGATTAGCTAAATTAATTTGGCGCTCTTATTGAATATCAGCAAAATTTACCCATTATGCTTGGATTTGGAGTAGGTTCCAATCCATCATTATCCTGGCACATATAAATTAACAGACAAAAAGTCAAATGCTATGTCAAATCCAGAGGCTCAGAGGAAAGAGTCCAGCTCTCAAGAGAACAGTGATAGCTTAACAATGTAAAACTTTATTTTGAGTTACATGGACATTAAATTAGTGCTGTGGAACCATACATTGGGGATTCACAGAAACATGTGGACGTTCCTTCTAGAATACACATAAATAGAACCATATCTTTTTGCATCACCTAACTGTTTTATGGCCATATAACTTTAATGAACCAAATGAAAACTGACTCTGTTCCAAATGCCATCCTTTATCTCTAGATAAAATCTACTGATTTTCAAGGTAGAATTGTATGTGTCCATACTTCTTAAGCCGAATTTAAGGAAATCACTTCTGAACTAATTTTGGATGTGTCTCTTCATCTTGCACGTGAAAGTCCAGCAGATTTAATATTGGCATTCATCATCTAGTCAAGTCCCGCACATGCTCCTCAAGCCAATCAAATTTGAGATCCTCAACATTTTCTGTGTCAATAAAATTAAGTGTGAATTAGCAGATTCAATGAAGACCTGTTTCTTCCTTGTCACACTGGATATCTAGATGCCATGTGGATTGGGTTTAGAAGGTGGAGGAGTACAGACGTGTCTTGGCCCAAGTCTTTTAACAGTAGAGATGTAGTAGAGCCATCGAGATCACGAAGACACTGGCTGTTGACTGCAGAGCACCGCCACTTGCCCTGGTCGTGGCATTTGCTGGACTCTGGGTAGTTGAAGTATTGTGTGAGGGGTTACTTGCAGGCGTTACAGGAGTTGTTTGATTTGAATAAATCTAAAAAATATAAAAAGTTACACTGATAAATTTCCACTTGTGCAAGTTGCCTCCACATACACTTAATATGCAATTGAGACAATGTCTTAAGTTGTTCTTTGCCCATTATTCCCTTACCCACATCATTTAATTCTGAATTCTTCGTTAGCACCACCAAGACCATTCTCATTTCAAAACAAACTACCCAGAGATGCCAAATGACTGCAACAACCAAGCATAAACAAAAATGTTCCTCAATAACCATAACTCCCAGGAGTATTTTATTTTTAATTCTTTTGTCAATACAGAAGTTTCTGTGATTATAATGGCTTACTGGCATTGCAAAAGAGGTTTCATTTCTTTTCCCAGAAATGGGGAAATTTAACGTGCACAAATAATCTGGATTTATATTATAGTGTTAAGACTTATGGTGCTAGAATTGAGTCACTGTCCATACTAGATTAGCTAGATGACATTCCTATGTAATACCCCCTTGGTTTTAACTTCAGTGGATATAGAGTATGTGCTCCCTTGAAATCTTCTTTATTTATTTATTTATTTATTTTGTAATTGGAGAGAGGAAGGGAAACATTGGGTGCCTCCTATGTGATCGAACCTGTAACCTTCTGGTATACCAACCAACCCAAGCCACACCAGCCAGGGCAGAAATCTTAAAATTATATATTAAAATGGCCACAATATTGGTTTTAAATGGAAATATATAATGAGCCCTTTCCTTAAGGCAAAATGATTTCACCCAAAAAAACACCAAGAGGTTTTGGCGTGATGTTCTCAGCAGCAGCCTCCTGCCTGGTCACTAAGCCCAGTGCTCTGGCCAAGAACTAAGGTTCCCCTGTGTCCCGGCACCGAAGTGGCATCATTCACCACACTGATTTTTCAAGTCACAAAGTGCACAGTCCAGTGGGGCACGTGATAATCTCTCCTTTGTCCCGGAACAAAGGCAGATGGGAGATTTCAGCTCTCACTGCAAGGGAGGGTTTTACAAGGGCTTCTAATTACAGGCAGGATGGAGGATGTGGCACCAAGCAGGTCTGGTCCACATGTACATTTGGCTGCCTGTTAATCCAAAAATAAAGCCGGCACCGGCTCCTTTTGTTGTGCAACCCATAAGGTCATTAAGCAAATATTGACCCAAGTGATGTACAAATCCTATTCAAATTAGACCAATTAAAAAAAAAATCCTGATCAAGTCAAATATACTTATTGGGCACCTACTGTGTGCAAGATTCAGCATGCCCTACCAGGAAATAGCAACCCCCACTAAGGGAAAAATCTTTCACAATATGGAAAATTACTTAAAACAGGGCGCTCTGTTTGGGGGCCAGACCCGGCTTGGGGCAGACCTGGCTTGGGATCCCTGAAGGTAAACTACTTTCATTCATACGAAGTATTTTGGTGAAGCAGGCGACTTTTTAAATAGAGCCCGGTATATCAATAGGAGAATAACAGTAAGGTCCCTGGGCAGCACCAAAAATAACCACCCCCCCCAAAAAAAAAAGAGAACAAATTGCAATGTTAACATTAAACAAAACATCTCCTACCAAACCAGATGGATGTTCTCATCTAGAACCTTCTTTGTAAAATGGGGGGGAGGGGGGTGTCTCTTTGGAAAGGACAAGGGGTTGGGAGAGACCCGTGGTTTCTTGCCGCCGCGCCCCTCCCCCACCGAGGAACCGTGAAAGCCTCGGGAGCGCAGCCGGCCCGTAAGACAACAATAGGGTACAGTTACCCGCCTCGGAGGGCAGGGCGGGCGAGGAGCGCTCCCCTCGCAGGCGGCGCTGCCCGGCGAGCCGCGAAACTGGCCGTCTGGGGACCAAGGACCCGGAGCACCCAAGTTTCCGGCTACGCTCAGGGGACGCCCCTCACAAAGCCCCGATGGAAGGCAGGCGGTGGAGAGCCAGCCCTGCCCTCCAAGCCCGACCTGCTGGAGAGAAAGGCGCCTTCGCGCCCCCCCCCCCTCGCCCAGCCCCCCTCTCGCCCCACACCCACACCTCCCACCCGGGTGTCCCAGGCTCAGCGTCCCCCCACTCCCACCTCCCCGCTGGCCGCCAGGCGGCCGCGCACCTCCCCCTCCCCAGGGCCGCGTAATTCCCAGTCTGTGCGCGTGGAGCGAGGTCCGCTCCCGGGATAGAGGGTTTGGGGGAACAAAGCCTGGTGGGGACTTGGGACAAGCCCACCGCCGGCCCCGAGCTGGCCCCTCCACGCGATCGCGGGGCTTCGAGGAGAGAAGAGGTGGACCTGGGAGGGCGCGCCCCTGGGAGAAGAAGGGCAGGGTCCGCGGAGGGTCCCCGCCCCGGCTCCGGCCCCGGACCACGCGGGGCGGGGAGAGGTTAACGGGGCCGGAGAGAGTCGGGGCTGCCTCGGGATCCCCAAACGAGCCGAATGGAAAACGGTGGAGAGCGGCGCCCTCCGAAAGGGGTCGTCCCCTCTCTTTGTGTGTGTGTGGTGCGCCAGGGCCGCGAGCACTCCTCGAAGGAAGCGGGGCGCTCGGGGGACCCAGGGACGACCTCCCAAAGGAGCCTGAGGTCCCCGGGCGCTCAGGGGGGACGGGAGCGCCTTCCCTTCCCGGCCAGTGCCTCGCACCGCAGCCCTGGGTGAAAGCGGGCGGCGGGCACAGGCGGCCTCGAGGAAGGAGCGACGTGAAACCTGGGTGGGGCAGGGTCTCCCCAGCCCACGCGCGCGGACCCGCATTGTTCTCGGGGGCGCGACAGCCCGCCCGGAATGGGGGAGAGGGCTCCCCATGGCCCTCCCCCTGGTCAGATCAGGTGGGAGATCCCCTCTCTGAGTCGCGGTCGGCGGCCCCAGGTAGGGTGATGGGCCAGCCCCGGGGCGCCTCTCCACCCGCTCGGGCGCAGCAGCCCCCGAGCCCCAGGAACTCACCTGCGTGGGCAGGAGCAGCGCCAGAAGCAGCAGCCCCAGTCCGAGCCTGGCTACCATGGCTCTGCCCATGTCCGCTCCGTCGGTGCGCCGCGAGTCTCACTGGATGCCGGGGAGGCGGAGAAGCGCAGGCTCCGGGCGGGCGCAGGCAAAGTGGGGAGCGCAGCCCGCAAGCGGGACTTTATATACCAGGACAGCTACAATAGCCGTGACGTGGCGCCGCCCGCCCGCCCACCCACCCACCCACCCGCACTCCTTTCCTCTCTTCCCCTCCTCCCCTCCTCCCCTTCCCTCCTCCTCCTCCGCCGCCGCCGCCGCCACCGCCACCGCCTCCCGCGCGCGCGCCCGGCCGTCTCCCCTGCGCCCCGCCCCGCCCCACCCCACCCCACCCCACCCCACCGGGCTCCCCTGCGCCCCAGCCCTCGTCCTGGCCGTCGCTGGCCCGGACGCCCGCCAATGGCCCGGCCCCCGTAGGTGGGCGACCGGGCGCCGGCGGCTCCGGGAAGGGTGCTTTGTGTTTCCCCGAGCGCGCGGCGTGCCGGCCGGCACAGGCGCCTGGCGACTCCCCCACCGGACCCGGCGCGAACTCGCTCACCGCGCACGCCGCTCTCCGGGCCCGGCCCAAGTTTCCTTTGTTTCCCTGACCAGCCATCTTCTCCCCAAAAGAAAAGTCCGAGCCTCCCGCGCGGCGGGCAGCCGCCAGTCCTCGCTCGGACTGCGGCGCGGGCGGAGGGGAGCTCCCCGGGCTGGAGTTTTCTCAGCTCCTCGCCACGCAGGAAGGGGGACTGTGCGGGCTCGGTGGGCACCCCGAGTAGGATGTGCCTGGCGACGGGAACGGGGCGCCGCCACGCGCGTGCCCCCCCCCCGGGGGCTGATCCGCGGGGCTCGCAGGCGGCGCCCAGGCGCAGAGAAATGTGTGGGGATCGGTCCCGCGCGTAAAGCGCCCGCCGCCTGCCCAACTCGCTGGCTTTGTGTTGGAGCTCCTCGCCTTCGCCAGCCCCGCGAGCGCGACGGGACCGCCCGGGTCCGCATCTCCCTGGGAGTGGGGAGCCGCCCGCCGGGCGCGGCCCGCTGCCGAGACGCTGCAGGCCGCCGAGTTCTGGTCCCTGGCGCTCCTCCCTGCTGCGACCTGCGGCCGGGGGCGAGGAGGCCACGACCCGCTCGGAGGGTAGCCCGGTCCCCACGCGGCTTTGCTCCCAGGTGCCACCCAAAGAGCAGGAACCCCTCAGAGGGTCCCACTGGAATTCGCTGCTCCTCTGGAACTCCTGGCCACACACACTCCTTTGGTCTCCGTTGCAATGCACTTGTTCGTCTCTCTTTTAAAGGGCAAAAGCTTTCTGAAGAAGGCATCTACTTTTCCATAGCTGCCATTAGGTAATTTAATGAACTACAACAAATATTTCAAATTGTGAAAATCCCCGAGCATCAAAAGTAGAAATAATTTTATTGGTAGAATAAAATTATGTATTGCCAGACATAATCCTTTTATTTTAGGTTTGCCCTAGTGTTTTGCAATCCTGAAAGC
This sequence comes from Lasiurus cinereus, assembly GCA_011751065.1. NCBI lineage: Eukaryota > Metazoa > Chordata > Mammalia > Chiroptera > Vespertilionidae > Lasiurus > Lasiurus cinereus. The sequence continues at coordinate 29,594,342 of JAAGEH010000018.1, read as the reverse complement.
AACACAGACTGAACCTAATAAGATTGTAAATTTGTTTAAATTTCACTTTCGCAGAACAATCTTGTAAAAAATACACACACACACACACACACACACACACACAGTGGCAAAGTAGTTGGTCTGTGACTGAATCGGCCTGTGCCCTAATGGTCAGCCACTTTAACTCAGTAACTTTCCACGTTAGTATGTGCTTGGGAAAGCGGGAATGTCTGTCGTGCATGTGATCACACTGTATAGAAATAACCTGTTTGTGTTCAGCTTCTCTTCTCCTCTTCGAGGGCATGAAGGGACTGTGTCTCAGGAGTGCCTAGTTGCAAGGCAGTGCCCATAGTAGGTTCTTTGGAAACTGCTTTTAAGATGGATCCATTCATGTAGTCTTACATCTTTTTGTTATATTCCTCCTCCTCCACCTTCTCTCCTCCTCTGTCTGCCTCCTCATCATTAGTTTAAGGAGATGGACTAGTGGAGTGGTAAAGAATACAGACCCTAGAGATAAGCTGTGTACTTTTACTTGAGGCAAAAGGCCTCAGTTTTTTCATCTGTAAAATGGAGATACTAGAACCATTAGGATTATTGTACATAAAGTGTTAGAACAGTGCCTGCTTCATACTAAGAGCTCTCAGGTGATATTTGCCCCAGCAACTTAAGGTCCCAGGAACCAGCTGTATGATTCATGAAAGAAATATCAAGTACCAAAGAGTACCCAAATTGGTAAGACCCTTGGGATCTATGCTTTGTGAGCCACCTCTTCACCACCAGCAAATGAAACTGCATAATTTACAAAGCAAGTCCTTCACTTCTGTCTAGCAGTCCGCTCTCTCCCCCCCCCCCCCACACACACACACAACACACACACACCTCCCCAACCCACCCCTATCTTTCATCCAGAAGGACTATTGTCTAAGGTTTGGTAATTCTGTACCCTGGTAGTGAAATCCACCCCATTCTATTTCCTATATGTCAAGAAACTCAGGAAAGCTGCCTAAAATTTTCCCTTGAAGATCTTTTTTTATACATATAATTCCTTCTTTCTGTTCATTCTTCTCTTCTGTTAGTTTTCCAGTTGTTTGTTTGCTTTGCCAACAATAGCTCATGCTACTATAATAGATTAAATAGCAAAATGGATTTGAAATAGAATATTAATCGAATAATAGATATTCCTTTTGTGCTTTACAGCAGGAATGATGGTTGGGATAATCAAATATTTTATTTAAATTCTATTCTACAATATGGCGCTATTCTTATTTATATTCATAATACTCTTTCCCCTTATTCTATGCCATCCTAGATTTGGCTGACATTTAATATTTTAATTTACTCTGCTTTTTTAGCTAAGCTTTGTTCTGCATTCCAAAATTCCAGCCAACTCCAATCTTGAGATGGCAGTGAAGGTGAAGTGAAGTGAATTAGCGTTTCTGACTGAACTCTAGGTGCTAAGTCCCAGGGCTGGAGCATGAGCTGCAATCTGACTCTCTGTGGGGATGTGCTGCCCCCTCCTGGCCAAAGGAACCCATCAGCTCTCACTGTTAAAAAATAAGCCGTCCTTTGTGCTGACTGTATTTGAAGCTTTATAAAGCTAATAAACCACAATAAGTTTCTTTGAGAATAGTTCCTTTATTTCCTCTAAGAGTTTCCCAAATAAATTCTCTCGGATTTTAAGCTTTATCCAAATAACAAAACAAATGTAAAGTGCAGGAACTGTGACTATTTTCAGATGCAACTATTGTCACATGTGAGAAAGCAGGCCCTCAACTTCAGGCAGATGGGATTATGGAAAGAATTTGCCTTCTAAGAACGTTAACAATACAGTAGACCTAACATTTCTAATTTTAGGAATTTAGCCTACAGACATTCTACAGAAATCAAAAGATTATATATCTAAGGGTTTGTCACAGCACTGAGGACTGACTGCTGATTGTGCCACTGGCTTTCTCTAGTGGGAGGAAAACAGAACCTTCCAACTGCACTGAAATCGAGGTCTGATTGCACTGAACTCCAGTTTTGGGCGAGACCATGGGGACCCAGAATCACAAGGGTCCCCGAAGCCCACAGAAACTCAGGGAGCTGGAAAGGCAGAGGTCTGGAGGTGCACAAGCGCAAGTGTGCACAGAGAGGGCTGCAGCAATTACTGAGGGGCACTGAGACCCAGGGGCCGCCATGTAGGGCAGAGCTGATGGGAAGCCAAAGCTGTCTGCTCAGCCCTGAGACTCTGCCCCATCCAAGCCCAGCATAGAGGTTGTTGCAATCTTGCAAGTCTTAAGGCTGAGTCCAGCACAAGTTCTCCGGGTGCAGACACAGCTGATGCTCACAACCAGTTGGCTTGGAGGTCAATTCCTCCCAGTGATACCAACAACAATCAAGACTTAACTACAAATAGACTGTACACACAGTCCACAAAGGGGTGCACCAAGAGTGTCCATCTCAGGTAACTGGGGAGGTGGAGCTACTGGGCCATATAGGACACCTAGCACACAAAGCTACTCTACCAACTCAGTAAGCAGCAAAAATGCGGAGACAAAGGAACGGATCACAAATGAAAGAAATGGAGGAAAATAAACAACTGGATAAAGAGTTCAAAACCACAGATATAAGGTTTTTTAAGAATTTCCTAGAAACGATGGATAAATTTAACAAGACCCAAGAGGAGATGAAAAAGGACCAACTAGAAATTAAGCATACACTGACTGAAATAAAAAATATTATACAGAGAACTAACAGCAGACTAGAGGAATGAAAGAATCAAGACAAAAATTTGAAATACAAAGAAGCAGAAAACACTCAACTGGAAAAGCAAAAAGAAAAAGGAATCCAAAAATTGGAAGATAGTGTAAGGAGCCTCTGAGACAGCGGTTCTCAACCTGTTGTCGCCACTCCTTTGGGGGTCGAATGACCCTTTCACAGGGGTCGCCTAAGACCATCAGAAAATACATATTTCCCATGGTCTTAGGAACCAACAGACCGCTCCTCGGTGTAGCAAAGTGTAGCAATGTAGTTTACTGTTGTTATATGAAGACTGTTACCCATGCTACACCATGATTCAAGACAAAAATTTTCATTTATTTGTAATTAGAAATAAATATTTCACAATATATAATTACATATTGTTTTTGTGATTAATCACTATGCTTTAATTATGTTCAATTTGTAACAACAAAAATACATCCTGCATATCAGATATTTACATTACAGTTCATAACAGTAGCAAAATTACAGTTATGAAGTAGCAACAGAAATAATTTTATGGTTGGGGGTCACCACCACATGAGGAGCTGTCTTAAAGGGTCGTGGCATTAGGAAGGCTAAGAACCACTGCTCTGAGACAACTTCAAGCATACCAACATCAGAATTTTGGGGGTGCCAGAAGAGGAGAGAGAACAAGATACCGAAAACGTATTTGAAGAGATAATGACTAAAAACTTCCTCCACCTCATGAAAGAAATAGACTTACAAGTCCAGGAGGCACATAGAACCCCAAACAAAAGGAATCCAAAGAGGACCACACCAAGACACATCATAATTAAAATACCAAGAGCAAAAGACAAAAAGAGAATATTAAAAGCAGCAAGAGAAAAAGCTAATTACCTACAAGGAAGCACCCATATGATTGTCAGCTGATTTCTCAACAGAAACTATGCAGGCCAGATGGGAGTGGCAAGAAATATTCAAAGTGATGAATAGCAAGAACCTACAACCGAGATTATTCTACCCAGAAAAGCTATCATTCAGAATTGAAGGGCAGATAAAGAGCTTCACAGATAAGAAAAAGCTAAAGGAGTTCATCACCACCAAACCAGTATATATGAAATGTGGAAAGGTATTCCTTAAGAAGAGGAAGAAGAAGAAAAAGGTAAAGATAAAAATGATGAACAACAAATACATATCTATCAACAAGTGAATCTAAAAATCAAGTGAATAAAAAATCTGATGAGAAGAATAAACTGGTGAATATAATAGAATCAGGGGCATAGAAAGGGAGTGGACTGATAATTCTCAGGGGAAAGAGGTGAGCGGGTGTGCAGAGAAAGACTGGATAAAAATCATACATCTATGGATGAGGACAATGAGAAGGAGGTAAAGGCAGAGGGTGGAGTGGGAGCCGGGTGGAGGGGAGCTATTGGGAGAGGGAAAGAGGAACAATTGTAATAATCTGAACAATAAAGATTTATTAAAAAAAAAAAGAGCAAAAGACCATGCCCTACCCACCAGGTAGCTCAATTGGAGCATCTTTCCACACACCAAAAGGTTTGGGGTTTGATTCCTGGTCAGGGCACATACCTTGGTTTCTGTTTGAATCCAGTTTAGGGTGGGAAGGGGAAGCAATGGATTCTCACATTGATGTTTCTCTCTCTCTCCCTTACTCTGTCTAAAGTCAAACATATCCTTAAGTGAGGCTAAGAAAGAAAGAAAAAAGAGCATAATATATACTTACCACAAAGAAAAATCTCCAAGATAAATTTTTAAGTGACAGGAAGGAAGGCGGGAATAGTATATACAGTATGGTATTTCCTGTAATTAAAAACAAACAACCTAGACATAAAAATAATATTTCCAAAGGGATCCATAAGAAATGGATAGCAGTGCTTTGGCACTGAGAAGGAGAATTGGCTGGCCAGGGCATCCTAATAAGACCCACTTTTCATTGTGTACCGGTTTGTGCTTTTTGAATTTTCTACCGTTATTTATTCACAAGTAGCTAGATTAAAATCATTTAGATTTATAAACCAGGGCATTCTGTGGCTTTTCTCTCCTGACTCCCACAGAGCACGTCTGTGGAAAGCCAACTTTTTCCAGCCTGAGGACCTCAAAATCACCCTTCCCTCCTTCTTTTATTCACAGGTTCTTGAACAGAATTTATAGTTTGCCTCAATTCATCCATCTTATGACAACTGTGAAACCACTTCTCTTGAGTCCAGATGGCACACACACACACAAAAGCTTTCAGGAAAAATGAAAAACTGAGCTTTAGAAAAAATAATGAGATATCACTTGGCAAAGCATCAGTTTCCTCGGCTAGTTTCCCTGCCGGAGGCACCTCTGTGGGGAAAGAAGAGCTTGGGGTTGGGCAGTTTGCCTCTCAGAGGAGCCAGAGCTGGGTGGGCTCACTCCCCTTCACGGGTCTTTTTAAGGTCCTCCTCCACTCCTGGGCAGAAGGTGGATTGGGGACCTCATGAGAGTCATTAAATTCTAGTGTAAATGAAATCTCACTTCCACCTCACAGAAGAATGGTCCAAAGCTGTAGAGAATTTTGACGAATTTAATTGAGCCAAACTGATAACTATTGGTGGGAAGAAAAAATCTGAAGGAATTGAGAAAATGCTCTGGATAACGGCAGTTTTACAGCTTATTTTATATACTACAACCAAAGGAGGAGAGTAAGGGGAGGTGATAGATTGATGATAGATTAGGGAGGAGGGAGAAAGCAAAGAGGGGGAATATTTGGGATTGGATAAAATGCAGAGGCACACACTTCTTTTACATTCATGGGTACAGCATAGTTAACAATTAACATTTACAGCAAGTAGAGATGGTATGGGGGGAAGGGGAGCACAAGATAATGAGGGGTTCTGTGGTCTCCTGCCATTGTGTGGTGTGATATAGTGAGGGGTCCAGACCAAGGAAGGACTGACATTCCAAGGGCATGTTACCTTAGATGCTAAAAGACAACTGATAGGCTTCCTTAAGATCAAAATTGACCTTTGTTAAGAAAACTACAGGCCTAGGATGTGACTAACAACCATGACTCATTTTCAGTTAGGAAGTTCTCATTCCAGATCATCCTATGTGGTTACTGAGTATGTCGGGCCCACCATGCTGGCTGCCCCTGAGCTTGGCAGGTTTCATATGTGGCCTCTTTCTTATTCATAACCCTGAGCGATCCTTTGCTTGGAAATAATGAAAGTGGAAAGATGAGAAAGTGTGTGTGTTTTTCATGCCAGTCTGATTTTGAGCCTCATTTCCATGTGCCTTTGTTTTCCCAAATCTTTCACTTTATGTTAGGCGTAAAGCAGGAGGGTTCCTTATGCTATTAGAGATTAGTAAAATTTTAAGTAGCCAGGAAAATTGGATTAAATATTCTATAAACCAAAAAGAGTGTTATAACATAATACACAATGGTACCTGTAATGAAATGTTACATTGAGCCAGAAACAGGGACTGCATTGTTAGAGTTTGTGAAATCTTTTCTAAATCTATGACCATGTTGTTAAAGATTTGACTCGGCAATAGCTAAAGCAGATGCAGCTTACATCTTAACCAGTATAGCTTTAGGATGTCATTCTAAAGAAGAAGCACTCTGTATTAAAATAAGACCAGATGAATTTAGCTAGCTGGCTGATAAGGATTTTTCTCTTGAGAGCCATATATTTCCATGTAGGTTTGTGAGTTTAAAAAAAAGTTCTTCTCAATATTCTTTTAATATTTTTTTCCGATTTTAAGAGTAATACATATCCAATATTTTTAAAAGTTGGAAAATATAGAAAACTATAACAAAGAATATTAAAATTACCATAGCTACTAACCAGTAGTAACCACTAATAAATTAATATTTTCTTTCTGATTATATATATCTAATCAGATATATATTTAAAATTTGCTTATTTGTTTTGCTGACTTAGAAACAAATGTACATAAAGTTTTTTTGTTGTTTTTTTTTCAATATATTTTATTGATATTTTTACAGAGAGGAAGGGAGAGAGATAGAGACTTAGAAACATCGATGAGAGAGAAACATCGATCAGCTGCCTCCTGCACACTTCCTACTGGGGATGTGCCTGCAGCCAAGGTACATACCCTTGACCGGAATTGAACTTAGAACTCTTCAGTCCGTAGGCTGATGCTTTATCCATTGAGCCAAACCAGCTTTGGCTACATAAAGTTTTTATCTTGCTTTTTTCACTCAGTAGAAAAAAATTAATCACAAAATTTGAGGTCACATTACAGTTGAATGAAATAAGTGGGATTATAACAGTGAAATTGCTGGGTTTCTGACTCCACCTTTACCAAGCCTGCTTTGTTCCCATGACCTCCAGGCTAATAGCTTCTGGTTAGTATTGCATATAGACATGCTAGTCAGAGGAATTCTGCTTGTAGCTTGAAGAGATAACAGAAGTATGTATCCTTTGTCAAAGATTTACAGGAAACCCATGATCAAACTCACATCAGCTAGCACCAGATGTCTGCTATAGTCACTAACCTCCTGCCCCACCCCCATATCCCCTTTTCTTAGCATAAAAGAAACCTGAACTCTGTACTTTCTTACGATGAATTTGAGGTCTCACCAGGAGGGCTCCCATCTTTTTGGTTGGCACCTTCTTGATCAGTAAACCTTTTCCTACTAAGTTTGGCCTTTCTTTTCTTTTCCTTTTCCTTTTTTCTTTTTCTTTTTTTTTTTTAATCTCTCTCCCTTCCTCTCTGAAATCAATAAAAATATATTTTTAAAAAAGAGAGAAAAATAGAGAGATAGGAACATCAATAATGAGAGAGAATCATTGATTGGCTGCCTCCTATATCCCCGCACCAGGGATGGAGCTACAACCCGTGCATGTGCTCTGACCAGGAATCAAACCATGACCTCCTGGTTCATAGGTCTATGCTCAACCACAGAGCCAAACTGGCCGGGTGAGTTTTGGCCTTTCTAAGCATCAAGCACAGACTTTGGACTGGTATCAGGGTGACTTGTACAGGTAGCCAGCAAAGATTTCTGCAAGATACAAATCCACCCAGATCCTGGCATCAGTGGGGCACACCTGGTGGCCTTTACCTGCTCCACATCACAATGGGGATGATTCTGGGTTCAGGGGTTGGCAGGACTTCCAGAACAGCAGTGGCAATTCCTGGAATCTTTTGAAGCTAAAAGAACACTGAGACAGAACACTTCCCTGCTTTCTAAGAAGAGATGTCTGTTGTTTCCCCACCCAGCCTGTCCTCCCTCTACACTCCCCACACCTCAGAAAACAGGACTTTAGGGCATTTTATTAGAGAAGGGAAGTTGATGAGGATAGGGGTCAGTTGTGTTATGTCTGAATTTGTGTTATGTCAGGACATGCTTTTGGCAGGTTTTACTGTATTTTTTCTTTGTCATTACATGTTCTTTTTTTTTTTTTCTACATTACATGTTCTTCAAACATATTCTTTCTTGCATAGGTACTGTCCAGGCTTTCAAGTAGTTCATAATGACTCCACAATACTCTTTCTAATTGGACATTTGTTCCTAATATAGATGACCGCATAAATATTCTTATATGCATGTTTTGTTTTCATTTCTGGCTATTTTTTAAATACATTTTTATTGGTTTCAGAGAGGAAAAGAGCAGGGAAAGAGAGCTAGAAACATCAATAATGAGAGAGAATCATTGATCAGTTGCCTCCTGCACACCCCTCACTGAGGATCGAGCCTGCAACCTGGGCATGTACCCGTGACCAGAATCCAACCCGGAAACCTTCAATCCACAGGCTGACACTCTAGCCACTGAGCCAAACCAGCTAGAGCATTTCTGGCTATTTTTTTATGATACTTCCCTAAAAATTGAAGTTTGGGTCTTGAAACAAACTGCCACACTGTCCTCTAGAAACACACACTCACAAGAGCACTGTGTGAGGCGGCCTAATGAACAACACTTTACCGAGTGTGAGAATTATCATGTAAAATATTTTTAAATGCTATCAGAGGAAAATATCTCATTTTTATTTGCATTCTTACAATCAGTTAGACCCAACTTTTCCCCCTGGCTGTTTATTAGATAAAAGGATTTCTACTTTTGTGAGTTGTTCCCCATAAATTACTCCTATCCAGAGAAGTGACCCATGGCAAGAGTGTGTTCAGGGGGAGGAGATACTAGACTCAGATGTCACTTGATTAGATCAAATAGAGCTGCTCCTCAAAAGGATTCAGAAGCAAGTCAGTGCAGACTGTCAGGCTTCCTACTAGTATTTTCCACAATAGGAAGAACATATTTCTAGCCCGGCCAGAGTGGCTCAGTGGTTGAGAGTTGACCTATAAATCAGGAGGTCACAGTTTGATTACTGTTCAGGGCACATGTCTAGGTTGTGATCTCGCGTTGGATCCCCGGTAGAGGGCATGCAGGAGGCAGTCAATCAATGATTCTCTCTCATCATTGACATTTTTATCTCTCCCTCTCCCTTCCTCTCTGAAATCATTAAAAAATATATATATTTTAAAATACACCTCAAGTCAAATCAGCCATATTTTAAGTGCTCCATAGCCACTAACTATAGTGGATAGCACTATTCTGGAACAACTAACTCTGGAGATCTGGGAATTATGGAGTACCAAACATGAGTGTAAGCGATTGTGTTTCTTTATATAAACACACAACCCATCATGTGTTTGTATAGAGAATTCAAGCTCAGACAAACTGGAAGCATAAAAGTATAGAAAGTTAATAACATTTTGTAATTTTTATAGGTAAAGAGCTTATTGCTATCATTTAAAATTACATTTTAAATGTCAGTTAAAATCTAAATCCTCAAAGCAAAGAGAGGCTGGAAAGTGGATTTTGCACCTGTTTTTCCTTCATGCTTGCCCTGGCCTGTTGGGCAAGTACTATAGGCTGAGAGAGAATTAAACAAAGGCAATTTATGGAAGGGTTAGGTGACCGTAATGTCAGAGGGCTCCCAGGAAGATATCTTGGTAAGTAATCTTACACTTTTCCCCACGATTCCTAGCAGGACCGCTTCAGCCAGTCAACACAAGGAATTGATCCTTTCCTTGCATGACATTTTACCAGAAACAGAAGGCTCAGAGGAGAGATGAAGATGGGGGTATTTTGCAAGCAATTCTCCAGTTTCCCGCTTGACGGCTATGTGAGGGACCACTGTATAAAGAGGATCTGATCCCTGTTAAATTAATTAAATAAGGAGGCGGTTAGACTGAGGTGGTTCTAATGCCTTGGCAGCTTACATCAAACCAGAACCTAAGCCTGCCAATGGTTCGGGGATATGAAATTAAAACTTAAGGATGGCCAAACACAAACAGCCAACTAGGCTTTTCCACATAAGACTGGTGTTCAAGCTATAACCAATCAAATATCGTCTTTTGCTTTGCTTCTGCATCTGTTCTATAAAAGTCTTAGCCCACCTCCTAACAGCTTCCAGTTTGGAGTTGCCCAGTTGGAACAGGGGTTTGCTCAAATAACCTCTTCACAATTTTAGTATGTCTCGGGTTATCTGAGCATGTGCTAGCATTCTGAAAAGGAGTGGCTGTTTCTTTACTAAACATGGGGCATCCATCCCACATGCAAGCCAATGGGCTCACTCCAGCTCCTCCCAGCTCCTCGTGCGCGACACAGCACTCAGTTCAAACATTATTTATAAGTGCAAATGTGCACTAGTTTGGGTTCACATGATATGTTTGTGCATCTGTTCTCGTGCTTTCTCTGTCACCTCTCTAAGGACAGCCCCAAGCCTATTCCAACTTCCTTTGGAGAGTCCAGTCCCCCCTCCCCACCCACCTCCATTTCGATTAGGAAATGATAGTGCCTGATTTGATTTTATTGGACGAGTAGGAAATAAATTGTTTCTCTCTGAATAAGCCCCTTTCATATTCAGCTCAACATACCTAACTACCAAACAGCAAATCTTCAGCATCCTGCCATACAGGATCAGCCTCAGCAGAGATGGAGGCATTGTGCAGAGGGGAAGCTGAGGGGCATCAAAAGAATGCAGTGGCACTGTCCAGGTCAGGGCTGTTTGCACACAGAGAGTGGACCTTCTCAATGTGCTACTCATACAGTACATGGAAGCGTGAACTAATCAGTTATTTTTCTCCTTCTGTAGCCTAAAACACCCATGGCTCTGAGACGGGAAGTACTTCCTGTAGAGAACCTTAGTGCAGCCTAGGTAGCCTCTCCCCCCCTCTCACACGAAGGCTATAAGGTGTTCAAAAACAAAACTCAACTGAGTACATTTAAAAGATCTTATGGGTTTTATTTCATGATTCATGGATTGGGCAGTATCCCATCTGGCACGCAGAACTATATAAATGATCTGAAGACCTATATACATGAAAATCTTTTATAGGCAAAAGGAGGTGGGCAAAGGAAGTTTCTAACAAAGAATGGATTGTTTTAGGCAAAGTTACCTTCCTGTGAGGGACTAAAGGGGTCTCTTGGGTGGATTACCTCACGAATGCTGACCCGGTAATTAAAGATTGGCTGGTTGCCCTCGCTGGTTTGGCTCAGTGGATAGAGCATCAGCCTGCAGACTGAAGGATCCCAGTTTCAATTCTGGTCAAGGATACATGCAGGCTCCATCCCCAGTGTGGGGCGTTCATGAGGCAGCCAATCAAGAATTATTTCTCATCATTGGTGTTTCTACCTCTCCCTTCCTCTCTGAAATCAATTTTAAAAATATAAAAATAATTTAAAAATTGACTAGTTAAAGATTACATTCCTGGGAGAGTCTGAAACAAATTAGGTAAGCATTAAGTCTTGGTTTGATGATGTGGGCTTAGCACAGGTGACTCCATTTTGG
>JAAGEH010000018.1:29484703-29582452 GCA_011751065.1 Lasiurus cinereus | reverse complement strand
CAGGATGTATTTTCATTGTTACAAATTGAACATAATTAAAGCATAGTTATTAATCACAAAAACAATATGTAATTATATATTGTGAAATATATTTCTAATTACAAATAAATGAAATTTTGTCTTGAATCGTGGTGTAGCATGGGCAACAGTCTTCATATGACAACAGTAACCTACATTGCTACACTTTGCTACACCGAGGAGCGGTCTGTTGGTTCCTAAGACCATGGGAAATAGGTGTTTTCCGCTGGTCTTAGGCGATCCCTGTGAAAGGGTCGTTCGACCCCCAAAGGGGTCGTGACCCACAGGTTGAGAACCGCTGGGATAGAGCATGGGTCTGAGGACTGAAGGGTTCCAGGTTTAATTCTGGTCAAGGGCATGTACCTCAGTTGCAGGCACAACCCCAATGGGGTTGTGCAGGAGGCAGCTGGTCAATGTTTCTCTCTAATCAATGTTTCTAACTCTCTATCCCTCTCCCTTCCTGTTAAAAAAAAAATCAATAAAATATATTTTTTAAAAAAAAGAAGTAAATTTGTTGTTTATAAGCCACCCATCCAGTCTACTCTATTCTGTCACACCAGCCCCAATGGCATAGGACACAACACAGACAGGTGTGGGATAACCAGGCCTGCCCTTAAACCCAGGTGAGGGAGGCCCTGTCCTGCGCCTCAGTACTTGTGCCTCTAGGATGCATCCACTCTGTGACTAACAGGACCCTGGGAAACACTTCTTTTCATCTCTTGCCCTTTGTCCTCAAAACAAAAGGGAGGGATGTGAATGGCACAAACACTTTAGGTAAGAGAAAAACAGAATGAATTAACTTGTCCATTCTTCTTCTGAGATACAAGGAATACAGTAGTGTCTTGGATGACAGACTATAATTTCCCAGGGGGTTGAAGGCCCATTTTCTGGCTTTTCTTGATGTTCTAATTTGTGGTTCTGGAGGTTCTCATGTTTTAGGGTGATATTCAACACAACTGCCCAGACTACTGAAAAATTCCTTGCAATAGTAAATAAAATTTGCATATTCATGAATTTGTTGTAACAGGCATGAAGCCTCATACCAATTATTTATACTGAAAACAAGATGACATCGAACACAGAATTTAAATGGCTTAGTTTTTACTAAACTATTTAATAGTATTTGATTTAAAATCTAAAATTTTTTATTGATTTTCAGAGAGAAGAAGGGAGAGAGAGAAATATCAAATTGTTGTTCTATGTATTTATGCATTCATTGATTGGTGCTTGTATATGCCCTGATCAAGGGATCAAACCTGCAACCTTGGCATATCAGGATCAACTGAGCTACCTGGCCAGGGCTTTAATTTTTTTTTTTTTTTTTAATGACAGCTTTAAAAAAAAATTATTAAAATGTTGAACTTTGTTAATAATTTGATTTTTACTTTTTAATTTTAGTAGGTAATTTTGAATATTTTAGAAGAAAAATAACTTTTTAAAATACATATATTAGCCCTGACCGGTTTGACTCAGTGGATAGAATGTCCGCTTGCGGACTGAAAGTTGCCAGGTTTGATTCTTGGTTGCAGGCACAGCCCCAGTAGAGGGCATGCAGGAGGCAACTGATCGATATTTCTCTGTCACTGATGTTTCTAGCTTTCTATCCCTCTCCCTTCCTCTCTGTAAAAAATCAACAAAATATATATTTTTTAAAATATATTAGCCCTAACCGGTTTGGCTCAGTGGCTAGAGCGTCGGCCTGTGGACTGAAAGGTCCCAGGCTCAATTCCAGTCATGGGCATGTACATTGGTTTCAGGCACATCCCCAGTAAAGGGTGTGCAAGAGGCGCCTGGCTGATCAATGTTTCTTTCTCGTTGATGTTCCTAACTCTCTGTCCCTCTCCCTTCCTCTCTGTAAAAAAATAAATAAATAAAATATATTTTTAAAAAATACATACAGTAGCCGAAACCGGTTTGGCTCAGTGGATAGAGCGTCAGCCTGTGGACTGAAAGGTCCCAGGTTTGATTCCGGTCAAGGGCATGTATCCTGGTTGTGGGCACATCTCCAGTAGGGGGCGTGCAGGAGGCAGCTGACAGATGTTTCTAATTTTTTCTTCCTCTCCGTAAAAAATCAATAAAATATATTTTTAAAAAATACATATAGTAAATAATCTTACTTTTTATATTGTTTGCATTTATTTTAATTAAAAAATAAATATTGTTTGTTAATTTTTAGGTCCCCAAGTGATGCTAATAAATATTTAATAAAAAATATTCAAATAATATTTGAATACAGTTATACTTTCTATTGTTGTTGTTTTTTTAAATACGTTTTTATTGATGGTAGAAAGAGAGGGAAAGGAAGAGAGATAAACATCAATCGGTTGCTTCCTGCATGCTCCCTACTGGGGATCAAGCCTGTAGCCAGAGCATGTACGTGGACTGGAATCAAACCAGTGACCTCTTGGTTCATGGATAGATGCTCAACCACTGAGCAACACCAGTTGGGCTCTACTTTCTTTGTTTTTTGCATACTTTCTTTTTTTAATCTTTTAGATCATTGCTAAACATTTGCCTCATCTCCAAATCAATAGCCACTCAACAGAACAGTCAGATATATGCAATAATAACCAGATTTAGTCATATTTACCAACTTTCTGTCATGGGAAAACCAGCACTTTAAACATGTTTTACTTTTTGTCATTATGAAGGTACATTTATCAATGTAGGAGGATAAAGCACATTTCATTTCACAGTTGTTCACTTGATTTATAGCTCTTAAATACTTAACACTTAGAATTCACCTTTATTTGTATGCTCACCCTATATGTCAGGGACCTAGAATGAATTAGGCGCCTGTTATTAATCCATCAGAATTAAGAGCAATATCAGCCTGGCACATTCACTCACAACTGGAATCCCTGTGGTCGTTCAGAAAGAAGAGATGCCCTTTTAAAAATGAAGTTATTCCTGAAAACTGTCCATTTATAATGCTGTCTTATGATTGTATGTTGTGGGCAGTAATGGATGGGCCGGAGACATCCTTTGTTAAGTTCCATGCAGAAAGGTCATATATCACAAAGGAAAGAGAAAAACTCAGCAGGAGAAAGAAAGCAAATAAATCGAAGTAGACATCTTAACTGTTGTTGAAAAGACCATATCAATGAGCCCATAATAGATAAGAGGATGAAATTTTGTCAGACTTAATAGCCAGGGAAATGAGAAAAGAAATCAGCCACTTCTAGAGACGCAGACACAAGCTGATGAGGAACCTGTAAGAAGCAGCAGCTTGTTAAAAGAGGGGTAAATGTGCAGGAAAAGGGCAGGAATGAAGGTTTGTTGAACACCCACCAAGTGCCAGGCCCAGTGACAAACACAAACGTACCCTGACACCTTCAACTGCCTGACACACAAAAGTTTTTCATAGGATTTCACATATTAAAGCTATATGAGGGAGACTACTTAACCCCTAATGCATATAGGGCGAAATTCAAACAGGTTAATAAGGCACCCACCACCTGGTCCCAGTCTCCCCTCCCCCAGCGCATTGCACTTCCCCTGGCCCCAGCACAGCAGCCATTCCATACTCTGACTTGGTGGGTCAGGAGCAGGGCCCCAGTTTGTGAATTTCTCAGTCCCCAAGTGATGCTAATGTAGGTAATGAGCCTGGTATCACACTTTGAGAGGGACTGCTCAAAGTCATTGATTGCTTTAGCCCTCAGCTACTTTTTTTGCAGTTCCTTACAGGGGTTGAGTCAGTTCTTCAAAGTGAAAACAAGTGTAAGACAGTGTGTGCTTACAGAGAGGGGGCTTAGTTATCTGTTTCCCCACTGTCCTCCCCCTGAAGGGCAGCACTGCAGACAGGATGTGTGGTGGTTATTGCCAGTAACTTGGCCCAATGGGAATGTCTGGACAATCTTTCAGCTGATTCCAGTCACCTGGTCAGCACCCCTGGCTGATGAGCATGCTGGCTCAGAGCACACATGGGCAGCTTTTTCCTCAGAGGTTCACAGCCTCCCCCCTCCTCCACAGGTCATTCAATTTGCCCCCTATAATTTGTCCAGGCCATTCTGCTAGATATTGTTTCTTGTCAAGAAGAAAATCTGTAAACATGGAAGGACTTTTGACAAAGGTCTGTCTTGGTCATTTACAAGAGAAAAGTGTTTATTTTCACAAAGAGGCTGTAGATAAGGATGATTGGATTAGTGGTCGGCAAACTCATTAGTCAACAGAGCCAAATATCAACAGTACAACGATTGAAATTTCTTTTGAGAGCCAAATTTTTTAAACTTAAACTTTTTCTAACGCCACTTCTTCAAAAGAGACTCGCCCAGGCTGTGGTATTTTGTGGAAGAGCCACACTCAAGGAGCCAAAGAGCCTCATGTGGCTCGCAAGCCGCAGTTTGCAGACATAGGATTATCCGATTGCTAAAGAGCGTTAGAGAGAGACCTTACCTGTCAGCAAAGATCCAGAACTCATCATTTCTGTTTTCTTTAAGCTACCGTTTACATATTACATACCATGTGTCATGCACTGTTCTACTGGTAAGTGCTTTATACATATTAACTCATTTAATCCTCGTTATCATCCCTATTTTACTGTTAAGGAAACTGGGACATAGAGGTTGAATGACATGGGCAAAGTCACACTGCTACTGAGTAGTAGAATCAAGGTTCAAACCCAAGCTATCTGGCCTCAGAATTCATGCTCATCACCATTCTACATAATTTTGGTGCTTTCTCTGCCTCATAGCCCCGGCTCCTCTCACTAAGTGGATGGTAAAATTTGGGTTGACCAGTCAGCCAGTGCTGAAGACATAGCCAACCTTTTAACCCTTTGCCTGAATTTCTTTCTAGTAAGCATTTATCCTGCCATTGGCACATGAAGAACACATGAAGATACTAGATGGTAGGCGTAGGAAAACAGGAATAAAACATGGTTTTCACCCTCTGGGAGCTGACAATCCGGAAGTGGGTAGAGACGTAAACAGCCAGCTGTCATTTACAGTTTATCTTATGTCAGTGACAGTTACGTCTGCTGGATGAGATTTGTGAGATGCCTTTCTACTTTGACAATATCCTTGATGAAGTCAGGGAAAATAGCTCTTATTTATTTGTGCCAGGAACTGTAATAAGCAAATAAGCATGTTACACAGGTAGGGTTGCCAAATAAAATAGAAGCCACTCGGTTAAATTTCAATGCATGTGTCCATTGCAATATTTGGACATACTTCACTGAAAAAGCATTTGTTCATTTGTAATTCAAATTCAAATTTATTTGGGCGTGTTATACTTTTAATTGCTAAATCTTGCAGCCCTAAACACCAGTTGTCCTTAATGCTCACAATGAGTCTTTGAGGTAGGCACTATTATTACCTCCATTTCACAGAAACTGAGCCTTAGTCCAATTAAGTAACTTGTATGTACAATTAAGAGGTATGTCCAGAGTCATACATCTATCTGTTAACACGCACTTAGAAATCAAATGTTCAGGCCGCTTTATTTCCACCAATGGCAATTTTGTGCATTTATGTTGAAAACTACCATCACCTGTCTCTCTGAAACTTCTTTCCTGATCTCGTTCTCAAATTACCAGAGTAGGCCCCATTCATTGACCAATATGCAAAGCTCTGGGTCCCAATTTTCAGAGTTAAAAAGGAGATTTAAGTATTATATTATACATGAAGGATAGAAAAAGCACTCGGGATGGCAAACGTCAGATCTGCAATTTCTAAGAATGTGTTTTATTGCTGAATACACATGCGAAAAGAAGGGACAGCAAGACCAGATGCTGGAACCTCGTGGTGTCAGAAAACTGCAACTCAACCGTGGAGCTGCTGGGAGACAGATGGCATGAATGGCCCTGTACGTTCGCACACTGGAGCATCTGAGGCCACTCCAACAGCAATAGTCTCGTGTTCATATGACAATTAAAACTGCCTGACAGCGAATAAATGAGTTTGACTTGATTCTTTGTGAGACTGATTCATTCTGCACTTCCTGTCCCCCTGTCAATCATTTTTCTCCAGCTGTTTTTAAAAGAAAACAAAGCCCACCTAATGCTGTGCCAAGCACTTGAAACACCACTGATCTTCCCCTTTAAACACAAAGCAAAAGCTCATTTCCTGATTAGATTTATAGTTTTATCAAAAGGTCAACATTAAATTAGTAGCCTTGAAATCTAAGGTTTACCAGCCTATGATACAGTTACTTATGGTGGCTCCTTCATTTTCTCCAGTTTTTTTCCTCTTACCAGAAAAGGGAGTTTTCATGACCAGGCCATAAGATTTGCTTCCATTCAAGCTTTAAATAGACATGAAACTGGCTCAACCTGATCTTTCAGATCTCTGGTCAGACAGTTTACACCCCCCTGATCTTTTCCTGCCTAAAGATAACATCTAGCCCTAGTGGGTTTGGATAGAGCGTAGGCCTGGGGACTGAAAGGTTCCAGGTCCGATTCTGGTCAAGGTCACATGCCTGGGTTGCGAGCTTGATTTCCAGTAGGGGGCATGCATGAGACAGCCGATGAATAATTTGCTCTCACCACTGATGTTTCTCTCTCTCCTCTCTTCCTCTATGAAATCAATAAACATATATTTTTAAAAAATAATAACTATGTGAAGAGATGATACACTAATTAGCTAGACTATAGTTATCATTTCACTATTTATATCAAACCATCACATTGTACACCTTAAATACATACAATTTTTATTTTAAAATTAAATTTTAATTTTGAAAAATAAACATGAGCCTAGCCAGTTTGGCTCAGTGGATAAGAGCGTTGGCCTGAGGACTGAGGGGTCCTGGGTTCAATTCTGGTCAAGGGCACATGCTGGGGTTGCAGACTCAATCCCTAGTGGGGGGTGTGCAGGAAACAGCCAATCAATGATTCTCTCTCATCATTGATGTTTCAATTTCTATCTCTCTCCCTTCCTCTCTGAAATTAATTAAAAAATATTTTTTTTAAAAAAAGAATAAACATGATATAAGTCAATGCAACCATCCTTATTGTTAGACATGAGAGAGTACAGAAATTCACCAGCGCAGAAAGTTCCAGATAGCTAGCAAGGGGCAAAACTGGGAAAACAAGAACCTCACCCCCAGGGTAACCTGTCCTCCCCTAGCATATCTCTGGTCAAGGGATAAAGATAACATCTAGGTCTCAGTTGTATTTAAGCTCCAGGCCCAGAAAAGCAGCAAAACCAGACAAGTAATACCTTGGCTGCCTCAGGACCAGCTACATTGACTAACAATTCCTCTGCCCTGACACCGATCAATCAGTGGAGACCACGACCCTGAAAAAGCACACCCGGAAAGCTGATGAATATTTTATTAAGGTCCTCCCCCACCTGGCTCGGTGGATAGAGTGTTGGCCTGAAGACTCAGGGGTCACCGATTTGATTCTGGTTAAGGCACATGCCCCGGTTATGGGCTCCATCTCCAGTAGGGGACATGCAGGAGGCAGCTGATCAATGATTCCCTCTCATCATTGATGTTTCTATCTCGCTCTTCTGTTCCCTTCCTCTCTGAAATCAATAAAAATATATTTGGGAAAAAAAATCCTCCCCTAAGATTTCCACCTACAAGAAAAATAAGTATGCTCAGGACAAAGGACCTAGTGCATGTTCTCCCTCCAAGGAGTACACCCCTGCCATTTTCCCACAGCTCATATCCCCCAACCTCTATGTGACCCCAGGAGACTTACAACCAAGGGAGCAATGGGCAGCAGCAGCTCGTCCCAGACTAACCCCCTGAACTTGTCTCTAAGGCCCCCTTTTCTCTGTGTAGCCTTTCCCTTTGGATATCCCCATCTCCTATCCCCTTTTCCTTAAGCAAATTTAATTTTCTTTAATCACTAGCTGAGATGGATATTTAGCCTGCCCACTCACCACCAAGTTGAACCTTTCACTTTCTTCCTGGTCATTGTAACAATAACAACAGAATTCTCAAAAAGTTTCTAGTTACCTGTATAATAGACACCTAAGTATGGATCTTAGAAATCGTAGGGTAGCAGAGAATGAATAGTGACAAGGGGAGTGTTCATGGAAAATGAGAACAAATTGTGAAAAGAAACAAGTCATCTGTTCTGTCAAAAAGCAGTTTAGACAGCTGCCATTTTGGGCTGCTTGACTTGGCAGCCGCCATGTTGGCCACATGGCTTGCAGCTCCTCTGGGGGCTGCCATCTTGAAACTACAAAGGCCAACCCCTTCCTTTGAATTAGCCAATCGTGAAAGACTGAGCTCCAATCAAGAGTGAGAGACAGGTCACATGTGTCAGGGATTATAAAGCTAAGGAGACCACCTGTTCAATGTGTGCCTGCTTTGCTTCCAGAACATGTGTGCGCACCCTTCTACTTAGAAGTAAAGATGTTCGCCTTGCTCCCTGGCTCCCGAGTATGTTTTGTGTTCTACCAGGACCCCTGAATTGGGAGGCTCGCCTTATTTCTAACAAAATTACAGATTCCAAGCTTGAACATAACTACACAAAACATGAAAAGCTGCCCTAGAGAATATTCCAAACCACATAGTTTGAACTGAAGATACTTCTGACCAAAGAACTTTTCATTTTACTAGTAAGCTATAATTTTAGGGTTGTCCGTCAGGCTAGGATAGAGAACAAATAAGGAGCACATTTCTTTTTGAGAAGTGCCCGACCTAATCTTTGATACTTAAATATATATTTTTGGGCCGAGATCATTTCATTGTTTCACGTTTTTCGGCACTTGCTTCCTTATTTATTATTGACATTGTCTTATCATCCCTATTGACTCTTAAGATCCTTATAACAGGGAATATTGGGCTACAAATACTTCTGCCCCTCCCATTAACTCCTAGGAAGAATTTTTGAATGGGAGCCTTGCACAAAGTAAGAGCTTATCAGCCCTAGCCAGTTAGGCTCGGTGGGTAAACTGAATGGTCCCAGGTTCCTTTAATGTCAAGGGCACATGCAATATGTCTTTTTCACACTGATGTTTCTCTTTCTCTGTCTCTCCCCCTCCCTTCCACTCTCTCTAAAAATCAATGGGAAAATATCTTCAGATGAGGATTAACAACAACAAAAAGAGCTTATCAGCGGTAAACTTTTTGACCTACCCATAGAGCAGTGAGAACTATTTGCTAAACATCTGCTCTTCTTATCCTGCAATGACCCCAGGTGCAACACCTCATCCCTAGCTCAGGATGTCTTATATATCTCTAGCCTTTCTGCCTCTGAACCTCTCAGGTATGTGGGGTGTCTGACTCTTTCATGTGTGCAGGGGTTCTCATACAAAAGCATGTATAAAATTTGCTTATTTTTCTCTTGGTAATCTATATCCTGTATATTTGATTATTAGACCAGCCAAAAAAACCTTGAGGGTAGAAGCAAGTTTGTTCCTTCCCCACAAGGGAATGAGTCATAACTAAAATATGCAATGGATCACTTTGCACTTGGGTAAAAGGAATGGAGGTTGATCTTCAACCAGCCAGATAGGAAAAAGGTAGAACTGGTTTTATGCCATTTAATTGGGAAGCACACAATGAAATAACTCATGGAAATGTTAACAAAACTAATTCAAGAAGAAATAGAAAGCTGGAATAGTCCTATATTTATTTTTGTTTTAAATAAGTGAATCAGTAGATTAAAATCTTCACACACATACCAAGACATATGCAGATACAGTCTTCCAGACTTGAAAGAAGCAAGGTTATTTCAACCTTATACAAATTATTCCTGAGTATTAAAAAAGGCAAAATTTCCTTATCCATTCAATGAGGTTGATATAATTGAGATTCTAAAGCTGAAAGAAAGTGGTAGGCAGGCTTGCCGTGGTGGCTAAGTAGATGAGTGTCGCGGTTCAGTTCCCAATCATGGCACATACCTGGGTTGCAGGCTTGATCCCTAGTAAGGGGTGTGCAGGAGGCAGTCAAACAATATTTCTCTCTTGTCGTTGATGTTTCTATCTCTCCTCCCTTCCTCTCTGAAATCAATAAAAATATTTTTAAAAAATGAAGTGTGGGCCAAGACCGGTTTGGCTCAGCTGATAAAACATCAGCCTGGGGACTGAAGGGTCCCAGGTTCAATTCCGGTCAAGGGCATGTACCTTGGTTGCAGGCACATCCTCAGTGTGGGGTGTGCAGGGGGCGATAGATCGATGTTTCTCTCTCATCAATGTTTCTAGCTCTCTGTCCCTCTCTCTTCCTCTCTGTAAAAAAATCAATAAATTAAAAAAAAAAAAGCAAGTGTGGCAGGCAGTTAGAAATGAGCAGAGTAAAGACAATGGGTCAGGTACAGAAGGATACTTGGGTGGAAAGCCCTGGGTACCTAGCAATAGATAATTGTAGGGTGGGAACTCACCCCCAGGGAGACTTTTTTCCTAGCCCCGTGGTCTCTCAAGCCACATGCAGCTCTTTGGCTCCTTGAGTGTGGCTCTTCCACAAAATACCACAGCCTCGGTGAGTCTATTTTGAAGAAGTGGCGTTAGAAGAAGTTTTTAAGTTTAAAAAAATGGCTCTCAAAAGAAATTTCAATCGTTGTACTGTTGATATTTGGCTCTATTGACTAATGAGTTTGCTGACCATTAATAATCTAGCCTATTGATGGTCAGGCAATTTCCCGCCCCCCCTCTTTCCCTACCATGACCTTTCCTCCCTAGAAATAACATCAAAGCCTCAGTTGTATTTTGGCTCTAGGCTCAGAAAAGCAACAAAACCAGCCAGGTCAGGACCAGCTGCATTGACTAATGACCCCCTGTCCTGGTGCCAGCCAATTAATTAGCAGAGACCAAAACCCTGAAAGGACACACCTGGAAAACTGCTGAATGTTTTATTGAGATCTTCTCCGGGGAACTCCCCTAAAATCTCACCCTTGATACCCATTGGTTGGAGGACCCAGTGCACTCACTCCCTTTAGGGAGCACTCTCACGCCTTTGTCTCTCTCCTCTCTCGCCCTGCCTCAGGATTGTTACCATCAGCTTCTTCACTCCCAAGCTCCAACGGTCCTTCTGTTACCTCTATAATTTGTTTCCTAAGCCCAAATTTACCAAGTAAATGTTCACTTACAGTTTGGGTCTTGGCTTGAATTCTTTCCTAGCCAGAACCAAAGTACGTACGGAGGTTGCAGTAACCGAGGTACTTTGTGCCCCGAGGCTGTCTAAACGGCTTTTTGACTGAGAGGGTTAATTTGAAATTCGGGCAGACAGGGCAGGGGTCCAGTGGGAAACGAAGGCAGGTGGGACATCATAGGCAGGGGCAGACATGGTGGTTTGAGCAAGCCTAACCACAGAAAGCAACCAAGCAGAAATAATAAAATGTTTCTGGACTCAAAGCGGGAGGCATGGGAAAACTAGGGAGAGCCTGTAACAACAAGGTGTACCAATGTATAGAAACAGAGAAAGAAGATAGAAACAGGGAAAGGTCAGGTCTGTTGCTGGGCCAAAATAATTGAGGGAATCGATCAGGTGGTGACACAGGTAGATACAGAGCAGGCTTGTAACAAATATATAACCCTAGAGCACAAGGCTTCCCTGGGCAGCCATTATTGGGTCCCCCTCCCCTTGTGGGGAGTCTGAATCTTATAATATATTTTCCACACTTTGCTTAAATCTGGTCCTCAGAGTTCATTCTTTGGTGTCGTATGACACAACCCTGACCACCGGAAAAACACCTCTGTTTACTGTTCTGGGTATCAGCTTCTTTGGTCTGATCCCATGGGTCAGACACCTGGTGCTGTTCCCACCAAAGCCTGACACTGATACAAAAATCGTAAACAAAGTATTAGTAAACAAAACTCATAAGTGTGATAGTGGATGAAAAAATACAAACCAACTATGTAGTTTGTAAGAAACTTAAATATAAATTTCGTAAGGGTATTTAAAAAAAAAAGCAAGTTGCCCTACCTGGTTTGGCTCAGTGGGCACAGCCTCAGCCTGTGGACTGAAGGGTCCTGGGTTTGATTGCAGTCAAAGGCATATACTAGTTGCAGCTTGATCCCTGGCCCTGGTCAGGGTGCATGCAGGAGGCAACCAATCAATGTGTCTCACATCGATGTTTCTCTCTGTCTCTCCCCCTCCTTACCATTCTTTCTAAAAATCAATGGAAAAACATCCTCAGGTGAGGATTAACCAAAAACAAAACAAACAAACAAAAATAAAAACCAAACGAGCAAGCTCTGTATATACAAGTATACTTTAATACTAGAAAATGTACACACAGACTATCATATTAATATATTAAAAGAGAAAAATCATATAATCCCTCAATGCATAAAGAAAATGTATTTAATAAGGTTAAAATTTATTAATGATTAAAATCTATTAAATGTCTTACAACATAGATATAGAAATATTTCTTTCTTTTTTTAAAATATATTTTATTGATTTTTTACAAAGAGGAAGGAAGAGGAATAGAGAGTTAGAAACATTAATGAGAGAGAAACATTGATCAGCTGCCTCCTGCACACCCCCTAATGGGGATGTGCCCAGGTATATGTCCTTGACGAGAATCAAACCTGGGACTCTTCAGTACACAGGCCAACGTCTATCCACTGAGCCAAACTGGTTAGAGCAATATAGTAGTATTTCTTAACATGAAAAAACCTAAACCTATAGCAAATATCACTTTTAATAGAAAATAATTAGGAGCATTCTTTCTAGAATTGAAAAAGTTGCTACTGCCACTGCTTTTGTTCAATATTGTACCCCAGACCACCTAACCAACAGTATGAGGTGAGAAAAAAATTAAGAAGTATAAAAATTAGCACTAGCCCATTTGGCTCAGTGGATAGAGTTGTACAAAATCTTTATATTTAAAATTATAAATTACTAAAAAACATTCAAGAAGTTCTAAACAAAAGGAGAGATATGTCATGTTCATTTTATTGAAAAACTCAGTATTTTAAAATACGGATTCTTCCTAAACTAATTCAAATTGAAGGATTCAAATAAAGTAATGATATAGTACAGGAGAGAATGACCCTATCAAATATCAAAACTTACCACAGCCCTAGCCGGTTTGGCTCAGTGGATAGAACGTTAGCCTGAGGAATGAAGGGTCCCTGGTTCTATTCTGGTCAAGGGCACATGCCCAGGTTGTAGGCTCAATCCCCAGTAGGGGGTATGCAGGAGGCAGCCCATCAATGATTCTTTCCCATCATTAATGTTTCTATCTCTCTCTTCTTCTCCCTTTCTCTCTGAAATAAAAAAATCACAAAGCAGTTATATTAAAAATTATGTAATAGTGGTCTAGGAACTAATGGAATACAACAGAGAACTCAGCCACATATACACACTTTTATGAGTACTTGACATGATATTGATGAATACCTATTCAAATAAACAGGCTGAGATAACTAGTGATTCTTATAAAAGGATAAAACTTATTTTTTATAGCAAAGGTAGAAATTTATTGAGAAACAAGCACAGACCACATGGAATAGGGGGAAGAGTCCCTAAAAAGATGAAATTTAATCTTCTCCTCACACCATACATAATAAACAGTTCCAAAAGGAATAAAGACTTAAATATAAAAAATAAAACTCTGGGACTATTGGAAGAAATTATAAGAGGACATCTTCATGATTTTGAGATTGGGAAGGATTTCTTAAATAAAAACCAAAATGTGTTAAGCATTAATGATAAGATTGATAGATTTGTCTATGAAGGACATCAGAATTATTTTGAGCTGAAGGCAATTGAGAAACAGCAGATGCAGGAAAAATTCGTTACCCTCTCCCTTTCTGCCTAGAGGGAGGGTTTAAATTTCCCCTTGTGAAGTGTTCTCCTGGGGTAGATAGGAGCAGTGCCCTGGGCTACGGATTCCCAACTTGATTCAGCAAACAGCCCTGAGCCAGCCCGCTGAAAGGTTATAGTAGTTCACTTCTCCAGACTGATGGTTCTGATGTAGAGATTGGGCCCCTCCACTTGGAAAATGCCACCATCTCTCCAGGAAGCTTACAATAGGAGGCAATCTGAAAGAATTAACAAGAAAATGCTAAAGACCCAGAAGAAAAGGGTGGGAAACACAAGAAAATTCTTATTAGAGAAGAGTTAAGATGAAAAGAAAATTGTAAAAACTTGTGCCAGCAAAGCTCTGGGTTGACCTATGGGCATTGAAAGTCTTCCTGCCCAAACGCCCCATGTAAAAAAAAAATACTATATTTTCTTTTCTTTTTTTTTAATTGTGATGTTCTCAAATGTTGTCTTCCCTTTGCTCTCCAATCCTCAAAAAAAGTCATTGTCTTTTATGTGAAAATGCCAGGAAATGAATCATCAAAGATATTCATCATTGCCAAAACGAGTTTGGTTCAGTGGATAGAGGGTTGGCCTGTGGACTGAAAGGTCCCAGGTTCAATACCAGTCAAGGGAATGTACCTGGGCTGCGGGCACATCTCCAGTAGGGGGCGCGCAGGAGGCAGCTGATCAATGTCTTTCTCTCATCAATGTTTCTAACTCTCTATCCCTCTTCCTTCCTCTCTGTATAAAATATATTAAAAAAAAAAAAAAGATACTCATCATCCCTGAGACTGCAGGAGATTGAGTCAGCATAACAAACCTTATTATAATGACCCTTATCTTCTAGTGATTTCTCCCATAAACGTATTTACCTTCCCACAACTTCCCATCCCTAGAAGCCCAAACCCCATTTCCTTTGTCTTGTCGCTTCTCCACTACTTATTGCTCTTTGTTACAAAGGTATGTAAGGCCCAAACTCTAACCATCCCTTTGAGTTACTCGTCACTGAGTTCCCACATATATGCATGCTGCATACATTATTGCAGTCTGGGTTTTTTTCCTCCTGTTAACTTGGCTTTTGTCAGTTTAATTTGCAGGGTCACTGCATCGCACAATTCCGCCAGTGCCATTCCCACTGCAGTGAATATGAATGATGTTTCAGAAGAGGAGGCAGTGAGTGCCTAGATTTGTGCATGCCCAACGATGGTGGAACTGGTGTTTACCTTCAGGGGGAGGGGCAAGTGGATGGAAAAGACAACTACATGGAAACATGGGCAAAATGACATGAATAGGCAAATAAAAGAAGAGAAAGTTTGAATATGAATTTTACTACCCATTGAAAAACATTGACAAACTAAAACTACCATTTTTCATCCATGAGGTCGGCAATATTTAAAAATCTGTTAACATGAACTATTAAGTAGAATGGGGAAATATATGACTGTCATGAGCTTGGGCAAGTGTAAATTCGTATAGTTAGACCATTTTTAGTAAAATTGAAGAAAAACATACTTGCTCTAGGACCCAGGGATTCCTATTCTAAGCAAACACCCAAACTTTCACTGTGCCCATTGCTGCAGTGTTTGAAAGGACGTAATTGTTTTTCAGGAAAGAAAACAAGGAGAAATGTATATGTGAATTCTGTAAAGGAGCCAAAATGTATGTATAAACATGGAATGAAATCCCAAAAATGAAGTGAAGTGGAAAGGCATCACTATATTATTTCTACATAAATTTTAAAAATTAAAAAATATGTATCTAAGATAACTAAGAACCTGATACATGTTTGTGTTGTTTGTGCACTGACAGGAATGGTCTGGAAGAGTAAGGAAGAGTCAGGAAAGAGGAGAATGTAAAGAGTAAGCTCCTTGAAAGGGGAGTAGGGATGGGTTCTGAATGGGGAGCTAGAGCTTTGGTTTTTTGTTTTTAAATATATTTTTATGGATTTCAAAGAGGAAGATATAGAAACACCAATGATGCAAGAGAATAATTGATTGGCTGCTTTCTGCACCCTTTTCCCTTTCCCTCTCCCCTCACACACACACACACTGGGGATGGAGCCTAGGCATGTGCCCTGATGGGAAATCAAACCGTGACCTCCTGGTTCATAGGTCGATGCTCAACCACTCAGACACACCAACTGGCCCAGGAAATAGAGCTTTGGCTTGCTCTTAAAATATCTTTGGTAATTGGCTAATCTTGAGATTTGGGATAAGTGAAAGAGACCTTTCTTCTCCAAGTAATTTTTCTCCACTTAAACAAACAAATAGTATCTTACCTAATAATAGACAAACATGTAAATTGACCATACCTCTGCTATGCCCACAGCCAATCAGAGTGAGTATGCAAATTGGAAGGCCAAAGATGGAGCCCCCCAGCTGCTCCAGGCCCAAAGTGGCCAGGTAGGGCAGGATGCCTGCTATGAGAGGGAGGGCGAAGGGAGGGGAGGGGAGGGAGGAGCGAAGGAATCTACAGGAGTGGAGAGCGACAGCGTAGATAAGATTGCAAAGATAAGATTGCAGACTCCAGAGTTTGCAGCAAAGACAAAGATGGCAGATTCCAGCTGGAGTATGCAGCAAAGCAGGGAAGATGAAGATGGCAGACTCTGGCCTGAGCAAAGGCCTGGGTCCCAGATGCTGGAGGAAAACTGGTGCTGAAAACTAAGGGAAGGAAGGCCTATTGCACAAATCTCTTCGTGCAATGGGCCTGTAGTATAAATTATAAGAGAAAATATACGGAAATAAAGTCCAACCCATAATAATGCTCAGAGAACTGAAAGTGAGGCTTTTCCACCCTGGCCAGGGGTCTCCGTTGGCTGAAGTGTTGTCCCATGCACAAAAAGGTTATGCGTTCTATCCAGTCAGAGCTGATACGGGAGGCCACCAATCTGTATTTCTCTCTCACATGCATGTGTTTTTGTTTTTGTTTTTGTTTTCTCTCTTCCCCTTCCACTCTCTAAAACAGTAATTAACACATCTGTGGGTGAGGATAAAAAAGAAAATAAACTTGTTCCTCATGCATTAAAAAATAACTTTAAACTCACCTACAGACCCCAACCAAAGCGCTATCTGATTTACTCCTCTCTTATGTAAGATTAAGTAGTTCAGCTAAATAAAAAGCTGGAGCCCACATTTGTAGGTTCAATTTCTAGCTCTATTCTGTGTTTGTGGCCTGCACTAGTGCAGCCCTGATGAATGAAATGAGAACTTAGTCTACTTTGCATGCTAAGCCTCTAAAAACTACAATCCCCATAATGCAATATACCAGGAGCTGCTTCAAATGAGGAAAAGAAATGTGGGGTCTTTGTGAAAAAAGGTTAGAAATCATAAATAAGAAATAAGATGGAGTCACTATAACCGAGCTGTTAAATTACTAACATCTGTTAAGTTAAACTATGAGGAAACAATTCTATTCTTGTTCTAACTAGCTTGGGAATTTAAACTTTGGAACTTTCTAGTTCTGCATCAATGCCTGAATATACATCAAACCTCCAGATCACCATCTGATAACCCCTGAAGGACCAAGGAAAGAATGTTCATATATCCAGGCCATCTGACATCCAATATCCAGACCACTGGTTATCTAGAGTAGGCATGTCAAACTCAAAGACTAACACCGGCCAAATAAACGAGGCATGTGGTCTACAGGCCTCGAGTTTGACATGCTTGATCTAGAGAAACACTATCTCAGACTGATTCGGGGGCTAAGAATGCAGGTCTAATTCTTCTTAAGAATGTACCTTTTACCATAAGAACCCTCTCTGCTTTTATTTCTTCCTCAGAACACTCTGGGTATTGCCTAGTTGTAATTCTGGTTTGCAAAACCTAAGACCCTTGAATAAATCCATTTATTTCCTTACAAAGCCTCCTAATTCAGTTATGCTCAGTAGACAAACACAATACTTGTAATCTCAAAGCCGTTTTAAAATATTAATTAGCATCTTTAGGTTAAAAGTTTAACTTGATTCATCTAATGAAATATTTACTTTTTAAAATATATTTTATTGATTTTTTACATAGAGGAAGGGAGAGGGATAGAGAGTTAAAAATATGAATGAGAGAGAAACATCGATCAGCCGCTTCCTGCACACTCCCTACTGGGGATGTGTCCACAACCAAGGTACATGCCCTTGATCAGAATCGAACCTGGAACCCTTGAGTTCACAGGCTGATGCTCTATCCACTGAGCCAAACCAATTAGGGCAAAATATTTGTTTTTTAAAGGCCAATGACCAAATTGACTTTAGTAATCCAATATCACTATATTCTTTTATTTTCTTCCATAATCATGCAAGATCCTATGGCAATTTTGTCTGCTTATAATAATAATGATTATCTCTTGTTATTGGAAGATTTAACAGTATATCTGTAACCTTTTACAAATTTACAAATGACTTAAACTAGTAAATGCAACTATGTATCACCTGTATAAAATGTCAGCAATGTAAATTGAATTAATATGAAGTTCTGATACAGTTGTAATTAGCTAGTACTCTTTTTTTTCTTTTAGCTAGTTTTTAATAATAGGAAACGAGTAAAGGAAAAGCCAGATACTATAGGGGTCCAAAAAAGGGAAGACAGATACATATCCCATAAAGGTGCTTGCTGTCAATCACACTTGAGGACAGAGATGGTTGGCCAGAATGGGCATGGCCACTGCAAGATGCAGACATTTGGATACATAAGCCTCTAGTCCAGTGATTCTCAACCTTCCTAATGCCGCAACCCTTTAATACAGTTCCTCATGTTGTGGTGACCCCTAACCATAAAATTATTTCCGTTGCTACTTCATAACTGTAATTTTGCTACTGTTATGAACTGTAATGTAAATATCTGATATGCAGGATGTATTTTCATTGTTAAAAATTGAACATAATTAAAGCATAGTGATTAATCACAAAAACAATATGTAATTGTATATTGTGAAATATTTATTTCTAATGACAAATAAATGAAATTTTGTCTTGAATCGTAGTGTAGCATGGGTAACAGTCTTAATATGACAACAGTAAACTACATTGCTACATTTTGCTACACCGAGAAGCGGTGTGTTGGTTCCTAAGACCATGGGAAATAGGTGTTTTCCAATAGTCTTAGGCAACCCCTGTGAAAGGGTCATTCGACCCCCAAAGGGGTTGCGACCCACAGGTTGAGAACCGCTGCTCTAGTCAAAGACGTTTGCTCTCATGCTCTCTTGTGTGCTCTTGGCTCTTTTAGGACTTGAGTGATTCTGAGATTGTGGGGCTCCTTTGCTCTGGTGTCCCTGCATTTGTCCACATGGCCCAGGGCCATGTGAACCCCACACGCAATGGACTGATGGACTGTATCTAGCTTGATGCTGAATAGGACCCAGCTCCAACCTGGAAAGGAAACTCTGGACACTGGCATTGTTTCTAGCTTTACTAAAACCTCAGCAACACTTCTTCTATGACTGGACTAAGGGAAATCGGACTTTGGGAACCATGATGTCATTCCAGGGAAATAACGCTTTGTACTATCTCTTGGAGACCTCTGAAATTGCTTTCTCCAGCGGTACCCCAAGAACCCTACTTCCACTAGCAATGGGGGGAAGATGAGACATGTTTTTTTCCCCCCAATAACAGTTGTATCATTCCAGCAACTGAAAGAATTTCTTCTTTTTCTGGTTGCACAAATGCAATCAAGTAGTCACTGTGTGAAGCAGTGAAGTGGTGGAATGAAAATGTGCAGGATGGGGCCGAAACTGATTTGGCTCAGTGAATAGAGCGTCTGCTTGCAGACTGAAAGGTCCCAGATTTGATTCCAGTCAGGGGCATGTACCTTGGTTGCAGGCACATTCCCAGTAGCAACTGATCGATGTCTCTCTCTCTCATTGATGTTTCTAACTCTCTGTCCCTCTCCCTTCCTCCCTGTAAAAAAAAAAATCAATAAAATATATTTTTAAAAAAAGAAAGTGTGTAGGATGGGGACAGGAAGGGGGATCACTCTGAAAACAAGAAAAAAATACTTTCTGATGTGAACATGTGTGAACTTCATGCAGCAGGTTGTCCTTGGAAGTTCTTCTATTTCTGGCTCATCTTTTTACCACACAAAAGGGCTGTTTCCCCTGCTAAGCAGTATTTTCAGTTGGGTTTTTGTTTTGTTTTCTGCCGTCCAATCACCTACTGCCTGACCAATAATCTGAACAGGTATGACTCGGTTGATCTTTTAATCGCTTTGTTCTTTTTTCTCTCATTTTCTTTCTTCTTTTTTTTCAAATACTTTTTATTGATTATTTTTTAATTTATTTTTTTAAAAATATTTTAATTGACTTCAGAGAGGAAGGAAGAGAGGGAGAGAGAGAGAAACATCAATGATGAGAGAGAATCATTGACAGGCTGCTTCCTGCACATCCCCAACTGGGGATCCAGCCGGCAAACCCAGGCACGTGCCTAGACGGCCAGACAGTGAATCGAACCTTGACCTCCTGTTTCATAGGTCAACGTTCAACCACTGAGCACCCCTGGCCAGGATTTATTTTTATTATTTTTAAAGAGAGGAAGGGAGAGGGAAAAAGAGAAACATGATGTTCTACTCTCACATCTACCCGCTGTCTCCAGCACGCACCCTGGGGTAAAGGGGAAGGGGTGGGGGAGATGGCACCTGAAATGCTGGCAGGTAAACTGGGAAGTAAACCAGCAACCTTTTGGCTCAGGTTGGAGGACATCCAACTGATGGATCCATACCTGCCAGGGTTCATCGCTTTATTCCTAAAAAGATGTTCTGAACTTCCTTTACGTTCTTAGTCAATTCTGGCAGTGTGTCTCTTTTACTGAAGATTACAAATAGTAACTTACCTAATAATAGACAAACATGTAAATTGACCATACCTCTGCATGCCCACAGCCAATCAGAGTGAGTATGCAAATTAAAAGGCCAAAGATGGAGCCGCCCAGCTGCTCCAGGGGCACAGTGGCCAGGTGGGGCAGGATGTCTACTATGAGAGGGGGGGCCAGGGAGGGGAGGGGGAGAGAAGCTAAGGGACCTACAGGAGTGGATTGCTGGGGCGAAGATAAGATTGCAGACTCCGGAAGTCTGCAACGAAGACAAAGACGGCAGACTCCAGCCGGAGTTTGCAGCAAAGCAGCAAAGATGAAGATGGCAGACTCTGGCCTGAATGAAGGCC
Organism: Lasiurus cinereus; assembly: GCA_011751065.1. Classification (NCBI taxonomy): domain Eukaryota; kingdom Metazoa; phylum Chordata; class Mammalia; order Chiroptera; family Vespertilionidae; genus Lasiurus; species Lasiurus cinereus. The sequence continues at coordinate 29,561,638 of JAAGEH010000018.1, read as the reverse complement.
TGGGTCCCTTTGGAAAACTGGTGCTGGAAACCAAGGGAAAGAAGGCTATTGCACGAATCTCTTCGTGCAATGGGCCTGTAGTATAAATTATAAGAGAAAATATACGGAAATTAAAAACAACCCATAATGCTCAGAGAACTGAAAGTGAGGCTTTTCCACCCTGGCCAGGGGTCTCCGTTGGTTGGAATGTTGTCCCATGCACAAAAAGGTTATGGGTTCCATCCAGTCGAGGCCCCTACGGCCTGTAATTCTCAAAGGTGCTCCAAAGGGTTCTGACTCCAGAGAACTCAACACCCACTGCATTCACAGAAGCTCTCTTCAGCCACGTGTAACAACTCTGCGCCGCCGGCTTCCGCGCTAGGCTCCGAGCCCGGCCAGTCCCTCAGTCTGTCCTCCCGCGCAGTCCTCCGAGGCGCAGCTTCCAGCAGGGGTCGCTGCGCCGCCGCCGCCGCCGCCGCCGCCGCCGCCGCCGCCGCGGCGCCCGTGCGTTCTGCCCGGCCCGTTCTCGCCGCGCCTGCGCCGACGGAAGGGGCGGGGCAGGGGCGGGGCGGGGCCTGGAGGCCGGAGGTCAGCCCGGCCGCGGGGGGGAGGGGGGAGCGGCTCTGACGTACAGGTAACTGCTTCCCCGGCGGGTGTGTTGCGCCCCCGGCCCGTGACCCCTCTCTGTTGCTTCACCGCGCGCCCCGGTGAAATTGGGGCCCGGCGCGCGCCCCCGCCCCGCCCCGCCCGCGCCTCCGCCCGATCGCCGCGTGAGTCTCCCGCTTCGCGGCCCGGCCAGGCTCGGGACGCCCCGGGGGCTAAGGGGACCGTGGGAACGCGGCGGGCCCAGAGCGCCCGCCCGCCCGCCCGCCCCCACGCCCGGCACCGCCTGCGGTCTCCCGCCGCAGCCCGGGGGCCGGAGGATGCGGGGGCGCAGTTCCCCGTGACCTTGAGCACCCGGGAGGGCGCGCGGGCTTGGGGAGGGAGCGAGCGAGCGAGGAGAACCCGAGCTCGTCCCTGCAGCCGGGACGCCTCCGGCATCCAGGAGGAGGGAGGACTTCTCGTTGCAATGAACCTGTGTAAGCCAGTTAGACACGCTTCCCCTGATGGGGCAGCGAACAGGCCCGGGGACTGGACCGATTGATGCGGGTCAAGGACAGCGTTGCCTCCACGCAGCCTTCGGTTAGTTCACAGGTTTTTCTCTCTCTCTCTCTCCTGCACATCTCAGCCGAAACCGCCGGGCCGAGCACCCCCCCCCCCCCCCTGTGCTCAGGCCTGTGTCGCTAAGGAAACCTTTTATAACCTACTCCTCTCTGGCCACTTCTCTACTTTTAGGACCTTTTTTTGGTTCCCATGCCCTCTGCTGGGTCAAGTCCAAGGAGATCTAAGATAATGCGAGGCCTTTGGAGATCGTAGCTTTCCTGCCCATCAATCCAGCCGCAACTCTGTATACACTCTTTTGGACTCCAGTGTTCCGGTTCTCCGGATCTTGCTTTCATTTCACAGTAATTAAGCACTTAACCACGTGCCAGGCACTGTTCCCGGCACTTAGGACTCCGCAGAGGAAAGAGCATAGGTGAAGATCCCCTACCCTAGGAGAGTTTTGAAGATCCCTCCCCTAGTAGGGGAGACAGGCAAAAAAAAAATAAACATGAGAAAACCACCAGTAAGTTATATGATGATAGCAGGTAAGAAGTGCTCTGGGGGGAAGAAAATAGAGCAGAGTAAGGGGACATAGGGAGGGGGAGATGCCTATTAAATAGGGTTAGAATGAGTGGACCTCATTGAAGTGAAGATGAGTTATCCATTGCAGATATCTGGGGTAAGAGATGCAGCTGGAACAAAGGACTCTCCCCAGAAATGTGCCTGTTGTGCATAAGGAGCATCAGGAAGGCCAGTGTGCCTGGAGCTGAGTGAGCAAGGGCCTGAGAGGTAAGACATGATGAGGTCAGAGAGGAAATGGAGGGGCCAGATGATAGAAGGGCTTTGGGCCATGGTAGGGATTTTGCTTTTGTAGGGTTTTGAGGAAAGGAGTGTCATGGTGTAAATTACTTTTTAAAATAATTTGTAATAACCTTGGTGGTAGATGAGGTGGCCTGAATCTGTGGTAGCAGTGGAAATGGTGAGCTATGGAACTTGATTTCTGTGGTAGCCTGAAGGAAAGGGAAGGGTCGAGAATGACTGGAAGCTTTAGTTCTTAGCAACTAGAAGGGTGGAGTTGTCACTGATTGAGGTGAGGAAGGCTGCAGATAAAGCAGATTTGGGACTGGGGATATATCAGGAGTTTGTTTTTGGACCAGTTATTTCAGGTGCCTCTTACACACTTACACACTGAACTGGAGATATGGAATAGGCACTTGGATATTGTGTCCGGGGTCTCCAAGGCCACCAGCAAGTTCATTGATTCACTAGGAAGACTCTATAGAACTCAGCTGTGGGTCACACCAAACGCATACGAAGCACAGCCAGCAATGGAGAGGATGCATGAGAGAGACTGGAGGAAACCAGGATCAGTCTTCCAAGCCAAGACTCCTCTCCCAGTGCCGTCACATTGGACATGCTTAATTCTTCCAGCAACACATTTGTGACCACATGTGAAATGTCTATCAGGAAAGCTCATTAGAGAGTCAGGCCCCAGGTTTTTATTAGGATTTAGTTAGATAGGTATCCTCTATTCGAGAATGAACCAAAATTTCAGACTCCCAGAAGGGAAACAGGTATTCAGTATAAATCAAGTTGTTTGTACCGACAGATAAGGCACAGTGAGTCCCTCCTGTCGGTCCTGTGAATGGTGAGAGCTCTCCTGAAATCCAAGTTCCCAGACACCAGTCAAGGGCCACCTTGCAAGCAGGCATTCTAAGGAAAGCAGTCTCAGGCCTACTACATTAACTGTTCTGCACAGACATGCAATTCTGGAATTTGGAAGAAAGGTCCAGAATGGTGACAGATTAGGAAGTCATTGGCATTTAGGTGGTATCTAAGGTCGTGGAACTGCCTGGTGTCTGGATAAACATTTGCCAAAACTGATGGAGCTGGATGATGTGAATGTAGAAGAGAAGAGGATCGGAGGCTGAGCCCTGGTGCCCTCCAACATTAAGATGTCAGGGAGGAGAGAAGGAAGCAGCAAAGAAGTGTCGAAAAGCAGCAGCACGTGAGGTAGGAGGTAAGCTGAGAATGAAGTGTCCTGAAACCAAGTGGAAAAGAAGGGTGATTAGTTGTTTCAAATGCTACTGAGAAAGTAAGATAAGACGGGGGCAAACAACTGACCTTTTGGATTTAGAGATGAGAGGCACTGAAGAGAGTACAGACAAACCTTTTGAGTTTTGTTGTAAAGAGGAGCAAAAAAGAGCAGCTGGAGGGTAGTGGGGTTAAGAGGTTCGTTGGTCTGTTTTGAGTGAGAAATAACAGCATGCTGATGAGAATGGTTCACTAGGAAGTGAAAAATTACTGTTGTAACTTGCTGTTTCTCCAAAGCTCCATTTTCAGCTACTTTGGCCGTCGGGACTCTCCTCAGGCATCCCTGCTCTGGCTCCAGCCTGGGCAAGAACAGCCTCTGCTGGATCTCTGCTTCCACTTAATGTTCTCTGACAGCCACATTCCACTTCAATGGCAGTTTCTTGACAAGCAGTGTGTGTTTTATGTAGACCCCACCGGCCACTTGGCATATGAGTGGATGTAGTCATAGATTGGACGCACATTTCATTTCTCAAAAGTGAATCTTTAAGTATTCACTGGTTTTTGTATGTGCTGAGCAGATCGGGGATGGAGAGAGGAATGGGGCACCATTCCTGCCCTGTAACTACCCTTAGGCCAGCGGTCGGCAAACTCATTAGTCAACGAGTCAAATATCAACAGTACGACGATTGAAATTTCTTTTGAGAGCCAAATTTTTTAAACTTAAACTTCTTCTAATGCCACTTTTCAAAATAGACTCGCCCAGGCCGTGGCATTTTGTGGAAGAGCCACACTCAAGGGGCCAAAGAGCTGCAGTTTGCCGACCACGTCCTTAGGAGATAAGAATAGTATAAAAGACATACAACATTGGTGCAAACATGAGTTTGGAAAAGGACATGGTGAGTGAGAGCAGGGAGGGTGGAGAAGAAGCCTGGATTTTGTCTGGAGCCTAGAAGAGAGGAGGCCATGTTAAAAGGATAGAAACTTTTTCTCAGTAGTATAATCCTTATTTTCAATGAAATACAACGAACCCCAGTATTCACCAGCACTGCTTCGTTAACCCTCTCCTCTGGCCAGTTTTAAAACTCTGAGGCAGAATCAGAGGGTTTCTTTCTTTAAAAAAAAAAAAAGTTTTTATTGATATTTTTAGAGAGAAAGGAGGAAGGTAGAGGGATAGAGAGAAACAACATTGATTAGCTGCCTCCTGCATGCCCCACACCAGGGATTGAGCCCACAACCTGGGCAGGTACCCTGACTGGGTCAACATTCAACCACTGCAAATCTGAATTTCAAAGCTCTGGGCAGAATCAGAAGTAATGCTTGGCTTGCCATTTTGGTTATGTTTATTGTAATTACATGAGTATGATTTTAAAATTATTTTGTGCTAATAAAAGTTTCCTAGTGTAGGAAACTATTAACTATGTTTGATGTATGCAGAGAGCACCATCATATCCAGGCATTCCTTGCAGAGACAACAGTGTGGTATAACGGCAGCACTCTGGGATGGGGTATGTGGGAGTCCAGGGACTGACATAGGACTTCCCTCCCCAAGAATGTCTCCTCTTACGATTTCATCTACATAAGGATGACACTTCCACTCCACTGTTCCTGAAACTTTTCATTCTTTCTAGTTTTACAGTTGGTGAAGGTTAACTTTTGTCTACAGAAAATGAGAAATGTCATGGTGTAGCACAGTGGTTCCCAACATGGGGCACATGCCCCACAGGGGGGCAATTTGATTTTTAAGGGGAGTAATTCAAGAATGAGTTATTAACAGTGAATTTTTTTGTGTATTTCTTAAGGTCCTAGGGACCTTATATACAGTATATAAATATATATTGTGACATACTTATGCATTTCAGTTCTCATGTTTTGAAACTTTATTTGCTATTTTTTCGTATCACTTCATATTATTATTTTTTTAACAATTTCTTAGTGACTTCTTCCCCAGTACTTCAACTGACCTTTCGTTCTTTTATTTTTCTCTTTCATGGATGCATGTTCTTTGGAAGCTTGTTAGACCAAGTTAACGGCCTTTTAGACTTCCTCCATGTGAATAGTTCACTTTTTGAATAACAAGAATTATATGGCACAAGGTGCGGGGGGAGGCATCAGAATTTTAGAGGTGGGGCATGGCAAAAAAAAGGTTGGGAACCACTAGTGTAGCAGAAAGAGCACTGAATTTGGAGTCAGAAGATTGGTAGGCGGTTCAGCATGGTAGTGAAGAGCCTGGATTAGGAGCCAGGGAGCCTGGGTTTGAGTCCACTTAGTATCTGTGTGACCATGTAACTTAGATGGGCTTGTTGGAAGGAATATTGGTAAATGAGTTAATATGTAGAGCAATGCCTGACCCATAGTAATTAGTGAGTGTTAAGAAGACTTGTCATTGAAATCCTGGCTATCTCACTTACTAGCTGTATGACTTAGCAACTTGTTAAATTGGTCCAATTTTCATTTGTATTCTTTTGTAAAATGAGGGGCTTGCACAGAGTTATCCCTGAGAGGCTGCCTTTGCCGTCTCTGCAGACAGGAACAGCTCTGGGAGTACTGTTAATTGGAATGGAACAGGAAGCCAGGCCTGAGCTCCAAGGCATACATATGGCCTTCGGCATTATACCTGACAGCAAAAAATAATTTGCTGAAGTCACTTAGACCGGTGTTGTTTTCAAACTTTTTGTTTGTTGTGATCCACAGTAAATGCATTTTTCATGATGACCCAGTGTGTGTGTGTGTGTGTGTGTGTGTACATATATACGTATGTGAGTAAATGTAACAAAAGTTTCATGAAGCACTATTAACAGTATTTACTCTTACTATATGTGATGCACTGTAATATTCTCTTTACCCTTCAGTTGTAGCTCTTAAAAAGTAGACATTTTCATAATGGTTCATGACCCACAGTTTGAAAAACACTGACTTAAAGATGGGCAAATCATTATTATTAACGCCAGTCTTCATCTTTTCCATACATGAGCATCTTATAAACGAGTCTAGTCTAGGCCCAACAGCAGGGGGTGATTTCAACCAAGGCTGTCGTAGCCCATAACTTAGATATCACCTGGATAAATTCTAACGAGTCTAGAACTTAAGCCCAACACAGAATTTCTGAGGCTGATGACAGAGAGCTCTGGCCACTTATAGTTAACCTTCCTGTGTGTTTTGGCTGAGTGGTTAGGCATGAGAGGACCTGCTAGTAAGGGAGTTATTTTTTTAAAAATTTTACACTGTGAAGAATATATACTAAAAGTGTTAACAGTAGTATCTTTGGTTTTTTTCAAAAAAAATTTTTTTTTCCCAGATTTTATTTTTTTAGAAAGAGAAAGGAAGGGAAACAGAAAAGAGGAGAGAGGGAGAGAGAAACATTAACCTATTGTTCTACTCATTTATGCATTCATTGTTTGCCTCTTGTATGTGCCCTGACCAGGGATTGAACCCAAAACCTTGGTGTATCAGTATGATGCTCCAATCAACTGAGCTACCCAGCCAGGGTTCAGATTTTCTACCATGAAAATATATTTCATATATAATCACTGAAATCTCTTTTCTCTCAAAAATTACATTACTACTAAAAATCCTTACTTGGCAAAATAAAGGGTAAAAAATACTTTAATTGGTAAAATAAAAAGTAGTTCATCATTAGGTAACTTTAAAAAAATTAATTGTAGTGGGCCATCAATTATTTTCTTCCTTATCACTACAGATATAAAATTTAAAGTTCTTTCTATGAATGATTATTGTCTGTTCTATATTATATTTGATGGAGCACATGTATAAATATCAATACTGTATTTCTCTTTAAGTTGCTTCAGGTAGTTTCTAGTCAATATTTTAGAGTACTCTAGGGATTTCGTAGTATTTAAAAATCATTTCAAATTATAGATGGGTTGAAAAACAGCCCTCATATTGAGCCTGCTTTATTTCTCATTTACAACTCACATGGGGGTCCCAAGAGCAATAAATATAGAGTTGAGCTTCTGTAGTCTGCCTCATTCATGCCAACAAAAATAAGGCCTAAAATGTTAACAAATATAATTTAGAACTAGCTAGCTATGAGCTGTTGAGTGAACTTATAGGTAATTGCTGTTGTCAGCTTTGTGATAAATGGAGAGTAAGAAGGGCTAAAACCGGTTTGGCTCAGTGGATAGAGCGTCAGCCTGTGGAATGAAAGGTCCCAGGTTCTATTCCCGTCAAGGGCATGTATGTACCTTGGTTGTGGGCACATCCCCAGTAGGGGGCGTGCAAGAGGCAGCCAATTGATATCTCTCTCTCATCGATATTTCTAACTCTATCCCTCTCCTTCCTCTCTGTAAAAAAAATCAATAAAATATATTATTTTAAAAAAGAGAGAATAAGAAGGAAAAGTCATGCGAATCATTACCCAATCAGTCTGAAAGGATAGTCTGGGCACAAAGTCATCTGCAGACTTGAACTATGTGGGTATTGACCACATGGCAACTCTTCTTGCATTACTATTCATGGAGTTAAAACTATTTTTTAAAAATATATTTTATTGATTTTTTACAGAGAGAAAGGGAGAGGGATAGTGAGTTAGAAACATCGATGAGAGAGAGATATCGATCAGCCGCCTCCTGCATACCCCCTACTGGCGATGTGCCCGCATCCAGGATACATGCCCTTGACCAGAATCAAACCTGAGACCTTTCCGTCCACAGACTGACACTCTATCCACTGAACCAAACTGGTTTCGGCAAGTTAAAACTATTTTGATGGACATGGGAAAAGTCTGCCATCATCATCATCATATAGTTTCTGCTGCCTTTGAGGTACTGTAGGAATCTGTTGCTCTCTGGCATGTCCGCACCTCCGTGCCTCAGGAAATAATTACCTAGTTTGTGGATCCCCAAGCCTCTTTTTTATCTGCTTGCCAGTGCCTCTGTAAACAGTGGGAAGATGTCAGAGGTAAAAGATGGTAAAATGTACACCTGTCCAGTTGGTTCATTCCTAGCTCTGCTTTGCTGGGGTAGGAGACTGAAATAAAGTTTAGAGATTCACTCTGGGGTTTTAGGAAGTCATGATCTGGTGTCCTTCCTTGGCAAAGTCAATAGGGTAAGGATGTACCGTATGTCAGTAAATAGTCTTTCCATGAGATTTTTCTTTAAAAAAAAAAAAATCGACAACTATTGTTAATGTTTTTCAGTAGCAGTCAGTACGAAGCTAATTCATGGGTTGGAAAGAGTAGAACCAGTGTTTTTTGTTTTGTTTTGTTTTTTGTTTTTTAAATATATTTTATTGATTTTTTTACAGAGAGGAAGGGAGAGGGATAAAGAGCCAGAAACTTCGATGAGAGAGAGACAGCGATCAGTCACCTCCTGCACGCCCTCTACTGGGGATGTGCCCACAACCAAGGAACATGCCCTTGACCGGAATCAAACCTGGGACCTTTCAGTCCGCAGGGCGACGCTCTATCCACTGAGCCAAACCCGTTTTGGCAGAACCAGTGTTTTGACAGATTTTAGTTTCTAGTATGACCTTATAGCCACCCTATGAGGTAAACATATTAATTGCAGTTTGAAGACTGACCATGGTACAATGCATGGCCCTTCGTACATGCAAACTCATACGTCCTAATATAGGGGAGCTTCAGTACAGTAAGTACTAGGTATAAAGCGTTCATGGTGTGTGTAGTTCGTGTTGTAAGAATGCCAGGACACTGCACTTGTGAAGTAAAACTGAGTCATTGTCTGTTGCAGGTTATATGCACCATGGCTATGACTAGTGTCAGATTGCCCACCAGAATTTTAAGAAAACCAGAAGCCTGGATTGGACTCTGGGGAGCACTACGAGGGACACCTTCACACAAACTCTGTGCTTCCTGGAATCGGGACTTCTATTTTTCTAGTACTAAAGTAAATGCACCAAGTTATAAAACACTTTTTTATAACACTTTCTCACTGAGACTCCCAGGACTTTTAATAGCTCCAGAATATATTTTCCCATTTTCTATAAGGCTCAAAAGTAATATAAGCTCTAAAAAATCCGGTAAGAAGACTCTGCAGAAAGTCGAGGCAGAAGAGGACTCTGATGAAGAGAGTGATCATGAAGTGAGTGAGCAAGAAGAGGAGGAGCTAGAGGATGACCCCACTGTGGTCAAAGACTATAAAGACCTGGAGAAAGTAGTGCAATCTTTTCGGTATGATGTTATCCTGAAGACAGGCCTAGATATTGGCAGAAAGTAAGTATGATGTGCATTTCATTACAGAATCACTTGTCTTCCTGTTGGTTATTTTGACATAGCATTATCAGTATTGTGGTCAGGAGTAACCATCGATATGAAAAAACCTTAGAGGAAACCTCTTTCAATTCCATAGACGAAAAAATTGATTCCCAAAGAAGTCAAGTGACTGCAAATCCCACGTGCCATATTTCCTTGTTTCTAAAACTCCCATAAGATTGTAAGATGAACCATTAATTTAATAACATCTTTGAGGAGAAAAAGAATCACTGTGTTAGATGTATATTGCAAAAAAAAAAAAGAGAGAGAGATTGTAAGCATAAATGCACGTGGGTTTCACAAATGCTGCAGCGTGAAGAAATACCTTGGGCATAAATTCTCTGTGCTTCAGTTTCCTTATCTGTAAAATAAGGATAATAGCACCTGCTCTAGAAGTCAGTGGTAGGATTAAATGAATATTTCTCTATGTATCTCAAACACTTACAGCAGTGCCTGGCACATAGTAGATACTCAATATATGTTACCTATAATGATGAACTTACTGTGTGTTCATATATAGTGCACAGGGATAGTAACTATAACTTTCAAGATTTCTTTAATCTCATTCTCTCATAATTATGTAAGAACTAGAGGCCCATTGCATGATATTTGTGCAAGAATAGGCCTTCTTTCCCCTGGCTTCACTCCCAGCCTCCCGAGAACCTGCACATCCTCGCTCCTCAGCCACTGGGAGCTAGCAAGTCCTCACTTCCGTCTGGAGCCCCGCTCCAGTAGCTCCCTCCACTGCCCCCTTCCACTCATAACAGGCATCATGCCCCTTCCAGCTGCTCCATGCCTGCATATGCAAATAAACCTCCATCTTTGTTGGGTTAATTTGCATGCTCACTCTGATTTGCTGTGGGCAGAGTTGAGTAATGGTTAATTTGCATGTTTCCCTTTTATTAGTAAGATAGTGACCCTCATTATCCATTCATTCCTGTAATAATCATTGTATGTATATTGCACTCAAGAATTGTGGTATCGATGATAAATTCAGAAAGATTTCCTTATGTAATTTTTACCTTTATGACCTAACTTGTGAGTCACGGTTTGCTGCTATGTTGACTAATGAGTTTGCCGACCACTGTCCTAGATTCTCGATTCCAATAGTTACAGGCTGTGATTAAGCCCCTATCCCAGTGGTTGGCAAACTCATTAGTTAACAAAGCAGTAAACCATGGCTCTGGAGCCGCAGTTTGCCATCCACTGACCTAACTTGATGGCATAGTTTAATTTTTTCAATTTATGCAGTGTAAGAACTCATAGGCAACCTGATTAGGATTTGTTGAATGTTCTCTAAAATCTGACAAAGTCATAAGGGGTCCTCTCCTCTCCCAGGGTAGTAGCTGCTGTTGCTGTCATTAAGCAGAACCCCAGGTATCAGTCATTTGGAATCAGAGCATCAGGAAGAAAGGACATTGATTTTGTCTGCATCCTTCCCTGGTCTAGTTGCCCAGTGATTAAATGCAGACAGATCAGCAGCTGCTGGGATTGGAGTTTCCCCAACCTCAGTGCATACTAGTGAGGGTTTCTTAATGGGCTCAGCATACGTGTGGTGCCTGGTTTTTCTGTCAGAGCACAGAGCAGGTATGTGAAGGGGAGGGAGTGCTCATTACTTGGTTGAGAATCACAGGAGCTGCCACCTTGCAGGGAGTTGCTGCACAGGGAATCAGGTAGAGAATTTGGGCTCCTTTCTGAGACGGCTGGTGCATGTGCCGAGCCCTCTTGGAAAGCCCCAGCAAGGTGTCCATTACCTGCCTGATGGTACTAGCAAATCCTTGCAGCAGGTCAGTGTCTGTTTAGAAGTACCCTTTGGTCTCCCTGTTTTCAATACATAAGAGAGCAGTTGACTTGCACGTTTCCAGTATCCAGGCTGAAGATTTTATGGGGAGGTAGGTCACTGTCCGAATAAGCATTAATGGCAGGTATGTTTCTCAAACTTGTGTAATGGTTTTGAATATATTTCTATTTTAAAGCACTTGACTTTTTTTTTTTTTCTTAAGCAAAGTGGAAGATGCATTCTACAAAGGTGAACTCAGGCTGAACGGGGAAAAATTATGGAAGAAAAGCAGAGCGGTGAGATATTAAGACAGCCAAATCTTTTGGGCTGTTGCTTTGCAAGTACTCAAGTAATTAATGCCCCTAACTTCCCCTCGGGCTCCTTACTTGGGGCATCCTTGTGTCTGTCTTTCCATTTCTCAGGTCTCCCTCTGGCCTAGTCACACTAGTGAAAGTCACCAGCTGGCTTCTTCAGTCGCACAGATCACTTGCTCTTTTGCAGCCATAATGACTTTGAGGTGAAGCTTCCCCTTTTTTTCTTTTACATTTTAAAATGACAATCAGAAATGGCAAAAATCTATTATTTAAATTTTCTCAGTCATAATAATCAGGCTAAAAAGAAACATAGATCTATGGAGAGGTTTTTTGGCCCGCTGTTACCTGAGCAGATGTGTAATTCTGAGCAGGCAGAGGACACCCCTCCCCCCAGCACCTGCTGGGTACCCTGCTCTGTGCAGGCGGCTGTCACACAGGAGGGGTCATGTTCTTCTGACAGCTCCACATCAACACAACTGGAAGCAAAAGAAGTCACTTAGAAAATGTAGTTCCAGTATCCACTGTTACAACAAGTCATATTTGTTAATTCTATTAAATATATGTATTTTTGTAAAAGTAAATTACATAAATATATGCATCTAGAATTAAAATATTAATATTATTAGTATTCTTTGAGTGGGGGCATTACGGGTTATATTTTCTTCATGCTTCTTATTTTCTGAATTTCTTACAAGTATATGTCTGCCCCTTTCATAATTGGAAGATACAATAATGAAGGTAAAAGTCAACAAAACAAATATATGAATGACATACCCTTAAAAAATTAGGAAGACCTCCGAGGCATTGGCAGACATAATCTACCTCCTAGTGTCCAGGGAACCAGTGTTCTGGGCAAGTTAGACATACTTTTGGAGGTTGTTTTTATTTTAGCTTTCTTCAGAGCCCTTTCAATCAGCGTGGACAGGATAAGGGGACTCTTCAGCGCTTGGGTCAGCCGCCAAGTCACAAGGCTCACTCTCCCTCTGATGGCACCTGACTAGCAGACTGGGTGTCAGTCATTGCTCTGTGAACTGCAGGAAATCAGGCACTATGGCCACGCTTCTGGAGATGGGGTCCTTCTCCAGCCTTGATTGCTTTTTCGGGGTTGTAGTCCAGCCCCCTTCTCACCAGCTGCAATGTTCCAAAGGCAAGACCCCTTGGTGCAGGCCCCTGTGCTGGGGTCTCATTTACAAACACCCCAGGTCTATTATTCTCTCTCTGCTATGAGATATTGTTAACAGCAGCCTAATTGCTGCTGTTTTATTCTGCCTTAGGTGTTCTGTTATCTCAGTTGCCTTCCAGATTTCTCCTGAGGGTCAGCGAAGGAAGGGGCCAGTATTAACATTCTGCTGCCTGTTACTAGGAGACCTGGTAGCCATAGTAACTGCAGCTAAGGGGAGATTTGAAATGTAGATATTTGGAACTGTCCCTAATCCCGGTTTGCTTTGTGTCTGCTGTGCCTTCTCCCACATTAGGAAGGATAGGGCCTTGAAAGGAATAAAGAACACCTCCCCATGCATGGCCTGCTCCGTGGGGCCTGTGCCTGGCTGCTGGCCTGAAGGGTCAGGCGCTTGCCTGATGCTGCAGCTGTAACCCTGGCTGCTTGCAGCTGAGCAAAGCTGTTCTGTGAGCTGCAAACCATTTGGAACCCAGAGTGCTGTAAGTGCTGGGTAACTGTTGATTCAAACAGGAGTATGTGGTGAGTCCAGGTGTGGGATGAATCCTTCCTGAATTCTCCTCTTTCTGGGATAGGCTGGGGAAAGGAGAACAATTCCTCCCACTTTTCAGGTACCTGTGAGCCTGCTCTTCACCCACAGTATCTGTATGAGAAAGTACCCAGAAGGCATGCCCTTCCTCTATGTCCTTTTGTACCTTTTAAATTTCACATCATGTGCATACATTACTTAATTAAAATGAGTTTTAATGAAACAGATCCCCAAGCCTTGTATTTTTGGACATTAATTGTAAGTGTCCACACAGTTGGAGCTGTTTGGTTATTATTATTATTTTTTAATTGAACCCAGTAGAACTACAGGAGGATCCCCCGACCCCAGGTGATTCCTAGGTCAGTCCATCTTTCAAATCTAGAGGGAAAAGCAGTCTTCATGCCTGGCTATGGTGGGAGCCTTTCTGGTTCTCAGCCCAAAGGGGAGAGAGTTAATGGTGTAAAACAGGCCCCTGTGTGGGTTTTTCATCTGCCTCTCCGGGCTGTCTGGATTGACCAGTGTGGCATCATGCTGAGCACGTGTGCAGTCCCTTGTTGTAGACTGAGTATTGTGCCTAGAAAAGCCTTGTGTGGGAGAACAGATGTTCCAGAAGCATGAAATTATGACTGCCTCAGCGAGCAGTCATTGGAAAATAAGGTAAAAGTCAGCATCTGGCACCACGCCTCTTAAACAGAAGGCTTCTAGTAGAATTTTAAGTGGTCATGTGTGTCCACTTGAAGTCCATGGCCCACACATGGGGGTCCCTTTCCCCCTGGAAGAATGGTGAGCTGTCTGAGATGGCCCTGGTCATCCCTGCTTGTGTTCCAGTGGAAGAACCACATGGCATGTGGGTCAGTTTAGCCCCTTCCTTGGTTGCCTGGCAGGTCCCCTTGGATCCGGCATTGCTAAGACCAGGTGTCCATCCTGGGCTCTCAGCACCCTGGCAACAACGACTGAATGCCCTAGGCATGCCCTGTACTAGCGCAACCCACAGCTCCATCTGGGCAGGAATGGGTTTGACCTCAGGACTTTGAACCTACTGAATCAGCATCCAGCTTGACCCTCTTTTCTGTGGCATTCATCTTTGTGAGATGAGGAGTCCTGTTTCTTTTTTTTTTTTTAAGTATAGTTGGTATATAATATTATATTAATTATATTAGTTTTAGGTATACAATGTAGTGATTTAACATCTTTATACCTTAAAATGTGTCACTTCATTAATTTGAGTAATCATCTATCACCATGCCAGTTTATCACAATATTATTGACTGTATTCCCCTGCACCTTTTCACCTGTCCACATTCCCTATGCGTCCCCCTCCACCACAACCACCTTCTGGTAACCATCACTTTGGTCTCTGTCTCTTGTTTCTCTTGATGTGGCATTACTGGGGCCAGTCAGTGCCAGAAAAGCAGATACAGCTTTTTCCATTTTTCCAAGAGATACAGCTGAGCACTGTTCCATAATGACTCCCAGCAAACTGCCTAGGGCACAATCATGTAACTCATCTGGATTGAAACCCATGAAAAGTGTTACACTGGAAATTGTCTTCTCGGGGCATGTAGTAATCACTATGCACATAATCTCTAAGACTGGCCCCACTTTTTGTCTTTTGCCATTGTTACCAAATAAATGCCTCTGTTCAGATGTGTCCTTAAATCATCCAGTAGAGGTGAGTATTTGAGTCACACCACTCAGGGACTGTCCACAAGCTGCCAGTTGTCTACGTCTGAAGGCAGGACACTGACTGGTATGGAGGTGCACATGTTTGAGGCAGCTGAGCGTGGCCCTAGGAACCAAGTGACTGATACAGAAGAGTCAAGACCTTTTCTCACCTGCCCGTGGGTGATGATCACTTGGGGAAAACTCAAAGCAGAGATGTTTGCATTGGCCTGCATTTCCCAAGATGTAATAATAAAGGCTCTGTTGTCTCTTATATTTCAGGTGAAAGTGGGAGATACATTGGATCTCCTAATTGGAGAAGATAAGGAAACAGAAACAGTGGTAGTGATGCGGATTCTCCTGACAAAAGTGTTTGAAGAGAAGACTGAAAGTGAAAAATTCAGAGTGGTCTTACGACGGTGGAAAAAGTTAAAATTGCCTAAAAAGAGTGTGACAAAATAAATGGATTGCTTTTTAACGATGTTGTTTTCTACTGGTGGGGGAAGGCGCTAGCTCAAAAAACATTTTTATTAAAACAAAGTCCTTTTATCATTTGTGGAATCTGCTGAACCATGTTGTAGCAGTCAGGATCCATATCTTGGAGACACTACCACAGCCTAGATTTCTGTCCTGGGCTTGATTTATGCTTAATTTGACCTCAGGAGCATGAGTGAGATGTATGCAGGATGAACCAAGCCCAGAGAGGGTTTTAATGACTAGCCTGCTGTTTCCCACGTTCACCACATGGGAGGCAGTATAACAAACTGGCTTTGTTGTTAGTGTTTTTATTTCAGTTTTATCCCTGATGGCCAGCTTCCCTGAGTCCAGGCTTCTGAAGGCAAAAGCAAGCCCAGTGAAGGTCACCCTTCGAAGTCTTAGGGGAGCATTGGGAGACCTCATTCTCCTCAGCCTTTCTGAATTGCCAACATGTTGGCTTTAGTTCCCCCTTCAATTTCTCTTCAGAAGTCAGGCTGAGTAAAATCCCAATAAATTCCAAATAGGCTAGTTAGGGCCCATTTAAAATTAACTGTTTAGGGCAGGGGTTGATAAAGGCAGCCAGAGGCCTTTTGCATGGCAGTCAATGTGGTTTTGGCACATTTTTAAAGAATTTAAAAAATACAAAGGATGCCCTACCATTTTGGCTCAGTAGATAGAGCCTTTGCCTGAGGACTGAAGGGATCCCAGGTTTGATTCCAGCAAAGGGCACATACCTCAGTTGCATACTGAATTCCCAGCCCTGTTTGGGTGCCCACATGCAGGAAGCAACTATCTGATATATCTCCCTCACTTTCATTCTTTCCACTTTCTAAAAAAAAAAAAAAAAGGAATCAATGGAGAGGATTAACAAAAAGAAAATATAAAGTGAAAAATTTCTCTTTAAAAACAAAGCGATATATGACAGGGACCTTTTGTGACCCACAAAGCCTAAAATATTTGCAATCTGACCCTTTAGAGAAAAAACATAGTGACCTCCCCAGATAGAGGACAGGCAATAAGCTGAGAGTTTAAGAGTGTTATAAAAGGGACAAACATAAAGTAGTATTAGAAGAAACACACAAATATACATCATCTAAGGACAGGTCATTTGCATAAGTCAGTAGATTCTTAGGAGGTGTTTCATGGCACTGGAAGGGTTAGCTCAAATAGATTTATTAGGTTATGTCATGTCAGGAAGACTGACTGGCTCCAAGAATTCTTGAAAACTCAGGTTAACTGACAGTGAAGGAAAATGTCTGTAGCCTGAAGCAGTGGGCTTTTGGGGCCCAGAATCAGTATAGGTTTCAGAAGATCCAGGAACATCAATTTTGTAGAAATATCTTTTTATTGATTTCAGAGAAGGGAAAGAGAGAAACATCAGTGATGAGAATCATTGACTGGCTGCCTCCTGCACACCTCTTACTGGGGATCAAGCCCACAACCCAGGCATAGGCCCTTGACCAGAATCAAACCCGGGACCCTTCAGTCTGCAGGCTGACTACTAAGCCAAACCAGCTAGACTAAATGGCTTTCTGAAACTATTGGTAATAAGTACCTAGCTTAGCTATTTGGCAGACTTGGACCCATTCCAGACTTCTGTTTTTAAAACTCTAAGAAGATACCTGATGATGGAAAATGTTGGTTTGGTCACAGCTCATGGCAAAAACTGATCATAAACAAAAGCATTTCATAAAGATTTATGAACTCTGATCATGCACTCATTCCTACTTGACACAAATGATAGCTGCATTATGCTCTCCGGGCAAAACCTCAGATAAAAGATTTGGATATTTCTAATGCAATGGTTCTCAACTGGGGGTGATTTTGCCACAGGGTACATTTGACAGTGCCTGGAGATACTGTTGGTTTGGGGGATGGCATGGACATACAGTGGGTAGAGACTGGGGATGCTGCTAAGCATCCTATGGTGCACTGACAGTCCCCACAACGAAGAGTTATCTGAGTCAGAATGTCCCTAGTGAGGAGGTCAAGACCCTCTGATGGCACAACGAGGAAGAATTTTTTTAATGGTTCTTTATTTTCCCGGAGAGACAAGTATGGAAATGCTGCTAGTGTATGACGGCAGTTTTTAAAGGATGAACATTTTAAAGTTATGACTTGGTACGTTGTAGCAGGATGCACAGGAGAACGATCAGCCAGCACCCTGAGGGAGGAAAGTTTAACCTTTATCTGGAAGATCTGCTAGTCCAGGGGAATTCCGGATCCAGAGCCTGAACTGAACTCCTGGGAGGCTCTGACCTATATATCTCCTCCTGCGGCGGGCCCCTGAGGGTCCCGGCAGCTCCGCCCAAGTCAGTCTTGGGGAGGCCTTGGGGGCATGCTCTGGCAGCTCTGTCCAAGTCAGCTGTGGTGGGGCCCTGGGGTCAGGCTGTGCAGCTCCACCCACGTCAGTCAGAGTGGGAAGTAAGACTACAGTTTTAACCTGATACTAAACTAGGTTGCAAGGCCCTCCCTCCCCCATTTTCCTTTTCAGATAGAGGCCTATCTAGCCCTTTTCCAGTAATGGTTAATCCTTTCAAAGAAATAGCTTTTTTCCCTAGGAAATATGGTGCTAATTGCATTTCTCAGCCAACAAAAAAGTAGACATATAGGGGATAATTTGTGGTTTATTTGGTCAATAATGATTGGGGAGATAGAACCATAACTACCATTTTTCAAGAAACAACAAATAGCCCTCGCTGGTTTGGCTCAGTGGATAGAGCGTCGGCCTGCCGATGCCAGGGTCCCAGGTTTGATTCCGGTCAAGGGCACATGCCTGTGTTGCAGGCTCAGTTCCAACCTGCAGGAGGCGGCCATTCAATGACTCCCTCTCATCATTGATGTTTCTCTCTCTCCCTTTCTCTCTGAAGTCAATTAAAATATATTTAAAAAGGAAAAAGAAAGAAGAAAATAGATTTCAGTTGGGGTGGTAGTGTCTGGTCCATGAGCCTCGAAGGGTGTGCCATGACTTCCACGGCAGTTCTGCCTGATCTGGGACATAGAGATTTTGGCGTTCAAACAATTACTGATGACACTGACCATCGCAGGGAGCAGCGAAGGAAATGGTAGGCTCTGGGGAGCAGCATGCGTGCATCTCCCAAACTGTCTCTGAAAATCGGCCTTGAAGTCAGCCGTAGCAGGGTAGTCTCACCTTGGGAATCCGTAAACACCATGAATCAGAGTTTATTTTCCCTCGAGAGCCATTTACCAACAGGTTGTTAAACATTCACCAATACACCATTGTGTGGAATGGGGACGCACGCCCACACGTTTTCCCATGAGGAACAGCCCTCGCACCAGTACTCGCCCTCTTTCAGGTTATTTTTCTCCTCTGTTGGTTTCACGTATTTCACAGGTGCTCCCTGACTTCAGCCAACTATTCTAATGTGCATCTTTCTCGGTATGCATTCTTGTAAAATGTATTTTGCTGTTCTTTACACATTTAAATTTCGTAAGTGGCATTACTATATATTACATTTTGAATCTTTTCACTCAGAATGGTTTTTAAGATCCATCCGTGGCACTCACTATAGGCGCATTTAATCCATTGTTTCTCTCTGTGGCATAGTAAATCCCAGTGTGCATCCACATTTTGCCTATTACCCCCTCCTTCCCCCCCCTTGGTTTTTTCTTTTTTTTTTTTTAAGAACGAAGGAGGTAAGGAGAGAATGAGATGAACATCAATTTGTTCCACTGACTTATGTATTCATTAGATAAGTTGCTTCTTGTATGTGCCCTGAATAGGGATCAATCCTGCAACCTTGGCATATCAGGACGATGTTCTAACCAGCTGAGTTACCTGGTAAGGCCTTGCCTATCCTCTCTTCCAAACTCCACCAACTCCCCTCACCACAGGTAACAGTGCTGGCTTCCTCTCCACAATGGCCACACCAGGCTGCTCTCCCACCGGCAACACGCAAAGTGCCTGCAGGTCTGTGCCTCAGCCAGCCCCTGGCACGATGACCCAGCTTTTGGACTTCTGCCAGTCTAAAGCAGTCTGAAGAGGTGTAGTGGTAACATACCTCATAAGTTCTCCTTTCCTATAATGCAAGTGGAGCAGGCAGTTAACCAGCATGAGCAGAGCAGAACTGTGGGCCAGGTGCAGAGGGTCACCAGGGCGGAGAGCCCTAGGTGCCTAGCAACAGGCAAAACTCCAAGCCCTTGCCTGACCACTCCCTTAAGAATTAATTCCAGGAAGGTGACATCTAGGCTTCAGTTGTTTCAGCTCAAGTAACACACCATATCAGGACCTGCTGCACTGACTAATGCGCCCCTGGCACCAACCACTCAGTGGAGACCCCCACCCCCAGGAGACACCGGGGGAAACATGCCCTATTGAGATCTTCCCCTGAGGCCTTCAGATAAAAGCTCACTCACTCTATGGAGCATCCAGCTCCCTTCCCCACCCGCTGCTTCCCCCAGGGCATGCTCTCTTTCCGGAGTATGCCCTAGCACCTCTCCTCCCTTTCTCCTCCCTTTTCCCTCAAGATGCATCTTTCTTCCCCCTCTTTCTTCTAAGCTCCAAGGATCCTTTTACTACTTCTGTTACTTTTTAAACTTCCCCTTAAGTTCCTTGGCTCAGAATTCTTTCAAGCCAAGTAAAAGGGTCCCATGCACTGGGGAAAGCAGCGGGTGGGGAACTGTGAGCTCCTGTAATGGGTCAAGGGCAACTGTGCCTGTGCGGAGATTTCAGCTCATCCAATCCAAGGAGACTCGGCTTTAATACCCTGTCAGAAACAGAGCCCCAGGAAGACCAGGGCTATTGCGTTCTGCAGCACTGTGTTCCAGCCTGTGAGCAACAGGAGAGTCGGGGAACTGGGGACCCACAGGTGCACCTCAGACCAAAGCCTAGCCCTGCTCCCCCTGGAATGGTTCAGCTGTCTGCACTGAGGGCCAGATCCAAGGCCTCAGGCTGCCAATGCCCACATGCGTCTGGAAAACAAGTTCCAGGCCAGGACGTCAGGTTTTGGGCTGTTTACATCAGAACCTTCTCTCCAAGCTCAAACAGGCTTCACTACCAAGAAGGGAGGCTGGGACTTGTTAGAACCATGGAACAGTGCCCAGAAGGTAGCAGGTGTTTCAGATGCTTTTGCCGAAGGAACTTCCTTTAGAGGCAGAGATAATTCCTCCTGCATTCCTGGTTGTATTTCCTGTGGCATTAAAAGTTTTTGTGAGTCAAATTCTCTCTCACTTGGATGGATCCAGAAAGCTCAGAGATTGTAGACAGTGAGCAAAAGTTCAACGTAGGGGACTACTATGTAGAGAGACATGGAGAAATTTCTCCACACAACTTTGCAAATGGCAGCACAGAAATCAAGAGCACACACTTTGGCTGAAACCGGTTTGGTTCAGTGGATGGAGCGTCGGCCTGCGGACTGAAAGGTCCCAGGTTTGATTCCAGTTGGGGACATGTATCTTGGTTGCGGGCACATTCCCAGTAGGGAGTGTGCAGGAGGCAGCTGATCGATGTCTCTCTCTCGTCAATGTTTCTAACTCTGTATCCCTCTCAGTAAAAAATCAATAAAATATATTAAAAGAAAAAAAAAAAGCACACACTTTAAAGTCAGCCTCGCCATCTCTGCTACCTGTATGACCTTGGCCAAGTTAAGTAACTTGAAGCATCCCCTTTTGTAAAATGGGGGATAAAAATATCTAGCCCACAGGGTTTCTGTGAGGATTAACTGAAATAATGCTTGTGAGGTCGCTAGCACATTCTTACAGGAGCTCACACGATGGGAGTGCTAAGGAAAACAGAACTCCCTGTAACTTCAGGACTGGTCAGCCCTTCTGAACACACAGCTGTCACATGGGGGAGCCTCTGGAAGGAGGGGCTGTGGCATTACATGCTCTCAATCTCTGTGAAGGACACAGCTCACCACCTGGACCATCAGGACTATAAACTCTATTTAGAAGAACAAATGAATTCTTACTCCTTCAAATAAAATCAACGGACATGCTCCACCACGTAGAAATGTTCTGGTAAAAGGCATCCTGCTTGGCAGTGCCCCAGGCCCTGATGCTGAAGCAAGGCAAACCACCTCTTCCTTGACCTAAAAGCTAAGATTTAATATTTGAACACAACAGGAAACCACTCATTTCAGCTCAGAGCTATTTCTAATGGTCAGGAAAGTGCTAAGCCTTCTGTTTCTGTATACAGGGACAATCACGGCGAATTTTGTGGCTACTGTGGTGTAGTAGGTCTCAGAGTTCGGCCCCCAACGTCAGCACCAGCATCTCCCAAACCTATGGAATCAGAACCTCTGAGGGGCGGAGCCCAGAATCTGGTCTAACATGTCCTCTGGCAGTTCCGGGTGCTGATGGGAGTTCCACCCAGACCCCCTTTGCCACTGCCTCCATCGTGTAGCTGCAAAGGCTAGCGATCCTTCTGGAGCCACCCCGCCAGGTGAGGTACCCCCTTCCCATGGGCAAAATCTCAGACATATCATTAATCAGCCCCAAGACTTCAACTGGGACTGATTCTGCCGAACAATTCTTTTCCTAGGGTTTCTCGTGGATGGGGATTAAGATGGCAGTGGGAACCACTCTTGCTCGTGGCTTTTCCCAGGACCGAATCTGCATTTCCCATCTCCTCCTGACAGCACACCCTCAATCAATTGCGCACAAACATCCACCCCCCCCGCCCCCCCCCCGCCCCCCGCCGTCTGATTCTGCTCTTAGGGAATGCAATCCAACAGCAGTTAATTTCACAATCTCAAGAAATGTACTACTACCAGAACATGTCTGCTCACAAATTCCCAGTTATTTCACTCAAGGCAATTCTAAAACCAGCGCACCATACCTAAGCCCGCTAGACCATTGGTTCTCAACCTTTCTAATGCCGCGACTCTTTAATACAGTTCCTCTTGTTGTGGTGACCCCCAATCATAAAATGATTTTCGTTGCTACTTCATAACTAATTTTGCTACTGTTAATGAATCGCAACGTAAATATCTGTGTTTTCCGATGGTCTTCCTTACCACAGATGGTCTCAACCCACAGTTTGAGAACCGCTGCTGTAGAGCCCAAGACTATCGGAAAACACAGATATTTACATTATTGTTCATAACAGTTGCAAAATTACAGTTATGAAGTAACAATGAAAATCATTTTATGGTTGGGGGTCACCACAACATGAGGCATTAGAAAGGTTGAGAACCACTGCCCTAGAGGCTTAGAGGATGTGGGTGACAGGACACGGACTTGCAATTGTTTTTGGATCGGAACGTGTGTGTATTGTGACTCGGGGAATGTAGTGTTTTAGCTCCCGAGACGGTGTGCAATGGTGAGACAAGCTTGGATGCAAATCCTGGCACCGCAATTTGCAAGTTGTGTCAACTTGGACAATAAAGCTACTTTTCTCTTCTTCCTTACCACAGAGCAGAGTGCCCAAAACACTGAGTTTTTATGAGGATTAAAAGAAATGGCATAAACATCACTCAGGGATTTAGCAATCTTAACAGGATTGACTTCACGGGGCTCTTGAGAGGATGCAGGTTTGCTCACACATGGTCTATGCTACACATACGTTAGGTGCCATTACAAGGAGCAGGCTTGATACATGCTCATTCCCTTCCCACCGCAGGCCAGGGGGTTTCAGATGGACCTGGAAGCTCCCTTGGAGTCCCTGCATCTCCACCCCAGTGACAGCGGAAACGAATCTGGGGTGGCGCTCTTCTCTGAGATTTCCTAAAGCAGCTCACAGATATGGAAATCCTCTGAATTTTCTTTCTGGTAGAAAGATGCTTACAGCTAGAAGGGACTTAAGAATGTAGCTTTCCGTCAAGCCCGGCTTCAACTCGCTCACGTATTTCGCCTCGGGGGCTCCAGCCCTTGACCAGTCCCAATCTGCATGCGGCTCGGCTCCCAGCAGCACTCACTCCCGGGGTGGGGGTGGGGGGGAAGGTGTCCCAATCACAAGCCACAGCTTACTTCACATATTGTGGCCCTTGGCCTCCCCCACACCCCAAAAAAAGGTCCTCTGACAGCTTGAGACATCACTGTTGCTATGAAATATTAAAGTTGTTGATTTGTAATTAGCCAAAGGGTGAGAAGAAACATGCATCCTTTTGTTATCAGTTAATAACATGTTAGCTTTGAGGAACTAAATCCCACTTAATCCAAAGGGAAAAGCAGCTCTGCCAGCTGGGCCTCAAGCAAGGAGCGCTGGGCGCCCGGGAAAGATAAAGGAAACGCGCCTCCATCGCGTGGCCAGGAAGAGGGTTGTGTGGAAATGGGCTGGGATTCATCTGGCGACTTCTCACTCAGCTGTGACAAACTGAAATCCTGTGAGCTGCAGCCCCGACCCGAAGTGTGGAACCCCGGGAGGCTGGGGTGCCCCAAGCATTCATGCTCCCTCCCCGGAGAGCAGTGAGGAGGCCCCAGAGAAAGAGAAACAGACCAAGAAACCTCTTCCCTCAGGAAATAAGATGTGACGAGACCATATTTTTTTTTCTATTTTTAAACATTTTATATAACTCATAAAACAGTGCTTGTATAAAAATTCACACAAAGTTGCTAGAGAGCATACAATTTCCAAAAATGTCCTGGGTTTTTGTTACATTCAGTTTTCTAATGATGCATTCAAATCAATGGTAAAATGCAGACATTACGTGATAGTTCATTATCTTTGGTAAAACTATTCTCATTATTTTGTCTCCTCACAGTATTAACTCTGATATCCACTTTGTGCAGGGTTTGCTATCACTAGGATGTCAGAAAAACATTAAGGCTGGATCTACACGAGGCAAGTATTTCCAAACGGCAGTAACAGCCCTTGGCCCCCAGCCCCACTTCATATCACCTAGCTACACAGGCGGGGAGAGGGCTCCATGGGCGCCAACCAGGGGTCTTGAGAAAGCCCTTCCCCCATCAGGCAAGAGGCAAACATTTTGGGGGAAAATGGGGAAACGGAGGCCATTGCTACAGGAACCCGGTGCTGTGGTCTGGTCAGGCCAGTGACTCTTACCGTTTAAACAGCTAATCCACTCATCACTCAGTAGATCCCATTGGTGGGTTAATGATTGCAGCTGACATGACACCCCTCGCCCTTGACTCACAGAAAGGAAGGTTCAGGGCTGATGTGGAATGGGGAGGGGCACACTAAGACCCTCGACACAAGACACGACTTCACTCCCTGTCACACGGCTGTTGTCACGCAAACACAGCCAAAGTGAACCGAAGCAGGGTTAGAACACTTAGGACATCGTGACTACCTTCGTACATTCTTTTAAAAGTCCCTAACACAGAACATAAGGGACACTACCACCTAATGTGACTTGCTATTTTACTTAACATCAGAATGTGTCTGTGCTAATTCTTTACTTCTCTGGATACAAGGAAAAAAACAAAACAAAACACCCTGAAAAACAAGTGAAAACCAAAAATTTAGATAGAAAGGGGGAAGGGATTTGCCAACAGACCTCATGGAAAATATTACATTTCAAAAAAAAATAAAATAAAATAAGTAGTTTGTACTTATATTGCTTCATGTAAAAACTGCCCCTGAGCCCACCCGCACGGCTGGAGAACGTGGGCACCATACAGGCCACAAGGCCTGCATTCGCTTCCTGCCGAGACAGTCCAGGGGGGACAGCAAACAGCTCCCAGAGTGTGGCCACCTCTCTTCACTGAAAGGGACACTAAGATTTGGGGGGTGGGGACAGCGGGAAGGGGACAAGGGGAAGGAGAGAAGCTCTATGCAGGAAAGGTATAAAAGGAAACCACCCAAACAGAGTTTCCAAAAACATGATCTAGGTTTCGGAGACATGGCTCATCCTTAGAACCTAGAACCTGTGGATTTCTTTAATGTGGGTGCATAGGGCTTTAAAAAGGATTGTGCTTCTGAAGTTGCAGGGTCACACTCCACCCTCCTGAGAGCAGGACAGGTTTCACATGGCTTGGAATCCTCTCGGGCACACCCTAGAGACCAGAACGAATTCCACGGCACCTCCAACCAGCAGGGCTGGCGGGCCAGTGCCACTACTATCTTTGGGTAGGGAGTAGAGTGTGTGTGTGTGTGTGTGTGTGTGTGTGTGTGTGTATACGCATGTATGTGTGCACATGTGCATTTGTGTGTTTGGGAGACTAAGGCATAGAGAAAGGCGCAGGTGAGGGGGCGTGGGGTGACCCTCCTGGCTGCTCCAGTCCCTTCTTCTTTCCAGGCACAGAGAAGGTGAAGTTGTGTACATAGGTCCCCATCATCTCACTTGTTTTTTCATAAGAAATGTGTGCGTGCACATGTGGGTGGGTGAGAGAGTCATAAGATCCCTGTGCATTTCTAAATTTCAATAATTTAGGGCTCCAGTTTCAACAGAAATAATCTGTAAATGACATTTAAAAGCAATTTTAATAAAGCGAGGTCAGCACGTAAACATGGTTCAAAATCCTGTCATATATATTAAAACCAACCAACCAACCAACCTGCTGGGTGCAGGCAAAATGCTGCCCTATAGCCACGGGAACCGAAGTCCTTGTCGGCTGTATAAAGACAATTCACAGATTGTTTCTCTTGTTTCTGCATTTTTAAGGTAGCCAATATTGAAGCCACAGGTTTTTATGACTACCCTGTGTGATTCACTCATTTTCCCAGGTTTCTGGTATGATGCATTCATTCAGTTTGAGTTCTAGACTGTTTCCTTTTCCTCTCAGGCATTTGGCCCCCAAAGTCAGGTACATAAAAGTATTGTTTTCAAGAACTTTAACTACTGGGGAATTTCCTGGTTGGAACTCCTGGAGAACATGCCACTGGCCCGAAATAGTCTGACCTTCCCAACCAGAGGGAAGAGAAGAAATGTCTCAATCCAAGGCAAGGGACCAAATGTAGGGCAGCAGGGCCTTCTAGGGGGTCTGAGGGGAGAGCTCTGAGTGGACCTGGGAAGGGACATGGGAGTCCCATTTGAGATGACCTGTGTCCTTCCAGTACCGGGTTCACCAAGAGGGCCTGAGGGTCTGGGCCTGCCCTGAGGAACAGGATGCATACTGACTGGAGGAGCTAACCCGGAGCTGTGGTGAGTCGCCACACAGCCGCTCCCAGGACCCAGGTTTTGTACAAATACACACACAGAAAGTAAACCGTTCTTGGTGAGTCCAAAGGGACCCGTCCTCACATCAAACAAGAAGCCAATTACTCACACACACACACACACACACACACACACTGTTCTCCAAGGACGTGTGTCTGCCCCTCCTCCAACCAGCCTCCTCCTATGGAGAGGGAAGGGGGCAGTGGAAGGACACAGCTCAAATGACATTGTGCACGTGTTTCCACGTCTACCTACATTCATCTCATCATCATCATCCAGTGTTCTTGTCTACAGAGAGGGAACACGACCATCCACCCACGCAGCAACGACGAGCAGGCCAGGCCACGAGGACGGCACTGCAGTGGAGGGAGGAAGCGGACATGGTCAGGAAGAAGGACACGTCACCCCATTCCCGCCACTGCCATCCAAGGGGCACCCTGACTCTTCAAAATCAGATGTAAAAGACAAGGTCAGGAAAGTCGGTCTCTCTGCCACCTGAAGCTATTAGCCGCCATGCAGAAGCACGGCCATTCTAAAAATTTCATACATCTGAAACCATCTTCAAAAAGAAACCCCGGCAACCCGGCAACTGAAATCATCTAACAGTCTTTCACCACGAATATTTAAAAGATTTTTTTTTCCCTAAGCAAACTGGCCCCCAAAGAGCCCAAGTGATCTGTTTTTTTTTAAAAAAGGGTTTCCTTTTAATTAAAAAACAATTGATAAAAAGGGGAGATGTAAAACGTGGGAAGAGGAACAAGAGTTGCTGAGTTTGCATTTCACACTGAGAAGAAGGGAGGACAGCCGGGAGAGAGAGGCCTGCTCCTGAGGCCTCGGCTCTCGCCGCTCAGCCATCCCCCAACGGGCTGCACCCCTGGGGAACTCGGGTCAGAGGTCGGAAGTAATAAGAGAGACCAAATGTAAGGCTTCGTTCTGGTGGGTGGGTGGGTGTTTGTGTGCAAAAGTAGTAAGCCACTCGCCGCTGCCATAAGGTGCGTGTCCGTGGACCCCGTCCACGTGCTCCGAAGGAAGGCTCAGGCCCGGGGCACCCATCACTTCTCCACTTTCTTGGCTTTCTTGAGGATGTCACATTTTTTCCTGTTGGGGCGGCGGCACCGCTCGTCGATGCTGGGGATACATTCGTAATGCCACACCTCCTCCATCTTCTCCACGGGGTACACGGCCTCCACGTAGTGGCGGATGAGTCTGAGCCGCGTGGGGTCCAGCTGCTTCTTGTTGCAGGCCCCCGAGTGGTTGTACTGCAGCCGCAGGTTCTCGGCCGTGAAGAGTTCGGGGAAGAGCCTGACGAGGAGCCGCGCGGCGAAGTTGCCCACCGAGAGGCTCTGCTGCACGATCTCGCGCACCTCCTTGTCGGACAGCAGGTACAGCGAAGGCACCGGGAAGTCGGGCGAGGGGACCACCAGCTCGTCCAGCGGGATCTTGCAGAAGTCTTTGCTGCTTCTCTCGGGGGGCAGCGGGGGCCCCTCGAACTCCTCTCGGAACCGCTCCGAGTTGAGGGCGTAGCCGGCCAGGTCCCGGCACTCGGGGCCCGGCACGTGGACCTTGCGCTGCTGCTGGTAGGAGCGCCGCTGCTCCGTGTCCCGGCGGCGGCAGCGCTCGTCCAGCTTGCCCACGAACTCCAGCGTCCAGACGCGGTCGTTCTTGGCCCGGGGGTAGAGCAGCTGCACGTAGTGGCGGATGAGCCTGATGCGGGACGGGTCCAGCTGCTTCTTGCCCAGGGAGCCGCTGCAGTTGTACTGCTTGCGCAGGTTCTCGTGGGTGAAGAGCTCGGGGAAGAGGTGCACCAGCAGGCGCGAGGCGAAGTTGCCGATGGACAGGCTGCTCTCGTAGATGCTGCGCAGCTGCTCCTTGCTGAGCAGGCAGTCGGCGCCCGGCACCTCGAAGTCGGGCTGCGGGACCTCCAGCTTGTCGAAGTCGATGGGCACCAGCCAGATCTTCTTGGACCGCCGGCCGGGCCGCTCGCCCTCGAAGCTGTCCTCCACCTTGATGACGGAGATGTCGTCGGGCAGGCTGGAGGAGTCGTAGCAGTCGTCCCGCGGGGGCTCGCCCTCGCTGCCCCCGTCCAGCCCCAGCCCCTCCAGCTCGTCGTTCATGCGCTGGGCACACTGCTGCAGCCAGGCCTCCTCCTCCTGCATGTCGGGGAAGTAGATCTCCGTGTAGTTGCGGATGATCTGCAGCCTCTGCGGGTCCAGCTCCTGCTTGCCACCGTCCCCGTAGCAGCTGTACTGCTCCCCCAGCTTCCGGTGGTCGAAGAGCTCGGGGAAGAGCCGGTGCAGCAGGAAGACGGCAAACTCGCCGGGCGAGGAGGCCTCGTCCAGGAACTCGGTGAGGTCCTGCGTGTCCACCACGTGGTCCGAGGCGATGGTGCTGCTCCGATCCAAGGACAGGGCCTCCTCCTGGTCCTTGCTGTCCAGGAAGTGGCCGGGGTCCACCTGCTCGGCCTCAAAGAAGCCGGCGACCTGGCCCCCGGGCTGGCTGTCCTCCATCTCCCGCTGGGCCCAGAAGCGGCTGAAGAAGTCGTTGAGCTGAGGCAGGCACTCTGCCTGCCACACGGCCGTGTCCTTCACGGAGGGGTAGTAGACCTCCACGTAGTTGCGGATGAGCTGCAGGTGCAACGACTCCAGCTTCCGCTTGGCAGCGAAGCCGCAGGCACTGCAGCCGCGGGAGAAGTCCACGTCGCTGAAGAGCTCCGGGAAGAGCTGCACCAGCAGGCGGCAGGCCAAGTCCCCACCCGACAGGCTCTGGTCCACGATCTGCTTGAGCTCGGCGGCCGTCAGCTGGTACTCGGGGGGCGGCTGGAACTTGGCCACCATCTCCGTGGGGCTCACCTGCTTCTTGATGCGGCTCACCTCCAGGGACAGCAGGTCCACCTTGCTGTGCAGCTGGGACATGTTGGAGGAGAGGGTGTTGAGCATGTAGAACATCTTCTGGATCAGGAAGTAGATGTTGGGGTCGCCGTCGGTGGCGGCCGAGGCCGCGCTGCCACTGTCCCGCTTCTGTGTCTCGTTCAGGAGCCGCAGGGGTGAGGGGCTGTTGCTGGGGTTCGCCTTCTCCAAGAGCTCGTACGTGCTCAGCACGTCTCCTGCAGGGGGGTTCTTCTTCTCCATGATCTTGTGCGAGATGCCGTACAGAGGCTTCTTGTAGGAGGGGGTGGTGGCATCGTTGCAGGAGTCCTCCTCACCCGGCCACGCCGAGGCCAGGTTCTTGCCCCTGCCGGCCTGCTCCCCGTTGCCCTGGCAGGGCGAGCTGTTCTCCCGGTTCCTCATGCCTGCTAGGAGCGCCTGGAAAACACAAGGTGTGTTAGGAGATGTGCTGATTCACTACACTCGACACAGGTCTGTGTCACACACACACACACAGAGGCCAAGGTCAACTGCAGGAGCATGTGAGGAGCTGATTCCCTCGCCCTGGAGTCACTCTGTCCAGAATGCACCACGAATACAAACATACATCTCAGTGTAAACCGGTTCATGCCCCCTATTTCCTGAGAGAAGCTCCGACTGGACCCGGAAGGCTGTAAACTGCTGGAGGATACCAGCCCTGGACTTCCTACCCAGGGCCCGACAGGAGACAGAGCACAGTGGCTGGCAAGGCCAGGCAAGAACCCTGCTGGTGCCAAAACGGGTTTGTCTCAGTGGAAAGAGCGTCGGCCTGCGGACTGAAGGGTCTTGGGTTCGATTCCGGTCAGTGGCAGGTACCTTGGTTATGGGCACATCCCCAGTGGGGGGTGTGCAGGAGGCAGCTGATTGATGTCTCTCTCTCTCATCGATGTTTCTAAATCTGTCCCTCTCCCTTTCTCTCTGTAAAAAATCAATAAAATATATTAAAAAAAAAAAGAGCCCTGCTGGAGGTGGGAGGGAGACCACGGGAATGAGGACCTCCTGGGCAGGTGACCTTACTGACCACAGCCTCTAGGACAGTGGTTCTCAACCTTCCTAAGGCCTCGACCCTTGCATACAGTTCCTCATGTGGTGGTGACCCCCAACCATGGAATTTTGCTACTGTTATGCATCATGCATCGTGATGTAAATATCTGCATTTTCCCGATGGTCTTAGGCGACCCCTGTGAAAGGGTCATTCGACCCCTAAAGGGGTGGCGACCCACAGGTTGAGAACCGCTGCTCTAGGAGATCAGATGTCTCCACGGGGACACGGAGATGCCCGTGGTGGGCACAGAAGAACAGGGTCTACACAGTGCAGTGTGTTGCCCACGCTCCCACCGCCTGGAATCACATCTTATCTCGGATTGGAAAAGGGCTAGCCCAAATGTTCCCGAGCCGGTGCGGCTGAGAGTCCGTGAAATGATGGGGCCTCCCAGGTTTCTAAGTTTTGGTCTCCCTGTTGGTCCAGCAGCCCTTCTCAACCAGAAGAACTCCAGGAGGAAAGGAAGCCCTGCTGTCCTAAGTCAGCCACGGTCTGTAATGAATTAACATGTATCTTACACATCTAAGAAGGGTACTTGCCATGTATGATCCACTTTGCTCAACAGAGGTCTGTGAGAGAATTAAGCCTTACCGACTAAGATCTGAGGGACTCACCCAAGGATGGTATACTCTGAGGGTCCATTGTTGCCAGACACCCAAAGAAGCTCAAGATACCCTTTACGAACCTCAAAGCTGGACTCTACACGCCTCACAGCACAGACATCACCCTGACCTTTGGGGACCCAGAGTTCTCGGTGCTTCCATCACCAGTTTCCCCATTGCCAAGCCCTGAACGTTTCAAGAGGCTTATTTACATATATGTGGACAGGTGGTTTTGGAGAAAGGTTCAAAGGCCAAGTCAGTGGAGGAAGAATAACCTTTCCACAAGAGATACTGGCTCATTGTATCATGTTCTGTATATAAAAAATGAACTAAAAATGGATTTTGGACCTAAATAAAAAATCTAACTTAAAATTCTAATACTTCCAGGGCACAACCCCGGGTTGTGGGGGACTTGCAGAAAGCAGCCGATGAATGATTCTCTCTCATCATGGATGTTTCTATCTCTCACTCCCTCTCTGTTCCTCTCTGAAATCAATAAACACATATTAGAGAGAGAGAGAGAGAGAGAGAGAGAGACTGACTTTAGTTTAGGCAAATATTTCCTAGAATCCAAGCACAATCCATACCATGAAAGAACAAATTGATATAATGGACTTCATAAAAATTTCAGCTCTTTGAAAGACACCATTAAAAGAATGAAAAACAGCCTAGAATGGAAGGAAATACTGGCAAATCATTTATGATAAAGGACTTGAGCTCAGTCTACTTACAGAATTCTCAAATACAGGGAACAGACAACCCAATCAATTATTTCAACAGCCCCTTCAAAGCAGATATGTAAATGGCATATAAGCACATAAAGGATGCTTATCAATAGTACATAAAGGATGCTTATCAATAGCACGCAGATAAAAACCACAACGAAGGGACTCTTTCCCTTCCCCCTGTGGGAGTCTGTGCTGTGAGGTTCTTCCCCCCTTCCCCACATGGGCGTCTGTACTTCTTCAATAAATTTCCATCTTTGCTATATCAAAAAAACAAAACAACAACAAAAAATCCCCACCATGAAATGCCACATCACCCCCACAGAGTGGGTAGGAAAAAAGACAGACAATGCAGAGTGCTGGAGATGAGGTGAAGGAGCTGGAACCCTCAAATCACTGCTATTGGGGATACAACCACTTGGAAAAATACTTGTTACTTCACAGAAAGTTAAACATACATGGACCATAGGATCCAGGTATTCCATTCCCAGGAATTTATTTATCACGCAAAATGGAAGTACAGGATCATATAAATACTTCCCCGCAAATGCTCATGGCAGCCCTATTTACATATACATATTTGTAAATAGCCCCAAACTGGAAACAACCCAAATTTTTATTAATAAGTATATAAACAAACTGTTATATTCGTACAAAGGAATACTACTCGGAATAAAACTGTTACACCTGGCACTCATGATAAATCTAAGTAATTGTGTGGAAAGAAGCCAGGCAAACAAAAGAGACCATACTTTATGACTCCATTCACATACATTTCTGGAAAATACAAACTTGTCGGCAGTGACAGAAAGCAGAAGTGTCTGTGGCGTGCAGGGAGGACGCAAAGGGGCAGAGAACTTGAATAGTAGCTGATGACGGATGTGTTTATCATCTTGATTGTGGTGACGGCTTTACTGATATACCAGTACACATGTCAAAACTTACCAAATGTTACACTTCATGAGCCAGTCATTGCATTTCAGTCCTAACTTTACAAGCTGTTTTTGGCAAATGTTGGGTTTGACCCCAAAATGTATGGGGATATATTTTCCAGGGTTTAATTATGCAAAAGAGCTCATTGGCAAGCACTGGTGGCTGTCAAGGGAGCAGGCAGGGTTGAAGCACAAAGGGTTCACTTCCACAGACAAGCATGTGCCCAAGGCCACTACGGGGTGGGCGGGAACACAGTGCGTCCTTAGGGTGCTCCTGCACCTGGGGAAACATGGCTGGCTTCGGCTGGCCCCGCCAGGGCTTCTGGAACTGCAGTCACCTGGAGTCTTGCTAGATCGCAGATCCTGACCCCCGGGTCTGCATTTCTAACGAGCAGAGTGTGCGGTGGTCCTTTCCAGGGCCTGCTCTCCGTTTTTCTCATCCAGGCAGATTCAGCATCATCTGTAAACCGTCAGCTAACTAATGCCGGCCTCAGACAGCATGCGAGGTTCTTCCTCTTGCAGGACAGAGACAATTTCAAGAGGCTAGGGTTACAGTGGCAGGTGAGCAACATGGTGTGAGAAGAGGTAGGCCCAGGGTGAAAACAGGCCACGAGGTCACATAATCATAAAACTCGGATCCTTCTAAACCCTCCATGCTGTTTTCATTTAAACCAATCAACTACTTCCTTGACCCTCTTAGATAACAAAATAATGACTCATATTACAGAAATGTTAATTTTTCTCTTATATGTCTGTTGATAACCATGCAAAAGAAAAGCTATTTTCCTCTCCTAGGAACCGGAAGATACAGGAATTCTTGTGTTTTCTTTATCCCACAGAGCTGCCCAATACTTTCTCAGGGTTTGTGTGATGAAGGGTCAGAGGCACTGGCCCCTCCTGTCCCTCACCACCCCCATTCTTCCCAAGAGCACAGGAGCAGGACATGCTGGGTTGGGGGGCCTGCCCCTGCCCCACTCCCTCCTGGGGTCTCCTCACCAAGCTGTCCCCGTCCCCATCCCCATCCAATAGCAGGATGGTCACCTGATGGGAACAGGACATTCCTGAGTCTACCCCCAGTGCCTAGCACAGTGCCCGGGACACAGAGAAGCTCAATGAATGTCAGCCAACCACATACATGGAAGTTTAAGGCAGGGCAAGGGGTTCTACCACTCTCACATACATGCTTAAGACAGAAGAGCAGTTCAAACAGGCCACTAGCTTCATGAATAACATGACTAGAGAGGTGAAAGGAGTGGTTAAGTGTTCAGCTCAACTGTCATGCTGTCTGTCCTCTGTGTGACCTTGGTTACATTACATGACCTTTCGTGTCTCAGCTTCCTGTGTATAACTCAGGGATAAATAATGTACCAGTCTCATGGGGGGTGTGAGGACTTAATGAGATAATGTACGTAAGTATTTAATGTTATCACAATATGATTATTATTATTTTGTTGTTGTTAATCCTCACCCAAGGACATTTTTTCCACTGATTTTTAGAGAGAGTAGAAGGAAAGGAGAGAGGGAGGAGAAGAGAGAGAGAGAGAGAGGTGAGAGACACATTGACTGGTTGCCTCCTGCAGTGCCCCAACTGCAGCCCAGGTACATGTCCTTGACCGGGAATTGAACATGCGACCCTCCCATAGGCTGATGCTGTAACCCACTGGGAAGCACCAGCCAGGGGTATGATTATTATTAAATAATGTTACTCCTCGGCCAGAGCAGAGTTAACTCTATGGGCCTTTTATAAAACTAGTTGTAACGATAACTCTCAACTGGTAAACAAGAGAGCTTGCCTACAGCACCAGGAGCAGGGTAACTCACGCGTGGACGGTGCATTTTACAGGCCTGTCTGCCAGGGGAGGAGTGCAGGGCCACTGAGCTGGCGGTGCGGTTTTAAGCTCTTAATATACTTTTTTTGTTCTGTATCTGGCAGAAAGCAAAGGAATAGGAAGGAGGAAAGGAAGGAAGCCCCCAGCCCCACCCCCCAATACACACATCAGAAACTTGGAAAAAGAAAGGGATAGAGAGAGTTGGAAATCTCACCCCTAATGCAGTGGGTCTGGAACAGTGGGTCATGACCTGTTAGTAAATTGGTGCAACTGACTTGATGGGTCATGACTAGCGTAAGAATACAGAGGGAGGGAAGGAGGAAGTATGAAAAAAAAATAGAATAGAAAATACCAGTACACGAATGCACTGTACACGAATTAAATTGGGGAAAGTTTCGTTTCATTTCTGTGTGTAGCCTACATAATTACATGTAAATCCATATAGGTGAACTCTATTTCTCTGCAAGGAGGATTATGGCTGTGGGTCACTGTTGAAAAGCACTGCCCAAATAAATTCAAAGTGCCTTATTTGCTCATTCCTGCAGGCTGTAAATTCGATTTTGAGCAACTTACGCACCTTAAACTCTATTATACCAAAATACCTTTGGCGGTCCCGTGGATCATTAGATAACTATGAGGTTTTACCAATATAGAGAAATCTGAGTTTGGAATGCCCATCTGTAAAGAAATCATAACTGCATTAGGGATGGTTTTAGAAAGAGGGTCTTTGTTTTACAAGTGACTCCACTAATATTTTTTAAAAAGATTCTGTGCAGAGAGATCGCCAGAAACCCACATGCCAAGCCACAAGAGTACAAGTTCTAGAGAGAGGATCTGAACAAACCAATTCCAGGCTAGGAAGTAGGCAGGGGGAAGTTTCTGGGTGAACTGTTTGAATACCAACAACAAACAGACTCTGACTCTCCTACCTCCCCCCAGCAGGCAGAAGGCCAGGATGCATCACAACTGGAAATCCCCCGATAACTCTCAATATTCAGCCTCATTAATAAAAACATTTCAGTTTCTACCAAGCATGTTAGAAACATTGCCACACGCTGAAACGTTTTTGGCTAACCTGCTTGAATAAAAAATTAAGTTTGAGTCCCAGTAGAGGGCAACATTCCTCATTCCCAGAGACCTCGGATACACAATTCAACACAAAACACAGGGCAAGCACCAAAGAGAAGGGTTCTTAAGACATCTCCACAGCGGTGACCTGTCAACTCAGCGCTCCAATTAACTCCACCAATGCTGACAAGGCGACGACGGGCTGGCTGCCTTTGCAGCCGCTGATAAAATCTCTGCTCAGCTGTCTGGGAGTATCAAGAAATCTTAAATCTGCTACTTGGCACTGAGTGTCTGGCTGACACACCATTCGTGATTCTCCAAGGTTCATCTTCTAACCATATGGGAACTCGGCAGCAGAGCTCAGGCTCGGCAGTGCCAGCATCTATCCTGGATTTGATCAGGGCATTTCATTCTACCACCAGCACCCTCAGCCTCAGGAGGGAATGCCCAAATCTCTCAGCTGGGGAATCTCAACAAAAGGGTTGACGTTGGATTGCAGGTGAGGGCTAAGTAGACCACTTAGGGGAGACTCCACGTGTCTGTGCTCAGCGACATCGCAGGGATTGTGTCACCATGGAAATGCTTTATGGGTTATAAACAGCTTTCTCAGGACTTCAAATCCAAGAGCAGTCACTGATTTCAGTTCAGCGAACGATGAGTTGCTCAACGATGCCCAGAGAGTTAACAAACTGGCACACCAAGAAAGCAGCATGCCTTGGAGAGAGCAGGGAGTGGAGAATTAATGGGGCATCGAGGGCAGGCATGTGAAACGCCTCCACGTAAATGAAGCAGGAGTGATGCTTACCTTCTTCATTTTCAATAGAACGTTTCTCCCTCCTCCTCCTCCTCTTCTTCATATCATCATCATCATCATCATCATCAATTGATCAGCTATTGTTTAGCAATAAGGAATGGAAGAGCTCTCTACACAGTAAACAAATACTACCGAGTGCCCCACATCTGGCAGGCACTGTGCAAGGCCAGGGGCACACAGGGAGCAATCTCTGCCCTCCTGGCTTTTCCCCAGGGGCCATCCTCGCACTGCCAAACAGGGTAAGGTGAGGATCAGGAATGATTCCTGGAAAAATAAGGATCTGGACCGAAAAAGCAACTACAACGAGACTAAGAAGAAAAAGAAGCGACTGCAAGATATCAGGGCAAGACGCCCTCAAAGGCTCCTCACAGCACCTTATAACCACCCCACAGCCCTTAGAGCTCCATGGTGCTGAAGTGCACAGTTCCAATGGAGCAGGCATGGCGGTGCTGAATTCCTGCACCTCGTGAAAACAGGACCGGCCATAATACCTATCTGCTAAGGATGTTGTAGAAACCACTATAAATCTCCAGCTGGTCCCAGAGTAACTGACACTTGAGGAGGTGTTCAATACATTTGCATGGAATGAATGATATGGGATTTCTGTTCTCCAAAAACAAACCAGTGACACTTCAAGATAAAAAACAAACATTAACATCCCCCCTCCAGGAGAACAAAGCTAAGTTCTGCCTGACACACAGCTCTGGAACATCACCCCCATTTCCATGAACTAAAAAATGATTTCCAATAAAAGTATTGGCTACTCAAGAAACCAAGATAGAGGCATAGGTTAACACCTAAACTGCTGCCTCGCACAACAATTTCAAAACCACAACTAAAAGACAGAATGGACATCCAGAACCACAGGAAAGCTGGCTGAGTGGAAATCCTACAACTAGAAGGAAAGAGAGGGGCTCACAGAGACCTAGAGGAGCTGCAAAAAGCTGAGGTACAGAGACGTGCGGGTGGAGAGGACGGGTGGCAGAGTGCCTGGCTGGCTTCCTCTAGTGGGAGGGAGATGGAAACTCCCGTCTGCACTGAACCCTACTTCCAGGCAAGATTCATACCAGGGAATCTGGACTGTTGTGAAAAGGAAGGAGTGCAGAGAAACTTAGGGGAGCTGCGAAAGACAGAGGTCCGGAGGTGCACACGAAAGTGCATGCAGAGAGAACTGACTGCTGATTGTGCCGCTGGCTTTTTCTAGCGGGAGGAAGACAGAACCTCCCAACTGCACTGAAATCCAGGTCAGACTGCACTGAACCCCAGTTTCAGACGAGACCCTGGAGACCAAGACTCATACAGGTTCCCGGAGCACACGGAGACTCAGGGGAGCTGGAAAGGTAGAGGTATGGAGCTGCGCGAGCATGACTGTGTGCAGAGAGGGCTACAGCAATTACCGAGGGACACTGAGACCCAG
This sequence comes from Lasiurus cinereus, assembly GCA_011751065.1. Lineage (NCBI taxonomy): Eukaryota > Metazoa > Chordata > Mammalia > Chiroptera > Vespertilionidae > Lasiurus > Lasiurus cinereus. The sequence goes on along the minus strand of JAAGEH010000018.1, from coordinate 29,523,961 downwards.
GAGCTGCATAGGGCAGGGCTGATGGGAAGCCAGGCTGTCTGCTCAGCCCTGAGACTCCACCCCATCCAAGCCGAACACAGAGGTTGTTGCAATCTTGGAAGTCTTAAGGCTGAGCCCAGCACAGTTCTCCTGGCTTTGACACAGCTGATCCTCACAACCAATTGGCTTGGAGGTCATTTCCCTCAGTGATACAAACAACAATCAAGACTTAACTACAGCTGAAACTGGTGTGGCTCAGTGGATAAAGCATCCGCCTGTGAACTGAAAGGTCCCGGGTTCGATTCCAGTCAAAGGCATGTACCTGGGCTGCGGGTGCATCCCCAGTGGGGGTGTGCAGGTGGCGGTTGATTGATGTTTCTCTCTCATTGATGTTTCTATCTCTCTATCTCTCTCCCTTCCTCTCTGTACAAAATCAATAATAAAAAAAAAAGAAGTTTCATAAAAAATAAAAATAAAAGACTTAACTACAAGAAGGCTGCACACACAGTCCACAAAGGGGTGCACCAAGAGAGTCCACCTTAGGTAACTGAGGAGGCAGAGCTACCGGGCCATCTAGGACAGCCAGCACACAAAGCTACTCTACCAACTCAGGGAAGCAGTGAAAGTGTGGAGACAAAAGAACAGATCACAAATGAAAGAAATGGAGGAAAACAAACGACTGGATATAGAGTACAAAACCACGGTTATTAGATTTTTCAAGAATTTCCTAGAAATGATGGATAAATTTAGCAAAACCCAAGAAGAGATGAAAAAGGACCAACTAGAAAATAAACATACACTGACTGAAATAAAAAATATTATACAGAGACCTAACAACAGACTAGAGGAACACAAGAATCAAGTCAAAGATATGAAATACAAAGAAGTAGAAAATACTTAACTGGAAAAGCAAAAAGAAAAAAGAATCCAAAAGTGTGAAGATAGTGTAAGGAGCCTCTGGGACAACTTCAGGAGTACCAACATCAGAATTATGGGAGTGCCAGAAGAAGAGAGAGAGCAAAATACTGAAAAGCTATTTGAAGAAATAATGACTGAAAACTTGCCCCCCCTGGTGAAAGAAATAGACTTACAAGTCCAGCAAGTACAGAGAACGCCAAACAAAAGGAATCCAAAGAAGATCACACCAAGAGACAACATAATGAAAATGCCAAGAGCAAAAGACAAAGAGAGAATATTAAAAGCAGCAAGAGGAAAATAGTTAATTACCTACAAGGGAGCACCCATTCGACCATCAGATGATTTCTCAACAGAAATAATGCAGGCCAGATGGGAGTGGCAAGATATATTCAAAGTAATGAATAGCAAGAACCTACAACCAAGCTTACTGTATCCAGCAAAGCTATCTTTCAGAATTGAATGTCAGATAAAGAGCTTCATAGATAAGAAAAAAACTAAAGAAGTTCATCAACACCAAACCAGTATTATATGAAATGCTGAAGGGTATTCTTTAAGAAGAGGAAGAAGAAAATGGTAAAGGTAAAAATTATGAACAACAAATACATAGTTATCAACAAGTGAATCTAAAATAAAGTGAATTAAAAATCTGATGAACAAGCTGAAATTGGTTTGGCTCAGTGGACAGAGTGTCAGCCTGCGGACTGCAAGATCCCAGGTTCGATTCCAGTCAAAGGCATGTATCTTGGTTGCAGGCACATCTCCAGTAGGGGGTGTGCAGGAGGCAGCAGACAGGTGTCTCTCTCTCATTGATATTTCTAACTCTCTATCTCTCTTCCTTCCTCTCTGTAAAAAAAAATCAATAAAATATATATTTTTAAAAAATGTGATGAACAGAATAAATTGATGAATGTAATAGAATCAGGGGCATAGAAAGGGAGTTGAATGACAATTCTCAGGGGTATAAGGGTGAGACTCTCACACTTAGGGGGTGCAGCGAGACTGGACAAAAATCGTACACCTAAGGATGAGGACAATGAGGGGGGAGGTAAAGGCAGAGAGTGGGGTGGGAGCTAGGTGGAGGGAAGCTAAGGGGGGAAAAAAGAGGAACAATTGTAATAATCTGAAAAATAAAGATTTATTAAATCAAAAAAAAAATTTTTTTTTTAAGTGTTGACTACTCACCTTCACCATCTCTTGTGTTTGTCGATGAAGCCTTTTCCAGTAGAGGCGCCAAATCAGTCTTTTTAGAGCCTTTTGTTCAATTTTTTGAGGGAGTTTTTATTTTTCCTCTTAATATTGTACTAAATGTCACTCACGAACAAGTCATCGGCCCTGATGAGTCTGCATGTGACGACCCTTTAGCATCAGAGTTACCACTCAAATCCTCCCCTCCCCTTGGGTTTGGGGAAGAAGACAGAGGTGACCTTCTGTGCTCTGACTTGAATGGTGTTCACAATGAAGGGTGCTCAGGCCTGGGTGTCCTAAAGGGCATCAGATGCTTCCCTTTGAGGGAGGCAGTTGAATAGTGCCCACAAGGGGTGGAATTGGATGAGGGAGAGGGGCAGTAAGTCAATATTTCTGAGGGCTGACACGGGTCAGGCCCTGTGCTGGGCTCCTTACATGGATCTCAATGACCCACATAGGAAATGAATGAGCGGTATCATTCCTCATCACCACGTAGGAACCTGAGTCTGGGAGGTCACTAGTTGGCCAAAGGCCACATGGCAAACTTCCCTTTATCTGACTCTAGAATCTCAGCTCATTCTGCTAGTTCCTGTTCCTATAGGCTGGATAGGAGAAGGTGGGGCTCACCTGCCTGGATGGGGACCAGGGAGCTGAGCGTTCAAATCACCAGCATCCCAGCACTTTACTAACATACATGCCTGAGTTTTCTCATCTGTCTGGTGAAGATATTAATCCTTTCATCACTAATTTATTATATGGACACATGAAATAAGTAATGGTGGTATATGTCGAGTAGGGACTCAACTGTTTTTGTTGTTGTTATTGTTTATTACTTTCTAACGAATTTTTATTGCACTTATTGTGGTGAAGTTGGTTAATAAAACCATATAGCTTTCAGGTGTACAAGCCTAAATACATCATCTGTATATTGTATTGTGTGTTCTCCACCCCAAGTCAGGTCGCCTTCCATCACCATTTGTCCCCCTGTTCTCCCTTCTACCACCCCACAATACTGTTACTGTGCTTGCTTCCCATCTTTTGATTACTGCTTGTTTCAGCCTCCTGATTCCTCAGGTCTCACCCTGTGATGACTGTGCTGAAGAAAGCTGCACACATTCCTTACCTCCACTTCCACCCCTGCACCACACATGTAAAAAGAATCAGAGAAAACTCAGGGGAGGAGAATAAAGGACTATTCACTCTGAATTTGGACTAGTACCATTCTGAAAAAATCAACATGTACTATCCTATCTAATAAAAGAATAATATGCAAATTGACTGTACCTCTGCTACGCCAACCAGCCAAGTCCACCAGCCAATCAGAGCGAGCATGCAAATTAATTCAACCAAGATGGCTACCACCACAAAGAGAGCAGGAGGGAGGCTTGGGTTGCCCCTGGTGATGTAGGAAGCCAAGCTTTTCACAAACCCTGGCGGCCCAGGCCTCCGCTTAAGGCAACAAAGTTTCAATGGCTGTGGAAGCAGAAGGCTTGGCTCCGTTCCAGGCTACAAAGTTTCAATTGTAAAAGATAAATAAATCCCAGACATCAAGGCTTCTGCTTGGGTCACCGGAGGGCGAGGCCAGCCTGCAAACCACCACAGGCTCCTCTCCCAGGCCACCCCATACCCCAAGGGAACCCCCATCCTGATCCAGGACACCTTTCAGGGCAAACCAGCTAGCCCCACCCATGGACCAGGCCTCTATCCTATCTAATAAAAGAGTAATATGCAGATTGACCATCACTCCAACACTAAGATGGCTGCCCCCTAGGGTCAAAAGATCCTGTCGCCATATGGACACAAGATGGTCACCACAAGATGGCCAGCAGGGAAGGGCAGTTGGGAAGGACCAGGCCTGCAAGGAAGAGCAGTTGGAGATGATCAAGCCTGCAGGGGAGGGCAGTTAGGGGTGACCAGAGGAGGGAAGTTGGAGGTGACCAGGCCTGCAGAGAAGGGCAGTTGGTGGTGACCAGGCCCACACAGGAGGGCAGTAAGGGGTGACCAAGCCTTCAGGAGAGGGCAGTTAGGGGCAATCAGGCTGGCAGGGGAGCAGTTAGGCATCAATCAGGCTGGCAGGGGTGTGGTTAGGGGGTGATCAGGCTGGCAGGCAGAAGCAGTTAGGGGCAATCAGGAAGGCAGGCAGGTGAGCAGTTTTGGGAGCCAGCAGTCTTGGATTGTTAAAGGGATGTCCGACTGCCTCTTTAGGCCCGATTCTGGTAGGATCGGGCCTAAACGAGCAGTCGGACATCCCTCAAGGGGTCCCAGATTGGAAAGGGAGCAGGCTGGGTTGAAGGACACCTTCTCCTTCCCCCACCGCCATGCACGAACTTCGTGCACCGGGACTCTAGCAATTCCATAAAATTGATGGGTTGTTCTGAAGTCCCCAGGGTTTTGAGGCTCCTGATTTACTGACAAATTGACTCACACAAAGTTTAGAAGGAAATACTGCCTTGAAATCACATGACACCTTTCTACAAGAAGCTCAAGAATTTCAAAAGGTTTTACTCACATATGTTCTCTTTACAGAACAGGAAGGGGTGCAGGGAGATCAACCTCACTTTATAATCACTAAGGAAAATGAACACAGCTAATGAAACACCCAAAATAAAACCCAGGAGTAAACATGTCTTTTCCTTGCCAAAATCTAATGAATTAGAACTATAGCAAACCATTTGCCAAGTAAACATATGTGACCAATTAGAATATGTAAATTGGACCAGTCATACTAGAAATATTCAAATATATTTTGGTTCCTCTTTTCTCTGAACATGTCAGAATTCCCGGATGGTACCTGAAGCTCGGGCCTAACAAAGCGGAAACCATCACATCACTCGTGTGATGTGCAGGCAATCCCTCCACTGTGAACCTCGGAGGGGTTCTAGCCCAAAATGCCAGATCTTTTCTGACTTCCTTCACATCCTGAAGGACTCAACTAAAACACAAATCGTAAGAACCTTGTCTCTCTTTCTGCTCCTAGAATGTGAAGAGGCTCCCTTCTCTATGATGCCGTGAGAACAGAAATTGATTGAATGGAGGCATAAAGAGTGACACCATTTGTGTCCACGAAGGCCACAACCCGGGCTCCACACGGTCAGAACTCCTGCTAGATGTGGAGCTTGCTGTTGCTTACTGTGGTGAATTGTTGATGAAAACGGCCACACCAGTTGCCCCACCCTGTGTGACAGCCTCTTTGCAATGGGACTTGGCTGCTCCTGCCATCAGGGGTGGGATCTAATTTCCCACCCGGGCACCCAGGTTGGGCCACATGACTGACTTTGACCAGTGGGACGTTAGCAACCATGATGCAAGCAGAGGCCTAATGAGTCTGCAATTCTGAGCTTGACCTGTCTTGTTCCCAGGTACTCTTCCATGTCATGTGAACAAGCCTGGACTGGCCTCGGGAGGGTGAGAAAGTGCATAGGGGAAGCTGCAGGCCTCCCTGTCAGCCTGGGGGCAACCCTGGATGTGGGAGTGAGGTCATCCCAGACCACCTGGCCCTGGCCATGTCCGGCCAAATCAGAACTACCAGCTGACTCACACAATTTTGAATAAAATGGTGGCTGTTTTAAAGGTTTTTGTGTTTTGTTTTTTTCTAGGGGAGGGGGATGAGGGAGTTGGCAAACAGCAAAAGTGAGTCAATAGGCTCAACTCTGTGCCCCACTTCTTGAATTCTAGCTTTACTCACACACTTGAAGGGCTTTGTTGGATTTTTAAAAAATATATTTTTATTGATTTCAGAGAGGAAGGGAGAGGGAAAAAGAGACAGAAACATCAATGATGAGAGCAAATCATTGATAGGCTACCTCCTTCTCACCCACTATTGGGAATCGAGGCTGCAACCCGGGCCTGTGCTCCTTGACTGGAATCGAACCCAGGACCCTTCAGTACACAAGCTGATGCTCTATCCACTGAGCCAAAGCAGCAAGGGAAAGCTTTGTAGGGTTGACCATAAGCAGATGACAAACAGAAGAAAAACTTTCAGGAGCTCCTTTAGGAGCTAACATAGCGCTTCTCAAACTTCTCAACACTTTCAGAATAAACTGAGGAATCCAATCCAGAGAACACTCACAGAGGGGCCCAGGTTTACTTACACGGTGGTCCTGTGGCACTGCTGTAATAGTGTAAAAATGCAAAACACCTAAATACCAATCATTAGGGAAAAGGATAATAAATTATCTTTTAAAGTAAAACATAAGAAAAAGCAAATGGTTAAACGTTTTTCAAAGAAGCTACTCTACTATCTTGTAGCTTTCATTTGCTATAAAAAGTATCTCAGCAGACAGAAATCTGAGATTTAATCTGTGGTAACTGTTTACTGCACTAGAAACTGCCACTTATACAGAAAAATTTCCCCAGGGTAACAAGGTATACAGCCAGTGATTAGTTTTAGGAAGCCAGAGTCAAGGGTGAGATATCTCTAATCAACCCTTTACTTAAAAAATAAAAAAATAAATGTTCATAGAGGTATAAAAAAATTCAACCTTTTTTATGGGCATTATAGATTTTTTAAAATGTATTGCTCAAGTATTACTCATAATAATAAAAAGGTGAAAGCAACTCAAATGTCTATCAATTGGTATCTTTACACAGTGGAATATTACTTGGCCATAAAAAGAAATGAAGCCCTGATACATGCTACAGCCCACATGAACCCCAGAAGCATTTGCCATGTAAAAGAAACCAGATACAAAGACCATGTATTCTATGATTCCAATTATAACAAATGTTCAGAATAGGCAAATCCAGAGACAAACATAGATTAATAGTTGCCAGGAGCTAGAGCAACGTGGAATAGGAACTGACTGATAATGGGTACAGGATTTCTCCGTGGGGTGATGAAATGTTCTGTAACTTATTGTTGTGATGGTGGTTGCACAACTCCATGAACATATGAAAAAACACTGAATTATACAATGTAAATTAGAAAATTGTATAGTATGTAAACTGTATGTCAACAAAGCTGTTTCTGGAGGGAGGACCTAGATAAATAAATTGATAGGTAAATTAAATAAATAAATAAATAAACAGGTAGGCAGGCAGATTGATGAATGTATCGCTCAATGTTCCATGATGTGGAATGCAGGTCGGTACTCAGTATGATATATAACTAACGTACACATGTATATTTAAATCCTGGTGAAAATCTTAACTTCATCAGTTTGCCACTCAAAGAATAGTTTTTACTTATTGAAGACTCAGTCTCCAAAATCCATAAATGCCCAATTTATTTGGAGCTTCCCTAGCATCTAAGAGTAGATAATAAAAACAAACCAGTAATAGTTCCAGGATGATACACCATGGTGTTCTGACTCATCATACTGAGCCTTGAAAACGGGGACTCTTTTGGACAGACATGCAGAAATTGCAGTAACTGCCTGGGTCCTCCCAAAGAGAGTGAGTAAAGTGTGTGTGTGTGTGTGTGTGTGTGTGGTGGGGTTGGAGAGTTTGGGAAAATTTTCTAAGAATTTGAGGTGTAATCTGCTGACCCGTGGGGAGGCTCTGACGAGATATCCCAGGAGACCCGCTACTCCACCCTTCACTGCTTGTTATTGTTTTTAAAATATATTTTTATTGATTTCAGACAGGAAGGAAGAAGGGGAGAGAGATAGAAACATCAACAATGGGAGAGAATCATGGATCGGCACAACCTACACTGGATTGGAGATTGAGCCCGAAACCTGGACACATGCCCTGATCGGGAATCAAACAGTAACTTCCTGGTTCATAGGTCAACACCCAGCCACTGAGCCACGCCAACCGGGCTCAGTCTTCACTACATGTCTTATCTCCCATGTGGACTACAGGCTGCTAGAGGGGGCCACTGTGTCCGTTACACTTTCTCTCTCAGAATTTAGCAGAGTTCAATCTAACCGGCAGGTGTCTAAGACATAAAACAAATTCATAAAGTAGATAACCTAGGAACAACAGATAGGACATAAAAGAATTCCCCACTTTACAAAAATGGTTCACTGAACAGTTTCTTTCGGCAACCAACTCCCACAATAGACACCAAAGATGAACTTGACTTAGGAAAAGACCTGCTAACCCTTGGCACTTTCCCAGGGATCTATGTTCAGAGTGCACCATGTAAAACCAGTCTTGTGCCACCAACACATTCTTGCCTTCCCTGAGAGCAGAGCAAAATGAAGAACTGGGAGCAGATGCTGTGAAGACCCCCCCACACACACACACCCCCCCACCAACTGAGCCCAGACAGACAAGATGCCAGTTAAGGACACTTTCTAGACCCTCAAGTCAGAGGTGGGACAGCTGAAGTGAAAGTCTTCTCACGCCCAGGCGTTCAGGAGTTGCCCAGATCCCACGAGCAGAGATTCAGCATCTTAGCAGAGGGTTAGCACCCCAGCAGGCACAGACAGTGGGGGGTGTGGGCGGGGGTCCCTTACCTCGGGAATCAGCCGCCGCCTCTTCACACTGGAGACAGAGTCCGGCTGGCCCTCGCTGCCGGGCTGCTTGCGCTTGCTGGAGTCCTGGAGGGTGGTGAAGACACTGTCGAGAGGGTGCTTCTCCGAAGACCTGGAATTCACTGAGCAGTCCAGGGCAGCATCCTCAGCCTCCGTCTCCACTTTCACAGTGCTATTGTTTAGAACTGTGGCAGAGAAGAGAGAGGATTCAGCAGGAGAAGACCGGGGGTGGCTCCGAGATCAGCAGGGTCCCCCCAGTGACAGGCTGCCCTTTGACACGACCACTCGATGATAAAGTCTAGTCACAATAAAAATGCACCTTCCAACCAAGCAGTTTTTATCTCACTACACTAGCCGCTACACAATAAAACCCCGTTCCAAAAACAGTTTGTTCAAAACTGGGTTTAAAGTCTTTTTGGAGGGTGGGGGAGAGAGAGGAGATGGAGGGAAAGAAACACTACCTTTTAAATGATGCCTTTAGCCGAAACCGGTTTGGCTCAGTGGATAGAGCGTCAGCCTGCGGACTGAAGGGTCCCAGGTTCGATTCCGGTCAAGAGCATGTACCTTGGTTGCAGGCACATCCCCAGTAGGGGGCGTGCAGGAGGCAGCTGATCGATATTCCTCTCTCATCAATGTTTCTAACTCTCTTTCCCTCTCCCTTCCTCTCTGTAAAAAATCAATAAAATATATTTAAAAATAAATAAATAAATAAATAAATAAATAAATGATGCCTTTAGAAAAAGTAACTCTGGAAAGACACATAGATACGGTGCATGGATACCAGGGCAGGGAGACTTTTTGCTGAGTTTTCATTTTGTATCATTTTATATTTTTGAACCCTGTGAATGTATGACCTAATAATAGCATTAAGTTAAAAATAATTTTAATAAGTTGGGTTTTTTACCTTCTTCTACATCTTCACCGAATTCAGTTGAGTTCATCTTCTATTCCACTACATGAAAAGACAAAGACAAAGTCTTGATTTATTGCTTGATTTCTTAATTTTCCCTCCCCAAGAGACATTCCCTTCCCCTCCCGACTCTGGCTCTAGATAGCAGAAGGTTAAGCCGAGACTGCTCAGCAACGTCATGGAAAACTGCATCCTCTTTTTTTTAATATATTTTATTGATTTTTTACAGAAAGGAAGGGAGAAGGATAGAGAGTTAGAAACATCGATGAGAGAGAGACACCTCCTGCACACCCCCTACTGGGGATGTGCCCGCAACCAGGATACATGCTCTTGACCGGAATCGAACCCGGGACTTTTCAGTCCGCAGGCCAACGCTCTATCCACTGAGCCAAACCGGTTTCGGTGAAAACCGCATCCTCTTACTCTTGTTTGCAGTTGCTCAAAGTATACAGGCCTTCTGTGCATCTGCTGGGAGCGCTTCTCCAAGACTATGTGGGCCCAACGGGTCTTCCAGGCTCAATTAAGGGCACTTACGGAGCTTAGGGGAACGTCACTGAAGAAAAGAAGTCTTTGGTACAGACTCCAGTTTAAGTCATCTGTTCGTCCCTGCTTTATAAATTCCAGCCCCAAAAACGAAAAGGCTGGCCAAGGATGCAAGCTGTGGATCCTGCGGACCGCGCTGAGGTCTGAGGACTCCAGGTGGTCCCAGGAGACTTGTGCTGCCCATCAGCGTAGCCACTGGCCATGTGGCTAATGAGGACTGGAAATGTGCTTGGTCCAAGCGGAGGCGCACACTCTTAATTTCAAAGGTGTAGTACAGCTCAGAGGATGTAAAATAGCTCATTAATAATTTTTTTCATTGATTCCATGTTGAAATGATAGTATTTTTGATTTATTGGGCTAAATACTTTATGAAATTAATTCCATCCTGTTTAATGTGGCTACTAGAAAACTTTGAATGACATAATGTGGCTTGCATCACATTTTTATTGGACGGTGCTGGTCTAGCCTTCCCTTCAGAAACAACTTTCTCTTTGAGAGAAAGAGGTGCTGTGGGTTTTTATAGCTCTCGAGTTCCACCCAATCTGGCCCAAACCCTTCTCTTTATTGACGAGGGAATGCGGCTGGCGGGATGGAAGGTGCCCTGCATGGGTTTCAGGGCCTGGTGCCAAGCTGGCCTGACTCCCACTGCCCCAGCTGGAATGGAAGGGACACGAAGACTAAACGCACTAGTCAGTCTCTGAGATGCCCTGTTTATTTTATTATTTTTTAAATATATTTTATTGATTTTTCACAGAGAGGAAGGGAGAGGGATAGAGAATTAGAGACATCGATCAGCTGCCTCTTGCACGCCCCCTGAGGATGTGCCTGCAACCAAGGTACATGCCCTTCACTGGAATCGAACTTGGGACCTTTCAGACCGATGCTCTATCCACTGAGCCAAACCGGTTTCGGCTGAGATGCCCCAGTTTAAATACCAGCATGCCCATAACAACAACAGGAATACAAGAGGTAGTGCAAAAAGAATACACGTGACAGCCTTTACTATTGACATTGGGGAGCTATGGTTCCCACAACTCATGGACTGCAAATATCAGTCTCACTTTGGTTAGGATCCAAAGAGCAGGAGGACTAAGGAGCATTGCTCAAGAAATTTCTATGAGGAAGAGGAATGCCATCCACAAAGTCCAGTAAACCATGCCCTGAGGCGCTGTGGGACGGGGTGTGGTCCAGTTTTACACCAGTGAGCGGTGTGCTGGGGGAGGAGGCAAGACAGAGGAGCACCTAAGTGACCTCGGCACAGGATAACTTCCAAACTCCCTAATAACAGCCACGCAGGCGCAGTGCTGATGATGGGGTGCGCTACCCTCGGCGCCCCACATAGCTTTATGACAGGCACCATTCTTTCAATCCCCGCACTGCTCATTTTCAGAGTCAGAATGCATAAAGAAAATTTCAGCTTCAATTGAAACGGAAATTAACACTAAAAATAATTCCCATTTACCAAAAACCATCTCCTATCGGGAAAACATAACACACAGGTGATACTGAGGGAAAATAAACGGTAAGTAAACTTTGATAATCCCAGAATGATTCGACCAGTGGTGATTTCTAGCAAATACAGTGGTACCTCGAGATATGGGTGCCCTAACATATGAGATTTTTGAGATACGAGCCGTCGAGCGAGCGATTTTTGCTTTGAAATACGAGCAACATTTGAGATAGAAGTAATTGCACGGATCAGCTGGCTGCACACGACCCACCAGTTTATCTTGAGCGTCTCATAGTTTCCCACACTTCAAGGTTACGGAACGAATTAAACTCGTATCTCGAGGTACCACTGTATACCCTCCTCTGTACCCCAGGCAAATAAGACGCATCTGCTCTGGGCGTCTCTGAGGGAGGCACCGGCAGGCACTTCCATTTGCAGGTCCTGCCCATCACTGCATTTCGGGCAGGAGGGTGACCAGTGGTAGGCAGGAATTCAGCCTAGTCAGGGGCCTCTCAAGGGGACACACTGCAGGCTTCACCCGAAGGCCCGAGTGTGGCAACTGCCTTTGGAAACCTGCCACAGGGTCACAGAACCAGTTCCCTCAGTCTAGGGCAGAGGTGAGAGCAGCAGAGCAATGAGAAATGGGAAAATGAGAAAATGCTGGTGGAGGGGTAGACTATACAAAACAAGGCACATTCTGGAGAGAAAGGAGGATTTATTTTGGGGGGGGCGGAGTGGGGAGGAAGGGGTCAAAGTAAAAGAAAACCACAAAGACTCTGGCTAAGTAGAAAGCTTTAAAAGAAGGAGTAAATCCTAGAACAGAAAACAGGAGCCAATGAGAAAAACACATCAACAGAACCACAAGTGCTGAGCAAGGTCGGAATCGCCGTCTAATATTACGTCCACCCACCTACATTTCTCAGAGGAGCTCATGGGGAGCATGAGGCCTGGAGTCATGGGCTGGGTGTGGCCCCTGCCGGGTTGTGGCTCAGTGAGCAGGAAGGGTATTTTCTGAACCACCACCACATGACACGACTGGAGACCGCCCAGCACCCAAATTCTGAGCTCCTGGGATTATCCTGTCAGGAAATCATCAAGGAGGAGCACACACCTGAGCCACCGGTGGTGTGAGGAAAAGCAGAGGGGGAGCTAGAAGGCTCAGAGGGCGGGGGGGGGGGGGGGCAGAGGGGAGCGGGAGGGGAAGCTGGCTTTATGAGCATTCAAGATGCCCCCAGAGTGCATTTGCTTTGGAAAACATATCTGTGTTCATTTAAAGTTCAGTGATGGATGCTACATTAGCCCAGAAGTGACCCAGAACTCAGAATGGCAGGCCCTCTCCAACCAGCCAGCAAAGAAGCCATGCTCTTTGGGAATCTGGGGAATTTCCCACGTGCAAGGCCTGGAAAACCCACAACTACGTGGTGCTCGTGTGGTAGGGAGTGAGCTGAAGGTCCTCATTAACATCTGCAGCCCCGAAATGCCTCCCACCCTGAGCTATTTGAATCCCAGTTTTACCAATAAGGAAACTGAGGATGTAACCGCCAATATACACAATTTCTATCTGATATTGAAGCTGGGAAAAAATATTTTAAAATATTTTAACTTTTTTTTTAGAGAGAAAAAGAGGGAGAGAAACATCAATTGCTGCCTCCTTCATGCCCCCCTACTGGGGATTGAGCTGGAAACCCGGGCCTGTGCCCTGACCAGAATCAAACCAGTGACCTCACAGTGCACGGACCACGGTCAACCAACTAAGGCTGGGAAAGTATTTTTTTTTTAACATTTTGATTAAGGAAATAGAGTATCTGAATACTGGGAAGGGGAAACAAAGGGCAGATAACTTGCCAGGGTCACACAACTATCAAAAGGCAGAACTAGTGCTGAAGCCCTCTGTGTCTCTCTCCTGTCGGCCGCCAGGAGAAACTGCAAAGAGAATCCTCAGTCTTCGGTTGAGGTTCTTCTGCTGTACATGGGCCCACTTTTCAGCCTTAGAGTTCTCCGTCCAACAGCAGCTGGAGCATGCCAATCTTTTATCTCCAGGTAACTCACCTGGGAAACCTGTGTGCCCTGGGCTTATTAACAGACGCCTGCCCAGCACAGAAATGTCTACCAGAGGAGTGTGTGGGTCACTCCAGGCATCCTGGGCTGACGCAGTGACAGCACATCAACGTCAGGGCTGGAGAGAGGGGACGGATATAGTGTTTGCTACCTCCACTTCCTGGTCCTCTGCGACATGAAGGTCACACGGGGCTGCTCATCCTGGGTGGATACGGAGTATCCGGATGCCAAGCATGCCGCAGAAATTCCTTCCGTTACTTAACTACAGGTTATGGAGGAGCCACCAACTACCACAGCTCCCGCCCACCCAGGCTGCTAAGATTGCAATCTCCTCTGCCTGCTGGACTTTGTAAGAATTTCTCATGCTAACAGTCTCTCCTTTCCAAGAGCTTATTTCTCTCACCACAATCTCAAATTGTGAGGCAATCAATGCATTCACGGGTTCCTGAAAAATCAGCTTTCTTCCCCAGGGGTGGCTGTTCCACGTCCCTCAAGAATCTCTGACCAAGCCCAAGGGAAGATGATTCAACTGAGTGAAGGGGACATGTGTCAACAAGACCTGTGTAGCTAGCCGCTGCTTCCAGTTAAACCAGCACAGGTTCTAAGACATCAATGAGCTATTGAGGGTAACTCTCAAACAGAACTAATCTCCAGTGATTAATCTAATAAGTGAAATGCTCTTTAACACACACACACACACACACACACACACACACACACACACACGAGCTTAGGAAGTCTAAGGCAAAGTGACCGTCGCCGTTACAGAAAGGTTTGCAATGTTGCAGAGCATGCAGGAGAATATATAATTTTACTGAAATGCTTCCTAGTCTCTATCCTTCTGCAGAGAGTCAATTTTCCACGCATGGGTATAATTCTGTCTGTGGCTGAGGGAAAATCAGAATGTTCTCAGAAAAGCCTTTAGTTTACAAAAAGCATAAAAGAGACGGTAAAAAGGTAATCCCAAATGCTCACGAATAAGATGCTCTAGCCACTCAAATCTCAAAATTACAAAGGACAAATTGCTTCAAGTGGCTGCATAAATGCACCAACTGGTGGAGCTGCCCCTGTGCCTCATGCTGAAATGAGGCTGAATCTAAATCCCAAACATCAGTATGCACCTGGCGTGGGACAGGAGAGTAGCTGGGGAGGGAAGGGGGTCTTTGAAGCAAGACAAGGAGGAGACAGACATGAGAACCATTCACTGGTGCTTAGAACCAAGTCTAAGAGATGCCACCAAGCGATGGAAAAACTGAAAAGATGTACAATTATAGGTCAATTTATATTTTTAGAGTTCATTTTAAGAAGAGAAGACCCTTACAATCTTTTTTTTTTTTTTGAACTAGGTAATGCATGCATGTGAAACAAAATTCAAAAGCTATAAGAATAGTTGGTTAAAAAGTCCAGTCCTCCAGTCACTGGGTTGCGCTTTTGGAAGCAACTGTGCTTCTTTCCTTGGGAGTCCTACCCGAGACATTCTGTCAATGGCTCTCAACGTGTGCTTCATACACAGTGGCTCCCCGCAGCTGGCCTACACAGGCTTGTCCAGATCCTCTCATCCCCAACTCCACTGAGAGTGGAATCAAGCTGGTAGCTTGAAATTGGCCATAGTGGGAGAATTTACACCATGGAAATTGACACTTTTACTACCAGGGCATTTTCTTTTCTTTTTTTCTTTTTGGAGCACATTTATCCAAGACCCTTTCATGGGGGTCCATGTGATCAAAACTATTTTCATAACACTGAGATGTTATTGCCCCTTTTCTCACATAGGTTCACAGGAAAGTTTTCCTGAGGCTACATGATGTGTCAGTTTGCAGAAGACTGAATACAGAGGCAGATCTGAAAATGTGGCTCTCTTCTAGTAAGTCAGATATTAAAGAAATTTGCAAAAATGTAAGTGATACCATTCTTTTCACAAAGATTGTTTCTTTGGGAAAATAGTTGTTTTCCCTAAAAATATTTTTGATATCCTCATAAATGAAAGAACTTTGAGGTCCTCATCAATTTTTAAGAGTACAAAGGAATCCTGAGAATAAATGGTTTAGGATCCTCATTCCTTGCTTTTTTCACTTAATGTATCATGGAAATTTTATTTCTTTTTTTAGTTTGCGTTCCCCCAGAGGCAAATTTTGAGACAGGGATTTGGAGTCGTTTCTTTGGGAAGAGAGCGGAGGGCTGAAAACATGTAAAACAGGCAAATTAACAGGCTTCCGGGGAGGAAACCCCCTGGCTACAGGCAATGCCGAGGGCACCACCACAATATGTGTTCCTAACGGTGTCCAACAGGGTCTCTGGGAGCAGAGGGTCACCCCAGCCATCTGGACAAGTCCTGGGAGACAGCAACCCCACTGTGCCACCCTGCATCGTACACTGTGTGGGGGGTGCCCTGCTAAGAGCTTCACAGTCAACCTAACCCAACAATCCTATGAGGTAGAAGCCTGTTTGTCTCATTTCACAAGTGAGGAAACAGGCACCGTTTTATTTGTTTGCTTGTTTGTTTGAATCCTCACCCGAGGATATTTTTCCATTGATCTTTTAGAGACTGGAAGAGAGAGAGGGAAAGACAGAGAGAAACATCAATGTGAGAGAAACACATCGACTGGTTGCCTCCTGCACACACCCTGACCAGGGCCCTGGCCAGGGAGGAGCCGGCCACCAAGGTATGTGCCCCCCCACCCCATGGATTGGAACTCGGGACCCTTTGGTCTGCAGGCCGATGCTCTATCCACTGAGCCAAACTGGCTAGGGCACCAGCACAGTGTGAGAGCCAAAGGGACCTTAGAGACCGTCTTGTTTTACAGGCGTGAACTCGGGGCTCAGAGAGATTGGAAACAGGCTCACAATCACTCTGTCAGGAATGGCCATTGTCTCCCCACCCTGGGCTTTGGTGGCCACATGCCCCACGGGTGACGGGAGCTGCTGGTGGCAGTGGGGCGCTGCCCTCTGCGCAGGGAATCCACCAAATGTACCCCTGATCCCAGGGACCACAGCCAACCAGGGGAGGACCCTGGGATGAAGGGGGACCTCTGGGAACTTCTGTCCGAGGGGGAAGAGTCAACACCAGGAGGGAAAGAGCAGCCAGAGCCCCAAGGTTAGAAGACACTACATTAGGGTTTCTGCAACAGGCCGCATCCAGGGCGGTGCAGACGATCACCCCTGCTTACAGTTAATTCTGTGCTTCAGATACAGCGAATACCTACAGGATGCTTTTCCTTTGCGGGGGAGAGACGTTAATCCTAGGAAATTCCAGGGCGGCAAGGCCTACTTTAAAAAGAACTCTGTCAGTGTTCCAATGGGCTATCTTTTTTTTTTTTTTTTTTACAGAAAGGAAAGGAGAGGGATAGTTAGGAACATCGATCAGCCGCCTCCTGCATGCCCCCTACTGGGGATGTGCTCGCAACAAAGATACATGCCCTTGACAGAAATCGAACCTGGGATCCTTCAGTCTGAAGGCCAAGACTCTATCCACTGAGCCAAACCGGTTTCTGCCAAATGGGCATCTCTAGAACTTCATCACTTTCAGTGTGTAAAGACCCCAAAGCAAGACTTTCTGTCACTTACAGAGCCTCACTCACTCGACAACTACGACCTGTGGTCACCCCGATGAGCTACTGTCAGAGGGGCTAATAAGCACTGAGCCTGGGCCAGGAGGTCTCTTCCTTCCCAGTCGGTCTTAGGTCAGGCACAGCCAGGGACTCAGGGGCAGACCACTCCCCGTTCAGAGGACGCCCTCCAAAACCGCTAGCCGTTATTCATTATCCATAAATTCCACATAAAAACTGCAGAGAACATGGAAGGGCCAACACGTGGGATGTGACCTGGATAGAGACCATGACACGAAGGTAGGAAGTCCACTTCCACACATTTTCTCATCCCAGGGCCTCAACCTCTACTGACAGCAAGAGCCAAGCATTCAATGTGTAAAACGCTTCCAAATCAATTGTTCAGCACAGGGCTGGCCCGTCAGTAACAACATCCTTCCTGGTGCACTGGGGATATCTCAACTACATAATTAAAAATGCCATCCAGCAGCCAGAAGCAAATATGCCAAAATGGTAATTACTTCCAATTAGGAGGATTATGGATAGTTGTGTTTTTTTCTCTCTCTCTTGTTTTCCTCTACTTTCCTGATGTTTTACAGTGAGCATGCAATTCTTTGGAAACAAAGAATAAATTTCTAAATGAAAAAAGTAGTAATCCTTTCTAGGGAGGCCATATTCTAAGTTATGTCCACACATAGAAACAGGCTAAGAATGTAAAGTCTTCCCGAAACTGGTTTGGCTCAGTGGATAGAGAGCATCGGCCTGCGGACTGAAAGGTCCCGGGTTCGATTCCAGTCAAGGGCATGTACCCTGGCTGTGGGCACATCCCCAGTAGGGAGCGTGCAGGAGGCAGTTGATCGATGTCTCTCTCTCATCGATGTTTCTAACTCTATCCCTCTTCCTTCCTCTCTGTAAGAAATCAATAAAATATATTAAAAAGAATGTACAGTCATACCATTACATTTCAGCAACTGACCAACTGGTGGTGAAGACCTTTCATTTCCTAACTGTCCCTGAATCATGGCCTCTGAATCCTAGAAAGCTCCTCGGTGTGGGGAGAGGGGACGTCAGGAACGGCTCAGTCACAAACCCAGGAGCGAATAAGGAGGGGCAGGGCTCAGCTTCATCGTTGCCTGGTGGATGCATGTACCTGATCCTTGAAGTATTTATTAAAATGAGCCAAATTCACAGGAGGAGGAAAAAATAAACCGGACGAGTCTTCTGAAGGAGGAGTCCAAGCGGATGCTAAGAGCCAGGTCACTAGGAAGGCGTGTGGCCGCTGGGGAAGCGAATGGACTGAGAGCAGCTGGGTGAGTCACCGCGCTGATGCTACCCTGCTGGGTGTCTGCACTCTGGATGGTGGACAACTGTTACACGTGGTCCTTCCTTCCAGGTTCTCTTGTCTATGAGCACCCTGGAAGATGCTCTGAGCCCCTCCTTCCTTGACACGTGAATGCTGGACCGAACTGGGCAATCGGAGGCTTGCTCTAGGGGCCCTGGCTTCCGGGTGGATTAGCGGGCAGCAGGGGGGACAGAGAGAAAGTGAGGAGGCCTGGGGAGTTGAGAAGTGTCCAGGCCACAGAAAAAGGGAATGTAGGGAGGTCACTGGTTAAAAGTGGGTAATAAAGCCCTAACCGATTTGGCTCAGTGGATAGAGCGTTGGCCTGTGGACTGAAGGGTCCCAGGTTCAATTCTGGTCAAGGGCACGTACCTTGGTTGCGGGCACATCCCCAGTGGGGTGTGTGCAGGAGGCAGCTGATGGATGTTTCTAACTTTCTATCCCTCTCCCCTCCTCTCTGTAAAAAAATGAATAAAATACATATTTTTTAAAAGTGGGTAACAGTCACACAAGAATCTGACTTGGGAAATTCTCCTTATTAAGAGCTGGACGCAAGACCATGGCAACATGAGCAGGGGGCACCTGGGATGGCAGTTCCTTGGCAAAGGCAAAGGATCACTGTCCTCATCCCTCAATGTGCCACAGGTTTCCAGAGGAAAACGTTCTCTAGCACTGCCCACAGGGCGGAGGTGCCTCTCCACCGAGTTCTTTTAAGAGAACTGGCCAGACCTGAGTGATCAGCCAGACCAGGCCTCCGGTGAGAGCAGCACGAGGCTAATCAGAGGCGCCAGAGGCGTGTGGCTGGCCGGTGTCACACAGGATAAGCAGCAGGCCCAGAAATGGGAAGTACTTGGGCTTCCTGAAAGCCCGAGGTTCAAATCCCAGCCAGCTGACTCAGGATCCTCCCCCCTAAACCAGAACCATCCACTGAACGTAGGACTGCCACTGGGCGGAGTGCAGGTCCGGGAACAGCCGGCCCCTGTCCGGCAGCCCTGGCCTCAGGCACCAGCAGGGGCAGGTCCTCCTTACCCCCCAGTCAGGTTTCCCCACTGATAGTCTCCTTGAGAATGTGAGCCCCAGGAGGAGAATGTGACTAGAACCCGAGACCAGGGGGGGTCGGGGCCTGTGCAGCCCTTGCCACATACAAAAGGCATAGCAGAGAGGGGAGGCTCAAACCATCTGACAGGCGCTATTAATAAGACACATCCGGAGATTTAAAAAGTTTTGCTGAGGCCGAAACCGGTTTGGCTCAGTGGATGGAGCGTCGGCCTGCGGACTGAAGGGTCCCGGGTTCAATTCCGGTCAGGGGCATGTACCTTGGTTTCGGGCACATTCCCAATTAGGTGGTGTGCAGGAGGCAACTGATTGATGTTTCTCTCTCACTGATGTTTCTAACTCTCTCTCCCTTCCTCTCTGTGAAAAAATCAATAAAATATATATATATATATATAAAAGTTTTACTGAGACCTAACTAAACCTACCAGTACTTCATCCCGTTCTCAACTGTCACATCATCGGAACTGCCTTCCTGACACCTGTCTCCTGCGGGTCACACTGATTTTTAAAAATGAAACAGAAAAGGAGCACAGCAGCCGACATTCGCGTAGCGCCGGCTCCACGGTCTAAGCGTCTCAGGGTTAGCCACCTCATTCTCACCAGAGCCCTCTTTTGTTGCAGATGGAGAACCAGGGGGCCAGCCATCTACGTCTCATTGGAGATGGAGGCGAGGGAAAGGAGTGGGGTTTCACGCCTTCCAAGAGGAGCTGGGACCCGATGGGGCATGACCGTCCGCCCTTCCTGCTGAGCACCCATCTGGAGGCTGGGCTCAGGTGCAGGAGCAGGTCCACTGGCCACATGGGCCCTCAGACCAACCACCACGGCAGGGACTAGTGCGGCTAATCTCAAAAGTAGGAACCCCTACTAACCTTGAGGGTTGGCCAGAATTAGGTTAAAACCCTGGCTCCTCCTATGTTTGGTTTCTAACACTGGGCAAGTTGCTTACCCACCCAAACCTTGGTTCCTTCCTCTGTAAAACGGAGCTGGTCACACCACCGCACCTAGTCTAAGTGAAAGCTACAATGGGGAAAGTGCCTGGCAATGTAGCACCTCCTATATGTTACCTATTATAAAGCTTTTCTGAAAAGATGTTTAAAGTGCTTCTTCACAGTGACTACTTTTTTAAAATTTGCAAAATCAAGTGACTTAAAAAGCCTTTGAAAAGGTTAGTAGAACTTGTCTTTCGAAGGAAAGAAACTGGAAGGGGGTGGAATCAAATGAAATGGCCTCCCTAAGGACGGGAAGAATGTTCCCATGCCACACACTCTCCTGCGGCCCGGTCTCTGGGTTTACAGGAACGGCTGGGAGCCTCGGGTCTCTCAGAACCCAGCCCTCCCGACAGTGGCATCCTGCCCGTGGGACTCGCACGACATGCTTGCCACTTGTTTTTATTTTTGGACACATCTGCACACGCTGTTTGAAAAATACCAGTCCTCCACAAAACCAGGGCAATTTTGTCCGGAGCTGTCCTAAAGCTGTAATTGTCAATGCCTTCCTCATTCAGCCAGGGCACACACTCATCTTTCAGCAGGCAGCGAGGTACCCACGCACAACCCCGCTGGCCTGCGACTGACTACTCTCAGCCTCTTACCCTTGCCACGCTGCGTTTTCTGAATGTGACTACACGTGATGTCTTCCTCCGCAAAAGGAAGGGCAACTGCTCTCGGTGTCGATGGTAGGAGGCAGATGACTCTGCTTATACGTTTAACCTTGGCATGAGGAGGAGAGGGGAGCCAGCACATCCCAGCAGCCACCCATGTGACTGACGGGACAGTGATGACTAATTTTCCTGGGAGGTAGAAGCTGAATTTCCTCTGTACTTCCCACTTTTCCATATGTTGTCTTATGACCACACGAGGTAGTTGGAGTTGGGGCACAATCTGGTGTAAACTAACCCCCCACCCTACCCCCTAAACCTCCCTACAAGGCCACCACGTGATTTGTTCACGCGAGCAATCAATGCCTCTGTAGAGACACATGCCGCTGTTTCACTGTCCAGGGGATAACTGGAGATCAGACAGGAGAGAAGAAAAGAGGTCCTTGGTAGAAAACGAAACACGAAGAGGGCTGAGTTTACACGTGCTGCAAGCTGGATAAAAAACGGAGGCCAGGTATTGTGTGCCAGGTGAGCTGCGGAGAAAACACTCGGCTCCGAAACCACAGCCTGGTCATTCTAGGGACGGACGTAGCCCGACACTCCGAGTGTCTGACACACCGAAGGCCTGCTGCCCACAAGGAGAGATCTCAGCCTGGCAAGGGCAGGTCATGGGTGGAACTGGCTCCAGAACCACGAGAGCTCGGGGCTGAAGTCATAATGTTGCAGGAGATGCCGGAACACCAGAAGGCAGAGAAAAGGAGTGTCCGATCTGGAGGGGGAGGCAAAGGCAAGGGGATGTGCACAAAACACATTCAAATGTCCATGTTTTTGGCAGGTGTGTTTTATGTGACTTTCAATTTTATTGTTAAATATTATCATTCAGTAAAATTTACTTTCTGGAGGGAAGGCGTACGGTTCTAGGAAAAGGCAGATGTGTAATATCTCCCTGGAACCACCAATGAGAGAAGGATACAAAAAAGTCCCATCATCTGCAAATAACTCCTCCAAACTTACTTTAGCCAATAATGGCACAATGACTATTAGGCGTAGCAACCATAACTCTCCACTTGCCATCAAAATTAAGTGCCAGAAACAAAACCCTGCACCCCAACCTCCCACTCACTAACACCAAATTGTTTTTGCTGGTTGACAGCAACCTTCATGTTTCTACATTATAAAATTTGAGAAGCATGTTGTTTCTTTCCTCAGTATTTCGGGGGCTTTCTAGAGAGCTCTAAAAAGTGGGAGACGAGCCCTAGCCGGTTGGGCTCAGTGGACAGTGTCAGCCTGCAGAATGAAAGGTCCTCAGTTCATTTAGTCAAGGGCACATGCCTGGGTTGTGGGCTCCGATCCCCAGTCAGGGGCATGCAGGAGGCAGCCAGTCGATGATTCTCTCTCATCACTGATGTTTCCATTTCTCTCCCTCTCCCTTCCTCTCTGAACAGTCAATAAAAATATATTTTTAAAAAGTGGTAGACCAGACATTTCTGCAGGACATTTTCACCTAATCAGGGTTGATTCCAAATTTTCTCTTCCTAATTACAGTATTAGACATTCCTTTGCTCACGTAAGGGATGCTTGGCAACTTAGAGGAGTGACCAAAAGGGAAAGTGTGAATTAAATGTGTCAAATGTAATACACTTCAACAGACTGGGATGCTGACTATCTCGTCTGCTAGGTCCTAACTGGTCTCTTTTTACTGTTACTAGTGCTTTAGTCGTAGTGGTGGTGGTAGTGGTGGTGGTGGTTGTGGTGGTGTGGAAGACAAAACTTTTCCTTTAAATTACTTCAACAAGGAAATGGTGTCTCTGGTAAAACTCATGTTCGATGGCAGGAGTTTCCAGGTGACAAGTTCTAAAGGCTCCATGAATTACATTTTAAGGACCATGCACAGACAGGCCACCAGCAAGAACAGGCTGCACGGAATCCAAGGGGCTCTCCATTCATTTAGCAAATGTTTACTGAGCACCTATCAAACTCTGCGTTAGTGGCTAGGGATGGAAAACTTGAGAAAATACAAAAATCTTGGGCAACTCTCATTACTGAGGGTGCGGGAACTGACAGGATCCTGTAGAGCGATACAAAGCCACAAAACCAGGAATGGTGGTTGAAAAAAACACACCAAAAACACACAAGGGGTGGGGTTGGGGAGTGGACAGCCTAAGAACCTCCTCCATCCTTCCTTTTTATACACCGAAGCCAGCCCCAGCACTCCGTTCCCTGCCTCTATTTTCTGCAGCCTTAAAGCTTCCAGCTACCATGCGCGTTGCCTCCTCCTCCCCGTGGCACGTGGAAACATCCCCGAGTTACTTTAAAAAAAAGTGAAGTTGAACATTTCCGACTCTGAAGGGCTTTAGCACTATATCCCACGCGCCCTTGTCGGGTTGGCCTCGGCGCACAAAATCCTCCCGGATGGGCCACCTGAGCAATCGCTCTTTTCTACCTTCTGTAAAAACACCTTGGGGAAAATTACACGTCTCGGCACACAGGTCCTTCCAGGGGCTCTGCACAACCCACCCAGAAGGCGAGGGCAAAGTCTGCGTGGGCGATCACGTTTGCAAGAGGAAAAGGGGGGGGAAGGTCAGGAGAAGCGGCGAGCGCCCCAGGCTGCAGTCCGCGGCCGGCCACGAAGGCCTCCTCGCGCCAGCCGGGGTGCACACCCCGGGCGCCGGGCCCGCCTCCAGCTCCCGGGCAGCGGGAACCGCGAACCGCGAACCGCGCCGTGGGAGACGGGGAGGGAGCGCTGCGCCCCCTGGCGGCGGGGCCTGTGTCCGTCCGCTCCCGGCCGCCGCCGCCGCCGCCGCGGGCCGGCCTCACTCCATTTGCAGACTCCGGCGGCAGCAGCCTCCCCCCGAGCGGCGGCTCCGCTGGCCTCCCCCCGCTCCCCGCTCGGCATCTCCCTCCAGTCCCCGCCCCCTGCTCCGCTCTGACACCCCCTTTTTTCACGCCGAACCGTCCCCCGCCGCAGCCCGGCCGTACGCGGACACCGAGCCCCCACGGGCTCCGTCCGCAGAGCCTTCCGGCGGCCCCGGCCGCTCCATCGCGGCGCCAGGCGGGGGTGCGGGGCCGGCGCGCGGCGTGAGTGGGGCGGGCCGCGGCGGCAGTGCGGACCATTCCACTCCGCGTCCCCCCCCCACCCCAGCCCCCGCGCGGCGCGCGTGCTCCCGGGGACGCCATGGAGCCGCCGCGTTCCGAGCGGCACAAAGGGGTGCGCGGCACAATGGGCGCGGCGAGCCCGTGGGCGCCGGGTGCTCGCAGCTCGGCAGCTCGGCAGCGCGGCCCGGCACGGGGGTGGGCGCTCCAGCGGCCGGGCGCGCTCGGGGCAGCCCCCCTCCGCGTCCCCTCCCCTGCTCCCGCCCCCACCCCGGCATGGATGTTGCAGCCACTCGCCGCTCCGTCTGCCCCGAGCCGCCGCCGCCGCCGCCGCCGCCGCTGCCGCGCAGCCAGCTCGGTCCGCCCCGCACTTACCTGGGACACGAGTTCTGTACTTTGCAGAGCGGGTCCGCGCCGAGTTTGGCGCCACGTGGGGTGCGGGGTGGCGCCGGTCCGGGGAGTGGGGGGCGCGCGCGGCGGGCCTGGCCGGGGCGGCCCTCGGGGAGTCGCTGGGGGCGGCGAGCGGGCGCCGTGTATTTTCCCCTCTTTGTGTGTGTGTCCGTGCGCTGCGCTCTCGCGTGACGTGACGGGACTCCGTGTGTCATTTCCGCACAAGGACACAGGAGCCCCCGCCGCATTAGAACCACCACCCCTCCGCCCCCACCCTCGGCCCGCCCCTCCCCCTCAGCGGGGCACACGCGGGACCCGCGGTGGCGCTCGGGCGTGAGCGGCCGCGGCGGGGAGCTGGGGCGCGCACTCGGGGCGCCCGGCGCGCTCCGCGGGTGCCGCTCTGCTCCACGTGGGCCCGCGCCGGCCGGCCGGCCGCCCGGGCGGGGAGGGGGGGGGCGCGGAGGCCGCGCACACCCACGGCGCTCGGGGCACAGCGCAGGCTAACAATGACCCCTGCGGCAGCACCGTGTGCGCTCCCCCCCGCCCCCCCCACGAGTCGTGTCTCTAAAAACGTGGTTTCTCAGACCCGAGGGAGTTTGACCTGAAAAGCCTCTTTTTCTACTTTTTTTTTTTTTCCCCCTTCTCCGCAGGCGGGACGGCGACGGTGCGGGGCGTTTCCTCCCCGGGCGCCCGCGCCTCTCCCTAATGCTTAGCGTTTCCGCGGTGCCCCGGGCCCCCCCGGGCGGGGGAGGGGGGGGTGTTCCCGCGCGCCGCGCTCGGCACAAAGGCACCGGGGCGCGGGGACCCCAGTGGCCCCGGCGACCCCCGCGGAGCCGGCCTGGAGCCGAGGGCTGCCGGGGAGCGACGGCCGCGGCGCTGGGGAAGGCTGGGGCTGGCCACTCCCCCGGTGCGTGGCCGCCCTCTGTTGTGAGGAGCCGGGGACTAGGAATCCGCCTCCCGTTCAACCCCCAAGTTTTGAGGCTGCAAAGCGAGAGAGATTCAGAAGTGCGCGCGCTCGCAGACTCACATGCCACACAGACCAACCCACAGGATATCTGCGCTTAAAATAGAAAAAAAAGAGCACGAGTCACCACCGTCTGAATAAAGGTGGATTCTTTTTTAGACTTTAATTCCGGACCTGGAGGTTTCATTCAACGCGCTTTAAATATGCAACCTACCCCCCCCCCCCGGGTAATTTCCTCAAGTCTCAGCGACTTTGAAAGGGGTGTGGTTGGTGAGGGTCAGGGGGAAGCCCCAATCCAACAAGGGAAACCACATATTTTAGGCAAACCCCAGCGAGAATGTCATTTAAAAAAAAAAAAGATCCTTTAATTTGCCTGCCGAAGAAAATATAAGAAAAATGCAAATGATCCCATCTGCTGCTCACAGCTGGACCCGCCGCGAGAAGAGAGGACCATGTGGCCCATCCGTGCGCGGTCAGTGAATAGATAAAACAGATTTCAAAACAGGGCATATGCTGGCTCCTCCGCGGTTTTGAATGAACGTCGAGTTTTTGGACCACAGACCCACTCCGATTGGGAATGGAGGGATGATGCAAGCTCCTCCTCTTGGGGTTAGGGAAATAAAAAAAGCACCAGGTTATCCCAGATCCCTGAGGAACGACGTGAGGCATCCTCCAACAGTATCTCCAGAGCCCATTTGGAAGAAGTCAGAGCTGATTGCTATGCAAAAGTAGCAAACTGCCCGGAGGACCGAGCCCTGCATCCAGGGAGGGGGGCGGGGGGTGGTTTTTATAAAAGAATCCATACGTGCTCAGTGTCATTCAAAACAGGATGATGAAAAGAATGGAGCCCAGATAGCAGCCCTTCAAATTCAAAAGGCTCGAGTCGCCCTATCTACATTTAAAATAGGGCGGAGGAGGAAGGGAGGAGGACCGCTGGGCGAGAGGGCTTCATTTATACGTTCCCAGGACGCAGAATGGAGGCACGCCGGCCGGGGTCTGCCGGGCACTTGACTTTTACACTCGCACGTTAACTAACATATAAGACATATTAACGCCACTTGACTTAGCAGACGCAGCAGTTTCAGCCTCACCTTCAGTTTAATGTCATAATTAAGAGTTTTTAAAAGTATAAGTTGTATTTCATTAGTTCCGTTTTTCTAGGATTTCCCCGTTAGGAGAGTTAGGAAGAGTTGAGACTAGCATTTTCACCACTAGTTGTTTAAAACTGCAAAAAAAAAAAAAGGGGGGGGGGTTTTAAAAAATACAAATTTTCGCAACCTCGGGGGGGGGGCTAGATGGAATGTGTGTTTTGAAGGATATAGCTTGCATTTATATATCTTCAATCAGTCGCTCACTATCAACTCGGGGTATTTAAGGATAAATTAAAACAAGGCAATAGAAATTAACGTCTTTGTTCGTATTGTTTGAAAGAAAAGATTTTTATCAAATAGAATGATTTTTGCTAAAAAAAAGTAGCATTTAAGGCAATAAGCATGCTTAACTGACAGTTGACTTTTTCAAGGCATTAGCTCTTAAGCTACAGTGAGGTTGACTTATTGTAAATAATTTGCATAACTGGCTCAATCTACTTAACAAAGTAAGCTGTTTATTCTAAAGTTATTAACAGAAATGGAAATCATTGCTATCTAGGAAAGGAAACATCTATCTTCAAATGGTTTTGTATGTTCATAGAAGTTTGTGGGGTTTTTTAAAAAAATAAGCGATTTAAACAAAATTCACCCAAGTAGAACTGAAGATCTAATTGGCTTTATTAAGGAATTCATGAATCAGGCAGCATCCCACCTAAAGGAGGGTGGGGTAAGGGCGGCACTGAAAGAAAAGAAAGGATTACTTTTAGGCCAGAACACCTTGTTTAGGAAAGGAGCACGCACAAGGGTTTTTATCATGCAGATTGCCTCTTCTTTCTCTTGGGGGAGGAGGGAATTTGAGAGAGCCCAGGTGATAAATTACCTCACTGGTGCTTGACCAGAAAATTTCAGAATAGTTGTTTAAGATTACATTTCTGGGAGAGGTTGAAACTGTAATTAGATCAGGTATTAAATCTAGGTTTGATATCCTGGGCTTTTAGCACAAGTGACACTGTATGGGGCCTGTGGTTTTCTCTTTATCAGGAGGAAGGGACTATAATACATAAAGGTGAAACCAACTGCATCAGAGTAGTTGTATCCCAGTTGTATTTTGGAGCCTTTAAAAAAATTATAGTTCTGAAAATGCTATTGGATAAAAGTAATGCCTTATCAAAAATATGAATAAACATGGAGTAAGATGAGAAGTGAGGTATGAAAAAACAAAATGGCGCCTGGCTGGTATAACCCAGTGGAATGAAGGTCATCCTCCCTTTCCCTCTCTCTTTAAAAAAACAATAAAACATTTTTAAAAAAGAAGAAAAGAAAAACACAATTGCTGCCCAATACAACCCAAAGAAGTCAGTAGGAGTGACTGTTCATGGTTCATAAGGTTGTGCATAAAGACCTGAAAAAAAGAACCTAAGTTTCAGAGGTCTGTTTGGTTAGAAATTTCTTAATTAGAAATGCATTTTTCAAGATTTCAAATTAGAGTTGCTGCAATTGATCTAATGAACTAATTTCCATTTTATGAGTAAAATGCAGGAGGGGGGGGAATTGGATACTTGGCCATATAAAGGACTTGTATAAAACACTGCAAAATCTCAAATGGAAAATCATGTGACAGTGAATGAAGAATGGGATATATATATAATGTCAACATATATAATTAAGGTTGGTGGACAGACATATTGGGTTTCAGATATCTGCAACCCAATAGCAATGTTAACTATTACTCTAAAGCAGTGGTTCTCAACCTTCCTAATGCCGCAACCCTTTAATACAGTTCTTTAGGTTGTGGTGATCCCCAACCATAAAATTATTTTTGTCGCTACTTCATAACTGTAATTTGCTACTGTTATGAATCTTAATGTAAATATCTGTGTTTTCTGATGGTCTTAGGAGACCCTGCTAGCTGTTCTCGACCCACAGGTTGAGAACCGCTGCTCTAAAGGTTTTATCCTTGCTAAAATATGTTTATAGTTATCAAGACAATATTTAGTAAGGATTTTTTTCATTAGCCTTAAAACAACGCAACAGATGTCTCGATTACTCGTGAGACAGTTCCACTTTATTTTTTGCCTCCTTGATGCATAATTTTGCCAAGTCTTCAACTTCAAACAGAAGTAGCTGGCAGGTCCAGATTCTGTGAATACTCAAAACAGAAAGGTAAGAGGAGGGCAGAGGAGCACTAGTGACTTTATTAAATAGAAGTTCTAGAAAGACACACTTTGCTAAATAACTTGAAACACTGATGTTTGGTTGGGAAGTTGGGCCCAAGGAGTTGAATTGAACATGTTGTGTGTTGGGGGGGTGAGGGTGGGCGGAGAACCAATAACCTTAGTGGAATCAGAGCAGGTAAATGACACAATGCGGCAGTGGGGAGCAGAGGGGAGATGAGGTTTTGAATGAAACCCTGAAGAGAAATGTGTGCTGGGCAGTTCTCCTTATGTGTAGAACTATTTAATAATTTATAGCAGCTTGAGATGTGAAGTACCCAACGCAGCCATTAGGACCTGATTTAGGTGAGAGTATCTGGCTTGCACAATAGGATTCTCAGATACTAGGAAGAGTGATAAACTACTGCAATCCCACTCTCAATTTAAGCCCCTGAGACAACAAACGCCACACCGAACCGTAGCTCGTTGTGAGCCCAGAGTGCAGGCTGCAGCCACCAGGGGCCCCTCGCCCAGAGGAGTGCCCAAGGGCCTGCAGTCAGGAGTCCACACTGATCACAAAGCTTCAGCGACAGGCAGGAAGCAGGGAGCGTGGGGAGGCTGGTTCTCTCCAGTCAGATCCCATTGAAAAAGAAGCCCTGGCTGGATTCGCTCAGTGGATAGAGCATCCGGCTGCAGATTGAAGGGTCCCAGGTTCGATTCCAGTCAAGGGCACATGCCTGGGTTTTGTGCTCCATCCCCAGTAGGGGGCGTGCAGGAGTCAGCCAATCAATGATTCTCATTATTGATGTTTCTCTTCCTCTTCCTTCCTCTTTGAAAACAATAAAAACATTTTTTTTTTTCTAAAGAAAAAGCCGAAACCGGTTTGGCTCAGTGAATAGAGCGTCGGTCTGCGGACTGAAAGGTCCCAGGTTCGATTCCAGTCAAGGGCATGTACCTTGGTTGTGGGCACATCCCCAGTAGGGGGTATGTGAGAAGCAGCTGATCGATGTCTTTCTCTCATTGATGTTTCTAACTCTCTATCCCTCTCTCTTCCTCTCTGTAAAAAAATCAATAAAATATATTTTTAAAAAAGAAAAAGACACACATACTGCTCTAGTAATTGTCTGATTTAAAAAAAATCATTTCATGCTATGAATGAAAAGACTATAAATGAAATGGGATATATATATATATATATATGTATATCTTATTTGACTTGCCTAAAATATTTTCTGTAAAATGAAACATTTTATAGACATAAACTCGAGATCCAGTAATTCCACTTCTAGGACTCTACCCCTAAGTAATACTCAACCAAGACTACATCTACAGAGATGCTCTCTGCAGGATTGTTCATGAGAGCAAAAAAAATTGAAGAGATCTTGGGAAATATGGTATATTATGTAGGCTTTAGAAAAAAAGAAAGGTACTCTTTTTTTTTTTAGGATTCAGAAAAATGGCTATGATGCATTGAGTAAAAGAATAGTATAGCCAGCCCGTGGCTCAATGATTGAGCATTGATCTATGAATCAGGAGGTCACAGTTCAATTCCAGGTCAGGGCACATGCCCAGGTTTCAGGCTCAGTCCCCAGTGTGGGTTGTGCAGTAAGCAGCTGATTGGTGATTCTCTCTCATCATTGATGTTGAGAGAATCCCTCGCTTCCTCTCTGAAATCAATAAAAAGAAAAAGAAAAAGAAAGAAAGAAAAAAGGATATTATAGATCTATACATAGTATAATCTCATTTTAGAAAAGAATGTATGTACATATATCTGGGTGTGAATAGAAAAGGTATGGGAAACATAATGGTAACAGTGGATAATTCTGAGGTATAGGATGGTAGAGAGGAAAGGACTTTTATTTTTTCAGGTTATACTTTTGTGTAGTGTTTTATTTATTCCCCCCCCCCCCCCCCAATGAGCATCTATTGCTTTGTAACCTTTCCTGCTCCCACAGACTGAAAACAGAGTGGTCACTATGGCCAAAGGAGCAGAAAATCGTGCCCAGCTGGTGTGGGAGTACATGTGCTCCCCTCACCAGTCTCTCCTTTTTCTACATATTCTATGGTTTTAACAGGAAAAAAAAAAAAGAGGAAGGAAGGAAGGAAGGAAGGAAAGAAGGAAGGAAGGGAGGGAGGGAGGGAGGAAGGGAGGGAGGGAGGGACTCAATGTTAGTAATAATGTTCCAAAAGTAAACATGGCATTTGGCTACAGAACCATGGCTCGCTTTTCCAAAGCTTCTGAAATGTCAGCACAATATTTTAGAGCCA
The DNA here is from genome assembly GCA_011751065.1 of Lasiurus cinereus. Classification (NCBI taxonomy): domain Eukaryota; kingdom Metazoa; phylum Chordata; class Mammalia; order Chiroptera; family Vespertilionidae; genus Lasiurus; species Lasiurus cinereus. The sequence continues at coordinate 29,493,000 of JAAGEH010000018.1, read as the reverse complement.
TCCCTGTGAGTAATTCTGAAGATTTCCCTAGAATCTGAAGTCTTAGAGCCTGAGAGGTAATAGATGCCAACTGTCTGATTCTACCAATAAGGAAACCTCGGCAAAAAGGAAAAGTGGCCTCTGGAACAGTGTTTTGGAGTCCTTTTTTCTATGTGATTTCTACCAAAGGCCAAACATTACAAAACAAAAAGATCAGACTCCACCAAAGAATAAAACATACACAATCTATGCCTCAGAGAGTTGTTTTCATTGAAATTATCAGGTCCTGACTCCAGCCTTGTCTTTTAGTCCTAAGCAACTTTGACCTCTTTCTAAAGAGGCCTCCTGTGTGCCATGTCTGCGTTAGAGGGCCTAGCTCTGCATGCCCATGGCACCTTGTTCTTTCTCTGTCTTGGAGACTGTTGTGGACTGAATTGCAGCCCCTCAAAGATTCATGTGTTAAAGTTCTGTCCTCCATACACCGTGGAAGGTGACAGTAATAGGAGACAGGACCTTTTTTAATTTTTATTTTTTAAAATGTATTTTATTGATTTTTTACAGAGAAGAAGGGAGAGAGATAGAAAGCCAGAAACATCGATGAGAGAGAGATATCGATTAGCCGCCTTCTGCACACCCCCAACCGGAATCGAACCTGGGACCTTTCAGTCCGCAAGCCGAAGCTCTATCCACTGAGCCAAATCAGTCTTGGTGAGACAGAACCTTTAAAGAGGTAGTTAAGGTTAAATGAAGTCATAGGGTGGGCTTCAATCCAATATGATTTCCTTATCAGAAAAGGGAGAGATTCGAGGGATGTGCAAGCACAGAGAAAAGGACACTTGGAGAAGTCAGTGGTCTGCCAGCCAAGGAGAGAGGCCTCAGAGAAACCAACCCTGCTGGCACCTTGATCTTGGACTTACAACCTCCAGAACTGTGAGGAAAGAAAGTAAAAAATGTGTGTTGTTTAAGCCACCCAGTCTGAAGTATTTTGTTATGGCATCGGAGTTGGCTAATACAGAAACCCTGCTCACACAGAACTGTCATTGCCTTTTTTATTTGTCTATCTCCCCATCTAAAATGTCTCATGGAGGGCAAGACCAGTTTTGACCACTCTATCTCCAAATACCTGAGACATAGACAGTTCTCAACAAATACTTGGTGAGAGAATAAAGAAGTCATGGTTAGGTATCTATGTTCCATTCCCCATCCATTGTATAGATGAGGAAACAAAGGGTTGGGCACAAGACTGCCCCTAATCTACAGGCAAGGTACCTCCTGTGTTGGTCCCATGCCACACCTATGCTATTATGAGGGAATATCCCAAAGACAGCTAACTCGTGGCAGAATCTGAGCCACAGGCCAGAACCCCTTTCCCCACCTCTTCCAATCTAGGGCTCCATCCACCATAGCACAGCAACTCTGAAAAAATATCACTCAGCTATCAAGTTCTTTCCATAGTTGACTTGGTCTGCTGGGGCCATAACAAGACACCATAGATTAAGTGGCATCAATAACAAAGTTATTTTCTCACATTTTTGGAGGCTGGAAGTTCAAGATCAGGATGCCAATAGTTGGGTTCTGGTGACAGCTGTGTTTCTGGTCTGCCACCTTCTTGCTGTGTCCTCACATGGTGGATAGAGAACGTCTCTCTTCTTATAAGAGCACTCCATCCACTATGAGGGTCCCACCCTCAGGACCTCCCAAAGGTCCCACCTCCAAATGCCACCACATCATGGGTTATGGCTTTAACAGAGGAATTGGGCAGGACATAAAGATCCGATCTACAACCTACACCCACCAGCCAAGCCCACCAGCCAATCTGGAGTGCTTATGCAAATTAATCCCAATCAAGATGGCTGTGGCCGTGGCAAGCAGGAGGGAGGCTAAAGTTTCCCCCAGCAATGGAGGAAGCCAAGTTTCTGCAGCCCTGGCCTGCCTTGGCCTCTGCTTAAGGCTACGAAGTTTCAATTTTAGAAGATAAATAAATCCCAACAGAAATGGCTGCTGGCACCTAGCAAGCAGGAGGCTTGGCTCTGCTCCAGGCTACAAAGTTTCAATTGTAGAAGATAAATAAATCCTAGATACCAGGGCCTCTGCTTGGGTCGAGGGGGGGTGTGTGGCCAGCCTGCCAGCCCCCACAGGCCCCTCACCCAGGCCGCCCCACATCCCAAAGGAACCCCCACCCTGATCCAGGACTCCTTTCAGGGCAAACCAGCTGGCTGCCACCTGTGCAGCAGACCTCTATCCTATCTTATAAAAGAGTAATATGCAGATTGACCATCACTCCAACACAAAAGATGGCTGCCCCCATGTGGTCAAAGATCCTGCCCCCATGTGGACACAAAAGGGCAGTTAGGGGCAATCAAGCCTGCAGGGGAGGGCAGTTAGGGGTGACCAGGCGAGCAGAGGAGGAAAGTTGGGGGTGACTGAGCCTGCAGGGGAGAGCAGTTGTGGGGGGGGGGCGTTACTAGGCCTGCAAGGAAGGGCAGTTAGGGGTGACCAGGCCTGCAGGAGAGGGCAGTTAGGGGCAAACAGGCTGGCAGGGGAGCAGTTAGGCATCAATAAGGTTGGCAGGGGAGTAGTTAGGGGGTGATCAGGCTGGCAGGCAGAAGCGGTTAGGGACAATCAGGAAGGCAGGCAGGAGAGCAGTTGGGAGTTAGCAGTCCTGGATTGTGAGAGGGATGTCCAACTGCCCATTTACACTTGATCCCCCCCAACTGCTCTCCCCTGCAGGCCCAGTCAGCCCCAACTTCCCTCCTCTGCCAGGATCAGGTGTAAACGGGCAGTCGGACATCCCTCGAAGGGTCCCAGATTGGAGAGGGGGCAGGCTGGGCTGAGGAACACCCTTGCCCCTGTGCATGAATTTCATGCACCGGGCCTCTAGGTTAGTCTATAATAGTGTTATCCTTGATCACAGGTCTGAGAGAGGTGGAACAGGTATAGCACCTCCCATCCCAATCCAACCCATTTTTAAACTGGTGAGAAAAAATGTCCAGAAACATTACATGGCTTGTAATTCATCCCTTCATTTACCAAATAATTACTGCAGGGGATTGGAGACAGGACCTTTAAAGAGGAAGTTAAGGTTAAATGAAATCATAGGGTGGGCTTAAGGACACGTGGAGAGGGCAGTGGTCTGCCAGCCAAGGAGAAAGGTCAAAGTTGCTTAGGACTAATAATTCCCTGTGCCAGGCTCTAGATACTCCATGTGTGGTAATTGCCATGACCTACATTATATTCAACTATAAATTCTTCCTGCTGTTTTCCAATGAAGTCTAGTTATTTCCAAGTTTAAAATTGTTCAGAACAGTAGTGCTGAGCAGAATGAAGTGTAATTATTTCCTTTCAGAAAATTCAACTCTAGTTCAAAACACAAAGGCCTGCTTACACACTCCTTCCTGCTCAGGCTCAACATTTCTACCTTCTCTGCCTTTGCTGGTGATGCTGCTACAGACCTCTTGTTAACTCCTGTTCATCCTTCAAAACCCAGGCTCCATTGAGAGCTTTTCACCATTCCCTTCCCCACCAGAGGTCATAGCACCCTGGTCTATGTTCCCACAGTGCTCTACTTATGTCTTAATTACAGAGAGACCTTTTCTCAGCCTAACTGGTATTACTTGATTGTACTGTTTATTTGTATCTTCCAAGATGCTCTTTATTATTATTACTTTTTAAATAATTTTTAGAATCCTCACCCAAATATATGTTTTTCATTGATTTTATAGAGAGGAAAGGAAAGGGAGAGAAGGAGAGAGAAACATTGATGTGAGAGAGAAACATCAATTGGCTGTTTCCTGCAACCTGGTATATGCTCTGACAGGAATCAAATGACACTCGAACCAACTAGGCCACACCTGCCAGAGCCCAAGATGCTCTCATACTAGATTCCACATAGCCTCAGAACACTTTATCCTTTCTTGCTGTGCCTGAGACACATGCATGGGTCACTCCAGCTGACTAAACTGGGCTGAGGTGGAACTGTGGATAGTCAATCACATCTGCATGTGGATGATGCCAGCCCTTCCAGGGTGCTTGGTGGCAGCCCTGCTCAGTGGAGGACTTTGACAAACGCATACAACCAAATCTTTTTTAGAAAGTATAGGTGTTGGGTAGTGTTTTCCTGGGTTTCCCTAACCAAGTGTCACACACTGGGTGGCTTAGGACATCCGAGATTTATTGCCTCACCATTCTGGAGATCCAGGTATTGGTGGGGGTGGTTCCAGGGGGCTGTTTTCCTACCTTCTGGTGGCCTTGGATGTTCATTGGCTCATAGATAGCATTCTTCCTGTGACCTTCCATCGTCTTCCCTCTATGCATGTCTATCTCTGAGTCATGTTCTTCACTTTATAAGGACACCACTCATGTTGGATGAGGGTCTACTTTGATGACCTCATCTTAATTAATCATCCTCAAAGAATCTATTTCCATATAATATCACATGCACAGGGACTGGGTTAAAGGCTTCAATATGTTTTGGGGGACACAATCCAAGTTATAATAGTTGGGGGAAGAGTAGCATGCTCCCTTGGACTCAGCCCTGATAGCCCAGGAACACTGGGTCCCAGAGTGATGTTTAACTGACAGGGTGGCTTCTTGTGCTACAGAATAGCTCCAAGGATGCAGGGGTGGGGACCCTTTTGTCTGTCAAGGGTCATTTGGACATTTACAACATCAGTAGAGGCCTGGTGCACAAAATTCGTGCACAGAGGGGAGGGTCCCTCAGCCCGACCTGCACCTCTCACAGTCTGGGAGCCCTTGGGGGATCAGACCTAAGTTGTCAGTTGGACATCATAAGCCCTGCTGCGGAGGCAGGAGAGGCTCTCGCCACCGCCACTGCACTCGCCAGCCCTGAGCCCAGCTTCTGACTGAGCGGTGCTCTCCCATAGGAGCACACTGATCACCAGGGTGAAGCTCCTGTGTTGACTGTCTGCCCCCTGGTGGTTAGTGCATGTCATAGTGACTGGTGGTTCCACTGTTCAGTCTGTTTTCATAGTAGCCTTTTATTATATAGGATTTGCAGTCATACAAAATTATCACCTTAAAAATTAGCCTGTTATATTTGGTCAAACATTTAATTAACTCACCCCTAGTGATTCGGCAGAGCCAAACCAAATGATTTATCAGGCCTTATATAGCCCGTAGGCCATATGTTCCACCCCTGATCTACAGAAATTGCCCAGTCCTGACCAGTTGGCTCAGTTGGTTGGGGCATTATTATTTTTAAAAAAATATATTTTTATTGATTTCAGAGAGGAAGGGAGAGGGAGAGAGAAACATCAATGATGAGAGAGAATCATTGATCGGCTGCCTCCTGCACGCCCCACACTGGGGTTCGAGCCTGCAACCGAGGCATATGCCTTGACCAGGAATTGAACTGTGATCTCCTGGTTCATAGATCAAAGATCAACCACTGAGCCACGTCAGCTGGGCTGGGGCATCATTCTGATGCACCAAGGTTGCAGATTTGATCCCTGGTTGGGGTCAGAGCACATGTAGGAGTCAAACAGTAAATAGGTGACTGGGTGAAACAGCAGGCTGATTTCTCTCTCTCTCTCTCTCTCATCAATAAAAATACAAAAATAATTCTTTAAAAAAAGAAAATTAAAAATGTGCCTAATTGAATTTTGCTGCTCTTTGGGGAATGGACCATTTTACTCTGATTTCCCTTCCTCCTGCCCGTCGATATCCTGCAGATGGCAGGCGGTACTCAATGCGGCTGCACTTGCTCACTGCACAGTGCAGGCCTTACGGAGTCCAACAGGCCTGGATTTGAATCCAGGCTCAGGCACGTACCACGTTGAGACCTTAGGAAGCTGTTTAAGCTTTTAGTTTCCATTTCCTTATTCACAGCATGGGGCAACCACACCCTACAGGGTGCTTATAAATGAGGCAGTTATGCATAGCACTGGTACAGTGGCTGGCATAAGATTAGTTCATTAAGGCATAGCTGTTACTTTTTGTTGGTTATACATGAGGTGAGCAAACTGTTGAAATTACTAGCTCAGGCACATAACAGGGTTTTGAAAACCACATTTCTAGTTTAGCCGCAAGAGCACAAGGTGCATCTGGCCAGCCTGCACGCTGTCTGGAAGACACCATGGAACACCGCTTTAAATTCAGACTCCAGCTGGAAAGGAAAAAGAGACGGCCATACAATTTCAAAGCAGGTGATGGTTCCTGAACCACAGTTCCAGGCTCATCCTTCTCGCCTCACCCGTAAGGAAGGAAGACCGTGTCTGCCTTTCTCCAGGCCAGGTCTGTAGCCTCCCTCACGGGCGCACATCGGGTGACACTGGCGCCCTGAACGAAATACCCAGCCGTGAGAGGGCCTAGGCCTGCGTGCAATCTCAGTTCAGACATTTGTGAGGAACGAAATAACTGTTTTTATCATTTACTTTCTATTTTTAGCCCCATTTTCATGGAGCTCTCCCCACCCTAGGGGGCTTCCTGGGGCCTCTGCCCCCAGGCACCTGCCCACGTGGGTTCATCCCGCCCACCTTTCCCTGCAGGCAGCCGCTCTGTCATGCCCAACCTGGGACAGGGTCATCTCTCTGCAAGGCTGCCTCGAACACGGATGTGCAAGGCAAATGCCTACGGGGAGCAGGCAAGGAGAGCCCGAGTGAAGCAGGAGGTGTGCCTATTAAAACACACAAGAACGCTCTTTGCTTCTACAAAGAAACGTACGAGCTTCCCTGTTTCTTTCAACATGAGCCATCTCCAGTCTATCTTTTGTTTCCCACGGATGGAAAAAAATTGGGGGTAAAGAGATACATCCTCACCCTAGCTGGTTTTGCTCCGTAGACAGAGCATTGGTCTGTGCACTGAAGAGTCCCACGTCCAATTTTGGTCAAGGGCACATGCCTGAATTGTGGGCTCAATCCTCAGTAGGAGGAATGTAAGAGGTAGCCAATTAATGATTATCTCTCTTTGTGTGTGTGTGTGTGTAAAAACTTACTATTGTTTCCAGAAAGGGAGAGAGAGATAGAAACATCAAGGATCATAGAGAATCATTGATTGGCTGCCTCCTGCATGCCCCCTACTAGGGATCAAGCACACAATCCGGGGATGTGCCCTTGACTGGAATCGAACCTGGGACCTTTTAGTCCAAAGGCCGATGCTCTATCCATTGAGCCAAATAGGCTAGGGCCAATGATTATCTCTTTTTTTTTTTTTAAATTAAATCTTTATTATTCAGATTATTACATTTGTTTCTCTTTTTTCCCCTCCATAGCACCCCTCCACCCAGCTCCCACCCCTCCCTCTGCCCTTAGCTCCCTCCCATTGATCTCATCCATAGGTGTATGATTTTTGTCCAGTCTCTCCCTGTACACCCCTCACCCCTTCCCCCCTGAGAATTATCAGTCCACTCCCTTTCTGTGCTCCTGATTCTATTCTATTCACCAGTTTATTCTGTTGATCAAATTTTTAATTCACTTAATTTTTAGATTCACTTGTTGATAGATATGTATTTGTTGTTCATAATTTTTGGCTTTTACCTTTTTCTTCTTCCTCTTCTAAAAGAGTACCTTTCAGCATTTCATATAATACTGGTTTGGAGTTGATGAACTCCTTTAGCTTTTTCTTATCTGTGAAGCTCTTTATCTGCCCTTCAATTCTGAATGTTAGCTTTGCTGGATAGATTATTCTTGGTTGTAGGTTCTTGCTATTCATCACGTTGAATATTTCTTGCCACTCCCATTTGGCCTGCATCGTTTCTGTTGAGAAATCAGCTGACAGTCGTATGGGTGCTCCCTTGTAGGTAATAAACTGTTTTTCTCTTGCTGCTTTTAATATTCTCTCTTTCTCTTTTGCTCTTGGTATTTTAATTATAATGTGTCTTGGTGTGGTCCTCTTTGGATTCCTTTTATATGGGGTTCTGTGTGTTTCCTGAACTTGTAAGTCTATTTCTTTTACCAGATGTGGGAAGTTTTCAGTCATTATTTCTTTAAACAGGTTTTCAGTATCTTGCTCTCTCTCTTCTTCTGGCACCCCCACAATTCTGATGTTGGTATGCTGAAAGCTGTCCCAGAGTCTCCTTACATTATGTTCACATTTTTGGATTCTTTTCTCTTCTTGCTTTTCCAGTTGAATGTTGTCTGCTTCTTTATATTTCAAATTTTTTATTTGATTCTTGCCTTTCTCTAGTCGGCTGTTAGGACTCTGTATAATATTTTTTATTTCAGTCAGTGTATGTTTAATTTCTAGTTGATTCTTTTTCATCTCCTCTTGGGTCTCACTAAATTTATCGAATTTTTCTAGCATATTCTTGAAAAACCTTATAAGCGTGGTTTTGAACTCTATATCCAGTCGTTTTTTTTTTT
>JAAGEH010000018.1:29469980-29484603 GCA_011751065.1 Lasiurus cinereus | reverse complement strand
GCGTGGTTTTGAACTCTATATCCAGTCGTTTTTTTTTTCTCCATTTCTTTTGTTTGTGATCCCTTCCCTTGTTTCGGCATTTTCACTATGCCGGGGAAACTTCTGTGTTGGATTCAGCCTTATGATAGCAGACGCAAAGCCGCAGAAGCCTCTGCTGAGCTTGGGAGGGGTGGAGTCTCAGGGCTTAAGGGACCGCCTTGCCTTCCAGTCGGCCCCGCCCTCCACGGCCTCTGAGTCTCACGTGACTGGGTAATGGCTGGAGCGGTCCTTGTGCGCGTGTGCGCACCCGCAGTGCCTCTAACCGCTGCCTTTCCAGCTCCCCTGCGCACCAGGACCACACGAGTCTAGGTTCCCAGGGTTTCGCCCGAAACAGGGGCTTAGTAGACTCAGAAGTGGCACAGTTGGGAGGGTCTGTCTCCCACCCACTCACGAAAGCCAGCGGCACAATCAGCAATCTGTCCTGCGCGCAGCACCGTGCGCGTGCGAGACCAGACCTGATCTTCTGCGACTCCCCTAAATTTCCGTGCACCTCTCCCTTTCACAGTCCAAACTCCCCCCGTATGAGTTTCGCTGGATCTGGGGTTAAGTGTCGTAAAATAAGGGGTTCAATGCTGTTGGGAGTCTCCGTTTCCCTCCCGCCAGAGAAAGCCAGCCAGGTACTCCGGCACCTGCTCTCTCAGCGCGCGCGTCTCAGTACCTCGGCTTTTTGCAGCTCCTCTGGGTCTCCGTGAGCCCCTCTCTTTCCTTCTAGCTGTAGAACTTACACTCCGCCAGCTTTCCTGTGGTTCTGGATTATGTCCGTTCTGTCTTTTAGTTGTAGTTTTGAAATTGTTGTGCGAGGCAGCAGTGTAGGTGTTTACCTATGCCGCCATCTTGGATTCTCCCTATTATCTCCTGATTATCTCTTATCATCGATGTTTCTATCTCTTTCTACCTCTTCCTTCCTCTTTGAAATAAGAGAGAGAGAGAGGGGGAGAGAGAGAGAGAGGGAGAGAGAGAGAGAGAGAGAGAGAGAAAGAAAGAGAGAGAGAGAGAGAAAGAAACACCTTCTACTGTCTGGAGCACAGCAGGGCGAGTGTCATGATGAGTGGCCACTAAAGGGATAGCTGGGATGGTGGGGAACTGGGCAAATGAGAATATTCATTTCTTATGCACTGGGGGCTGTGACAGACAGAACCCAGTATGGCCAAATCTGCCAATTATTCAAGAAAAACCCAAACCTGGATTTTTGTGTGACATGGCCTGGATTTTTAATGCTGAATGACTAGAATTTATATGGTCAGAAAAAGTCAGACCTAGCCCACAGGCCTCTAGTTTGTGGTCACAACCTCACTTACATCTCTGGGAGCCCATCCAGCAAGCTTCCTGGTCCCACTGCCCTGGCCAGGGTCCTCCCGCTTCTGCCCACGACTTTCTTCCCATGGCTCACACCTCCTCCCTGCAGGCGCATAAGCTTTCAGATACAAAAGCTGGTGGGCAATATCAGCTTTCCATCTGGTCTGTCTCATCCCTTTCACCAAGACAGTAAACTCCGAAGGGAAAAAAAATGCTTGGAGGCAGAGAAGGGAAAGGGGGAAATACCAGGAGAAAAAAATATAGATGAATATCTCAAAAATTTTATCTTGCCACACATACGAACTAAACATACTTGATCTGAAGTCCCTTATAAAACCTTTTCAGAATGTCTCTATGCTGTGGATTCTAAGGAAGCACTAGGGACATCTTTGAAGAAGGAATTTCCAATTCAGCCAATTAATCAAGATTCCATTTTTTTCCTCAGTAACTTATGCATAATAATATATTATTATGTAACATTTACTTTTCTTAATATAGTACCATGTTTTCTTGATTCTTCCATGGGCAATTTCTGAATTCAATAATAAGGTTTTTAAAAAAATGTATAATGCCTTGAAGTTTTAACCTCTGAGTTAATTAGTAAACACATGATACTAGTTGCCACCATTGGTTTGAAGGAACAACATTATTACTGAGCCATTACTGACTTAAAGGACTAAAGCAACATAACCCATGTGCTCTGGGAAGATGACAAATTTGGGAATAGAAAGTTCAGAATCAAATTACCTTTGTTTCATAATTTTCTTCTAAGATCGGGAGAGATGCTGGTTTTACTGATACAGACTTGGGTGGTCAGGAGTGGGGCAAGAATATAAAACTATGCCAAGTGAAAATCCTTCAAATAAACAATCTTAACCCTTCGAACCTATGTAGACGGCATGGAGTGAAGAGAACTAATTGACCCAGGAACCCGAGCGTGTGAGTGTGAGGGAAAGGGGCCTGAGGAACACAACAATTCACTTTAACTGCTTCTTCCTTCTGAATAGTTTACATTAGAAATTAGAGCCCTAACCGGTTTGACTCAGTGGATAGAGCGTAGAATGCGGACTGAAGGATCCCAGGTTCTGTTCTGGTCAAGGGCATGCACCTTGGTTGCGGGTGTGAATCCCCAATAGGGGGCGTTCAGCAAGCAGGTGATCAGTGTTTCTCGTGGATGTTTCTAACTATCCCTCTCCCTTCCTCTCTGTAAAAAAAAAAATCAATACAAATGTGTGTGTGTGTGTGTGTGTGTGTGTGTGTATTGGGTGACTCTCCTCCAGTAACATTAGAAACATTTTTTAAAAAGGAAAGTATTGGCCTAGCCGGTTTGGCTCAGTGGATAGAGTGTCGGCCTGTGGACTGAGGGGTCCCAGGTTCGATTCTGGCCAAGGGTACATGCCCAGGTTGTGGGCTCAGTCCCCAATAGGGGGCGTGCAGGAGGCAGCCAACCAATGATTCTCATCATTGATGTTTTTATCTCTCTATCCCTCTCCCTTCCTCTGTGAAATCAATAGAGAAATGTATTTTAAAAAATAGGAAAGTATTAGCATGAGCAGAAATAAGTGGCACATAGCTGGTGGCAGGGAGACGCTCACAAGTTTGGGAACAGACATATTGTGATTCTGTAAGACTCCTGCAGTTGGTGTTTCCTGAATTCTCTTTCTGGAGATACTGATGTTTTCAAATGATATATATAATAAAATACATTACATCCAATTTGATATCCATTGATTTAATAGCATTTAAATATTAAAAAAATTAAGACACATATAAGGTACCGCTTCTGTAGCCCTGCAGATTCTTTCTGAGATGCTGGTTGCAATCCTAGCGCTCAGTAAGTAAACTCTGTGCTTGTGGAAACTGCATCTATTCAGCCTTGACATTAGGAAGTAAATTGTTTCAGTGCCAAAGGGATCTCTAGGCTGCATTAATGAATGTGTTTCCCAATGCCTGAATTTCCAGGGAACTTTTGCAGCAACAGAATTTGGCTCGTATCAATTGCAGAGAGAGAGATGGAGACCATTTGGTACCTAAATCAAGGGCTGAGCACCCATGCAGCTGGCAGGAGAAGGAAGGAGAGCCCACTTTGGAAGATGGTCTGACCAGCATTAATGTGACAAAAGCTTTCAAAATTAACCAAACATTTATTGAATTCCTATGACTGCAAAGTGTTGATTCTTTGGGGAATTAAGGGATAGATAAGGAAGGTCCCTGTCCACAGAGAGCTTTTAGTCTACCCTAAGAATCAATTTGGAATCCTGAAAACTATGATATAAAGCAGAAGGCTGCACCAGTGTCAGCGTGAGTGAGGAGCCGGTGGAGATCAGGAAGGTTCCATAGAGTGAGCTGTCCTGGGAGCCTGCAGGAGGCTGAGTAGGATTCTGACCCATGGAGGCTGATGTGGGGCAAGAGGTTGATATTCTCAGTAGCAAAAAACTGTAGGCAGAAGCTAAGGCAGAAAACTTCAGGCCAACGTTGGAAAACTATAAATAACCCCTTTGAGCAGAAAACAGCCTTGAAGTTAGAGGGCAGGCAGGAGGTCAGAGCGATGGGTGGTGGGCAGATTAAGGCCTTCCTCTGGTCTGTGCCACAGATCTTCCAAAACACCCAGCTTGGTGCTTGACAGTTTCATTGAAGAAAAATGTGACCACCGGCAGCCACAAGCCAAGAAGACCTTGATCCCAAAATGCCAGCTCTGCTGCTCTCAGAAGTGCTGATCTCTCAGACTGCCTACCTCCTACCTCTGACTCAGTTAGTGACTCTGCTGTTACTCAGAATGGGAAGGATGCCAGAAAGAAGGATAGGCACAGAAGAACATAGCCAATAAATGAGCACTGCTCCTCTACAGCCTGCCACCTTCATGCAGCTTCCAAAGAGCCCTGTGTGTTTGGGGACGTACATTAGGGTCGCTTTTTATACAAGGAAGAAAAAGTTGCCCCAACACATCAAGAAATTTAACAAAGAGAGAGAAACCAAGATGGTAGCACAGGAGAACATCTAAACTGCTGCCTGGCACAACAATTTCAAAACTACAGCTAAAAGACAAAACGGATATCATCCAGAACCACGGGGATGCTGGCTGAGTGGAAATTCTACAACTAGAAGGAAAGAGAGGGGCCCATGGAGACTCAGTGGAGCTGCAAAGAGCTGAGGTATGGAGACACGCGTGGAGAGGACGGGTGGCTGAGGGCCTGGCTTCTCGTCAACCCTGCCCTATGAGGCCCCTGGGTCTCAGTGTCCTTTGGTAATCGCTGCAGTCCTCACAGTGCACACTTGTGCATGCGCCTCCAGACCTCTGCCTTTTGCAGCTCCCATGAGCTTTCTCTAGCAAGAGGGAGACAGAAACTCTCGACTGCACTGAACCCCAGTTCCAACCGCACTGACCCAGTTCTGGGCGAGACCCTGGGGTCCCAGACTCATAAAAGGGGTCTGGACTGTCAGAAAAAGAGAGAAGTGCACGGAAACTTAGGGGAGCCGCGAAAGGCAGAGGTCTGGAGGTGCGTGTGTGCAAGTGTGCGCAGAGAGGACTGACTGCTGAGTGTGCCGCTGGCTTTCTCTAGTGGGAGAAAGACAGAACTTCCTGACTACACTGAACTCCAGTTCCAACTGCACTGAACCCCAGTTTCAGGCAAGACCCTGGGGACCCAGACTCGTATGGGGGGAGTCTGGACTGTAAGGAAAAGAGAGTGTGCCAGAGAGGACTGTAGCAACTACCGAGGGACACTGTGACCCAGGGGCCTCATAGGGCAGGGCTGATGGGAAACCAAGGCTGTCTGCTCAGCCCTGAGACTCCATCCCATCCAAGCTGAGCACAGAGACTTTTGCAATTTTACAAGTTTTGTCTCATAGGCTGTCTCCAGCACAGAAGCTCTCCCAGCATAGACAGAGCAGATTCTTATACCAATTGGCCTAGAGGTCAATTCCCCCCAGCAATACCATCAACAATCAAGGTTTAATTACAACAAGACTGTACACACAGTCCACAAAGGGGTGTACCAAGAGTGTCCACCTCAGGTAACTGGGGAGGCTGAGCCACTGAGCCATATTGGACACTTGCCACACAAAGCTACTCAACCAACTCAGGAAAGCAGCAAAAATGCAGTAACAAAGAAACAGATCACAAATGAAAGAAATGGAGGAAAACAAAAGACGATATAGAGTTCAAAACCACAGTTATAAGGTTTTTCAAGAATTTCCTAGAAAAGATGGATAAATTTAGTGGGATCCTCAAGAATATGAAAAAGGACCAACTAGAAATTAAACATACACTGACTGAAATAAAAAATATTATGCAGAAACCTCACAGCAGACTAGAGGAATGCAAAAATCAAGTCAAAGATTTGAAATACAAAGCAGCAAAAAACACTCAACCAGAAAGGCAAAAAGAAAAAAGAATCCAAAAATTTGAAAATAGTATAAGGAGCCTTTGGGACAACATCAAGCTTACCAACATCTGAATTATGGGGGTGCCAGAAGAAGAGAGAGAGCAAGATACTGAAAACTTATTTGAAGAAATAATGACTGAAAACTTCCCCCACCTGGCTAAAGAAATAGACTTACAAGTCCAAGAAGTGCACAGAACTCCAAAAAGGAATCCAAAGAGGACCGCACCAAGACACATCATAATTAAAATGCCAAGAGCAAAAGACAAAGAGAGAATATTAAAAGCAGCAAGAAAAAAATTGTTAATTACCTGCAAGAGAGCACCCATTCGACTGTCAGCTGATTTCCCAACAGAAATTATGCAGGCCAGATAGGAGTGGCAAGAGATATTCAAAGTGATGAATAGCAAGAACCTACAACCAAGATTACTCTACCCATCAAAGCTATCAGAATTGAAGGGCGGATAAAGAGTTTTGCAGATAAGAAAATGCTACAGGAGTTCATCACCACCAAACCAGTATTATATGAAATGCTGAAAGGCATTCTTTATGAAGAGGAAGAAGAAGAAAAAGGTAAAGATAAAAATTATGAACAACAAATACATATTTAACAAGTGAATCTAAAAATCAAGTGAATAAAAATCTGATGAACAGAATAAACTGGTGAATATAATAGAATCAGGGGCATAGAAAGGGAGTGGACTGACAATTCCCAGGGAGAAAGGCATGAGGGGGGGTGCAGGAAGACACTGGATAAAAATCGTACACTTATGGATGAGGACAATGTGGGGAGGTAAGGGCAGAGGGTGGTGTGGAAACCAGGTGGAGGGGAGCAATGAGGGGAAAAAAGAGGAACAATTGTAATAATCTGAACAATAAAGATATAATAAATTAAAAAAACACACGAAATTTAACAAAGAAATAACCAAATGAAGAATTTCTGAGCCTGCTGGGTAACAAGAGGTCATCCACAAAGGCAACTCTAAATTTAAAATATCATGGTCTTCATGCAATAGGGTTAATATTCCCTGGGTGGAATTTTCCACCTTTGCATATCTTCCATTTTTTTTCCTGCTTGAATTTCAATTAACCGCAACTTAATAAAGCCTTTTATAGCCACCAGAAACACTTACAGTAATCAAAGTTTTTAAAATAAAAAATGTATAGTGCTACTATGCTGTAAGCATTCACAGGATCCATGATAAGTTCAGTAAAACCCCATGATAATGCAATCATCAAAAATATCATTTTAGAGCCCTGACATATGTCGCCAGTTTGGTTCAAATAAACTCATATACATATAACTAAAGGCCTGGTGCATGGATTCATGCACTGGTGGTTTCCCTCAGCCTGACCCCCACAGGTCAGGCTGAAATTGGCTCTTTGATATCTTCCAAGGCATTCCGGATTATAAGAGTGCAGTTCTTGGGTAATGCACCCTGGAATTGGGATCCCTCCTGTCTGATTCCAGGTGCGTAATCTAAGAACCGCAGCTGCTAAATCACTGCAGATCAGCAGCTCCTGCATTGAGCATCTGCTCCCTGGTGGTCAGTGCATCTCATAGCTTCCGGTCAGCCAGTTGCTTAGGCTTTTATATATACAGATTTTAGATATAATGCAGAATTGGCAACTTGCTCTCATTCTTTGTCTAATCCCTATTTGAGAACAGGAAAGGAACAGGAATTGGGGGGGGGATTAAAGTTCTATACTAGGGGTGCAGATAGGGGTCTTGTAGTGGAGGCCAAAGCTGTGAAAAGAAAGGCATGCAAACTTGTTTTAGAAAGAAAAAAGGGTGAGTTTCTGATTCTCAGTATTCTCTGAGCTGAATTGTTGAATCTGGCCAAATAACTGGGATGTTTCTGCAATCACTTGATGCTATCTATACTGCTGACTCTGGACTGAGAATTGCTTCCAATATTTAAATTGGAGCCAACCCCCCACCACCAGGTGGCACCAAGTCACAACTGTGTCCAGCATGAATTTAGGTAGGGCAGCTGGATTCCCAGAATTCCCCAGCAGCTGGCTCCACAGACCCACACTGGTCATTTTGTTGTTAATCTTACAGAAAATTGGGAACTGACATTTCACATGACTGAATTCTTATCCAAGTACAGTAGGGTTTTACTGTATTACTTTACGAAACCAATAGGACAAGTGCTCTATTAGTAAAGACCAAAAGAGATTAAATTAGACATTGTGCTATTTGTTTATATAAAAAGCTAATTTAATCCCTTCAACAACCTATGATGTATAGGTTGAATAATATGAAACTCCATTTTTATAGGTCAAAAATGGTCAGTTATTGACATTTTCACATAGTTCAAGCTAATAGTTATTACTAACTATTCCTCGGGTGCTAAATTCTATATATGTCACAGCTTGAGCTCATTAATTGTATTATTCAAAATTTCAACATGTGCACCTATGTCTGCTTCATCTATCAATTTCTGAAAGATGTGGTCAAGCTCAGAGAGGACTGACTGCTGAATTCATGGGCAGCTGAGTGCACAGCTGGCTTTCTAAAGCGGGAGAGAGATGGAAGTTCCCAACTGCGCTGAACTTCAGTTCCAGTTAAGTATCTGGGAACCCAGACTCATTTGGGGAGAAACTGTACTGTTTGGCAGCGAGCGAAACTCGAGGGCAGCTTTCTCTCAGAGGTGCTTGCAGCGATTACCGAGGGACACTGGGACCCAGGGGCCTTATAGGGTAGGGCTGACAGGAAGCCAAGGCTGTCTACTCAGCCCTGAAACTCCACCCCATCCAAGCTGAGCACAAAGACTTTTGCAATATTACAAGTCTTGCCTCATAAGAGTGTCTCCAGTACAGAAGTTCTCCCAGCATAGACAGAGCTGATCCTCACAGCCAATTGGCCTGGAGGTCAATTCCTTCCAGTGATACCAACAACAATCAAGATTTAACTAGAACTAGGCTGAGCACATAGTCCACAAAGGGGTGTACCAAGAGTGTCCACCTCAGGTAACTGGGGAGGCAGAACTACGTGCCATATAGGACACCTACCACACAAAGCTACTCTACCAACTCAGGGAAGCAGTGAAATTCAGAAACAAAAAAACAGATCACAAATGAAAGAATGGAGGAAAGCAAATGACTGGATACAGAGTTCAAAACCACAGTTATAAGGTTTTTCAAGAATTTCCTAGAAAAGATAGATAAATTTAGTGAGACCCTCAAGCGTATGAAAAAAGACCAACTAGAAATTAAACATACACTGACTGAAATAAAAAATATTACACAGAGACCTCACAGCAGACTAGAGAAATGCAAGAATCAAGTCAAAGATTTGAAATACAAAGCAGCAAAAAACACTGAATCGGAAAAGCAAAAAGAAAAAAGAATCCAAAAATATTAAGGTAGTGTAAAGAACCTTTGGGACAACCTCAAGCATACCAACATCGAATTTTGGGCATGCCAGAAGAAGAGAGAGAGCAAGATACTGAAAATCTATTTGAAGAAATAATGACTGAAAACTCCGCTCCCCTGGTGAAAGAAATAGACTTACAAGTCCAAGAAGCACATAGAACCAACCCCAAAAAGGATTCCAAAGGGGAGCACACCAAGACACATCATAATTAAAATGCCAAAAGCAAAAGACAAAGAGAGAATATTAAAAGCAGCAGGAGAAAAACCGTTAATTACCTACAAGAGAGCACCCATATGATTGTCAGCTGATTTCCCAACAGAAATTATTCAGGCCAGATGGGAGTGGCAAGAAATATTCAAAGTGATGAATAGCAAGAACGTACAACCAAGATTACTCAACCACCAAAGCTATCATTCAGAATTGAAGGTCAGATAAAGAGTTTCACAGAGAAGAAAAAGCTAAAGGAGTTCATCACCACCAAACCAGTATTATATGAAATGCTGAAAGGTAGTCTTTATGAAGAGGAAGAAGAAGAAAAAGGTAAAGATAAAAATTATGAACAACAAATACATATCTATCAACAAGTGAATCTAAAAATCAAATCAATAAAAAATCTGATGAACAGAATAAACTGGTGAATATAATAGAATCAGGAGCATAGAGCGGGAGTGGACTGACAATCCCCGAGGGAAAGGGGTGGGAGGGCCTGCTGGAAGAGACTGGACAAAAATCGTACACCTATGGATGAGGACAATGAGGGGGTGTTTAAGGACAGAGGGTGGGGTGGGAACTTGGTGGAGAGGAGCTATGGGGGAAAAAAAGAGGAACAATTCTAATAATCTGAAGAATAAAGATTTATTAAATTAAAAAATAAATAAATAGAAGCCTCTTAAAAAAAAAAGATGTGGTCAAAACCTTTTAACTATAACTTGATTTATTTCTTCCTGCATTTTTTTTCAGTTGTTCCTTTGTATATTTTGAGGTCCTATTCTTAGGCTCATACAAGTGTTTGATGGTTATATCTTTTTGCTCTATTGTTTCTTTTATCAGAATATAACACCTTTTCTTTGTCCTCGCCGCCCCCCCACACACACACCTTTTTGCCTTATTCTATATTGTCAGATATTAAGATACCTCCCATTTTTATTTTGGTTCATATTTTTTTCATTTTTTATTTTCAACATTTCTGTGTCTTTTTTATTTAAGTTATTCTTTTAGACAAGTTATTATTGGATCTTGCCCTTTTTTTTTTAATCCTCACCCAAGCTATTTTTTTCATTGATTTTTAGAGAGAGTGGAAGGGAGAAGGAGAGACAGAGAGAAACACTGATGTGAGAGAGACACATCGATTGATTGCCTCCAGCATGCTCCAGACCAGGGCCAGGAGCCTGCAACCCAGGTACATGACCTTGACTGGAATCGAACTTGGGACCCTTCAGTCTGCAGGCTGACGCTCTTTCCACTGAGCCAAACCAGCTATGGATGGATCTTGCTTTTTAACTCAACCTGAGATTCTGTCTTTTTATTGGTGAATTTAATTAATTTATATTTATTATCATTCATTATGTACTTATTTCTGCCATTTTACTCTCTATATATTTTTTGAGTATACATTCTTCTTTTCCTCTTTCTGTTTTCAATTGGGTTGATTTTTTTTCCCTGGTATAAATGTTAAGTATTTCAATCTGCCTGGAATCTGTTAGTTCAGATCTCATGTTTTGCCTATTGCACATCACCAACATTAGATGTTAATGAAACCCTAGAAATTTTTCATTTACTCCAGTGGATCTAAAACTGGAGCGTGTGTGAGGATTTCTTGGAAGCTTATGGGAAATATTTATTCCTAGACCTCACTTTCAGAGATTCTGGCTTAGTAGGTCTGGATAAATGCTGATTATAAAGCAAGCCCCTAATTTGGATGCAGTGCTTCACCAACCTCACTATGCATATACAGTGGTATCTCGAGATACGAGTTTAATTTGTCCAGTAACCTTGCTCGTATATAAAGTTGCTCGTATCTCAAAGCAAATTTCCCCATTGAAATCAATTGAAATGCTGTTAATCCGTTCCAGCCCACAAAATGCCACTCCAGTTGTTCTTATTACGTGTTTTTAAATAAGAAAAATGTATTTATAAATGACAAATATTGTATAAAAACATAATAAAAGAGAATGTAAGGGAATAAACTGGTTTTATAAAGTGTATTTACCTACTTGTTACACTCTTAATGCTACACTTTATCCATAAGCTGAATGTAACTTAACTAATCTTCACTGAACTTAATTGCTACCGGTCTTTGCATTTTTGGCCGATTTAAAAAAAAAACGTGTCCAACAAGGTTTGCCTCTTCCTCCCTTTCAGAATGTTTCTGAAATGGGTGAGGCAAGTTTCATTGAACAGTTCCAATGCACGACCAGTAGCAACTTTTTCGGGGTGTTTCTTTTCCACGAAGTGTGACACCATCTCCCACATTCCTAAGATCTCCTTTATCTCACTTGTAGAGATCTCCTCCACCTCTGGCTCCTCCTCGAAACCAATTTCTTGGAGAACCTCCGAATGTTGCTGAGACTGCAACTCTTGTAACTCCTCCATGGTGAGTTCCAGAGAGTGCTTCTCGATGAGCTCATTCACGTCTCTCTCATCCACCTCCAGGCCCATGGATTTTCCCAGAGACACTATCTCCTCCTCCACTGGCACCTCGGGTTTGAATCCTTTGAAGGTCCTTTCGGCTACGGCCTTAGGCCACAGCTTCTTCCATGCAGAGGTCAAAGTCCTCGTTGTAACACCCAGCCAGGCCTGATCAATAATTCTGAGGCATATCACGATGTTAAAGTGGTTCTTCTAGAACTCTCAAAGCTGAGGTTTGTGTTCTCCATCACCTCAAAGCAGCGCGGGAACAAGTACTTGATGTACAGCTTTTTAAAATTAGAAATCACCTCCTGATCCATGGGCTGCAGGATAGGAGTGGTGTTGGGAGGTAGGTACACAACCTTTATAAACTTGAACTCTTGGAGGAGTTCATCTTCGAGGTTCGGTGGGTGAGCAGGAGCATTGTTGAGGACGAGGAGGGCTTGCATGGTTAGGTTGTTTTCCTGTAGATATTTCTTAACAGAAGGGCCGAAAACCAGGTTTACCCATTCCACAAAGAACTGCCTGGTGACCCATGCCTTCGGGTTTGCCCTCCACATAACTTGCAGTTTATCTTTTAAAATCTTATGTGACTTAAAGACTCTGGGGTTTTCCCAATGGTATACAAGCAGAGGCTTGATCTTGCAGTTGCCACTCGCATTGGTGCACAGTGCTAGAGTTAGCCTATCCTTCATGGATTTGTGGCCTGGCATCACCTTCTCCTCTGTCCTTATATAAGTCATATTCGGCATCTTCTTCCAGAAAAGCCCTGTCTCGTCACAGTTGAAGACTTGCTGGGGGATATATCCTTTGGCTTCTATCAGTTCGGAAAAGTTTTGAGGTGATCCTTAGCTGCCTTCACATTCGAACTTGTTGCCTCACCATGCGTGACGATGGAGTGAATGCCGGACCTTTTCCTGAAGTTATCAAACCATCCTCTCCTGGCTTTAAATGAGTCTTCTGATGCTTCGTCCGTGGAAGTGCGCGGGGGTCTGCTCCAGCAAATCACCGTAAATTGCTCCCGCCTTCTCCCATATGATGCCCTGTGTTAATGTATCTCCTGTAAGCTGCTTCTCCGTCACCCACACCATCAGTAGATTCTCCATCTTTTCATGGCGAGAGCTATGGAGATTAGAAATTATTTTAACGCCCTTAGCTGGCATTATGCCCTTTATCGACTCCTTCTGTTTAAGCACAGTACATATCGTTGAAGTACTAGGCCCATATTGCCTCGCCAAGTCAGCCACTTGCACACCTTGCTCATATTTTTCTATGATTTCACGCTTTAATTCAATAGACATCATCCTCTTCTGAGCACTGACCTTTCCACTCGCTTTCTTTGGACCCATGGTTATAAAAAGAAATGTGATAAAGTATGTAAATGCACAAAAGATGCTTCAACAACGAGGTAAACAAGCACACTGACTGAGGCGTGGGAAACGATGAGACACTCGAGTCACGGTAAACTGGTGGGTCGTGTGCAGCCGGCCAATCCACACGGTTTACTCGTATCTCAAATGCTGCTCGTATTTCAAAGCAAAAAATCGCTCGCTCATCAGCTTGTATATCAAAAATCTCGTATGTTAGGGCACTTGTATCTCTAGGTACCACTGTACTGTTCGCATCCAGCCTCACACTTTCCAGATGGTAAGCTTTACACTTGTTCTTTGCCCTTTCAATATGCATCCCTGGGTGGCCTCCAATCATCATCTCCTTTCTGGACCTTTCTCACCTAATACTGTCCTATATGTTAAAGAAGTCTTCAGAGCTACTTTCACAACCTATACTCTCCTGATTACAGTTTGTAACCCATTGTTCCTTTACTAGCACTCTATTTTACTTGGTTGCTTCATCCATTATAAAAATGCATCTCCTTCACTGTCAACCTCTGTAACAGGTGCAGTGATATGTGCCTTCAGGCACTCAGCAGCCACTTCCCCAGGTTAGCCTGGCTGTCTCCATTTCTACAAGAAAGCAAGCAGAAATCTGGGGGACTTGCCTTATATCTCATTTAGTGGAGAAATTAGGATTCGAACCCAGATTTGTCTACTCGATTTGTTTTATCTCCTACTTTCAAAAAGAATGGGATCCTAAGAAGCCCACATGTAATAGTGGGGAAGACACAGATAATCTCAGTCTACAATCATATTTCTATATCCAACAGTGCTTTGCACATAGTAATCCAATAAATGTCAGAGAAAAGAAAGCATGAATTTATCCTGTTTTTGTTTGTTTTTACTTCTTTCTCTATTGGTGACTTTCAAGTCAGGGGAGTCACAATCTGGTAAACTAAAGAAGATGCTAAGAGGACTGCTTGGGAAACACAAATTGAAGACAAACCAGAAAGAACCTGAGTCACACAGTGAGCTTCCTTCTCAGAACAGCCACCATTAAAAGGTCATAAGAGTCCCATTATGTGAAAATGTCCATTATAAGCTAGGGCTAACTTTCATCTTGCACTCTTGAAATGCACACCTTTTATTCTCTCTAGTTGGCATTGTTAACCAAGCTATAAATAGTTCAGCTGACACACTATACACAGAAAGCATTTTTTTAAAAAAATTTATTTATTTATTTTAATAAATCTTTATTGTTCAGATTATTAAAATTGTTCCTCTTTTTTGCCCCCATATCTCCCCTCCACCTGGTTCCCACCCCACCATCTGCCCTGACCTCCCCTCCATTGTCCTCTTCCATAGGTGTATGATTTTTGTCCAGTCTCTCCCTGCACCCCCCTCACCTCTTTCCCCCTGAGAATTATCAGTCCACTCCCTGATTCTATTATATTCACCAGTTTATTATGTTCATCAGATTTTTTATTCACTTGATTTTTAGATTCCCTTATTGAGAAATATGTATTTGTTGTTCATAATTTTTTATCTTTTACCTATTTCTT
>JAAGEH010000018.1:29440706-29468967 GCA_011751065.1 Lasiurus cinereus | reverse complement strand
TTTGTTTTCCTCCATTTCTTTCATTTGTGATCTCTTCTTTAGTCTCCGCATATTTCGCTACTTCCCTGAGTTGGTAGAGTAGCTTTGTGTGCTAGCTGTACTATGTGGCCCACTAGCTCTGCCTCCCCAGTTACCTGAGGTGGACACTCTTGGTGCACCCTTTTGTGAACTGTGTGTACAGTCTGTTCTAGTTAATTCTTGATTGTTGTTGGTATCACTAGGTGGGGACTGACCTCCAAGCCAATTGATTGTGGGGATCAGCTGTGTCTGCGCATGCGGGCTTGCCTCCAGAGTGCTGCCTTCCATGTGTGCCCACGCGACCGGAACTCTGCCTTTCGGTTCCCCTGAGTTTCCATGTGCTCTAGGGACCTGTATGGGTCTCTAGAGTCTCACCCGAAACTGGGGTTCAGTGCTGTTGGACCTGGATTTCAGTGCTGTTGTGAGGTTCTGTTTTCCTCCCGCTAGAGGAGGCCAGGCATAATAAGCAGTCAGCGCTCTGTGTGTGCACTTTTATGCGCACTTTCATATGCACTTTCGCGAGCCCCCAGACTTCTGTCTTATTTGGCTCCCCTAAGTTTCTGTGCACTCCTTCCTTTTCACAACAGTCCAGACTTCCCCTATGAGTCTCACCTGGAGCTGGGGTTCAATGCAGTTGGAATTTTCCATCTCCCTCCCGCTAGAGCAGTGGTTCTCAACCTTCCTAATGCTGCGACCCTTTAAGACAGCTTCTCATGTGGTGGTGACCCTCAACCATAAAATTATTTCCGTTGCTACTTCATAACTGTAATTTTGCTACTGTTATGAACTGTAAAGTAAATATCTGATATGCAGGATGTATTTTCATTGTTACAAATTGAACATAATTAAAGCATAGGGATTAATCACAAAAACAATATGTAATTATATATTGTGAAATATTTATTTCTAATTACAAATAAATGAAATTTTGTCTTGAATCGTGGTGTAGCATGGTTAACAGTCTTCATATGACAACAGTAAACTACATTGCTACATTTTGCTACACTGAGGAGCGGTGTGTTGGTTCCTTAGACCATGGGAAATAGGTGTTTTCCAATAGTCTTAGGCGACCCCTGTGAAAGGGCCATTCGACCCTCAAAAGGGTCGCGACCCACAGGTTGAGAACCGCTGCTCTAGAGGAAGCCAGCCAGGCATTCCAGCGCCCGCTCTCTCCACGCGCGCGTCTCCGTACCTCAGCTTTTTGCAGCTCCTCTGAGTCTCCGTGAGCCCCTCTCTTTCCTTCTAGTTGTAGAATTTTCACTCAGCCAGTCCTCCTGTGGTTCTGGATGGTGTCCGTTTTGTCTTTTAGTTGTAGTTTTGAAATTGTTGTGTGAGGCAGCAGCTTAGGTGTTCACCTATGCTGCCATCTTGGTTTCTCCCCCAGAAAGCACTTTTTGATGGGCATATGCTCTGAATGGAAGAAGTGTTCAAACACAATGTTTAAGTTGGAAAAACTTTTTTTTTAGAACTAGCCATGGAGGAAGGTTGTTTATTTCCTAATCAGAGCCTTGCTTAAGAATCCAATCATAGAAAGCTTTCTAAAAACAGCAACTTACAATACTGTTCAGGTAAACAAGTGATACACCCAGTCTACAAACTTATCTGATAGTGCTGAGGGACACTGTTAAGAAAATTGAGCTGTTCCCTTTGGATTAAATATCCGCTTACTGTAATATGTGGACATGCAAAGGAAGTAACAGGACTAAGATGAAATTGGAAAGTGCGGTTCATATTTATACCACTCCTGAAGACAAAATTCACCGCATTAGGTCATTTTGTTGAAATCCTCTCTTAGAATTTGAAAATGTAAAAACCGTTTGAAAAAAAATTAACTATTGAGACAAAACAAAATATGCTATTCATTTTGATTGTTTGACCATAAAAATTATAGTTATGAATTTTTGCTGGTGTTTTATATTGCTAAATGGCAAACATTCAATAAATGTTGCTATGCAATCTGTTTTTGTCATTTACAAGATGTAGGTATAAAGACTAGGGAAGACTTTTGTAAATGACAAATGTAATATTTGTAAACATCATATTTTTATCGGCTGTTATAATTTGGTTTTCAAAAGTTTTGGCTTTTGTTGTTGTTATGCTGAAAAGCAACTATAATACATAGTTTTAATGCTGAACTACTCATCCAGATGACACTATAGGTGAGAGGGCTAGGGACAAAGTTTTTCTTCCTACACACTTGTTTTTAGGCATCTGTATTTGCCCGAGTGCCTTGATACCATCGTGAGAGTTTAGCAAGGGCTAGCTACAAATTAAGGTAATCTGTTGTACCAGCCATTGATCATACAAAGTCGATAGGCTGGACACTGGAAAGAAAAACATAAATGTGTAGATGCTTAACCAAAAAGAGACTTACTCTTTCTTCTTGTCCATCATGTATATATGTCTTTATAAAGAGATGAGAATGTTTTTTTAAAAAAATCCCAAATAAACCCCAGTATTAGGTGATGAGATAAAATTTAAACCTTTCTTAAATAGGACTTAGATCTCAATGATGCATGGAAAGACATTTCTAAAAGATTTTTTTTTCCATACTATTAGGCATTTGATTGCTGTTGACAGCTATTAGAAGGACAAAGTTACATGAAATCTAAATACCTTTGGCCTGGCAGATTTGGATGACATGATGGGTACTGCCATTTCTAGTGAATATATCATAGTATGCCTTGCATTACCTTATTGTGATAATTTATATGTAAAGCCGATAAAGTAAAAATAATCTAAGAGGAAGAGCATAACATTTGGAAAGCCAGGAATAAATAAAATCACCTTGATTTTCAGGACCATTGATTTTATTTTAAATACTCCAAAATGGTAAAATAAAGAGTAAAGCAAATAATTAGATAGTTGAACAGAGTTAGCAAATAGACTTTGGCTTGTGTGATAGCTCTGATATATTAGTGGCTGTCAGCAGTGCTGTGTTGAGGAGGATTCTGAAGTTTTATAGGAAAAGGGCTGTGAATGATGAGCAAATGCCTGTTGGGGCTGGGATGGAGACTAAGGGTAAAAGGACAGCTAGCTCAAAGCACCCAACTACAAATAAAATTTATTTCAAGTCTTACATTCTATATACAATATATATTATAGAATTAAATGCAAATCTTACACTTAATTTCATAATATATATCCTTGGAATGGATATATTTTACTTTATTTTAAAAATCATTTGTAGTTATATTACCTAACTTTAACTCTGTGGGGAAAAATTGTTAACGGTCAATGTATATGTTCGTTCTGTGGATTCCCATAGCACCTGGCAGCTGCCAGGAAGTCTCTGGACACCACTGAGAAGATTGACAGAAATAAAAATGTTTACATTTGTGCACAATTATGTAAGATTTAGAGAAGTTAAGTAACTAGCTTGTCAATGGCAGAGCTGCTACTGGAAGATCCTAAAGCCTAATTTCTTTAAAAAGCTTGTCTACAGTGGTCTCCCCTCATCTGTAATTTTTGCATCCAGCAATTTCAATTACCTACAGTTAGAAATGTAGAATGGAAAATTTAAAAAACAAACAATTCATGGTTTTACTTGTGGTCATTTTGTCATATGATGAAATCTCACACTGTCGCCCACCATCTTGCCCAGAGTGTGAATCATGCCTTTGTCCAGCACTGGTTGTATACGTTATCCCACCCCCAGGCACTTAGTGGCTGTCTAGGATCAGTGGTTGGCAAACTGCGGCTTGTGAGCCACCCTTTGCTGCTCTGTTGACTAATGAGTTTGCCAACCACTGACCTAGACTCTCGATTCCAATAATTACAGGCTATTGTTCCATGTGATTAAGTCCCTAGGTTATCAGATCAACTGTCATGATATAACAGTGTCTGTGATCCAGTAACCATTATTGTATTTAATAATGGCCACAAAGTGTAAGAATAGTGATGCTGGTAATTCCAATATGCCAAAAAGAATATGTAAATGTATTACTTTAAGTGAAAAGATATGTATGTATAGGAAAAAAAAATATATATATATAGTGTTTGATACTATTCTCAGTTTCAAGCATTCACTGGGAATCATGGAACATATTTTATATGGTTAAAGAGGGACAACTACTGTATATTACCCCAAAGACAAGTACCAGGTTTCTCTGAGTTTAAGAGGTTAGTACTAAATTACTGATCGGAGAAAAGACTTTAGAGGCCACAAAAGACCATCTTTCCTAATAATAGAGAAACATGTAAATTGACCATACCTCCGCTACACCCATAGCCAATCAGAGTGAGTATGCAAATTAACAGCCATTAAAGATGGTGATTAATTTGCATACATACCTGGGTCCCAGAAACCTCCTCAGCACCCAGATCACTCCCAGCCAGCCATCCTATGGAGGCTTTAGGCTTGGGGAACAGGGCTGAGCCTGCCATTAGAGGGATGGAGGGTGCCCACTTCCCAAGCCTACAGCCTGGGGCGGAGGCCATAGGCTTGAGAAGGGGCCGAGCCTGGATTTGGAGGAAAGGGGAAAAAAATCAATGGAAACATATCCTCAGGTGAGGATAAAAAGAAAAATAAAGAAATGTCATATCTTATGAAAGGCATATCTTGAAAATGCCTAAAGAAAATTGTCATTTTTTCATAGTGAAGGGACTGGAGTCCATGTTGATGAAAATACCCTACTGGCAGTGGTTGCAGAAGCGAGGTGATGGGGCTGGTGCCTTCCCCTCATTAGCCCGGTCACCTCCCACAAAGGGAGGACAGACTGCTCCAACAGGGAGCGGGCCTAAGCCATTAGTAGGACATCCCCTGAGGGCTCCCAGTATGTGAGAGGTGGTAGGCTTGGCTGAGGGACCCCTCCCCAGTGCACAAATTTTGTGCACCAGGCCCCTAGTAAATAATAAGTTGGCAATTTCAGTATTGCTGCTAAAAAAAAAAAAAAAAAGCATGGTTTCTCTTGGGGGCGATATAAAAGTTGTAGCAAGAGTGGTGATGATGCCGAGACCAGTTTGGCTCAGTGGATGGAGCGTCGGCTTGCGGACTGAGGGGTCCCTGGTTCGGTTCCGGTCAGGGGCATGTGCCTTGCTTGTGGGCACAGCTCCACTGTGGGGAGTGCAGGAGGCGGCTGATCGATGTCTCTCTCTCATCGATGTTTCTGACTTTCTATCTCTCTCCCTTCCTCTCTGTAAAAAATCAATAAAATATATTAAAAAAAAAAAGAGTGGTGATGATTATACAACCATGTGAAAGTAATTAATGTCATTGAATTGTAAATTACTAAAATGTCATATGTTATGCTATATATACAGATATATTTATATAGCCACAATTAATAAAAAAATCATGATTTATAGATTGAAAAATTAAGATGGCAATTATCCAAAACTTGATTTATATATTCAATGCAATCCCAATCAAAATCCCAGCATACTCTTTTGTAGAAACTGACAAACTGATCCAAAAATTTGTATGGAAATTCAAAGGACCTAGAGTAGCCAAAGCAATCTTTTTTTTTTTTTAAAGTTAATAGGGGTAAAGAAAGAGCGCTTGGAGCTTGGGAGTGAGGAAGGTAATGGTAATGTGCCTGGGGCAGGGGAGCTGAAGGTGGGGAGGAGGGGGTGGAGAAGGGGAAAGGCACAGGGTATGCTTCCTGCGGGGAAGAGCTGGCCAAAGCAAATTTGAGTGGCTCCTCCCATGGAGCATGCCCAATGGTGCTTTTCCCCACCCCTTTGCCTGTGTTTTCCTTGTCTCTCTCTTTCCCCTAAGCTCTGACGACCCCTCTTTTTCCTCTTTTACTTATTTCCTGGGTCCACGCAGTTCAGCTGGCTCACTTCTTCTACCTCTGTGACTTTCTAAATTTTTGCTTGTGAAAATAAAAATTAAAACAATTTTGAAAAAGAACTAGTATAGGTGGGGAAATCTAAGTCAGTTTGATGGATTATATCAATGTCAATATCCTGATTGTGATATTGTATTATAGTTTGACTAGAGGTCTGGTGCACAAATTCATGCATGGGTGGGTCTCTGGGCCTGGCTGGCGATCAGGGTCATCTCACCCAGTCCCAATAGGGGATGGGAAGGGACCAGGAAGGTTGACCAGCCTCTGGGGAGGGGTTGAAGGAAGGCTCTAGGGCATGTCTGGCCCTCTCCCAGTCCCAGTCAGCAGCAAGCTAACCTACCAGTTGGAGCATCTGCCCCCTAGTGGTCAGTGCACATTAGAGCGACAGGTCAAGCGGTCGACGAAACAGTTGACACTTAGCATATTACACTTTTATTATATGGGATAAGATGTTACTATTGAGGAAAAAATTTTATTTATTTATTTATTTATTTATTTTTAAATATATTTTGTTTTTTTTACAGAGAGGAAGGGAGAGGGATAGAGAGTTAAAAACATCGACGAGAGAGAAACATCTATCAGCTGCCTCCTGCATGCCCCCTACTGGGGATGTGCCTGCAACCAAGGTACATGCCCTTGACCAGAATCAAACCTGGGACCCTTCAGTCCACAGGCAGACGCTCTATCCACTGAGCCAAATCTGTTTCCACAAGGAGGAAAAATTTTTTAAAAATAAGATGTTACTAAGTAGGAGGACTATGAAAGGAACATGGAATCTCTCTGTATTATTTCTATTTATTTATTTATTATTTTAAAAATTATTTATTTGCCGAGACCGGTTTGGCTCAGTGGATAGAGCATCAGCCTGTGGACTGAAAGGTCCCAGGTTCGATTCCAGTCGGGGGCATGTACCTTGCTTGTGGGCACATCTCCAGTGTGGGGTGTGCAGGAGGCGGCTGATTGATGTCTCTCTCTCATCGATATTTCTGACTTTCTATCCCTCTCTCTTCCTCTCTGTGAAAAATCAATAAAATATATTTAAAAAAATTATTTATTGATTTTAGAGAGAGAGAAACATAGATTTGATGTTCCACTTATTTATGCATTCATTGGTTCAACCTTGTAGATGCTCTGACCAGGAATAGAACCCACAACTTTGGTAAAGGGATGATGCTCTAACCAACTGAGCTATCCAGTCAGGATCCTCTCTGTATTATTTCTTACAACTAATTATGAGACTACAATGATCTCAAAATAAAAAGTTTAATGAAAGAAAAAGAATTAAGTTGGAGAACGTACTTTCTGAATTTAAAACTTAACATAAAGCTCTATCAGTCAAGACAGTGTGGTTTCCATTTGCCTGGAAAGTTTTTTTCCATCTCGTCACTTTCATTCTGTGTGAGTCTTTTGTTCTGAGGTGAGTTTTTTATAGACAGCATGCATCAAGTTTTCTTATCCATTCAGTTACTCTATGTCTTTTGATTGGATCATTGAAGCCATTTACATTTAAGTTTATTAATGATAGGTGGTTATTTGTTGCCATTCTCATTCTTTATGTCTGTGTTTTCTTTCTATTTCTTCTTCTTACAACAGTCCCTTTAGCATATTTTGCAGTGCTGGTTTGATGGTAATAAATTCTTCTAATACAATGGGGTGAAGATAGACTCTTCAAAAAATGGTGTTGGGAAAATTGGACAGGTACATGCAACTTACATCATACACAAGAATAAACTCAAAATGGATTAAAAAAAAAGAAAAGACAAAATGGATACAAGACTTAAAGGTAAATCATGAAACCATAAAAATATAGAAGAAACCATAGGCAGCAACATCTCAAACATCTCTCATAACAATATGTTTATGGATACATCTCCTAGGGCGGAGGGAACTAAGGAGAAAATAAACAAATAGGACTATATCAAAATAAAAAGCTTCTGCATAGCAAAGGAAACCATCAACAAAATGAAAAGAGAGCCCAATGCATGGGAGAACATATTTGCCAATGATACATGTAATAAGGGGTTAATTTAAAAAATATACAAGAAACTCAACTCAACAAAAGGAAGACAATACAATTAAAAAATGGGCAAAGGACCTAAATAGACATTTCTCCAAAGTGGACATACAGAAGGCCAAGAGACATAGGTAAAACCGCTCAAAGTCACTGATCACCTGAGAGATACAAATTAAAATGACAATGGTATCAACTCACACCTGCCAGAATAGCTATCATCAACACATCAACCAACTGACCAGTGTTGTGGAGCAGTGGTTGCCAACCTTTCGGACCTCATGGACCACTAGTGGTCCGAGGACCGCTGGTTGGTGACTGCTGTTGTGGAGGATGTGGAGAGAAGGAAACCCTCGTGCACTGCTGGTGGGAATGCAGACTGGTGCAGCCACTGTGGAGAACAGCATGGAGTTTCCTCAAAAAACTAAAAATGGAACTCCCATTTGACCCAGTGATTCCACTTCTGGAAATATATCCCAAGAAACTAGAACCACCAATCAGAATATATGCATTCCTATGTTCATTGCAACACAATTTACAATAGCCCAGTGCTTATCAGCAGATGAGTGGTTAAAAATGATGTGAAACATTTACACAATGGAATACCATGCTGCTGTTAAAAAAAGAGGAAAAACTCCTGTCATTCGCAACAGCATGGATAGACCTGGAGAGCATTATGCTAAGTGAAATAAGCCAGTCAGAGAAAGGTAAGTATCACATGATCTCATTCATATGTGGAATCTAATGAGCAAAATAAATCCAAAAACATAGAAGCATGGAACAGACTCTGGAACTTCAGAGGGAAGGCAGGGTGGGAGTAAGGGTGCGTGGGTGGGGAGAGATTAACCAGGGAACTTATATGCATTTATGCATAGCCCATGGACACAGACAATAGTGTGGTGAAGGCCTGGGAGGGGCGGATGCAGGGTAGAGGGGGTCAATGGGGAAAACACACACACACACACACACACACACACACACACACACACACACATTTCAACAATAAAGATTTAAAAAAAGACAGTGTGGTGCTGACATAAGGACAGTCATAGAGATTGATGGAAAAGAATGGAGAGTCCATTCTCAAATCTTTATTTTTATGGTCAATTTGTTGTAGGGGCAGGAATGGCACCAGGTGCCTGACCAATGTGGTCAGATGTGACCTGGGTTCAGAAACCTCGGTACTTGAGTTCTGGCTAGAAAGGAAGTCGGAGCCAGGATCCATACAGTGAGAGAACATTTATTTAGAAAATCAGAGAGGTGGAAGAAGTAATTCCCAGAAGAAATGGGCTTAGGAAACAAGTTAAAGGTGTTAACGTAAAAAAACAATGAAACCTGTGAAGAATTTTTGTGAGTTTATTTGAGCCAAACTGTTGACCTAATGCCGGGAGGCAGAACCTCAACGAACTGAGATAATGCTCTGAGAATGGCAGGTTACATCTGTATTTATACATTGCAATCAAAGGAAAGGGAGGTAAGTGGGTTACAGGAACTCCATTGGTGATAGACTAGAGAGGTGGAGAAAGCAAAGGAAATTGGGGGAAAGGAGAAACCCCTGGGATTGGATAAAAAGTAAAATGATGGACACACACTTAGGTGGGTGCCGGAACAATTAACATAGCAATGGAGGACTTTGTGGTATCACAAAGGTTGTGCCCTGAGGGGTCCAGAAAAAGGAAGTTACAAGTTACCCAGACACTTCAAGGGTAAGTTATCACAGATGCAAAAAGACAGAGAGGCTCAGTTAAGGTAAAGTTGACCTTGTCAGTGAAGATACCAGCCTAGGATGTAACTACCCACCATAACTGCTTTTAATTAAAGTTTAATTTCAGCCCATCCTTTGTGGTGACTTTAGGTCTCTGAGTTTGCCAGACTGCCATGCCGACCTCCCTTGAGCTTGTCAGGTCAGCACGTGGCCCCTTTCACCCACAAAGGTACAAGACAGGAGCTAGGAGCTTGGGAGTGAGTAAGCCAATGGTACTGTGCCTGGGGCAGGGAGCGGGTGGGGGAGGAGAAAGAGAAAGGCACTAGGGTGGGGAGGAGAGCCCTCTGAGCCCTCTTCCTAAGGGTTTTAAGGGTGGAGCTGTTAGGGGAGGTCCCAGGGAAAGATCTTTATAGAATATTCAGCAGTTTTCCAGGTGTGTCCTTTCAGGGCTGTGGTTTCCACTATTGATTGGTTGGATGCCAGGGCAGGGAGTCATTATCCAATGCAGCTGGTTCTGAGGTCAGCCATGGGTTCACTGGTCTGGTTTTGCTGCTTTTCTGGGCCTGGAGCTGAAATACAGCTGAGGCCTAAATGTTATCTTTAGGGAGGAAAGGTCAGGGGGTCCCAACCATTTATCAGAGATATGTTAGGAGAGGAAAGGTCACCCTGGAGGTGAGGTCCCACCCTACCTTGTGTCCTTTGCTAGGCACCCCCAGCTTTCCACCCTGGTGACCTTCTGTGCCTGGCCCATGGTGCCTGCTCTGCTCATGTCTGTCTAACTGCCTTCACAAACTGATTGTCTGTGAAGTTCCCAAGGCAATTCAAAGAGGGAAAGAATAGTTTTTCAACAAGTGAATCTGAGACAATTGGACATTCACATATAAAATATTACTTCAGTCCAGTGGTTTTCTATGGTGGTGATTTTGGCCTCCCAGGGAACATTTGTCTGGGGACAGGCTTGGTTATGGCAACTGAGGACTGGGGTGCTACTCTCATTGAGGAGGCTGTATGCTGTTAAACATCTAAGGAGGCACAAGCAGGATCCCCCAGCACAGCATGATCAAGCCCAATGTGTCAGTAGGGTTGAGGATAAGAAACCCTGGTTTAAAACACCATACACAGCAGGTTTGGCTCAGTGGATAGAGCGTTGGCCTGCAGACTGAAGGGCCTCAGGTTCGGTTCAGGTCAAGGGCATGTATCTTGGTTGTGGGCACATCCCCAGTAGGGGGCATGCAGGAGGCAGCTGATCGATGTCTCTTTCTCATCAATGTTTCTCTCTATCCCTTTCCCTTCCTCTCTGTAAAAAATGAATAAAATATTAAAAAAAAACACACCATACACAAAAAGTAACTCAAAATAGATTACAGACTTAAATGTCAGAGCTAAAGCTAGAAAACTTTTAGAAAAGAACATTCAAAAATTTTTCTGTGACTTGGGTTAGGCAAAGAGGCAAAGATTTCTTAGATAGAACACTAAAAGCATGATCTATGAGGGGGAAAAAAAAGATTAAATAGGACCTCATCACAATTAAAGACTTTTACATTTCAAAACACCATTATGAAAATGCAGTTAAACAACAGATTGAGAGCAAATGTTTGCATACCATACATCTTAGAAGATATAAAGGACTTGTGTCCACACCACATAAAGAATGATTACGATGCAATAAGAAAAACCCATACAGGGTAGTAAGCCAGGACAGGTGGAATAGGGAAACTGAGACAGATAAATGGTTAAGCACTAAATCCCCTCGTCCTATCTTCCTTAACCAAGGACACTGAAGAGTACTAGTAAATGGTTTAGCCCATGGCTCAGTGGTTGAAGGCCGAACTATGAGCCTGGAGGTCACAGTTTGATTCCCGGGTTGTCGGCTTGATCCCCAGTAGGGGGTGTGCAGGAGGCAGCCGATCCATGATTTTCTCTTATCATCGATGTTTCTATCTCTTTCTCCCTCTCTCTGAAATAAATAAAAACATAGATATAAAAAAAGGAGTAAATGATTTACACTTCTCAACCAGAGGGTAAATAGCTTAAAGTTTTAAACAATCCTACTTAAGAAGACAGATAGCAGAAATCCAATTAGTGCCATTTGCCAACGATATAATAGGACAGATGAAGTTAAGTAAGTCTCATGTTCCCTCATCAGCATAAAGCTGATGAATATCCTACTGGATCCATCTCTAAATGCCCCGCCTTTAAAAAAAAAACAAAACCCTCAAAACAAAGGACCTAGGACATACTCTCCCTCTTGGGAGCAGGCCAGAGCCTTTCCCGTCTCCCTCCTCTTCTCTCACATGTATGCATCTCCTAAACTGTAAGGGACCCCCCAAAACTTGCAACTAGGGGAGCAATGAGCAGAGGGAGCTTGTCTGGGCTAACTCCCTGGACCTGCCCCCAAGACCCCCTTCTGACTCCCCAGTGAGCTGACAGCAGCCCTGCCTTGGCTCACTTTCCTATAATGTTTCTAGAGAAGGGCTTCTACCTTAGCACTTCCTTGTTTCACTGCCCCCAGCTTTAATAAGTGTATTCTCAAAATCGCCTGGACATGTATTGTGAAATCCTTCCTGCATGAAACTCACACATGACATGCCTGAGGCAGCTCCCTGTCCAGTAACAAATCAACCCAATTAAGAAACAGTCAAAAGATTTCAACAGACACTTCATCAAAGAGGATATACACTGAGTAGCCAGATTATTATGATTTCTGAATGCATAATAATCTGGCCACTCAGTTTGTGTGTGAATGTGTGTGTGTGTGTGTATTCAGGCCTGGTGCATGAATTCATGCATGGGTGGAGTCTGGACATCCTGGCCAGGGGGAAGGGACATGGGCGGTTGGCTGGCCTGCCTGCTGGTGAACTCCTGATCCAGGGGACAATGTGCCTATTAGCCTTTTATTATATAGGACATACACTGAGTGGCCAGATTATTATGCATTCAGATATCATAATAATTTGGCCACTCAGTGTATAACTGGTTAATATGCTCCTGAGAAGGTGCTGAACATCATTACTCATCAGGGAAATGCAATGAGATACTATCTCATTCCTACTAGAATAGCTATAAAAAGAGAATACAAGGGGTGGGCAAGGATGTGAAGAAATTGGAACCCACACATGTTGCTGGTGGAAATGTAAAATGATACAGCTACTTTGGGCAATAGTTTGGCAATTTCTAAAAAGTTAATCATAAATTTACTATATGACTAAGCAATTTTACTTCTGGGGATCTCCTCAAGAGTAATGAACACACACACCCACATGAAGATTTGTACTTCAGTATTCAATAGCAGCATTTTTCATAATAGTAGAAACAACCCACATGTCAATCAGTTGGTAAATGGATAAACAAATGTGGTATATCCCTACAATGGAATACTACTAGTATTTAGCAATAAAAAGGAATGAAATAATGATTAATACTACAACATGGATAAACCTCAAAAACATTATGCTGATAGGAACCAGATGCAAAAGCCTAAATATTGTAAAATTCAACTAATATAAAATGTCCAGAGAAGGCAAATTTATGGAGGCCAAGAGTGGATTAGTGGCTGCCTAGGAGCGACGGTGAGAATAGGGTTGACTCAATGGGCCCAAGGGATGTTGAAAACTGAATTGTGGTGATGCTTGCAGTTTTGTAATTTTACTAAAAACCATTGAACTTTACACTTAAAACTAGGTGAAGTTAATGGTATGTAAATTATACTTTGATAAAGCTGCTTTTAAAAAAGAAGGCAATTTAAGCAATTCTAATTTTCAAAAAAAAAAAAGGATTAAAGTTAGAAGAAGCAAGGTATAGAACTGCATAACTAGGCAGCAATTAGGAAGCTCAAAATAAATTGGTATGTTCCAGGTAAAGAAGAAAGCTTAAGTTACTGTGCAATTCATAACACACAGGGAGGGCAGGCAAGGCCTAGAAAGGAAGAGGTAATGCAAATAGGAGAGTTACAATGATTAAATTAAGGCAGGAAAGGCTGCAAGCGTAGCTTAGTTCTTATGAGCATGATGTTGTTTTCTAGTTAATTTGAGAGCTTAAAAAAAGACCCCAATAAATCAAGACAATAACAAAACACAATAAAGCCCATATTATTACAGCATGAAAGATTTTATTAGACAAAAATTATTTTGTTCACCTTCTCTCAAGTTTTTATTTTTATTTATTTAAAATATATTTTATTGATTTTTTACAGAGAGAAAGGGAGAAGGATAGAGAGTTAGAAACATCAATGAGAGAGAGACATCGATCAGCTGCCTCCTGCACACCCCCTACTGGGGATGTGCCAGCAACCGGGATACATGCCCTTAACTGGAATTGAACCTGAGACCTTTCAGTCCGCAGGCCGACGCTCTATCCACTGAGCCAAACCAGTTTCGGCATTCTCTCAAGTTTTTAAAGAAGCAAAGATAGCTTCTCTTCTCTTATATGATGGTGCCCTCAGGTCTTGGCCAAAAGCAGCAGGTCTGACAATGACTAGGCCCCTTCCCTGACCTAGGAGACTGTGAACTTCAGTGGCAAAAAGGAAGTCATCAAACTGAAGTGTGTCTGGCTGAGAACTTACACTGAAGGCGAAGGGAAAATATGTAGGGTGTGAGTCCATCCTGAGCTCATCTTGCAGGAATGGGAGCCACCAGCTGAAAGATGAATCATTCAAATGGAAGAATTTTAAGGGAATTATTCCTGTTTTAATCGGCTGCTGTGGAGAACCTGCAGGGGCACTATCTTCCCAAGTCAAACACTTTCTTCGTAGCAGGTTGGGAAGTTGATTTATGAAGTATTTACTACAGACCCATTTACAACAGAGAAACTAACCAGGAATAAAAATTCAGATGCTTGCTTAGAATTTAAGCTGCTTAGCAATCATGGTTATGAAGACTACAGCACCATGGAAAAATGTTCATGATGTGTTACGTGAAAACAACAGGACTCAAAGTTGAATTTATACTATAATTACAACCTGTGAAAAACGATATGCAAAGCATATTGTTTTGAGTCCTCTTGCCACTTCCCTGGTGACACCTCTTTTTCAATCCCCTTTGGAACTATGTTATCTCCTTAATGGAGAGGCAGGACCCATTCTGAAAGAATAAAACAGTTAATTTGAGAAGGGATCCGGACTGAAGTTTGGAAAAGAGAAAGAGGTAAATGATTAGCTTGTTAGATTGCTTTGTGTTTTTAAAGAAAGTGCAAATAATTTGATTACTTATAAAGCATGATTAACAATAATGGAAACTATTAATAATAGTGGAATGACAATCATGTCCTCATAGTTAAATGGATTAGAAAGCCAAGCTCATCCATCTTTGCCTTTCTGTGCTTTGGGTGCCTTCTTCAGACTGAGCCGCAGTCATTAGAGAGTCCACAGATAAATCTGTTGTCCAGAAAGGTGATCTTAACCATCAGATTTCAGTGAGCAGACAGACAGAGAGGCAGAAAAGGATCTTCTTGAGACTAAGAACTCTAGGAAGGAGATTGAAAAGTATTTTCTGAAAAGCGAGATTTTCCTTATCAGTGATGAACTTGCTGATTAGCTAGTCTTAAGAAAAAAAAAAGTACCCTTTAGTGGCAACTTTGTTCAGTAAAGACAATTTCCCCAAAACCCACTTACCCAAAGAGATCTATATAGTAGCAACCTGCCAGGTTTTGAAAGGTGATCATATAATCACGAGTTGTTCAGATTATTTTCTGGTCACCTGAGTTCAATAGGTTGTATATGTCTTTTACCCCAATCATGAAGGTGTCACCCACATCTTGAGCCATAGCAATAACATAGTCATAGATAAGATAAGTGTCAAACATTGGGGAGTGAGACCTGGACCAGGCAAACAAGTCACTGCAATTATATGACTAGATAGACACCTTATATGAGCAAGAAAACATGAAGAGGACTCATCGGCATCATCCAGTGAAACAAAGTTTAATAAAGTTTAATAAGCATAATCCTTATCTTCTTTCACAGTAACTAATTCTGAATGGCAAATAGCTCACTATCTAATCAATATCTAATTGATAAGGCCATCCTCTGTGCATCAAGACACCTGATTTATTCAACAAGTATTCTTTGAGTTGCCACTGGTCTAGATCAGTGGTTGGCAAACTGCGGCTCGACAGCCACGTGCGGCTCGAGAGCCATGGTGTGCTGCTCTGTTGATTGTGTTTGCCGACCACTGGTCTAGGTGATGGAGCCTGGAGAATAGTAAGGAGTTAGGAAAATTCCAAGGGCGAGTAGAATGGGGAAACCGACAGTTAAATAGCAGTTTGTGTCCAATTAGAAAATCCTATCTTCCCTTAAACCAAGGACACCAGAATAAATGGTTTGTTTAAATCTTCCTACTCAGTGAGACAGATAACAGAAATCCAATTAAGTGACATTTGCTAACCACACCCAAGGACAGATAGGTTGAGTATAAATCTCATTTTGGTACATCAGCATAAAGCTTATGAATATTCTATTGATTTGTTCCTAAGACCTCCCCTAAACGC
The DNA here is from genome assembly GCA_011751065.1 of Lasiurus cinereus. NCBI lineage: Eukaryota > Metazoa > Chordata > Mammalia > Chiroptera > Vespertilionidae > Lasiurus > Lasiurus cinereus. Next base: position 29,452,958 of record JAAGEH010000018.1, on the reverse strand, counting down.
CCAGCCTTTAAAACTCCTGAAAATGAGGGTCCCAGTGCATTCTCTCCAAGAAGCATGCCTGTGCCATTCCCTTTCCCTTCTCTTCCCCGCTTTCCCCCTATCCCCCCTCCACCAGGTGTCCCCTAACTTCTAAGGGACCCCATGAGACTTGCAACCAGGGGAGCAATGGGCAGCAGCAGCTTGTCCTGGGCTAACCCTCTGAACTTGTTTCTAAGGACCCCCTTTTCTCTAACTTCTCAGTGAGTGAAAGCAACTCACAGCCTAGGCTCTACTGTTGCTTCTTCTATGCCCTTCCTTGTTTCACTGTCCTAAGGATGTTTTTACTGTGCTCAAGAAATTTTCTTTTAAAAATTAAATTTATTGGGATGACATTGGTCAACATGAACATATAAGCTGCAGGTGTGGATTTCTATGTTACAAGATCTGTATATTGTACCATGTGCCCACTACCCAGTCAATTCTTCTATCATCACATATTAAATGAATTCTTGTTTTCTACACTTTGTCTCTTGATTGAGATCTTTCCCTCAAGAAGACAGGCACCCAGGGCTCCACATTTTCTTATCTCCCCATATCTCCCCAGTAACTGAGACCTAGGAGGGAAAATGTGGGGGTGGAAGGACAGACTGGGCAAGGAAGAACTGCTATTTCAGGAACTGGGTGAAAAGAGCACAGGCATAGTCAGCAGAAGGGACCCTGAAGACTCAAGCCTAGGAACATGGAGGGAACAGGAGGCTACAGACTCAAGATTGTTGGAAAGGAGAAAGAAGTCTTATTTGGAAAGAGACGTAAAGGAGAGAGGAGGAGTACTATCTGAAAGACTCTCAGGTGGGGAGGTGGATGTGAGGGCCAGAGGTGGTCCCTCTGGAATGGGGCTAATATTCACTCCCAGAGACTGGTGATGGGATTCAAACAAGATGGAATAGTAAAGGTCCTTAATAGGGAGCCCGCACGAATCCAGTCCTTATTATAGTAACTGGTAGGGAGCAGAGTGCAGGTGAGGTCAGGGACCTGAAGTGGGTGAGGTTTGGAGGAGCTAACTGGTCTAGGGGGACCAGATGGAAGGAGGCATGATAATGGTTAATGACTGACTTCTTCCCTCTAGCAAAAAACTGGAGGTGGGAACAGTGACATAGAGGGGGTGTAGGAGGAGACAAGCTAAGGCCACAACTCTACCATTCCTTGGCCTCAAGAAGTATGATGAAGCATGTCTTGGTGCCCCAAATTTCTCCCTAGAGATTGTGTGAAATTATAAGAACTTAATGAGTTAATAAATATCCCTGAAGAAAGGGCCTGGAAAAAGACTATCAGTACTGAATACTTTGGAGTGAATAAACCAATGTATTAGGTTTAAGAAAAGCATGCCAAGATGCTGAGGAAGCGAGAACTCTGCAAGGTTCCCCAGTGGGCAGAGCAGAGCACCATCACTCAACAGTAAGGGGTTAGGAAAGGTCCCAAAGGGAGTCTGGGATTATACATCATAGAGAGGTGAGCTGGGAGTATTAGGTCACCTGTGAGGCAGTTTTGCAAGCTTTTCTGCATTCCTTCAGAGCCCCTCTTTATATATATATACTAGAAGGCCGATGCATAAAGATTCGTGAAGAATCTTCCACTGGCTATTGGCAGCGCTTTGCTCTGGCTGGAGCTGCCTTTCTGCTCTGGCCTAGAGCCACCTTTCTGCCTTCCCATGCTGCCCAGAGGCCTGGAGCAGCTGGGGTGGTGAGGAACACCTATGTTGTCACCATGGCGACATGCAAGCATCTGGCCCACCCTCAGCAGCCTGTGTATGCAAATTAACTTTCCATCTTTGTTGGGTTAATTTGCATACCCACTCCTGATTGGCTGGTGGGCATTGCGAAGATACGGTCAATTAGCATGTTAGTCTCTTTTATTAAGTAAACTAGAGGCCCAGTGCATGAAATATGTGCACAGGGATGTGTGTTGCTTAGCTCAGACTACACCCTCTCCAATCTGGGACCCCTCGAGTTGGAAGCCAGCAGTCGGACATCCCTCTCACAATCCAGGACTGCTGGCTTCCAACTGCTCACCTGCCTGCCTTCCTGATTGCCCCTAACCATTTCTGCCTGCCAGCCTGATCACTCCCTAACCACTCTTCTGCTAGCCCAATTGACCCTCACTGCTCTCCCCTGCAGGTCTGGGTCCCCCCAACTGCCCTTCCCAGCAGGCCTGATCTCCCCCAACTTTCCTCCTCTGCCCACCTGGTCACCCCTAACTGCCCTCCCCTGCAGGCTTGATCACCTCCAACTGCCCTCCCCTGCTGGCCATCTTGTGGTGGCCACCTTGTGTCCATATGGGGGCAGCCATCTTGTCTGTTGGAGTGATGGTCAATTTGAATATTACTCTTTTATTAGATAGGATAGAGAGGCCTAGTGCATGGGTGGGGGCAGGCTGGTTTGCCCTGAAGGGTATCTCGGATTAGGGTGGGGGTTCCCTTGTGGCATGGGGTGGCCTGGGCAAGGGGCCTGTGGTGGTTTGCAGGCTGGCCACACTGCTGGTGACCCAAATGGAGACTCTGATATCTGGGATTTATCTATTTTCTATAATTGAAACTTTGTAGCCTTCAGTGGAGGCCAGGGCTGGCCTCTATCAGCAGGGAAACACAAGCCTCCTGCTCACTCTGTGGCCATAGCCATCTTGGCTGGGTTAATTTGCAAACTTGCTCCTGATTGGCTGGTGGGCATGGCTTGTGGGTGTAGTGGAGGTATGGTCAATTTGCATATTACTCTTTTATTAGATAGGATATTTACTTATTGTAAGGAATCTAGAGGGAAAGGTAAGAGACATAAATGCTGAGAGAGAATCATCAGTCAGCTGCCTCCTGCACACCCCCTACTTGGGATTAAACCAGAAACCTGGGCATATGCCCTGACCAGGAATCAAACAGTGACCTTCTGGTTCATAGGTGGATGGGTGCCCAAACATCAAGCCTCTCTTTGGGTTTCACCTTGTCCTTGAGCCTCATAGTATCTTTATCTAGACCAGCGGTTCTCAACCTGTGGGTTGCGACCCCTTTGGGGGTCAAATGGCCCTTTCACAGGGGTCGCCTAAGACTATTGGAAAACACCTATTTCCCATGGTCTTAGGAACCAACACACTGCTCCTTGGTGTAGCAAAATGTAGCAATGTAGTTTACTGTTGTCATATTAAGACTGTTACCCATGCTACACTACGATTCAAGACAAAATTTCATTTATTTGTAATTAGAAATAAATATTTCACAATACGTATATAATTACATATTGTTTTTGTGATTAATCCCTATGCTTTAATTATGTTCAATTTGTAACAATGAAAATACATCCTGCATATCAGATATTTACATTACAGTTCATAACAGTAGCAAAATTACAGTTATGAAGTAGCAACGGAAATAATTTTATGGTTGGGGGTCACCACCACATGAGGAGCTGTCTTAAAGGGTCGCAGCATTAGGAAGGTTAAGAACCACTGAAGACAGTCAGAAATGTCAAACTTTTGGGAAATACGACACTGCTGGAAGGGAGTTCATACATTCTGTTGTTAACCTTACTTTATAGATGAAGAAATTGAGGATCAGAGGAAAGTGACTTGCTTACGGTGACATAGCAAACCGGCAGCTAAACCAGAATCAGAAGAGCCCTAGAATCTAGCCTTGTGTCCTTCGGCACCCGGCCATCTGCTCAATAAAACATACAGCTCGCTTAACTTCGTGTACACCCACACAACACCACGCACAGCTCCTCTGTGGAAGTTAATGATTAAAATCTGGTCTGCTCTAAAGCATCTAACCAGTTACTAATTAAGCAAATTTCTGTGAGAAAAGTCATTTCAAACAGAAAAGTGTTCTCTTAATCTAAATTCATATGCCTTCAAATTATAGTAGCATAAACTGTACAATTATAATATTTTAAGGATAGTTAAAAATATTTCATAATAGAATGCATCAACCTCTAGCTTTAGATTTTCTCCTCGTTGCAGGCCTCGTGCTAGGCCCTGGTAAAATGGTTTTGTAACTTTTTTGGGGTAGGATTTAACTTAAACAACTTCCCTTAGTGTTGGAGTGAACAAGGTAATAAAATCTGTTTGCTGTGCCCCCTGTCTCCAGATAGGGCTGTAATTACACCACATAAGGAAGAAAGGTAGCTGAATCCCACTCCACATCATTTCTGTGAACTCAGCCTCCTTGTTAACGGTGTTCTCACATTGCATGCAAACCGCAGAGATATCTCCTATGAGCCGCAGAGACAGGGTCTGGTTGCAGGACCATGAGCTGGCTTATATTCCTTGTGAAACTGATGTCTGTGGTTCAAAAACAAAAATTGACATTCTGAGGTTTAAAAAAAGTATTGCCAATGAATTCCCCCGGGCAACACACACACACACACACACACACACACACACACACACACACACACGAGAAACTTGTAAAAATTAAAAGTATTCTTTATGACAAAGTATTACAAATAAATGCATTTTACTCAAAAAGTATCTTGTTCAGCTTTTTAAAAAAGTTTCATTCTTTGAAATGTATTTAAAAAGAAATTTGATCTTTAAGAAAGAAAAACAGGCAGTTCCTACTACAACCAAGTTAACTTTTGATAACATTTTAATCTCTTCATTCAACTATTTGGCATTTTCCCCCAACAATTTTCCCCAAATCTTACAAAAACCATGAAGTGCAAAGTATATTCACACTGTGTCTATAAATACAGAGACATAAGCATAGTTTTTCTTAATCCCTGAACTGCCCTCTGGTCACTGGTCTTTGCAGCGACAGGCCCCGGGGCTGGCACTGTCAGCGTGTCCCTTGACACCTGAAGCGCCCAGCTTGCTCTGTCCTCTCTAGAAGGAAAACCACAGGCCACCGCCCTGGCGCCATCCCTGGCTCGGTCCAATCAATAAGGACTTATTTCCTGTCCATTTGCTGAGGTCACAGGAGCGAATCTCATTAATTATTTCTGCGACTGCAGCCTCAAGTGTGCTTCTGGCGTGACAAAGGAAAACGGCTTGACCTTTTTTTCTTCTAATTTTGTTTGTAGCAGTTCCAAAAAGATGGCAGTATTCATTTAGCAATGTGATAAAAGGAAGAAAAAACGATGTGTATGTTTTTAAAGTCATTAGCAAATTGAGATATGTCAGTATAAAAGCTCTCTGGATCACCTCATTCCTCAGTTTTTCCAGCTAACGAACAATAGTGTCTTTTTAATTTGGTGTCACGAAAATCTGGTCACAGCAAACACAATGTTTTCTAAAGCAGATCTGGCCTCAGAGGGAGGAAAGCTTTCCAGGGCCGCGAGTGCCTTGTTTCCATGGTAACGACACAGGTCAATAGCTGAAGTCACACCTTTGCCAGCTTTGATTGTTTCCCGCAACTGTTAAGAAACAAATGCACAGTGAAAGTCAGTTTTTAAGGTACCACAATTAAATTGGGGAGGGGAGGTGAAAAACAAAGAAGGGGACAACCATATAGATTTCTTGTGCTAGCTCATTCTTTTTATTTTTATTTTTAATATATCTTATTGATTTTTTACAGAGAGGAAGGGAGAGGGATAGAGAGCCAGAAACTTCGATGAGCTGCCTCCTGTACATCTCCTACAGGGGATGTGCCCGCAACCAAGGTACATGCTCTTAACCGGAACCGAACCTGGGACCTTTCAGTCTGCAGGCCGACGCTCTACCCACAGAGCCAAACGGGTTAGGGCCAGCTCATTCTTTTGAGGTAAAGAGGACATCATCCCCCAATGATCTCAAGGCAGTAACGTTCAGAACCTAAGGCTGCTTGCTGTCTGCCTCCAGGGGAGCACAATGGGCTCCAATGAGCCTAACTACACCTCCACTGACTCCCACCCACATCTTGCAATGTGCCCGCCTGGGGGCAGGGGGAGTGACAAGGAGAACATCTGCATTCCCAGCATTTTGCATCAGCAGCATAGTATTCTTTCTTTCTTTTTTTTTTTTTTTAACTGTAATAGATGTTTCTGTTTATTTCCCTAGTCAGATTATTATTTCTGATTTCCACACACCTGTATCAGTCTTTTCAATGAGCTCCCACAACTTCACTTAATCTCCTTCAATCTAGTCTCCATACTGCAACGGACACATTTGCAAATCTAAATGATTGCTCTTGGAAGACCAAAAATTCACTGGATCCACAAATCTCTGGATGGTGTGGCTGCTGCCTTCATTGTCAGTCTCATCCTCACTCACCCTCCATTTATTCCCTAACCCAGTGGTTGGCAAACTGCGGCTCACGAGCCACTACGCGGCTCTTCGGCCCCTTGAGTGTGGCTCTTCCACAAAACAGCAGCCTAGTATTCTCATGTGAGGAAGGCTTCATTAACATCTTAAAGATTTGGTCTGTCCACCTTCCCCTTCCCCGGATTCCATCTTTTCTTTCTCAGTGACAACCTCACATCTGCCTAACTCCCTAACCAGAAACCGGGGTTCTCCCTCATCCCTCACATCCAACCAGGCACCATGGGCAGCACCAGTGTTGTTTACCCCTGATGGCACTTTCTGGCCCCCAGCGACTGGGTGGGGCCAAGTGACAGGTTCTAGTCCCTGTGAATGATGCCATGTCCCTTTGGGCTGCAGCCTTTACTTGTATGAGTCCCTGCAGAGCTTTCCCTCGGGCACACCCATGGCCACACTGAGAGGCTCCTCAGCCTGGATCCCAGAGGGATCCGGTGAGCCACCAAAGTGCTTCTCGGACCTGAAAGGGACATGTCATACCAGCGAGAAACAGGTCTTAGTTGTTTGAAGCTACAGAGGTTATGAGGCTGTCGATAGCCATCTTGACTGATACCACCACTAAGTCCTAACTATACTGTCTCCTTTAAAGCTCTCAACTTGCTCTTTATTCCCATTGCCACTACGATAGTTCAGGCTCCCACCATCCCTCTTCTCCTACAGAGTCTACCCATCACCAGTTCTGCTCCCGCTGAGCTCCATCTGTTTCCCCCTTTCACCATGTATTTAGGAGACTACTTGTAGCTTCATCTCTGCCATCAAGCTCCCCAAATTGCACTTGGGTGGAATGCACTCAGCTAGGATGACACCCTAAGGGACTAGGTGCCACTCTGCATACTGCAGTACAGCATTATTATACAGTGTTGTATTTTAATGCTTCATTCACCCATTTATCTCTTCATTATACGTTAAGCTACTGCATAATCCAGGAAATATAAAAGAATAAAAGAAACAAGCTGTTTTATTCCTGTAATTATAAGACGAACAGAGGACCAGAGAAGCTCAGGGACTCTCCAATTATAGATGGGATAGTGGCAAAGCTAAGATGGAAAGTCAGGTTTTTCTTTTTATTAATTTTAGAGAGAGAGGAAGGAGAGAGGGTAAGAAGGGAGGGAGGAAAGGATGAAGGGGGAAGGGAGAGAGGGAGGGAGGGAGGGAGGGAGAGAGGAAGGGAGGGAGAGAGAGAGAGAGAGAGAGAGAGAGAGAGAGAGAGAGAGAGAGAAAGAAGGAAACATCAATTTGTTGTTCCACCTATTTATGCATTCATTGGCTCATTCCTGTATGTGTTTTGACTGGGCATGGAACCTGCAACTTTGACATATCAGGATGCCACTCCAACCAACTGAGGTACCTGGCCAGGGCTCAGAAGCCAGGTTTTTCTAACATCCAGTCCAACAGTACTTGATACTGTGCTCCACCAGATTCTCAGCACTCCACAGACATTTCAACCCTGCATGTGAACTTGGGGACTCTTGCAGCCTAGGGTTCCCTGGTCTCTTGCCAATCACTAAATGCATGAAGACACTAAAATGATGTTGGAGCCAAAACCGGTTTGGCTCAGTGGATAGAGCCTCGGCCTGTAGACTGAAAGGTCCCAGGTTCGATTCTGGTCAAGGGCATGTATCCTGGTTGCGGGCACATCCCCAGTAGGGGGCATGCAGGAGGCGGCTGACTGATGTCTCTCATGGATGTTTCTAACTCTCTCTCCCTCTCCCTCTCTGTAAAAAAATCAATAAAATATATTATTTTAAAAAAATAAAATGATGCTGGATATCAGAGGCAGCCAGATTCAAATCCCATTCTAGCACAGTAATCTTAGGAAAACCATTTATTTATTTATTTATTTTTTAAAAATATATTTTCATTGATTTCAGAGAGGAAGGGTTTGGGAGAGAGATATATAAACATCAATGATTAAGAGAGAATCATTATTTGGCTGTCTCCTGCATGCCCCACACTGGGGATTCCACAACCTAGGCATGTGTCTTGACCGGGAATCGAACTGTGATCTCTTGGTTCATAGGTAGATGTGCAACCACTGAGCCATGCCAGCTGGGCTTAGGGAAATCATTTAACTCCCTGAGTTCTAAATGGAGATAATATCAGTCCCATGAAGGACTGTTGGGAGGACTACATGAGCCAGCAGAGTGCTTGACAGTGCTGAAACACCACAGATGTTCACAAGGACTTTATTCTTCTTCCTTCTCAGGCTTTAGCCACTGCCCGCCTGTTTCCATCAAGTTTGTAGGAACGTAACCATGCCCATTCATTTCAGGACTGTCTGGCTGCTTTTGTGCTACAATGGCAGAATGCAGAGTTGAAGAGCTACCACAGAGACTGTATGGCCTGTAAATCCTCAAATATTTACACTTTGGCTTTGATAGAAAAAGTCTGCTGGCTCCTAGATGAAAACAGTGACTATCTTCTACTTAGATTCAACAATAGTTAGTATTTTGCCATTTTTATTCAGTCTGTGTGTGTGTGTGTTTGGAACCATTTTAAAATAAGCTAGAGGCAGTGATAAATTAGCTCTCCAGGGGAGGACAAAGCTTTATTTGTAACATGTGCAGAATTTTGTGGTATGGATACTCCCATCATTGAGTTTTAAGCTACTGAGGGTTGTGGGATTACAAAATTCTTGAATATTTAACAATAGGCTCTGAGCAGGTAGGACATGCCCTGTACATACCATGGAACGCAGGATGCTTTTAGCCCTTGTTTGGACATGTATCTCCTAAATTAAGAACACCCCCCGATATAAACCAGAATGCCATTATCACAGCTAGGAAAGTTCACAACAGTTCTCTACTACTATCTAATATCTACTCCATGTGCAAATTTTCCTATCTGACTCTAAATGTCTTTTTTAGCTTTTTAAACACCAACCTCATCAATTCTGGTTTACACATTTCATTTGTTGGCTATGACACTTTAATAATCTTTTTTCCCCTTTGGGGATATTGCTATTTTGAAAGGATTAGGCTATGTTGTACAATGTTCTACATTCTGTATTTCTCTAATTGTTCCATTTAATTTGGTACTCTATGTAGTATGCAGTTAGGCTCAACTGAATATTCAAAGGTGGCTCATATGGAATGTAACCCTACAATGAAGGGTAATTCAGATTTGGACAAGACGGCACCCAGGAGGACATCACTGAAAGTTACTCAAATCCTAAAAGAATGAATTTCTCTCACCCAATGATGATTTGACCTCCAATTAACAGCTGAATCTTTTCTGTCCACAGAGGTGGGCTCACAGGGCTTTGTATACCAAGGGACCTGATAGAGTCCAGGTATAAAATGCCCATATAACAACTCACCAGTAATCTAATCCTTTCAGGGAAGGTATTGCTCCTCACAGTCATCTGTAAACACTTCTACCACCTACACAAACGATTGGCTCAAAGGAAATCCTTCAGATGTAATTCACAGACTATAAATGAGATTCATTTTATATTATAAATTTGCATAGGCAATGGGTCTATCCTTAGAAGACAGTATTGTTCTATGCATATAAATGTTACAAAAAAAAGCACATAAGCTGGGGTTCAAACTTGATTGATCATAAAATGCAGATGCCTAGGCCCTGTTCCAGGAGACGGGAGTCAATAAGGTCTTTAAAAAATGCTTCCTAGGCCATTCCGATGATTAGCCAGATTTGTGAGTATCTCACTAGTGAGGGCATGTATTTTGAGTTACTCTATTTTAAAACTATTTTAGTTGTATCGGGTTTATATTGTTTCAGCTATACTTCCAACTGGTTGTCTTTGTTATGTTCAAATTCAATTCAACAAGCATTTGTTGGGCACCTATGTGCCCTAGGTATATGTAGGGGCTGGAGGTACAGAGAGAAACCCTGGTTCCTAGAACCACCTGAAAGAAAGCCTAGGTATATGTAGGGGCTGAAGGTACAGAGAGAAACCCTGCTTCCTAGAACCACCTGAAACAAAGGTTATTATAGAGCTGCAGGACCAGAAAGGGTTAAATAGAACACAGAGGGTCTGGATCTATGACCTTGATTCTAATAGCTAGAATAGAAAACACCACAAGTGAAAAAAAAAAAAAAAAAGATCCTTCCACTTTTGCCTTCATCCACATTTTGACTGGGCAAAGCCCAAATCAATGCAGAAACAGAACCTTCCATATTAGGATGCAGCTAGAAGAGCTAGTGTGCCCACACTGGCCCTTGTGACACACACACACACACACACACACACTGAAGGTAAATTATTAGTCTGTGTTTTATTTCCTTGATATAGCACTTTAGGGTACTACTATAATTAAATCTCTAATTCCACTGAGTAATTATATAATTGTGGCATCACCTGAAATAAATTAAGTCCAATCCCCTGCTAGAGGATCCAATTAGAGGTATTAATACAGACAAGAGGATGCAAAGTACTTAAAGTTAAGTGCACTATTACTTAACATTTGTTAAAAGGTGTTACTGAATACCTTTTTAGCAATAAATGTTGCTTTATGAGGCCCATTTGAGAAAATCATTGTTTGTATCTAAAAACCATTTGGTTCGAAAGTACAAGCCTCTGCCATGGGACCTATCATATTTTTTCCATGTATAAGATGCTATTTTTTTCTCAAATCATTAGACTGAAATGGAGGGGCGTCTTATACATGGAAGTCAACAGAGGAGGGAGCCAAGTGGATGCTTAGCTATCCATATCTTGTCAAACAGGATTCCTCCAATCATGAGCCTTATTGTTACTGACGTCAGCTGATGTCGTAATTGGAGGTGGAGAGTGCACAGATGCAACAGGGACCTGAGTGTTCTGAGCCCATGAAGATGTCAAAAAATAAAAAGATAAATACTGGCAAGTGATTGTCTTATTTTGCAAAATTCAAACTGAATGTAATCAGCTATGCAAAAGAGCATGGGAACAGAACTGCAGAGAGACAATTTGGACCTTCTTCCACTGAGTGTATGATCAGACAGTGGAGAAAACAGGAAAAACAAGTCCTTAAGATGCCTAAAAAGAAGAAGCCCTTAAGAGGAAAACCAGCAAAATGTTTAAAATATTGATTTCTTAATTTTAGGTTGAAAAAGTGGGGGGCTTTTTCTATATGGGGATATCTTATACATGGAAAAATACAGTAAGTAGCTTTAGGAGAAGTGGAGGCTGAAGTCACTTCTCTCCAATGAAACCAGAGAAAGACTTGAAGACCTAGAAGAAACCCCACGCACAGTCCTATCTTACTTCATTTTGCAGGAGATGCTGGGATGAGAGACTGCACAGGAACTTGTGAAATAGCATGGCTCTCATGTCTCACAGCCAGAGCTCTTCCACTCTACAGTACTGGAAGAGATTTGACGATAACCCCAAGTTTTCTTTCACCCAACTGAACAGAGTGCTTGGAGAAAACTGAGATGCTGACACTCGTCTGGAACACAAAATAGACCTTGTTCTGAAGAAACTAGTTAATAGAGAGTAAGGGAATATAAAAAAATACATTCAAGTTTTTTTTTTTAAATTTATTGATTGATGAGAGAGAGAGAAATTGTGATTTGCTGTTCCACTTATACATTCATTGGTTGATTCTTTTTTTTTTTTTAATATTTCATTGATTTTTTACAAAGAGAAAAGGAGATGGATAGAGAGCCAGAACATCGATGAGAGAGAGACATCGATAAGCCGCCTCCTGCATACTCCCTACTGGGGATGTGCCTGCAACCAAGATACATGCCCTTGACAGGAATAGAACCTGGGATCTTTCAGTCCCTAGGCTGACACTCTATCCACTGAGCCAAACTTGTTTCAGCAGACCATATACTTCTTAATCAAGGGGTAGAAGGGGACCATGCTTCTCTAGATATGAAGCTGGCAAAAAGATAAGGGACTTCATCTTCAAACATCTGCTAAAACTCACATTCCATAGTTGACAAATTCTTGGTGTGCCTGATATAATTTTATGTATCATCGTCTGGCACTTCTTGCTTAACTATGTCAACATACTAGTAATTGGATGGAAAGGTGATAGGAATCTG
>JAAGEH010000018.1:29272486-29440696 GCA_011751065.1 Lasiurus cinereus | reverse complement strand
AGAATGCTATCTTGGTATCAGAATCAGGTTAAGAAAGGACCATCAGGCATGGTTTTTAGATATCCAGACTATACATTAGAAAAGTGCATTGTGCCCTAACTGGTTTGGCTCAGTAGTGGCAAACACTTTGGTTGCAGACTCCTCCCTGGCCTGAGCCCTGGTCGGGGTTGGTGCAGGAGGTAACCAATCCATGTGTTTCTCTCACATCGATGTTTCTCTCTGTCTTTCCCTCTCTTTTCCACTCTCCCTAAAATAAATAGAAAAATTTATACCTTGGGTAAGGATTAACAATAACAACAAAAGAAAAGTGCATTGCAAAAGCTAATGGAAAGATTATTGTGATTCTAAGAGATTATAACTAGAAATACAAGGTGGACAAAGGTAGCCTTACAGTTATTTGTATAAAAATAATAAAATAATAATACATAATAGTAAGTAATAATATAAGAATAAAATGTGTTTTGCATACTTACTACTGTAAACCTACTTTTACCCCAACCCAATTAGTTGAAGGGTGACAAACTAAATTCCAACAATGGTCATAATTAATTATGAACAAAACCAAAATAAATGGCTGCAGATTAAGCTCTCTCAGGGCTCAGACTTGAAAGGCCCAGGCATGAGAAGAGGAGCTTCTCATCCCTTCCACTGCTGGCCTGCTGAGCACCTGCTCTGCACAAGGTACTCCTGTGGACACAGGACGCTATCCCTGATTTGAAGGAGCTGACAAAGGACAGGAACAAAGTTGTAAAAACTTGTGGGAATCCACCCATAAGCCTGTATTATCACCAGGACGCTTGTCACAGATGATTTTAAAGTTCCATTACTCATAGAAAAATATTCAGAAACAACCAACCTTGTTAGAATCTATCAGAAAAGACTGATAGATTCATGGGGAAAGAGTAATAAGGAGCTTCGAAATGTAAGCTAGTGGTTGAATAAAAACAAGCTCAAATATTTGTGAAAGATGTATTATTAAGACAAGACAAAGAGGAAATAGAACCACTAAATAATGAGTTAAAATTATAATGACTGTCAGGCCACAATGGCTCAGTGGCACATGCCTGGGTTTTGGGCTCGATCCCCAGTAGGGAGCATGCAGGAGGCAGCCAATCAATGATATTCATCATTGATTTAGCTCTCGCTTCCCTTCCTCTCTCCCTCTTGCTTCCTCTCCCTTCCTCTCCCCACCAGCAAATCTCTCACTCAATCCATCTGATGTCCCTGTCGGGCTTTCATCTTCTGGCACTTTCCCCCTCTGTCCCCCTCCTCATTCTAGAGACCTTATTTCTAGGCTGACACACATTCTCAGAGGCTTCCAGCCATCTCTGTCCGCTCTTGCATGCTTAGCCTGAGTAAGTGTCCTTCCCAGCTAACTGAAAGAATGAGAAACTTCACAGAGGAGGGCAGATGCAAATGTCCTTCAACATAGGGGAAAAAAAAAGGTGAAGACAGGTACATTCTGGAACATAGACCAGTGAATTTATGAACAATGATGGAAGATCACAGAAGAGGTATGAAAGACATGGTTTGGATTTGGATACTTATAACATCATTCCGGGGCCATACAAAATTATCAGCTTAAAAACTAGCCTGCAGAAACCATGATGGTGGCATAGGTAAACACCTAAACTGCTGCCTCGCACAACAATTTCAAAACTACAACTAAAAGACAGAATGGACATTATCCAGAACCACAGGAAAGTTGGCTGAGTGGAAATTCTACAACTAGAAGGAAAGAGTGGGGCTCATGGAGACTCAGAGGAGCTGGAAAAAGCTGAGGTTCGGAGACACACGCCTGGAGAGAGTGGGCGGCAGAGTGCCTGGCTGGCTTCCTCTGGCGGGAGGAAGATGGAGACTCCCAACTGCACTGAACCCCTTATCCTACTGCATTGAACCCTAGCTCCGGGCGAGACTCATATGGGGGGAGTCTGGACTGTGAAAAAGGAGGAGTGCATGGAAACTTAGGAGAGCTGCGAAAGAGCAGAGGTCTGGGGGTGTGCACACCACTGTGTGCAGAAGACAGACTGCTGATTGTGCCCTGGGCTTTCTCTAGTAGGCAGGAGACAGAGCCTCCCAACTGCACCACTTCTAACTGCACTGAACCCCAGTTTTGGGTGAGACTCTGGGGACCCAGACTCATATGGGTCCTGGAGCACAAGGGAACCAGAAAGGCAGAAATCTAGAGGCACGAGTGTGTGCGCGCACAGAGACTGCTCCAGCAATTAACAAGAGACACTTGACACCCAATGGCTGCGTAGGGCAGGGCTGACTGGAAGCCAAAGTGGTCTGCTAAGCCCTGAGACTCCACCCCATCTAAGCTCAACAGAGAGGCTTTTGCAGTTTTGCAAGTCTTGTATCATAAGGCTGATTCTAACACAGAAGTTCTCCTGGCAGAGTGAAAATGTGCTAAGGCACAGATCACAAACAAAAGAAAGGGAGGAAACCACACAACTGGATTTAGAGTTCAAAACCACGGTTATAAGGTTTTTCAAGAATTTCCTAGAAAAGATGGATAAATTTAGCAAGACCCAAGAGGAGATGAAAAAGGACCAACTAGAAATTAAACATACACTGACTGAAATAAAAAATATTATACAGAGACCTAATAGCAGACTAAAGGAATGCAAGGATCAAGTCAAAGATTTGAAATACACAGAAGCAGAAAACACTCAATTGGAAAAGCAAGAAGAAAAAAGAATCTAAAAATGTGAAGATAATGTAAGGAGCCTCTGGGACAGCTTCAAGTGTACCAATATCAGAATTGTGTGGGTGCCAGAAGAAGAGAGAGGGCAAGATACTGAAAACCTATTTGAAGAAACAATGACTGAAAACTTCCCACATCTGGTGAAAGAAATAGACTTACAAGTCCAGGAAGCACATAGAACCCCAAATAAAAGGAATCCAAAGAGGACCACACCAAGGCACATCATAATTAAAATAACAAGAGTAAAAGACAAAGAGAGAATATTAAAAGCAGCAAGAGAAAAACAGTTAATTACCTACAAGGGAGCACCCATTCGATTGTCACCTGATTTCTCAACAGAAACTATGCAGGCCAGATGGGAGTGGCAAGAAATATTCAAAGTAATGAATAGTAAGAACCTACAACCAAGATTACTGTATCCAGCAAAGCTATCATTTAGAATTTGAATGTCAGATAAAGAGCGTCACAGATAAAAGAAAATGAAAGGAGTTTATCACCACAAAGCCAATATTATATGAAATGATGTAAGGTACTCTTTAAGAAGAAAAAGGTAAAGATAGAAATTAAGGACAACAAATGCATATCTATCAACAAATGAATCTAAAAATCAAGTGAATTAAAAAACTGATGAAAAAGCCTAAACCGGTTTGGGTCAGTGGATAGAGTGTTGGCCTGTGGACTGAAAAGTCCCAGGTTTGATTTTGATCAAGGGCATGTATCTTGGTGCAGGCACATCCCCAGTGGGGGACGTGCAAGAGGCAGCTGATCGATGTTTCTCTCTTACTGATGTTTTTAATCTCTATCCTCCTTTCCTCTCTGTAAAAACTCGGTAAAATATATTAAAAAAAAAAAGAAGAAAAAGAAATATTCAAAGTGATGAATAGCAAGAACCTACAACCAAGATTACTCTACACAGGATGGAAAAAGAGCTTCACAGATAAGAAAAAAGCTACAGGAGTTTATCAACATCAAACCAGTATAATATGAAATGCTGAAAGTTACTCTTTAAGAAGAGGAAGAAGAATAAGGTAAAGATAAAAATTATGAACAAGAAATACATATCTATCAATAAGTGAATCTAAAAATTAAGTGAATTAAAAATTTGATCAACAGAATAAACTGGTGAATATAATAGAATCAGGAGCATAGAAAGGAAGTGGACTGACAATTCTCAGGAAGAAAGGGGTGAGGGGGGTGCAGGGAGAGACTGGACAAAAATCGTACACCTATGCATGAGGACAATGTGGGGGAAGGTAAGGGTAGAGGGAGGGGAGGGAGCCAGGTGGAAGGGAACTATGGGGGGAAAAAGAGGAACAAATGTAATAATCTGAACAATAAAGACTTATTAAAAAATAAATAAAGAGATGGTTTGTGGGTTCCAGAAAAAAGGCAGTGGTGACCAGACAGGTCACAACAGACAA
The DNA here is from genome assembly GCA_011751065.1 of Lasiurus cinereus. Classification (NCBI taxonomy): domain Eukaryota; kingdom Metazoa; phylum Chordata; class Mammalia; order Chiroptera; family Vespertilionidae; genus Lasiurus; species Lasiurus cinereus. The sequence goes on along the minus strand of JAAGEH010000018.1, from coordinate 29,436,568 downwards.
GTCAGTCATGACAAAACACTCTCATTTTCCTTTTTTTTTTTTTTTTTTTTGCCGGTTCCTATCGAATTCACTACGCCCTTAAACTGCTCAAGGCCATGGCCCCTTTCTCTACCGCCACACTCACCGCGGTTCACTTAAGGTGCGGGTCTGCCTCACTGAAGGAGCGCTGGGGCTTACAGGGCCAGCAGAGGAAATGCGGGGGGGGGGCCTGGGTAGCAGAGCCTACAGGATCTCCAACGTCTCCCGAGGGCATTTCAACCTCAGCTCAAGGCTGGGAGGGTAAAAACCCCGGAAAACCCGACTCCGACCGAGCGTGGCGCCGTGTCGCTCTCGGTTAAAAGGGTCGAAGGCAGAGAGCTGTAGGCCCCAGTTATGCGCAAGCAACTGCTCTGGCGCTGCAGCCTGACCCCCGTCTCATTTTCCTTTGGATGTGATCACTTGGCTATTAGTTTGAGAAACAGTGGAGATCAAGTATATTCAGATTTTGGAACTTTAATCCTTCATGGATAAGACAGAGAAATGGGGTCTGGTATTATGGATTTGAATATGTAAAACAACTATTCCTAGAAAGTGGTTAGTAGGGAGCAGAAAAGTGGTTATCCACAGCTGGCTTTGAATATGGAGGAGGCCCTAGAATAGAAACCAGGACATCAGTCCTACACCCAAAAGAACTGAATTATGCTACCCCAAGTTCTAGAAGAGAAATGTTGCTCACAGCCCACACGACAGTACCTGAGCCCTAAACTCATGAGGATCCAGATAAGTCATGCCAGATCCCTCCCGAAAATTCTGTGAGATAAATGCTATTGTTCTAAACCCCTAAAAAGAAAAGTGATTTCTAGTGTTGTGCTATAGGACTCAATATTTACTTTCCCTTATCAATTCTATGCATTGCTTGGATGAAGATGGAGAAGAAATGCATATTACATTATAATTTTCAGATGTCATACAGTGAAGAGAGAGCGCTAACACGTGGAGAGCTACAAAATGTTAATGGTTTTGACATGTTGAACAATAGACTGATACTAGCCAGATGAAATATAACAGGAATAACTGTATAGTTGTGCATTTAGATTTTAAAAAGTAATTGAAGTGTAAGCTCAGTTTGGCAGTGACTCACTAAAAAATGCTGGAATCTGTGATAACCACACACCTTACATAATTTAAGACTATAATGTAGATTTTTAAAAAGAATAGTTTATTGCTTTTTAGAGAGAGAGGAAAATAGAGAGAGAGAGAAACATCAATGAGAGAGTGCAATATCAATGAGCTGCCTCCTGTACACCCCCACTAACTACTGAGCCTGCAATCCAGGCATGTACCCTTGACCTCCAGGAATTCAACCAGCAACTTTTGAGTGCATAGGATGACATGCAACTGAGTCACACCAGCCAGAGCTATAATGAGGATTCAATAAAAGCAAATGCAAACTTTGGCAGCATCAATAGGTGTACATCTCCAAAACACAGGCAGGAACGGTCACGGCACACTCTGATGGCCAACTCATTCAGAAAACTGTATTTAGGTCTGGGTGCTGCTGCCATGTGTGAGAGGGGCATTCAAGATAGACTGGGACCAGTATGAGTATGAAGAAGCATTTCGCAACACGTCATCTTAGGAAATGTTTAACCTGGAGGAAAAGATTAAGGGAAATTATGAATGCTATCCTCAAATACCTAAAGCAATTAATTAAATGGAAGAAGGAGCAGTCCTGTTCTACTGGTCTATACTTCAGGGGACCAACCAAAGAGATGAGGTGAAATTCTGGGAAGCAGATATCAACGACAAATAAGAAACAGCTTTCAAATGACTAGAGCTGACCCGAACAACAGAATAATTATTTTTGACAAGTTGTGAACTCCTCTCTACAAATGAAAGCCCTCAGTGACTGGATGACCAAGTCAGAGAAACTATGACTGAAACTCACCAGGTGTGGGAGGTGGGACAATGCTGCTTCCAAAGTCCCATCCCAACTCCAACATTTCAGATGCCAGCACTTCAATGGAATGGCAGGATGGTGCAACAGAAAAAGCAACAATAAAACCTTCCTCTAATATGATAAAATGTGAAATGTATTGCAAACAACATAATAAAGCACTTTTGACAGAGTAACAAATTATTTGCAAGAATATATAGGAAAAAAATTCTACCAATCTTAACTAAATATCTTACTTTGGCAAAGACAGGAGACAGAAAAGAGAGAATTCTTAGTTATTTTCTCAATGACATGAATTCACATGCAAAACAATAAGAATTATACTAAACTGAAGCTTGAGAAGCAATCAGTGCTTTATGTTTTCCAAAGAAAAACTTAATGATTTATAATAATCACAGCTTTATCCATATTCTGACTTCAAGTTAATTTTTAATTTTGGTATTACATGCCAACGAGGAACTTAATTCTACACATTGAAATTCAAATAGCAAAACTAGGATCAGTTTGGCCAGTGTGGCTCAGTTAGTTGGAGCATCGTCTCGTACACCAAAAGGTTTCGGGTTCAATTCCCGGTAGGGCATGTGCGGGAGGCAACCAATGCATGTTTCACTTTTACATCTCTGTCTCTCTCTCTCCCTCCCTTCTTCTCTAAAATCAATAAAAAAGGATGTCCTCAGGTGAGGATTAAAAATGTAAATAAATAAAAATAAAATGTTAACAAACAAACCTGGAACCATGAAACTTTTTAGTAAACTCTGTAATAGAAATTCAAAAGCAAAACATAGCATAGGTGGTGGAGTACAGCATGAAGCCAATCTTGCCTGTAGCTTTTTTTAGGAGTGAATCAATAAAGAGTAAGCTCTGTTATCTCATGACAAACACTATGCTAGTCATTTAATGAAAAAGAACATTGTGGGAGAAGAGCATCACATCATGTGGGCATCAAGTAGTCCTGGGGCTATCCGAGGAACACATAAACTATGTAAGAGCGAATTTGGTTTCTATTATTGTATTTTAGTCTGTATCTGACTTAGACATTTATTTAGGTAAATGACTTAAGACATTTCTTAAATCCTTCTGATTCCTCAATTTTCATCTGCTTTAGTATTTGGACGCTGATACTTGGGAATCACTTCCTTCAAAGCTACTTCCACTACCACCACCATTCACAGGATCCTACATTCCTAACATCCTTACATGGATCCTGATACACATTTGCAGGATTAACACCTCTTCCAGACATAGGGGATTCTCTAGGTTATGGTGTTATAGAGGATATATTTGTAAACATAGATCCTTGTCTCCTTCAAAACAATGGTAAAAACTATATCTATATAACTTTCTTGAAAGAGTGAAGAATGTTTATCAGTTTTTAAAAAAATATCATAATTATCCCAGCTGGTGTAGCTTAGTGGTTGAGTGTTGACCTATGAACTAGGAGGTCATGGTTCAATTCCCAGTTAGGGTACATGACCGGGTTGTGGGCTTAATTCCGTGTGGGGCGCACAGCTAATCAATGATTATCTTTCATCATTGATGTTTTTAACTCTCCTTCCCTCTCCCTTCCTCTCTGAAATCAATACAAATATATTGTATAATATTATAATTATTGCACTAGTTCAGCAAACATAAATCATAAGAGTCTTTGACTAGACAGTCACTATTTCTGAGACCAGGACTATGTTAGGTTATAGATTAATGCGTAACACTTTTTGGGTGTTTGCAAGACCAGAACCTGCACATTCTCCCTTCTTTCTGTAGTATGTCTGAAGCATCTTTTTTTTTTTTTTTTGGTTTGTTTTTAAATATATATATATATATTTTTTCTATTGATTTCAGAGAGAAAGGGCACGTGCGTGTAAGAGAGAGAGGTACATCAATGATGAGAGTGACTCATTGATCAGTTGTCCCCCTCCCCCGACAAACTGGGGATTAAGCCCAAAACCCAGGCATGTGCCCTTGACTGGAATGGAACCTGGTACACTTCAGGCCACAGGCTGACGCTCAATCCACTGAGCCAAACAAACTATGGCTGAAGCATCTTGAGAAGCAGCATGGTGGCAACACACTGTAGAGTCAGTGGACCTGGGCAGAACCATGATTGTGAGATAGTAACTGTGTGAACACTCTTAGGTAATGTGATCTCTTCTCCATGAAATGAAGGACTTCAGAGATAGAATGTGATAGGAACAGCATATACACTGAAAAACATGTGTGTGGTGGCCTGATGGCAGGCACTGTAGAGATCAGAGTGTGTATAAAGGTTTACAACCTTTCCTAACTGGTGCTCACAAATCTTGTCAAGAGTGGATGGCAGATAAAGGTTGTTAAGTTCCTGAGATCCAGAACAGGGAGACCTTCCACTAGGGGCACTCTTGTGCTACGCAGGAATCAATCTTCAGAGATTTATCTTGGGCTTTACTATGTCCTGGTGAATAGGTAAGACCTTTCATCAAGCCAGGAAGTCAAGGAGTTGGGGGAAAGGGATAGAATTTACTCACCACAGTGTGTGTATGTTGAAGGTGGGGGATGAGCAATGCTTGGAGCTATGGCTTCATATGCACCAACTAAACAAATTACAGGTTTGTGATAGATCAAACATCTTAACATCATGAAATCCTTCCTACTGTACAAAATCAGGCTGTAGGGGTAGTGGCCAAGTTTGGAAATATTAATCCAGGTCATGACAAAGACTTCTAACTTACTCACACCACATTCAGCAACTATAAACAAGTGCCTCTCCTTTCTCTCAAAAATTTAATTTTGGAAAACTCATGTTTGTCCTTTGTATTTTTTCTTTTTCTTTTTTTTTTAATGACAAGGAGACAGACAATATTCCCTTCAGCTCTACTCAGAACTGTTTCAGGGGACTACACAGGCTCCTCTGTGGAGACAGAAGGCTTCCTACATAAAGGCACATAGGCGCTCCCTGTGCACAGGTGGCTCCCGATACCACTAACTAGGAGCACTAATTGAATCCAGCTATCCCACAGTGCGGAGCATTCACACACAGAACCAGCCTGGAGGGCATTTTTGGTTAGCTTTCTAGACTAAGATTCAAAAGGTTACTCCAATTGTATCTTTATTTCAAACCAGAGATTACAAGGCATTGAAGGCGTAATAATTTGATTAAAAGTGTATTTAGGGGGAAATAACAGGAGCAAAGGTAGAGTCAAATATGCAGAATATAGGCACAAACATTTGCCATACCGTGGGTCATTCATTCATTCATTCATTCAACAGTAATTTACCAAACATTTATTGGTTATCTAGTATGTGTCAGGCACTGTGATAGGCCCTCTGGGGACATATAATGGTGAGCAAAACCAGACATGATTCCAGGCTTACGAACAAGAACTGTTAGTAATTATATAATGTTAAATATATAAATGTTAGTTATTATATAAATATGTAATTTTTAGGAGCCAGTAATTCAAAATGATTAATTTAAGAATGGGAGAGATTGCCCCACTAAATATTGTTATGAACTAAGTAATTTCACATTTTATATATAAAATTAGAAACCAAAGATCACAAAGTAGGAATATATGATCTGAAGAAAAAGGAAAAAGACAATTGCTTAGAGGATTGAATTAAATTGGTATTAACAGTATTAGGCTAACAAGTGAAAGGGTGGCACATTTTATGATGTCATCCAGGGGGTTATTGATATCATTTAATAATTTTATTCATCATGCACAAGGGAACAGAGATTATGGTCATTAAATCTGTTGATGCCATTGAAGTGTGTGGGATTGCTAACACCTCAGAGAACAAGAATCCAATTTTAAAATAACATTAAGAAATTAGAAGAATAGATCATCAGAGCAAGATAATAGTCACTGAGGACCAATGCAAAATAATATACTAGAAGCCTTTAGGAGGAAAAACACTTGCTTGATGATGGGCAAGGAAAAAATATCCAGAGGGCAACTGTTTTGCAAAATGACATGAAGGCTCACGATAAGGCACACTCTGGTTAAAGGCATTAACGACTGCATGTGTGATTAAAATTTATTTTGATTAAAATTTTCAGATGATCCAAAAAGCTTCTAAGTTTTATTGTGAACAAAAACTGATCAATGATTATTTTTCCATCACTAAAAATTATATATTGAAGGAGATTTGGAATCAGAGCAGTAGTTACAAAAACTGATTTTATTAAATTTGTTCTGAAAAACAGATTAAGCAAAATCCATTCATTATAGTGGTAAAGCAAAGCACTTGTCTAAAATGTGATTGCCAAAAAAAGAATAATAACTGATTTGATCTGCTTTTTAAGGAAACAAGGAGTGGGGATTTAGACCAACACTTGCAATGCCTGCCTAGGGCTAGGTTTCCCCTCCTCCTCAGCTGTCCTCTTATACCTCAATCCCTCTGAGGCCCAGCACAAAACCTCACAGTGTAAAAACATTTATATTCTCCAATTGTGCTTTTCTGCCTATCATCATAGAAGCAAGCAATTCTTCAGGAGCCTAGAATTAAATTCTGATTATATCAGTAAAAACACATTTTTCAATTCTCAGTAGCCCAGGTTATAATCTGAAAAATTCCAATTCAAATTAGAGTACACTTTGAAAAAAGAAATCCTTTAAAAATACAATGTATTTCTTAAACATGCTTAAATGTGGTCACCTTAATGCCCTTTACATTTTAAAATGTTGTCTTCCAGTCTTTATCAAGCATATAACATTTTATTTATTTATTTTAAAATATATTTTATTGATTTTTCACAGAGAGGAAGGGAGAAGGATAGAAAGTTAGAAACATCGATGGGAAAGAGACACATCGATCAGCCGCAGACACAGCTGGGGATGCGCCCGCAACCAATATACATGCCCTTGACAGGAATCGAACCTGGGACCTTTCAGTCCGTAGGCTGACGCTCTATCCACTGAGCCAAACCAGTTTCGGCAGCATATAACATTTTACATAGTTGCATTTATATCATTAATAGCATTTTAATTTGTATAATTTTTCTTTCTTTGTCTTTCATCTTTTTCTTTTGGATAATTTTTCTTGAAATTCTACAGGGTGGGGCAAATGTAGGTTTACAGTTGTTTTTATGGAAAATAATACAATAATGAATAAATAATAATATAAGAATAAGCTGTGTTTTCTGTACTCAAGACTGTAAACCTACTTTTGCCTCTATTTTATAAACACCTGATCTAATTGGACCACAAGTCCTTTATGGAAAAAGGTGGGGGAGGGGAATATCAATGCTTCTACATAATCTCCATAATTATCACGAAAACAGGAAACCTAAATGTTCAGACAACTTCAAGAGGTTAGAGGAAGTGAGACATTGCATGCATAAGTGATGCTGTATGTGATATTCTACAAAGGAACTAATGTAAAGACCCAGGGTAGGGGATGCAGCATCTGCCCAAGAAAGGGATATAGGGAGGAGAAAACACAGCAACATCTGGTCTCTAAATGTGCCAATGTGAAAAATTCTTAGAGCCAGTTAGATAGAGCTTGGGATAGAACAAGCAGGCAAAAACTGCCAAAATAAGAAAAAGAAAGAAAGAAAAAAGAGAGAGAAAAGAGAGAGAGAGGGGGAGACTGGCTTTGCCAGTAAAGAAAGGACAATAATATTATTGCAAATTTTATATGCAAGGTTCAAAAAAAAGAATTTTGGACTCAATATGCAGCAAAGTGTTTGACATGATCTATGTAGAATAAAATAGAAAAATCAGCAAAAAGGGCAACCTTCGGAGGAGAAACAGGACACGTGAGGAAAGGCTCTTTTTTCTTCGTAAAGGCAAGTGATGATATGTGATCATGCAAATACAAATGCAAATGTCTGTGGACAGCACTGTTAGATGGATGGAAGAGAATTTTAATGTGCACCCTATGCAAATGCGTTTTATAACAAAACAAAATGTGTAAGGCCTTCTGAGGGCGGCAGGGAGGAGGGAGCAGCCCTTCTGCACACTGTCTGAGAGGCATGGGAGGATGAGGACCGAGCCAGGAGAATATGCTGCACTGGGATCCCGAACAAATTCTATGAGAGAGGGCAAGTCATAAAGCTCAGATGGTTGAGCCTCTTCCCATGCACCAAGAGGTCACCTATTTGATTTCTGGTCAGGGCACAAGCCCGGATAGCAGGCTTGATCCCTAGTGAGGGCATGCAGGAGGTAATCTATTGATATTTTTCTTTCTCCCTCTCCCTTTCTCTCTCTAAAAATCAATAAATTAAAAAAAAAAACACAACCTTTCTAATGAATTAATACAAGATCTTTCTTTATCAAGTGCTTAATCTTAAGCAATTCTCTAAGCTTAGAGTGAACTTAACGAGTAAGAAGACATCTGAACAACTCTCTCTTCTGTACTGAGTCATGGGGAAAATTATATGAACTGCACAGCAAAGACTGGAGATGAATATAAAGAAAGATTCTGTAAATTTAGACTCTTTGTGTCAAAATTAGCATTAATTTTCGAGCCCATTTACAGCTCCATCCTAGGCACTTGTAAAAGATGAGCAGAGGCCGCTTCATTGCTGACCGGCTGTGGTTCTGACCAAGTGACATATACACATATCTGCATATTTGCAGCAATTATAAAAAGGCAATTAGGAAAGAGCCTGCATCTCTGCGATGGAGATATTTAAGCAAGCCATTCTGAATGTGTTAAAAAATTAAAATTGTAGAAAGCCAAACCATAGGTGCCATGTTTTGCCTGAAGTGGTAAAAATACCATCTGCCCAGTCTTCTAGCAGCATGCTTATGTCACGTAGCAGTAGGCTAAACTACAGGCATACGCTCGGCTCCAGCTGGGGGAAATACACAGACGCTTGTAGATGTTTTTCTAAGCAAAAGTAGGCAACATATTCCCTTTCCTTCAGACATATATGCTAGTTACCATAGCAAACTGAGTGCAACTGTGGTCCAAGGAGCTTCGCCAGCAGTCCCAGCACACGGCCACAGATTCCTGCAGTTCCGTAAGTGGCACTCTTCCCTCTGCACTGAACTGAATCACTTAGAGCTTAACCCTGGGGCCAGAAGCCTCCGCAACCAGACTGCAGACCAATCACTGTAATGAAGGTCCCCATGGCTTTGTGCATATGAGCAAAACTGGTAGCACCAGCTTCTTGGTCACAATTCACTCCTGGTAATTACATTCTGTCTAATAAAACTCCTCCTGCAGTTTAACTGGGTAAGTAAGATGTTTCTTGTTTTTCCATTTTAGAAGCTACTGGGTAGAATCACCTTACAGTTAAGCAGCTGCCTTCCCTGCCCAGCCCCCAGGGGGACGAGTTTCAGTCGTGGGTAGAGGACGCCTATGCTTGTGTTAACCACCTTACCGAGGCGGGAGAGACTTAATGAATTAATAGTTGTCGAGGGCTTTCATATCTTAAAATGAAAGGCACTGCAGCCGTGCAAAGCATTCATATCCAGACTCTACTGCAACAGGAACTCAATTAAAAAGTAATTCAATTTCTTATTTGAGTGTTTGAATACAGACCACTGTTTTGCTGAATGTGACAGACATCCTACAGATCCAGCTGAGGCTAATTTTGAATCTATGGCCTCTTCTACCCTTTCTCCTTCTGCCTCGCCATTCTGAGGCTGACTAAATCTGAGGTGGAATCTACAGCCACTGAGTAATTTTCTTTGGCTTTTGAAATCTTATTTTTCAGATAAAATTTGGCTTTTGAGTAAATACTCACAACTTGGCAATAAAGAAATTTCCAGCAACAGATACATTTCATGACGGTCCCCAGAAACAGCACTGAGTTTTCAATGTAGTTTTACAGATAAACCCACCAGGGAAGCCCTAAGTCACTAGGCATGGTGCCTGCAAGTCAGCATGAGCACTGTGACCACACAAAATGAGATGAGTAGAACTGAGGTCATGATGTGTATATGGAACAAGAGAATATGCAAGCTGCACCCAGCCGACATCTCCTCCATACTTAGTAACGATGGATATAATCTATCTTCCTGTGGTACTTGGGTTTAGGTCAGTATAAGGATGAGAGGCCTGGATTAATTACCTAGATACAGTCATGCCCTTAACTATCAGAATACCGTCACATACTAGTATTCTAGGCGGTGGGTTTCTGTTTACTGCATGAGATACTTGGTCACTGGGCACTTGGGAAGGTAAACTTAGGGCTCCTGAACATTGGAACGGACTGTGTTGTATAGTCAGTATACTGTTAAAAAGGCTAATTTGAGTCTACAATTCTTGATTCCAGACCTCTTGCAGTGTCCTGCACTTCTAAGCATAACTCTGAAGCAAGATTCATACAACACATTTATCAAGCACTCCTATGTGTAAGCCAGTGTTGGACATAGGTGACATAACCATGAACAAAGAGCCACCCCGTGTCTGGCCTGCAGGGCTCTGTAGTCTAGTAAAAGAGGAAACAAGTACCTAAATAAAAATGAAAAATGTTAAGAAGAAAAAGAAAGAAGAGCAAATGGAGAGTGGTTACTTAAGATAGGGAGGTCTGAGTCCAGGAAGTGTGTGATAGAGAGACCTATGTCAGTCTTGTTCATGGTGGGAGTCAGTACCCATACAGTGCGGAACACATATTAAATGTCAAATACATAGCAATTGGGTGGATGAAGTGGAAAAAGGAAAGAATGTGGACCGCAGAAATATACAAGATAAAAACATCTCTCAAATTTGGAATGGGCTTAAAGAATAAAACAGCACCACTCTAAATTGCTTGTTTTATATTAAAGAAACTGAGGAAAGACTGAAAGGTCAAGTGATTGATATTGGATTTTTGTTGTTAATTTTCACCCAAGGACATTTTTTTCCATTAAATTTTTTTATTATTATTATTATTATTATATTATTATTTTATTATTTTTACAGAGAGTGGAAGGGAAGAGGAGACAGAGGGAGAGAAATATTGATGTGAGAGAGACACATCAATCAGTTGACTCCTGCACATGCTCTGACCAGGGCCTTGGAGTAGCTTGCAACTGAGGTATGTGCCCTTGACTGGAATGGAACCCGGAACCCTTCAATCTGCAGGCCAACACTATCCACTAAGCCAAACCGGTAAGGGCTGATATCAGAGCTCGTTCCTGGGGTGTTTGATCTATTTTTTTCAAACTTCTTCCATTGTCATGTGCTTCTGCAATAAGAAACCCTAAAGGAGTTCTTTGAGTCATAAATAAGCAGCAATGATGAATAGTTATTCAATTGCTTTACTTTTGGGTTCATAAGTTAGCTATCTTTTACTATCACAGTAAAATCCTGGCCTTTATCTCCTAATTTATTACAACCTTTCTTAGCAACCTTCTCAATCTAGTTAATACCTGCAATAGGTATTAAAAGCTTTCCTTTTTTCTCTAAGATAAAAAAAAACACAACCTATACTAGATTTTCTCCTGAACTAACTTCATGTGCCTTCTATTTTCTCACTCACTCATTCACTCACACACCAAGTGTCAAGCACTGTGTTAGGCACCACGTGTACAAAGATAAATAAGACACTGTCCCTGTCCTTAGAGAGCTCACAGGCCATGATTTGGCTCTTAAGTGGGTCACGATAACAATAAATACAGTGACTGAGACCCACAATTATACAGAAGAATGGAGAAAAGCACCTACTTCAGCCTGGTGAACCAGGGAGGACTTGCTACAGCACATGATCCTAAATTAAGCCATACAGGAGGACAGGAGGGGCCAGATAAAGGGGGAAGGGCATTCTGAGCAGAGGGGTCAGTATGAAGAACAGAAACTGCATGCTTTATGTGGTGCCGCTGGAGCGCAGGATAGAAGAAGCTGGAGAGTCCCTCTTGGGGGTGTGATCACACAGAGCTTTATATGCCAATCTAGCAAGCTTTGAAACTGCTTTACAGACAACATGGAGCTAAAGGAGGGTTTTAAGCTGGAATTCGAAATTGTCGGATTTGTGGTTTTGACATTCTGAGTACTAATGGATTTGTGGGGACAAGGGAGAGGCAGGGAAACCAGTTAGTAGGTTTTCCAGTGGTTCAGATAGATCAGCGGTTCTCAACCTGTGGGTCGCGACCCCTTTGGGGGTCAAATGACCCTTTCACAGGGGTCACCTAAGACCATCGGAAAATGCAGATATTTACATCACGATGCATAACAGTAGCAAAATTTCATGGTTGGGGGTCACCACCACATGAGGAACTGTATGCAAGGGTCGTGGCCTTAGGAAGGTTGAGAACCACTGAGATAGATGAAGGGACTTACTTTGCGCAATGGCTGAAAGATCAAGAGGGGTTGGATTCAAGATAATTTAGGACATAAAATACGCATGAATTGCTCATGGAATATAGGGTGAGGAAGTAAGAGCACTCAAGGTGACTTCTAAGTTTCTCAAATGACTGACTGGTGGGATGATAGTGCCACAACAGGATAGAGAAAAGTAACAAGGCCCAGAGCTATAACACTAAAAATGGACCCTAATGAACACTATGGACTTTGGGTGATAATGATGTGTCAATGTAAGTTCACTGTAACACATGCAATCGTACCACTTTGGAGCAGAGTATTGATAGTGGGGAGACTGTGCCTGAGTGTGGATGAGTGGGAACTCTAAACTTTTCGTTCAATCTTGCTGTGAACCTAAAGCTGCTCTAAAAAATAAAGTCTATTAAAAAAAAAGACCAGAGATGTCAGGGAAGGTGCTGAGTTCCATTTAAGATGTATTGAGCTTCTTTGCCTGTGGGAGACCCAAGAGAATATGTCCCCAACCCACATTTGGGTATCTGAGAAGACTCAAGCACACATCTAAGACAAATTGATAGATATGGAAGTTCTCAGGTTAGAGATGCTCCTATTACCTAATTTTCTTGATAATCAGAGAAAAGGAGGGACTGCATTCCAGGCAGGGAAAGGAATCAGAGTAAAGGTGTGGAGTCAGGGTGTAAACCTGGGCAGCCAGGACAACATAGGGTCCTGGTCAGCACTATGGGTTTCAGTTGTTTCCCCTGCAAAAAGGACCCTTACAGGTCATATTTCTCCCTCCCTGTCTGTGGAGTGCAGGTGTGCTCACACCCTGGATACTCCTGCTGCTGTATAAGCCAGATGGTTAACATGTTCCTTTAGCCAAGCAGCTATATGCATCCCACACACCTGCTAAAATGTTCCATTTGTCTCTAAAGGGAAAACAGAATGTGACCTAAGTGTGTTCCTACACCTCACTGGTAAACTGAAATCTGAACTCCCCAAAGCAATTTTCAACCAAGGATGTGTGTCAAATTATCTGTAGCACCTTCTCTCAAACCCTTCCTCCTGCCCTTGCCCCACTCTTCCCACCAGGGATTTTGATCTTGGTGAAAGAGGGGGTGATGCAATGGTAACCTAGGCACGTGTGTTTTCAAGAGTTCCACAGGTGATGTGAGAAATACTGCCATCAGGAGCCGAGTCTGCTCTGTTTGGTGCTTTCTAGGTATGATCTGATGGCATAAAAGCTCTTTCTGTCCACTGGCCAAAGATCTATCTTTCCAGCAATGCTTCCTGATCTTACTTACCTTGTTTATTTTTTTCTTCATAGCACTTACATCCATCTGGCATTATATTAGGGATCCATTTAGTGTTTTTTATTAGTTATCTGTCTCCCCTACTAGAGTGTAAATGTCCAGAAAGGAAAGACTGGATCTGATTTACTGTTGTATTCCTAATACTTATCCTGGTGTCTGAATGAAGCAGGCGCTCAAAAAATAAACTTATTGTTGAATGAATCTTACATGATGCCTGTTACTTAACAGGGAATGTTCCTCAGCTTTGAATGTGATTATTCTTTTGACCTTTCAAATATAAGCAAAAAAACAAACACCAAACTGAAATGTATACTACTGTGTGCTATAAAGTTTACCTACCTTCGCATAATCCAATCTTCCTTTCTCTTGAGCCTAAAATAGAAAAGAGAAATATTAATTCATCAGTTCTTTAAAAATTTAATATTTGCCGAGACCGGTTTGGCTCAATGGATAGAGCGTCGGCCTGTGGACTGAAAGGTCCCAGGTTCAATTCTAGTCGGGGGCATGTACCTTGTTTGTGGGCACAAACTCCAGTAGGGGGCATGCAGGAGGCAGCTGATCGATGTCTCTCTCTCATCAATGTTTCTGACTTTCTATCCCTCTCCCTTCCTCTCTGTAAAATATCAATAAAATATATTAAAAAAATTTAATATTTATGTACATACTTCAGTAGGTAGTCTACATAAGACATTCAAGCATAATGAAAACTTGAGAGAACAGCCCAATGAGATACGCTCTATCTAGATTTGACAGTAACAGACAAGACTTTTCACCCCTTCCTGCTTTAGCACACATCTTGTAAGCATAAAACATCTCATACATAACCACATGTCCATTCTCAAAGTAAAAAAAAGAATAATAACATATCATCTAAGATACAACTCCATATTCAAATTTTTCCAATTGACCCTAGAATACTTTTCATAGCTTTATTTGTTTTTTTTTTACCCAAACCAGAGTTAGTCAAGGTTCACACATTGCATTTTTTTAAACTTTATTTTTATTGTTGACACTATTACAGGTAAACCTATTCCCTCCCTCTATCCCACTTCCCCACTTTGCCCATTTCCACCCAGCTACCCTTCCCTCTGTCCATTACTCTGTTGCCTGTGTCTATGGGTTATGGATATATATGCTTTTTGGCTAATCTCTTCACCTTCTTTCCTCCAGTCCTTCTACCCCTTTTCCCCTCTTAACTTCTGTCAGTCTGTTCTATGTATCCATGCCTCTCATCTTATTTTGTTCATTAGTTTATTTTGTTTATTAGATTCCATATACAGGTGAGATCATATGGTATTTGTCTTTCTCTGACTGGCTTATTTCACTTATCATAATAATCTCCATCCATGCTGTCACAAAAGGTAAAAATTCCCTTTTAAAAATTACTTTTTATTTTTATTTTTTTGGTATTTTTATTGACTTCAGAGAGGAAGGAAGAGGGAGAGAGAGATAGAAACATCAATGATGAGAGAGAATCATTGATTGGCTGCCTTTTGCATGCCCTTCACTGGGGATCAAGCCCATAACTCGGGGCTTGACTGGAATTGAACCCAGGGACCCTTCAGTACACAGGCTGATGCTCATTCCACTGAACCAAACCAGTAGGGTAAAGAGTTCCTTTTTATGGCTGTGAAGTATTCCAGGTGTAAAAGTACCACAGCTTTTCCTATCCACTCTACTGATGGGCACATGTGCTGCTACCAGATCGTGACTATTATAAATAACACTGCTAAGAACACAAGATGTGTATTCTTGTGCGCCCTTTCTGATTAGTGTTTTGGATTCCTGGAATACATTCCCAGGGGTCACTGGTCAGAAGGAGTTTCATTTTTACTTATTTGAGAAGCTCCATATTGTTTTCCACTGTGGCTGCACGAGTCTACATTCCCGCTAACAGTGCATGAGTATTCCCTTTTCTCCACATCCTCACCAGCACTTGTTGATTTATTGATGATAGCCATTCTGGCAGCTGTGAGGTGATATCTCACTGTGGTTTTAATTTGCGTCTCTCTTATGATTTGTGACATTGAGCATTTTTGTTTTTTTCATGTTTATTAGCCATCTGTATGTCTATTTTGGAGAAGTATCTATTCAGGTCCTTTGCCCATTCTTTAATGAGATTGTCTTCTTGGTGTTGAGCTGTATGAGTTCTTTGTATATTTTGGAAATTTACCCCTTATAAGATGTATCTTTGGCAAATATTTTCTCCCATCCAGTGAATTCCCTTTTTATTTTGTTGATGGTTTCTTTTGCTGTTCAGCTTTTAAGTTTGAAGTAATCCCATTTGTTTATTTTTTTCTTTGTTTCTCCTGCTCTACAGTGGTTGGCAAACTGCGGCTTGCGAGCCACATGCAGCTCGTGAGCCGTGGTTTGCTGAACACTGCTCTAGGAGATATATAAGCAAAAATATTGTTACAAGGGTTATCTGGACTTTACTGCCTGTGTTTTCTTCTAGGATTTTTATGGTTTTGCAATTACATTTAAGTCTTTAATCCATTTTGAGTTTATTCTGTGTATAGTGTAAGTTGGTGGTCTAGTTTCATTTGTTTTGCATGTGTCTGTCCAATTTTTCCAACACCATTTACTGAAGAAACTGTCTTTATTCTGTTGCATGCTCTTGCCTCCTTTGTCAAATATTAATTGACTATAAAGATGTGGGTTGATTTTTGGGCTCTCTGTTCTGTTCCATTGATCTATATGCCTATTCTTATAACTAGAAGCCCGATGCACAAAATTCATGCAAGAGCAGGCCTTCTTGCCTGCACCGGCTTCCTTCTGGCACTTGGGACCCAGGCTTCCCTTGCAGCTCTGGCTTTGTCCGGAAGGTAGTCTGGTTTAATTAGCATATTACACTTTTATTATTATAGATACCAGTACCAGGCTGTTTTGATTTCAATGGCCTTGTAATATAATTTGATATTATATTGTGACACTTCCAACTTTGTTCTTCTTTCTCAGGATTGCTAAAGCTATTCAGGATCTTTCTTGGTTTCATATAAATTTTTGGAATATTTGTTCTAGGTCTGTAAAATATGCAAGTGGTATTTTAATAGGAATTGCGTTGAATCTTTGCTTTGGGTAGCATGGACACTTTAATGATGTTAATTCTTCCAATTCATGAACATGGTATATGCTTCCATTTATTTGTATCTTCCTCTATTTCCTTTTTAAATGTCTTTTTTTTTGATGTAGTTAAATAATATAGGATATTACATGATTTCCAATTTGACTGTATTCTTTTTTTTATTAATTTTTTATACATATCTTCCCATTGCCCCCCCTCCCTCCCCGGCATACCCCAACCCCCCAGTGTCAATGTTCATTGGTTATGCTTATATGCATGCATACAAGTCCTTTGATTGATCTCTTATCTACCTCACCTAACTTTAATCTTCCTGCTCTAATTTCACAGTCTGATGCTTTACTACCTCTGTATCTATCCTTTTGTTCATCAGTTTATAATGTTCTTTATTACCCACAAATGAGTGAGATCATGTATTTTTCTTTCATTGGCTGGCTTATTTCACTAAGCATAAGGTTCTCCAGTTCCAACCAGGTTGCTGCAAATGGTAAGAATTCCTTCTTTTTAATGGCAGTAAAGAATTCCATTGTGTAGAGGTACCACAGTTTTCTGATCCATTCATCTGCTGACGGGCACATAGGCTGTTTCTAAATTGTGGCTATTGTAAATTGTGCTGCTATGAACATAGGGGTACATAAATCCTTTTTGATTGGTGTTTGTGATTTCTTAGGATAAATTCCTAAGAGTGGGATCACAGGGTCAAATGGGAGATCCATTTTTACTTTTTTGAGGAAACTCCATACTGTTCTCCACAGTGGCTGCACCAGTCTGCATTCCCACCAACAGTGCACAAGGGTTCCTTTTTCTCCGCATCCTCGCCAACACTTGTCGTTTGTTGATTTGTTGATGATTGCCATTCTGACAGGTGTAAGATGGTATCGCATTGTCGTTTTGATTTGCATCTCTCGGATGATTAGTGACTTTGAACATGTTTTCATGTGTCTCTTGGCCTTCCTTCTGTCGTCTTTCGAAAAGGTTCTATTTAGGTCCATTGCCCATTTTTTTATTGGATTGTTTATCTTCCTTTTATTAAGTTGTATAAGTTGGCTGTAGATTTTGGAGATTAAACCTTTATCAGTGATATCATTTGCAAATATGTTCTCCCATACAGTGATCTTTCTTGTTGTTTTGTTGATGGTTTCTTTTGCTGTGCAAAAGCTTTTTATTTTGATGTAGTCCCATTTGTTTATTTTTTCTTTAGCTTCAATTGCCTTTGGAGCAGTATCAGTGAAGAAGTTCTTTCGGGATATATCTGAGATTGTGCTGCCTGTGGACTCCTCTAGTATTTTTATGGTTTCCCTTCTAATGTTTAAGTCCTGTATCCATTTTGAGTTTATTTTTGTATTTGGTGTAAGTTGGTGGTCCAGTTTCATTTTTTTGCATGTATCTGTCCAATTTTCCCAGCACCATTTATTGAAGAGGCTATCTTCTCTCCATTGAATGTTCATGCCTCCTTTGTCAAATATTAGTTGAGCATATTAAATGTCTTATAGTTTTTCTGAATACAGGTCTCTTACCTCCTTGGTTAAATTTATTATTTTTTGTTGTTGTGTGCATTTGGTTTAAATGTCTAGGTTAAATCTACACTACTTCCTCTCCATTTTTTATGACATGAAAATAAAAACTATTAACTTTTTTCATAAAAATCACTGACTTTTTGAAGAGACCAGGGCAGCTGTCTTATAAAAATATCTTTTGGGATATGTCATATTACTTCTACATTGTGTCATTTAACTTGTCCCAATTTGCTTGAAAACTAGAAGCTGGGTCTGAGGAAGCTTGCTTAGGTTTAGGTTAAGCATTTTTGGCAAGAACACTGTATGCGGACTTTTATGTACTTCACATTGCATCAATTCAGGAGGTACACAGTGTCAGAGAGAAAATGAAGTTTATAACCTTGGTCTTGATTCCTTTTGCTTCTTTACAACCTTTTAAACATTTATCCAATATGCCTGAATGTTTTTCTAATTTTTATAGTGTCATAATAAGACACTGCTCATGAAGTGTTAAATGTTAATACCATCACAAACCATTTTAAGTTAAAATTGAGACTTGAACATTTTCTTTAAAAACATTTTTTAAAATTGATTTCAGAAAGAAAGGGAGAGGGAGAGAGAGAAACATCAATGATGAGAGAGAGTCATTGATTGGCTGTCACTGGGGATTGAGCCCAAAACCTGGGCATGTGCCCTGATCAGGAACTGAACCATGACCTTCCGGTTCATAGGTTCATGCTCAACCACTAAGCCACACCAACTGGGCCTTCTCCTTGTCTCTTGCTGATTAGTATGGATTGCTCAGGCACAGCACTTTTTTTTGGTTGTTAATCCTCACCTGAGGGTATTTTCCCATTGATTTTTTGAGAGAGTGGGAGAGGGAAAGACAGAAATATGGATGTGAGAGAAACACATTAGAGGTTGGTTGCCTCCTGCACGCCCAGCCAGGGCCTGGGCCAGAGAGGAGCCTGCAACCGAGGTACATGTCCTTCACCAGGATTGAACCCAGGACCCTTTGATTCCCAGGCCAACACTCTACCCACTGAGCCAAGCCAGGCAGAGATTAAATGATGCAGAATTGTTCCTATTCTCAAACTCATTTCTGCAAACAACTGTCATCTCATGACTTTTAATTTTGTTTCTGTTCTAACAGCTCCTCTTCATTCTAGGTGTTTCAACATTCTCATCTTTCAGTATTTAACACAAAAGACATGTTAAAAGTGTTGAATATAGTATTTGTTGAAAGTTAAGAAGTTGAGGAACTTTTTTGTGTCTTGAGATTGCAGGCAAAGTGTGGAGAAACTATACAATTTACAATGACTTAGGGTGGACTTTTCCTTCTGGGAGCACTGAGCCATTTCCCAGTTTGTCTCAGGAAAACGAAAATCAAGTGTTTCCTCAGGTGGTAAGAGTGAACTTAATGCTGTTTATAAATCAGGACCTCTAGAGTAGTCCTATTATAAATTCTTATAAAACCATTTTTCCATCACATACTTTGCTCATAAACTAATCATTGTAGAGAATCCTATTATTTGGAAGTATTGGTGATTAATTAATCCCAAGCTATTTTCAAACGCTCATTTTATTTTGTATTCTTAGTGTGGCCACCACCCTTTCACCCAGAGATATACTTTGCTGGGGAGGATGGCAGAAACCCCATGTCTGTAATCCATATGTGTGCAGTAACAGCCCTTAAATGTTTTGAAGGCTGAGAGATTAGAAGGCTACATAGAAATGGCAGCATGATCACCACAGCCTTTACAACCTGAGCAGTAACTTCTGATAGGTAGCTCACCTGAATGACCTTTTTAAAATAACAAAACATTTTTATTGATTTTATAGAGGAAAATAGAGGGAGATAGAAACATCGATGAGAATCATTGATTGGCTGCCTCCTACACGCCTCACACTAGGGATTGAGCCCACAATCCAGGTCTGTGCCTCCTGGTTCATAGTTTGATGCTCTATCACTGAGCCACGCTGGCTGAGCCCAAATTACCTTTTATGTTATTACAATAAACATTCTAATTCTGTGAAACCATTTCATCCTGGGCTGCTTTATCTTGCACAGAAAAGTACCATTTACATTACAGAGCAAAGTTATAAATATTTAACTTTTGTAGGCATATTGTATATTATATATATTCCAGCTCCTCTGTGGGTTAATATCTACTGATGTCATTCATATACACTTCTGAAGTATGTGTTCTGATAGAAAACATTTCTTTTCACAAAAAGCTTTTAGAATAAAAATGTAGCAAATTAGAAATGGATGCAAAGGATGATTTAATCCCTTATACAGATAGTATTTCTCAGTAGGCATTGTCTATTCCATTTCTTTTTGTAAAATAGTTAATTTGGGAGGGACTATAGTTTCTGTTTCACCTGATGGATGAAACAGAATACAGTAATTCCATTCACTAAATAATCACCCATTGTGCAGTTATTAGGTGTAGGCACCAGAGGCACAGCCATGAACAAAACAGATGAAGATCTCTGCCTTTAGACAGGCTTCGCATCCAGTCTCCCTTAGAACGAAGGCTCCCTGCGTAGGGAAGTTTCTCCCCTGCTCACTATGTAGTCCATGTCTGGATCAGTGCTAATATACAGTAGATGGTCAACAATACCTGGTGACTGAATGAATAGACAGATGGATGTTTTTTCTTTATATGTGCTGGTTATGTACTATCTATTCAGGAAACTTACAAAGCAAAGTTCACTTTACTCACTCATAGCTCTAGGAAAGCTGAGTGTTCAGGTTCAGAGCCAGTATGTAGCAAATGTGGAGCAATTGGATGTGTCTTACAAATATTTTTTTATTCATATCAAACATTATCACATTTTCACTTCAGTACCCAGCTTCTAAGTAGACTAAGGAAGGGAACCTATAGAAAATAAAGAATTCATGAAAATCAAGTGCAGAACAGAGCTAGTAGTCTTCTCAGAGGCAGTGGTTTAGTGCAGGGGTCGGCAAACTGCGGCCCTTTGGCCTCCTGAGTGTGGCTCTTCCACAAAATACCACAGCTTGGGCGAGTCTATTTCCAAGAAGTGGCATTAGAAGTTTAAGTTTAACAAATTTGGCTTTCAAAAGAAATTTCAATCGTTGTACTGTTGATATTTGGCTCTGTTGACTAATGAGTTTGCCGACCACTGGTTTACTGTGATTAAGTGCCTCAACCTGAAGGCAGTATGTTAAAGTGAAGAGAGCCTAGAATGAAAGTTAGGCGCCCTCAGAAGATTTCAACATGACATCACAAAGCCTCTGGTGTTAAGTAGATCTTGTCTACAGAGGAAAGCAAGTGGCCCAACACCTTATCTGTGACCCCTTCAAGAGGCACTGTGACCTGGGAGGATGGATATGCTGGGAGACAAGAAATATGGTTTATATGTTCATAATATGTTAATACCTTGGATAATTTAAAAAATTTTATGTGGGCTTTCATTTTCTTATCTGTAAATAAGAGTTCTGGACTGAACCAGACCAGATGTTCCCAAATGCTGGGCTCTCACAAAAACTGGACTGGCTGTAGCAGAATCACTTGGGCAGCTTGTTAAAAATACAGATCCTCTGAATCCTGGCCTTGAGATTCTGATCCATTTGAGGATCACTGGTCCAACCTATATCTAATGTCCTTTTCAACTTGGGCTTCTGGATGCTCCAGTGTTTACTTATAAAGGTAAAAAGAGAACAAACAACTTTATAAACTCCTTCAAGTCTCAAGGAAAATGGAGTGCTGTAACTTCCCTGTTTCTGACACCTGCCACTTGTGTATATTTCTAGCAGAGCAAGATTTTATTAAAATAACTTTCTCACTGGGGACCAAAATAGGCCAATATGAAATACATGCTGAACCTCTCTGCTACACTGTTCATTTCCAGGAGCCCAGTAAATTCTACCATACATGGCAATTCCCCAAGGGCTTCATTACTAGGGTCTGTAAAGACAGATTCACTCATCTTTTTGCCTCCTGTAGGTGTGCTTCTTGTCAATCCAAGCCACGAGAAAAGAAAGTAATTTTTCCTAATCTTTAGCAGTTCACAGAACATGTATGATTTGAACCTTGTTTTATCTTAAAAACATGTGAAATGGGGGTTGGGAGGAGGGATCTGAAATGGCAGCAGAGTAGGCTGAAGCTCTACTCACCTCCTCCCAGAACCAAACTGGAATTACAACTAAAATATAGAGCAACCAACCCGAATAACCAACTGAAGACTAGCTGAACAGTCTTATAACCAAGGATTTACAGAAGAAGCCACATGGCAAAAGGGACTGGCCCTGCTCCCACAGGCAGTGCTTGAGATTCCAGAGGGATATGTCAGGTACAAAGGTTTCCCCCTGAGAAGAGTGGGGTCTCAAACCCAAAGCAGACTCCCCCACCCAGAGCACCACGGCTGTGAAAAGGTGCCCACATTACATCTGTTTGTAAAAACCAGCAAGGACAGATTACAACTAATGAAACTGAAGCAGTAATAAGAACACTTCCAATAAACCGAAGTCCTGGACTGGATGGCTTCTCAGGTAAATTTTACCAAACATTCAAAGAAGAACTAACACCTATTCTTCTCAAAGTATTACAAAAAATTTAAGAGGAGAGGAGGGGAGGCTCCCAAGCTCATTTTATGAGTACAGCATTATCCTAATTCCAAAACCAGATAAAGATACAACAAAGAAAATTTAGGCTGATATCCCTGATGAACACACATGCTAAAATCCTCAACAAAACACTAGCAAACCAGGTTCGAATCCTGGTCAGGGCGCAGGTCCCGGGTTGTGGGCTCAATCCCCAGTGTAGGTTGTGCGGGAGGCAGCTGATCAATGATTCTCTTTCATCACTGATGTTTCTATCTCTCTCTCCCTCTTCCTTCCTTTCTGAAATCAACAAAAATATACATAAAAAACAACAACAACTCAACAAAGCGGGAATAGAGAGAGCATACCTTAACATAATAAAAGCCATGAATGACAAACCCATAGTCAACATCATAATGAATGGGTAAAAACTAAGTGTTTCCCTTAAGATCAGGAACAAGAGAGGGATGTTGGCTTTCACCTCTCTCTTTTTTTTGTTTTGTTAATTCTCATCCAAGAATATTTTTTTCCATTGATTTTTAAAGAGATGGAGGGAGGGAGGGGGGGGGAGAGAGAGAGAGATTGATGTGAGACATTGATTGGCTGCCTCCCACATGTGCTTGACTGGGGCCTGGAATTGAACCTGCAACGGAGGTATATGCCCTTAACCGGGAATCGAACCCATGGCCCGTCGGTATGCAGGCTGATGCTCTTACCACTGAGTAAACAGGACAGGGCCACCACTCTCTTTTCTAACAAATACGTTTTTGTTGATTTTTTGAGAGAGAAACATCAATGTGAGAGAGAAATATGAATCAGCTGCCTCGGGTTCACATCCCAACCAGGGACTGAACCTGCAACCTGGGCATGTGCCCCTACTGAGAATTGAACTGGAGTCCTTGTGGTTCACGGGATGACATTAAACCAACTGAGCCATATGGGCAGGCTTGCTTTCACTACTCTTATTCAACATTGTACTGGAAGTCCTAGCCATAGCAATCAGACAAGAAGAAATAAAAGGCAGCCAAACTGGGAAGAGAGAAGTAAAACTGTCATTATTTGAAGATGACATGATACTGTATAGCGAGAACCTAAAGATTTCACCAAGAAACTACTTGAACTGATAAATGAATTCAGTAAAGTAGAAGGATACAAATTAAATATCAAATAATCAGTTGCATTTTTATGCACTAATAATAAAATATAAGAAGGGGAAACTAAGAAAACAATCCCATTCACAATTGCTTCCAAATAATAAAATACGTTGGAATAAATGTAACCAAGGACGTAAAAGACACATACTTGAAAAATTTTAAGACACTGAAGAAGATACAAATAAGTGGAAACATACATCATGTTCATAGATAAGAAGGTCATATTACCCAAAGCAATCTATAGATTCAAGATACCAATGGCATATTTCACAGAACTTGAACAAATATTCAAAAAAAATTTATGGAACCAACAAAAGACCCTAAATAGCCTCTCCTATCCTGAAAAAGAAGAAAGGAGAAAATTGAAGGAAGCAAACTATTATATCAAACTACTATACTACAAGACCATAGTAACCAAAATAATATGGTACTGGCATAAAAATAGACATATAGATTAATGGAATGAAATAGAGAGCCAGAAATAAACCCAGGCCTTTATAGTCAATTAATATTTGACACAGGAGGCAAGAACATATAATGGGTTAAAAACAGTCTATTCAATAAATGATGTTGGGAAAATTGGACAGATATGTGCAAGAAAATGAAACTAGACCACCTTCTTACATTGTGCACAAGAATAAAATAAAAATGGTTTAAAGACTTAAATGTTAGATTTGAAACCATAAAAATCCTGGAAGAAAATATAGGCAGTAAATCTTGGACATTTCTTATAACAATACTTTTTCTGATATATCTCCTTGAGCAAGGGAAACAAAAACAAAATAAAATGGACTACATCAAAGTAAAAGGCTTTTGTATAGCAAAGAAAATCATCAAAATGAAAAGACAACCTACTGAGTGGGAGGACATATTGGCCAATAATACATCTGATATGAGATTAATATCCAAAATTTATAAAATGCAACACACACACACACACAACCAAAAACCAAACAATTCAATTAAAAATGGGCAAAGGACTTGAATGTACACTTATCCAAAGAGGACATACAGAAGGCCAATAGACAAATGAAAAGATAGTCACCATCACTAAGCTTCAAAGAAAATGCAAATTCAAACCACAATGAGGTATCACCTCACATGTGTCAGAATGGCTATCATCAATAAATCAACAAACAAGTGCTGGTGAGGATGTGGAGAAAAGGGAACCTTTTGTGCCTTGTTGGTGGAAATGCAGATTGGTGCAGACACTGTGGAAAGTAGCATAAAGCTATCCCCCAAAATTAAAAATAGAACTGCCATTTGACCCAGTGATCCCACTTCTGGGAATATATCCTAAGAATCCTAAAACCCCAATCAGAAAGAATATATGCACCCCAATGTTCACTGCAGCCTTATTTACAATAGCCAAGATTTGGAAGCAGCCCAAGTGTCCATTGGTGCGTGAGTGGATAAAAATAATGTGGTACTTTTACACAATAAAATACTACTTGTCTGTAAAAAAAAGAAGAAAAGCTTACCTTTTGTGATAGCATTGGCAGACTTGGAAAGTATTATGCTAAGTGAAATAAGTCACTTGTAGGTGGAATTTAATGAACACAATAAAGTAACAATCAAAATAGAAAGACTCTCAGATCCAGAGAATAGACTGAAAGCTGCCATTGGGGAGGGAGGTTGGGTGGAAAAGGTGATGGGATTAAGCAAAAACCAAAACCCAAACCAAAACCCATAGACACAGACAACAGTATGGTGAATACCAGAGGGAAAGTGGGATGGGGAGAGGTAGAAGAGGGTAAAGGGGGATAAATTACTTGGGATGGTGAACACACAATACAATATACAGATGATATATTATAGAATTATACACCTGAACTAAATTAAAACACATGCAAACTATATGAAATAGACAAGATTGTATGCTAGTGCTCATGACATTGGAGGCCTGCTCAGACAGCTATAGTGAGTACTGTAAAACAATATTCTATACAAAAGCAAAAAAAGCCAGCACTCTGAGAGGATACACAGAGGGATTAATTCCAAAGGTTTATATACCAGTCTCTGCAGACTGAGCCAGATAAATTCCCTGTTGGTAAGTAATGGATGTACAATGTGGTCTTTTATTTTAAGAAGCAAATGCTTTTTCATAAGTCAGGTAACAAAGAAGGATCGGATGACATAAATGAACTGTTTCCAGTTTCCACCTACTGTTATCTGGACTTGAAAGCTGGATATGGGAAACCTTTTTCTAAAAGCAGAAAACTAATATTCCACAGCAGGGAGTCGAGAAATCCTCGAGACTGATCATCCCTATTATCATGTTATTCTTCTCCCATGCTATCAGCTATAGTCTTTTTAAAAATTTATTTTAAAGATTCTCTCCTTCAGCTTTCAATGAAAACTACTTTTCTCTCAAACATTTTAGTTGAAAGAATATAATAAACAACCATTTTCCCTCCACCTAGATTAACCAATTGGTAGTATTTTGCCATATTTGCTTTCTCTATATTATCATTTGCCGAGTATATGAAACTAAATTGTAGACATCATGATGCCACATCCTTCAGCATTTATCTCCAAAGAACAAAACGATGTTCTACATAACCCAACACATGATCACACCTGACAAGTGTAACATTTACTATAATATTTAAGACAATCTATATTCAAAATTTCCAAGTCAACCAACAGTGTCCTTCAGAGCTGTTTTTTATCCCAATTGAAGATCAAATTAAAAATCACATATTCCTAATGGATGTCATGGCTTTTTAATATCTTCTAATCTATAACAGTCCACACACCACTACATTTTCTTTCATAATATTGCCATTTTTGACAGATCTTTTTAATTCGTATTCCAGGAACTTTCAAATAATAAACCAAAAAGAAACAGATGTTAAAAATGGATCTTCAAACATTATAGCCAAGGATGCCACACTTGCCTACCATCTTGCCGACATAAAATTACATCCATACTTCAGTGATCACTAAACCATTCAGCAGAGCTTCCTTAATTGTGAGCTGTCAGAAACTACCAGTTTGAGCTCTAATGATTATATTTTTCCAGCTCTGAATAGCTGTAGGGATCTCAGGAGGGGTTGGCATAGTGCCAAAATGTGGTCAATCAAGGCTTCTATAAGGCACAGTAGCGTTTACTAGTGGGGCCTCCTCTGTAAGGTTACGGACAAATTGGGCCATAGTCCTAGGATGGAAATTCTGTGGCCCTGAATGGCCAGCTTTATGTCCAATATTGGCATTTAGGTCAGGTCAGTTGCTCTGCAGAATGTCCCTTATCTGGGATTTGTCTGATTGTTTTCTTACGATTAAACAGTCTGGCAAGGTAACTATGTTTTCTTATGATTCAACATTCTGGCAAGGTAATTATACAGATGATGCTGTATACTTCTCTGTTCCATCAGGAATTACACAATAGCAGTTTGTTTCATTATTGGAGAAACTAAGTTTGTTCGATGTATTTAATTTGTAATCGACAGGATGCTTTCAGTCATGTGAATACTTGGTTTCTTGTTTGATTCAAAGATTACATTGGTGGCTGCAAAAGGAAAGACATTTTAAAGGCATTTTGCCTTGGCATAGGCGGAAATATAATTGGTTCCTTTAGAGAAAACAGGTCTTACTGAAAATAAACTCTCTGTACATTTGTACTGGTGTTAAGAGGTAGAGTTTATACATAAAAAGGAGGTTTGTTAGGGGATAGAAGAATAGTTAGGGGATAGAAGAATAGTTTGGGTATAGTGTGAGGATTAAAGGTCACAAATCAGAAATCTACTATATCTGCTAGTCCAGCAGTTAAAGTAGCCAGTTGAGTTTTTTTTGGGTTGGCAGAAGAATCCGGCTCTCCAGTTACAGAGCTGGAAAGGTATTCGATTACGAATATGCATGTGTTATGTTCATACATACCAGCTTTGCCTAACCATCTTTGTCTCAACTTTTTGAATAAGAATAGTAGGATATCTAGGGACAGCCTAGCATTGGTAATATGCAGTTCACGTAAGGTATTTTATGACTGATTATGACAGTGTCAGAATGCCACAAGCCTAAGTGACATTTTGGCACTTTCAGAAATAACCAAGAAAATACCATCATTCTTATTTTTGTAGGTGACTTGTAATGGCAGCAGCAAACTAGAAGGATCATTAAAATAAAGCTGCTGACCTGCAACAGCCCCTGGACTCCCTGAGAGAGTTAGAGCTCTGTGATTCCCAGGAAGATTCCACCTTCTTTTATTAGGGATCAAATGATAACTGAGTAATGACTTCACCTCCCTAGGGCAAATCACCCATTCACTATCAGTATTTTTACCTGATCATTATTTTTTAGCAGCTACAAATTTAAATTTAAAATTAGGGTAGGGAGAAACCTGTAGAATTTAGTATGGAGACATTGGCCAACAAATATTTTTCAGCTGTTTCAGGTCTGGTTAGTGTCCTAAATTGCCTCTTGTGAAAGAGTATGGTGTGTATGTATGCGTGTGTGCATGTGTGCACACACATATGGGCACAAGAGAAGAGGGCTAGGTAATCTTAAGATTTTTTTGGGGAAAGAGAGAGTTGGAGAGGAGGTAACAGCATTTGATATGAAAAATTCCAGAGGTGCTCTTCCTCCTGACTTCACAATGATGTTGAATGGGCACTAAGGGTAAGTCATCTCCTCCTTTCCTTGTCTAGTCATTAATTCTCACATTTCCCAAGCAGGAAATCAAAAGAGTAGATAGGGCACACACCTGTCTGAGAAGAGCAGGGAAGTTATTTCATATGTGAAAATAAGAAATCTCAGGTAACTTCTACCTTCAGGAGCAAGACTTTCCTATTTCTCAATCTCAGAACAAGTATTAAGCTTCTAATAGAGATAAATATTTTTCTTATGATGCAAGAGGCCCATTTCTTAGACTTATTTAAGAGCTGAAAGGGAATCTTAGAAATTATCTAGTTCAAATGCCATCATTTTGCAGAAAATAATAAAAAAGATGTGAAAGGATATGATTAAGGTTTTACAAATGCTGGCAAAGCCCAACTAGAACCCAGGTCTTCCAAATCCTGGTCCTCTATGGGCCATTTCCACTACACCAACTTGACTATTTAACAAAAAGGCTGCCATCAAATATAGCTTATCCTGCGAAGACCAAACCACACATACTTTTTGATAATTATTAACTGAATGACTACTCCAAGTAAGTCACTAAGCCAGGAACTATGAATAATTCAAAGGTGAATTCCCTATTATCCTTAAGGATGCCACGATAAAATTCAAAACTTGGGGGAGCAAAGGACCACAAACAACGTAGAGGAGGCAAATTTCACGAAAGAATTGGAAAAAGAGCATTAGAAAGGACCAGTTTTAGAATTAATAAGAAACCTTGAGATTTAGGATACAATGTCTCTCTCAAGTGTTATGCAAATTGTGTTCCCTAAGTCACTCACAGGGCCAGATCATTCTCTTATAGAGCTTTATATAAATATGAATATTATAACTTAGAAGATTAAAATAAACGTGTTAGGCATCTTCAATCTGAGGAATGTTGCCACTAACATTTATTTGCTTCGGATGAATGCAGCTCTCTCATTAGTGACCCTGTTTCATGACTCAGACGGCAGATATAGAAGAGCCTGAAGTCAGTGAATACACACAGATGATTTGGAAAGGATATCCCTTTGAATTTAACTCAAGGTGGGGATACTGACTTGGGAATATTTCACCAGCTGTTTAGGAAATCCTGGACTCTCGCGTTGTCTACACTGACGACTTAGCATGCTTACAAAGAAATTAAGTTAAATATGTTCCTTTTCTGTGAAGTTCCTTTAAAATTCATATCTATGCTACTCTTACATGTATATGGATATATGTGAATAATTGGTAGGGAGAGTTGGTAGGTTTCATTGAACATATTTAGCTGTATTTTTTCCAACTAAAATGTAAATCTGTAATGTATTCTAATGTAACTCAATTAGAGCTACTAACACCATCTGTATATATATTTTCAGTTCAGCTGTCAAAAAAATACACAAATATACCCTACTGATACAATATTCAATAGTCATGTGATATCTCAATGGTATGATACTTCATTTAACATTTTTCTATATTTAAGTGCATAAATTTTCATGTTCTTCCTTTTAGAGTTAGTATTTTACTATATTTTAATATATAAGTCTTTGCCTAATCTCTGATATTTTTTTCCTTGTATAGATGACTAGAAGTAAAATCACTGCAATAAAGTATATAACATTTTAATAAATCTTTATTGTTCAGATTATTACAATTGTTCCTCTCTACCTCCCCCTCCCATATCTCCCCTCTACCCAGCTGCCCACCCTTGACCCTTACCTCCCCCAGATTGTCCTCATCCATAGGTGTGTGATTTTTGTCCAGTCTCTCCCTGCACCCCCAACCCCTCATCTCTTTCCCCCTGAGAATTATAAGTCCACTCCCTTTCAATGCCCCTGATTTTATTATATTCACCAGTTTGTTCTGTTCATCAGATTTTCAATTCACTTAATTTTTAGATTCACTTGTTGATAGATATGTATTTGCTACTAATAGTTTTTATCTTTACCTTTTTCTTCTTCCTCTTCTTAAAGAGTACCTTTCAGCATTTTATATAATACTGGTTTGGTGTTGATGAACTTTTTCTTATCTGTGAAGCTCTTCATCTGCCCTTCAATTTTGAATGACAGCTTTGCTGGGTAGAGTAATATTGGTTGTAGGTTCTTGCTGTTCATTACTTTGAATATTTCTCGCCACTCCCGTCTAGCCTGCATAGTTTCTGTTGAAAAATCATATGAGTGCTCCCTTGTAGGTAATTAACTGTTTTTCTCTTGCTGCTTTTAATATTCTGTTTGTCTTTTGCTCTTGGTATTTTAATTGTGATGTGTCTTGGTGTGGTCCTCTTTGGATTCCTTTTGTTTGGGTTTCTCTGTGCGCTTCCTGGCCTTGTCTATTTCATTCACCAGGTGGAGAAAGTTTTCAGTCATTATTTCTTCAAATAGATATTTAGTATCTTGCTCTCTCTCTTCTTCCGGCACCCCCATAATTCAGATGTTGGTACACTTGAAGTTGTCCCAGAGGTTCCTTACACTATCTTCACATTTTTGGATTCTTTTTTCTTTTCTAGTTGAGTGTTTTCTGCTTCTTTGTATTTCAAATCTTTGACTTGATTCTTGCCTTCCTCTAGTCTGCTGTTCGGTCTCTGTATAATATTTTTTATTTGAGTCAGTGCATGTTTAATTTCTGGTTGGTCCTTTTTCATCTCCTCTTGGGTCTGGCTAAATTTATCCATCTTTTCTAGGAAATTCTTAAAAAATCTAACTGTTTTTTTTTTCCTTATATTTTATTGATTTATTTTACAGAGAGGAAGGGAGATGGATAGTTAGAAACATAGATGAGAGAGAGACATCAATCAGCTGCCTCTTGCACATCCCCTACTGGGGATGTGCCCACAACCAAGGTACATGGCCTTGACCAGAATCGAACCTGGGACCTTTCAGTCCGCAGACCGACACTCTATCCACTGAGCCAAACTGGTTTCGGCTGTTAACCATAGTTTTGAACTCTATATCCAATCATTTGTTTTCCTCCATTTCTTTTGTTTGTGATCTGTTCCTTTGTCTCCACATTTTCGCTGCTTCCCTGAGTTGGTAGAGTAGCTTTGTGTGGTAGGTGTCCTATAGGGCACAGTGGCTCTGCCGCCCCAGTTACTTGAGGTGGGCCCTCTTGGTGCATCCCTTTGTGGACTTTGTGCACAGCTTTGTTATAAAGTCTTGATTGTTGTTGGTATCACTGGGGGGAATTGACCTCCAAGCCAACTGGTTGTGAGGATCAGCTGTG
Source organism: Lasiurus cinereus (assembly GCA_011751065.1). NCBI lineage: Eukaryota > Metazoa > Chordata > Mammalia > Chiroptera > Vespertilionidae > Lasiurus > Lasiurus cinereus. Next base: position 29,405,044 of record JAAGEH010000018.1, on the reverse strand, counting down.
TCTATGGCCGGAGAACTTTTGTGCTGGAGTCAGCCTTAGGCTTGCAAGATTGCAACAGCCTCTGTGCTGGGCTTGGATGTGGTAGAGTGTCAGGGCTGGACAGCCTTGGCTGCCCATCAGCCCTGCCCTCCACAGTAGCCCCTGGGTCTGTGTCCCTCGGTAATCACTGCAGCCTTCTCTGCGCACTTGCACTTGTGTGCTTGCAGACCTCTGCCTTTCTGGATCCCCTGAGTTTCTGTGCGCTCCAGGGACTTGTATGTGTCTGGGTCCCCAGGGTCTCACCTGAAACTGGGGTTCAGTGCAGTTGGACCTGGATTTCAGTACAGTTGCCCGCTAGAGAAAGCCTGGGGCACAATTAGCAGTCAGTCCTTTTTGCGAGCGCCTACAGACCTCTGCCTTTTGTGGCTCCCCTAAGTTTCTGTGCACTCCTCCCTTTTCACAACAGTCCAGACTTCCCCTGTATGAGTGTCACCCTGAAGTGGGGTTCAGTGAAGTCAGAAGTGGGGTTCAGTGCAGTTAGGAGTTTCTGTCTCCCTCCAGCCAGACCCTTTGCCACCTGTCCTCTCCACACATGGGTCTCTGTACCTCAGCTTTTTACAGCCCCTCTGAGTCTCTGTGAGCCTCCCTCTTTACTTCTAGTTGTAGAATTTCCACTCAGCCAGCTTTCTTGTGGTTCTGGATGGTGTCCATCTGTCTTTTAGCTATAGTTTTGAAATTGTTGTGCGAGGCAGCAGTTTAGGTGTTCACCTATGCTGCCATCCTAGTTTCTCTAAAGTATATAACATTTTAAAATAAAAGTTTAAAAATAAAACCAAATATATGTATATTATTTAAAAAGTCAAATAATATAAGACTTCTAATAAAACTCCTACCACTCTCCAGACTCTGTCTCTCCTGTGTCCCTCTCTTTAACTGTTTCATTTGCTGTTAATCTTCAAATATTGTTCCTCCTTGATTATATTTTAGAATTATCTATTGATCCTACCGTGGAAACAAATCACATTTCTTTTCTTTTTCTTTGAGAAATCCACCTTTTATTTAAACAATTCCCAGCCAAGCTCAAAGCAATCCCACTTTGTAAGTAATTTACATGGACAATTTAGGCAGAGGTGAAGGGTACCTGAATTGTAAGGAAAATGATCTTATCTCTCTCTCTCTTTTTAAAATTATTTTTACTGTTTAAAGTATTACAGGAGGAATCCAAGATGGCGGCATAGGTAAACACCTACACTGCTGCCTCGCACAACAATTTCAAAACTACAACTAAAAGACAGAACGGACATCATCCAGAACCACAGGAAAGCTGGCAGAGTGTAAGTTCTACAACTAGAGGGAATGAGAGGGGCTCATAGAGACCCAGAGGAGCTGCAAAAAGCCGAGGTACTGAGACGCGGGCGCTGAGAGAGCGCGGAGTACCTGGCTGGCTTTCTCTGGCGGGAGGGAAACGGAGACTCCCAACGGCACTGAACCCCTTATTTTACGACACTAAACCCCAGATCCAGTGAAACTCATACGGGGGGAGTTTGGACTGTGAAAAGGGAGAGGTGCACGGAAATTTAGGGGAGTCGCAGAAGATCAGGTCTGGTCTCACACGCGGACGGTGCTGCGCGCAGGAGAGATTGCTGATAGTGCCGCTGGCTTTCGCGAGTGGGCGGGAGACAGACCCTCCGAACTGTGCCACTTCTGACTCCACTAAGCCCCTGTTTCGGGCGAAACCCTGGGGACCTAGACTCGTGTGGTCCTAGTGCTCAGGGGAGCTGGAAAGGCAGCGGTTAGAGGCACTGCGGGTGCGCGCGCGCACAAGGACCGCTCCAGGGATTACCCAGTCACGTGAGACTCAGGGGCCGTGGAGGGCAGGGCCAACTGGAAGGCAAGGCGGTCCCTTAAGCCCGGAGACTCCACCCATCCCAAGCTCAACAGAGGCTTCTTCGGTTTTGCATCTGGTATCATAAGGCTGAATCCAACACAGAAGTTTCCCCGGCATAGTGAAAATGCCGAAACAAGGGAAGGGATCACAAACAAAAGAAATGGAGAAAAAAAAACGACTGGATATAGAGTTCAAAACCACGCTTGTAAGGTTTTTCAAGAATATGCTAGAAAAATTCGATAAATTTAGTGAGACCCAAGAGGAGATGAAAAAGGACCAACTAGCGATACAAAAGAGCCAACTAGAGATGGAAAAGGTCCTACTAAAGATGATAAAGGACCAAATAGAAATTAAACATACACTGACTGAAATAAAAAATATTATACAGAGTCCTAACAGCAGACTAGAGAAAGGCAAGAATCAAGTCAAAAATTTGAAATATAAAGAAGCAGACAACATTCAACTGGAACAGCAAGAAGAGAAAAGAATCCAAAAATGTGAACATAATGTAAGGAGACTCTGGGACAGCTTTCAGCGTACCAACATCAGAATTGTGGGGGTGCCAGAAGAAGAGAGAGAGCAAGATACTGAAAACCTGTTTAAAGAAATAATGACTGAAAACTTCCCACATCTGGTAAAAGAAATAGACTTACAAGTCGAGGAAGCACACAGAACCCCATATAAAAGGAATCCAAAGAGGACTACACCAAGACACATCATAATTAAAATGCCAAGAGCAAAAGAGAAAGAGAGAATATTAAAAGCAGCAAGAGAAAAACAGTTTATTACCTACAAGGGAGCACCCATACGACTGTCAGCTGATTTCTCAACAGAAACGATGCAGGCCAGACGGGAGTGGCAAGAAATATTCAACGTGATGAATAGCAAGAACCTACAACCAAGAATAATCTATCCAGCAAAGCTAACATTCAGAATTGAAGGGCAGATAAAGAGCTTCACAGATAAGAAAAAGCTAAAGGAGTTCATCAACTCCAAACCAGTATTATATGAAATGCTGAAAGGTACTCTTTTAGAAGAGGAAGAAGAAAAAGGTAAAAGCCAAAAAATTATGAACAACAAATACATATCTATCAACAAGTGAATCTAAAAATTAAGTGAATTAAAAATTTGATCAACAGAATAAACTGGTGAATAGAATAGAATCAGGAGCACAGAAAGGGAGTGGACTGATAATTCTCAGGGGGGAAGGGGTGAGGGGTGTACAGGGAGAGACTGGACAAAAATCATACACCTATGGATGAGATCAATGGGAGGGAGCTAAGGGCAGAGGGAGGGGTGGGAGCTGGCTGGAGGGGTGCTATGGAGGGGAAAAAAGAGAAACAAATGTAATAATCTGAATAATAAAGATTTAATTAAAAAAAATAAAGTATTACATAAGTCTCCTTTTTCCCCCATTGACCTCTCCCAGCCGCTCCCACCCCATTTCTTACATGACCAAAATACATTTTTCCGTTAGTTTTCTTGCATTGATGACATTTTTGCTTTAAATCAATATTTTTATTTTATATATATAGCCATGCAGAGAACTGATTACATTCCCTTTCTTACCTTACACATGAAAATTTTTGTTATTATTGCTAATAACCTCAATTTATCCCATATGTTTAGTGTGGCTCTTTTAAAATATGGGCCAAATTCTTGGAAAACTCCTCCCACTTGATAGGTCAGATCTACAACCCTCCCCTTGAATTGCTAGGAGACCGTGTAAATGACTGTGTGACTTGGAAGACTGATCCTAAGACATGGTGCAGCTGGAACACTTGCGTTTGGAGTTCCAATCAGACAGGTAAACAGTCTGACTACTCTGCTGCTGCCGTGCTGTGAGAAAGCCAAACTAAATGGAGGGGCCATGTGTGAGCACTCTAGTTGGTCAGCAGCCTGGTTTTCGTGACAGCTCAGCCCAGGTGCTAGGTGAGAGTGGAGCCTCCAAATGATCCCAGGCCTTAGCATTACTGAGTCACTTCCAGCCACTGGTTCTTTCCAGTTGAGGCCCCAGAAATCACAGAGCCATCACACACTCAGTATACTGTCCAAATTCCTGACCCAGAGAATTCATGAACACAATAAAATAAAATGATTATTTGAAGTAGCTAAGTTTTGGGGCAAATTTTGTTTTTGCAGTAATAGTAACAGGAACCCTTATTTTTCTGTGCCTATCATTAATTTGTCCCTATATTCTCTATATGGTCAAGGACATTAGGCAATCATCAGTACCATTTTCCCCTTAGAGAGAGTTCTCCTGGAGGTATCTGTCCTCTTGTTCCAATCCAGACTGGATGCATAGCCATCAGCCTAGAACTTGCTTGGATTAGAAACAGTATAGCATGTTACTCTAAGGACATGAGCCCTGGAGCTAGGCTACAAGGACTTGAATCCAGTCTCCACTATGTGCTACCTGTGTGACTGTGCACAAGGTAGTTAATCCCTCTGTGCCTCGGATTTCTCATTACAACAGTTTTGGCACATGGTAAGTGCTCTTATTATTGGCAACACTGTTAGCTTATTATTCTTCTCTTCATATTGTCCTAGGATTTCCCACTGCTTTACACCTACGTCTCATCCCCTACTTCCTAAATTCCAGGACTTTCTTGAAAACCAAGATGGTGGCAGAAGTAAATACCTGAAATTGCTGTCTCGCACAATCACTTCAAAACTACAACAAAAATATAAAACGGATATCATCCAGAACCACAGGAAGGCTAGCTGAGTGGAAATTCTACAACTAGAAGGAAAGAGAAAAGCACACTGAGACTCAGAGTAGGTGCAGAAGTGGTGCAGAGGTACGGAGCCTGTGCATGCTCACAGAAAGGGCTGGCAACTGAAGATGCGGTTATCTTTATCAACTAGGAGGGAGACACAAGCTCCCGACTGCTCTGAACTCCAGTTCCGGGCGAGACTCTGGGGACCCAGACTCATATGGGGAGAAACTGGACTGTCTGACATCGGGAGGAACTCGAGGGTGGCTTTCTCTCAGAGGTGCTTGTAGCAATTACCAAGGGACACTGAGACTTGGGGGGCCTCTTAGGGCAGGGCTGAGGATCAGACATAGCTGTTTTTTCCTCCCTGTTAATTCCCTGAGACCCTGCTCCACCCAAGCTGTGTGCAGAGGCTTTTGCATATGAATGGCCTGACTTTGCAATAGAAAAATTACCTAAAAAACTGCAGCTAGGTTAGAGAAACCCAGAACATCCAAAAGAAGGGTCAAGGCCCCATAGCAGCTTGCACTGCTTCACAGCTGGTCCTCATCTAGGCACCTCCAAATCCCAAACAAAGAAGAGGAATCTGCAGATCTCTCCTTAGCTCCTGCTGGGTGGCCTCAGGCAGAGACTAAATTAGCACCTCTTTAGAGATCCAAGAGCCAATGTGCCCAGTGGTCAGAGTGGGACCATCCAGATTACAACTCCTCAGATCCATAAGGGACACAATCTCAGTGAGCACTAAAGCCCCAATGAAGCAAGTCTTGCCCCATAAAGGTGTCTCCAGCACAGAAGTTCTCCTATTGTAGACACAGCTGATCCTCACAGCCAATTGGCCTGGAGGTCAATTCCTCCCAATGATACCAACAATAATCAAGGCTTAACTACAATAAGACTGTGCACACAGCCCACAAAGGGGTTCACCAAGAGTGTCCACCTCAGGTAACTGGGAGGCTGAGCCACTGGTCTCTATAGGAAACCTAGCACACAAAGCCACTCTGTCAACAAAATGCAGACACAAAGAAACAGGTCACAAATGACAGAAATGGAGGAAAGCAAACAATTGGATATAGAATTCAAAACCATGGTTATAAGGTTTTTCAAGAATTTTATAGAAACCGCCGATAAATTTAATGAGATCCTCAAGGATATGAAAAAGGATCAACTAGAAATTAAGCATATACTGACTTGAAATAAAGAATATTCAGAGTTTCATCAGCAAATTAGAGGAACGCAAGAATCAAGTCAAAGATTTGAAATACAAAGAAACAAAAAACACCCAATCAGAAAAGCAAAAGAAAAAAGAATCCAAAAATATTAAGATAGTGTAAGAAGCCTCTGGGACAACTTCAAGAGTACGAACATCAGAATTATGGGGGTGCCAGAAGAAGAAAGAGCAAGATACTGAAAATCTATTTGAAGAAATAATGACTGAAAACTTCCCCCACCTGGTGAAAGAAATAGACTTATAAGTCCAGGAAGTGCACAGAACCCCAAACAAAAGGAATCCAAAGAGGACCACACCAAGGCACATCACAATTAAAATACCAAGAGCAAAAGACAAATAGAGAATATTAAAAGCAGCAAGAGAAAAACAGTTAATTACTTACAAGGGAGTACCCATATAATTGTCAGCTGATTTCTCAATAGAAACTATGCAGGCCAGACAGGACTGGCAAAAAATATTCTAAGTGATGAATAGCAAGAACCTACAACCAAGAATACTCTATCCAGCAAAGCTATCATTCAGAATTGAAGGGCAGATAAAGAGCTTCACAGATAAGAAAAAGCTAAAGGAGTTCATTAACACTAAACTAGTATTATATGAAATGCTGAAAGGTATTCTGTAAGCAGAGGAAGAAGAAAAAGGTAAAGATAAAAATTATGAACAACAAATACATATCTATTGACAAGTGAATCTAAAAATCAAATGAATGAAAAATCAGATGAACCGAATAAACTGGTGAATATAATAGAATCAGATGCATAGATAGGGAGAGGACTGACAATTCTTGGGGGGAAACGGGTGTGGGGGTTGAGAGAAGCGACTGGACAAAAATCGTACACCTATGGATGAGGACAGTGGGGCATAAGGGCAGAGGGTGGGGTGGGAACCAGGTGGAGGGGAGTTATGGGGGGAAAAAAGAGGAACAATTGTAATAATCTCAACAATAAAGATTTATTAAAAAAAAAATTCCATGACTTCCTTTTTCTTGGTTACTCTCTTGCTTTGATAGAAATACCTTATTTGCTCCCTGAAAAAAAGATGCTTAGAAGTTAAGTTTTTTGAGACTTTGCTTATATGTTTTAAATTGTCTTTATTTAATGTCACACTTGATAATATGACTGGCATAAAATTCTAAGTTGGCAATAATTTTCTCTTTGAATACTGAAGTAAACTCCACTGTCTTAAACTTTCAGAGTCTCCACAGTCATTCTGATTACTATGATTATTTTTTAAACAGTGCTCTGAGTGGGGATCAAACCCATAACCTTTGTGTATTAGGACAAGGCTCTAACCAACTGATCCTTGATCCCTTGCAGGTAGGATTTTTTTTCCCTTTCTTTCTGAAAGTATTAAGATATCTTCTTAATCTCTATTGTTTCAAAATCTGATAATGATGTGATTTGGCATGGGTCTTTTAAAATTCATTATTTAGGGTACTAGTTCAATTTTGTGACTGAGGTCCTTCAATTTTTAGAAATTTTCTTTTCTTCTAAAAAATTTATTGTTAATTTTGTCTCTGCATTTTCAATATTCCCTTTTTAGGATTCAAATAGATATAGAATCTTTTCAATTGGTCCTTTAATTTTCTTATCTTTACAATTTTCTATTATCTTTTCATTTAAATTTCTTGGAGATTTTCTCCTATCTTCTATTTAAAATAAATTCTGCTTTATATTTTTTATTTTATAATTCTAATTTCTCATTCTTGGATTATCATTTTTTAAAATATATAACCTGCTTTTATTTTATGGATTTAATATCTCCTGAGTATACTGATTATAGTACTTTTGAAAATTTTATGTTTTTTTTACACTATCTGTTTCTTCTAAGTCCCCTCTTTTTATCAGTTTGTTTTTGAATCATTCTTTTATTTTATTAATGTTAGTTTATGAGTTCATGTCTCTTATTAACCCATATACAATTACTTGTCTTCTGGTCTGTCGAAGTAATAGATCAGATAACATTTGCCACAATACCATCTGTCAAAGTGACTGGCCATAAAAAACTCCAGCATCACATTCATTGAAGGCCATTACTGATGAGGGCAACTGATTTTGCCATTTTCATCCACTTTGTAGTGTTTCAGGACAGCCAGCTTAACCTTCTTTCTCTTATGCTTATTCTTCTTGGAATGGTGTAAGACTTCTCCTTTTTCTTAGCACCACCACAAAGTCTCAACACAAAATGAAGAATAGATTCCTTTTGAATGTCATAGTCAGACAAAGTATGTCCATCTGCCATCTTTGCTGATCAGGAGAAAATCTTTCCTTATCCTGGATCTAGGCCTTTACATTTTTTTTTTTTATTGTATCCAAGGGTTCAACTTTGAGAGAGATGGTTTTCCCTGTAAGGACATTCATGAAAATCTGCCATTCCACCTCAGATGCCGGAAAGGAAGAGCCTTGCCTCATTCTTTTTATGACAGATGTTTTACTCAAATGCCCAGTGGTCCTCTAGTACCTATGTGCTGCACTTGGATACTTTGGGGCTTGTCAACTGGTGGGTCTCACTGCTGAAGGGCTGCAAGGACATGGGGAGCTTATTGGGGGGCCTCGATCATTTACATCTGTAGGTCTTACTGCCTGGGCTTGACAGTTTCCCCAGAAAGGAATCCTATTGTTTCCTACCTGGTGAATAAGAGGGATTTTAAGATGACTGATAGCATTTTGAGAGCCAATAAGGGGATGAGGGGCAGGGGAGCAAATAGCTGAGGGGGTAGCCACCTTGCTTAAAGCAGGAAGTTCCTAAATGACATCTTTCTGAATACAGATGTCAGTTAGGAACTCTGCTTTAAGCGTAGTGCCTGGTTCCTTCCCTGTGTCAGCCTCAGGTTAACCCAATCAATCAGAACCACGAAGTTACATAAATTCCGTGAAGTTTTAGGTAAAAGGACAAGAACTTTTGAACTAGGGTTTCTGAATTAAACAAAAAACAAAAAAGTTTCCTTTCATCACCCACAACTTTGCCGCCCCAAAAGTAGGAAATTTAGCCAACTTAAGTCCCTTTACCCTTCCCACTTAACCATGCTTTCCCCTATGATAATGCCTGAGAACCTGAATATTCAGGGTCCAAGTTTGTTTTAAAATAACCAAATGAGCTGACAGACGGACCTCCTGGAATTCTGCAGCTTGTGCTAGAGTTTGCAGATGGAAAATTGCTGTCAGTTAAAGGGTAGTGCTATTACCATAGCCCAATTTTTGAAAGCCTTTAGGGAAAAAAAATCATCTGAGTTAATCAGTATTCACCATACACACTAGTTTTGTGTTACAGTATTCTAAAATGTTACTTACAAGATAGAAACTGCAATACTATGTTTGTTATTATCTGATAACAAACATAGTATTGCAGTTTCTATCTTGTAAGTAACATTTTATCTCTTAAAATGTAGATTACAAAGTAAGACTTTTACCTGCTATATGAATAAATTCTTATATGATTGATCTATATGGCTGATATCTTAGATAATCATAAAATATGAATTATGTTCTAAAATCAGCTAATTCTACTGAAACCTAATATAGGAATACTTTCATTTACCTCACCAATCTGTTTAATCCACAAATCTCTTCCAAGAATCTCTTGATGTAAGACTACAGGAGCTGAGTTCAGATTAAACGTCATGGAGTCACTGGTCTTTTCTTTAATAAAAGGCTGGAGATCAGAATTTATCTAGAAGTAGTAAAAAGAGTTAAGTAAGTGAAATGCATATCTATTAGTATGTCTTAGTCATATACAGAATGTACTAGGTAATATAATGAAAAATAAAGTTTAAGAAATGCAGGTTTTAGGTGTACTTTAATAAGCCCAAAACCAGTTTGTATGATTAACAATAACCTTTAAAATAATTTTTCCTTAACATATCCCTTTTTTATTTAGTAGAAACCTTTATTTTACTTTAAGTTCAAGGTCAGGATTTACAAAAACATCTAATAAATATAATTGCTTAATAAACTAACCTAAGATTTAATAAAATATGTAAAAAATTACTTGGACATATTACATTTATACTAATATTAGTGGCCCAGTGCAAAGGAAATTAATTAGAAGAAATATTTTAATATCATCATTCACCCTTTCTCTATAATAGAAGTGTCAACTAAATTCACAATCGACAATGACAGATTGAAACACACGCGTGCAATTGGCACCAGCGAGAGCTTTATATGTATCGCACATGCGGGAGTCATGTTAGTCTTTTATATATATAGAATAAACTTGCATAATTATTCCTGCTTTCTGATGTAGCTAAACTTTTCCCAGCCCAATGAAGCACTGCAACTTCTCTTTCAGGTAATTGTCAGCAACACAGCAGTAAATATCAACACTAAGCAGATTATTATTGTAGGTCACACAGGGAGAACAAAGGGTAAAATATTTAACTGCAGCAGTGCTTAACTACATTCTGCGAAGTGACAAAACCTGAAGTCACTTTCAGGGTCCACCATTTCTTACTTCTTTTTAGTTGGGTCATGTTTCTAAGCTTTCTAAATCTCCGTTTTCTGGCTAATTAAAAGAAAATAGGATTCCACCGAGTCTCCTATCTACCTACTCCGGGAAATACTTCTGTGAGGATCAAATGAGATGAGGAATGGGAAAATGCTTCACAGACATTTGGTTAAAGTGTGAAATATTTGCACCTGAGTATAAAGCAAGTCATGTTCCTGGGCTAAAGAAACTGCAAGGAGGCTAGTTGTGACTAGGGTGAGGAAGCTGGGCGTTGCTATGTGACATAGCTGGGCTGTGGGCCACATTTTGCATCAGGGGTTCTTAGCAGTATGGCTGCAATTTGGTGAGCTGTTGCTCTGGGGTGGTGGCGGGGCCTTGTCCCACTTGGGAGAAGCTGAGTGTATCTTTGTGGGTGCCAGGTCTGCGGTGCCAGTGTGCATGAGGGCAGCTCCTATGTTGGGCGTCTGCTCCTTGGTGGTCAGTGTGCATCAAGTGACCAGTTGGGAGGGTCAGACACTTAGCATATTAGGCTTTTATAAATATAGATATTTATAACCCCTTCTTATAAGCTACTTAAGTAACACTTAAGGTATAAATATATTAAATACAATTTTATAATTATATATCCATAGAAGAAACAATACACTAGCTAATTTTAGGACATTTTATATTTTACTATGCTCATTCAAAAGAATCAGTTATTAGAAGTAAAGCTTTTAATTTTATTCAGTATATTTCCAAATTTCATTAACTTTCCATAATTTGTTTTACATAAGGAACTAGAAGGGAACTGTAACACAAATGAAAATATTCTATAAATAGCAACATTTCATGTAATTTAATAATTGCAAGAGTTCTTTCAAGAACCCTTTCAGGCAGTAAGAAAAGACAAACATGGTTAAAGTAAGCTGCAGCTTTCTGTCAAAATTACACAGTATTCACCACATTGTTTATATAACAATCACTGTCTTACTGATAGGTTTTAAACACACAATAAACATTTTTTGAGAAAAAGCTTACCAAATAGCCAATGTATGTATCATTTAGCTCTTTAAGCACTGAGAAGGAGAAAGGTGTGCAAATACCTTATGACTCATGGCGATGTGCTTCCCATACTGAAATGCCATATCCTGAACCTCAGCATCATGCTTTGCTAATTCCATTGCAGCTTGGCAGCTCTTTGCTAATAAGGCACCATGGGAGAGAAAAGTCTGCTCCTTCCAAGTCGATATTCCAATGTCATTTGTGATATAATCTTCCTAAAAAATGCAACAAAAACCAAGACATAAACGTGTTGGGAGTAACTGAATTATTTCAGTTTTTAAAGAATAAAAGTTCTGATATAAACTATTCAAAAATACCCATGCTATTGCTACAAGACAGAACTAAAAGATGCTGAAACTACCTAAAGAGAGCTAAGGAGGTGAGATCTGCCATTTTTTTTAAAAAAAATAAAGGGCCTATATTCTTTATTTTTATTTTTTATTCGATTTCAGAGAGGAAGGGAGAGGGAGAGAGGGATAGAAACAGTAATGGTGAGAGAGAATCCCTGATCGGCTGCCTCCTGCACGCCACGCACTGGGGATTGGGCCTTCAGTCCAGGACCTTCAGTCCTCAGGCCAAGGCTATATCCATGGAACCAAACCAGCTAGGATAAGAACTGCCCTTTTAAGGGTGGGGGAGGGGAGGGGGAATGAAAAAAATGCTGAAGCAAATTTTATCATTAGAGGATTTCTGTTAAAATATATTTATAAAATAAAGCAAAATGAGATAATTGGACCTCTAACTCCCTTCTACATTCACATCAGTTCTTTTTTTTTTTCACATCAGTTCTTAAGTGCTAATATATATATATTTTAAATATATTTTATTGATTTTTTACAGAGAGGAAGGGAGAGAGATAGTTAGAAACATCGATGAGAGAGACAATCGATCAGCTGCCTCCTGCACACACCCTCCTGGGGATGTGCCCGAAACCAAGGTATGTGCCCTTGACTGGAATCGTATCTGGGACCCTTCAGACCGTAGGCTGAAACTATTCACTGAGCCAAACCGGTTTTGGCAAGAATCCTATTTCCTTTAACTTATATAAAAATGTCAAAGGCATAATGAAGGGAATACAATCTTTTGTAAACAATTAAACAGAGAAATCAGAGAGAAGGTAACCCATCATAATGGAGTACTAGTATAATTAGATTATTCATCAAACTTTATTCCCATAAGAAGAGACAACATGATAAAGGAGGATATAACTGTCGTTTATTTAATTTCTTCATTTTTAAATTGTGAAAATCATCATAATACCTGTAAGTATACACACACTTACTTACTCTAGATCAGTGATATCAAATAAAAATATAATGTAAGCCACATATGCAATTTAAAATTTGCTAGGAGCTACATTGAAAAAGTGAAAAAAGAGGTGAAATTAATCATTTTTAAAAAAATATATTTTATTGATTTTTTACAGAGAGGAAGGGAGAAGGATAGAGAGTTAGAAACATTGAATAGCTGACAAGGTGCATGTCCTTGACCAGAATCAAACTGGGACTCTTCAGTCCGCAGGCTGACGTTCTATCCATTGAGCCAAATCAGTCAGGCCTTAAATTAATCTTAATACCATATTTTATTTATCCCAATATATCAAAATTTTTATTTCTATATATATTCATATAAAATTATAAATGAAATAATTGTATTTTTATACTAAGTTTACAAAACTAGTATGTATTTTATACTTAAGCACATCACTAGCCACATTTCAAGTACTTAACAGGTAGAGGAGCTAGTGGCTAGCCTACTGGACTGCCCTGATATGCACAGTGAGTTCTCTGAGGACAAGAATGGTGAAGTAAATATATAAAACTATGTTTATTGTATGATTTTTCTTTGAAACCTTTAACTGGAATTAATGGACAAGGATTAATTAACTGAAATATTTTACTTATGGCCACCCATACCATAACCCTCCTTTCACCATTATTTGAGGACAAAATAAAAAATGAGTAAACTTTAAAAGGAACCATTAATGCCCCGCCAGTGTAAATCAGTGATTGAGCCTCGACTCATGAACCAAGATATCCTTGGTTTGATTCCCTCTCAGGGCATATGCACGGGTTGTGGGCTCAATCCCAGTGGTTGTGCAGGAGGCAGCCAATCGATGGTTCTTTCACAGCATTGATATTTCTATTTCTTTCTCCCCCTCCCTTTCTCCCTGAAATCAATAAAAACATTTATAAAAAATTTAATAAAAAATTTAAGCTAAGTAAAAGGAGCCAGCTACAGGAGACATATTGTACATTCTGTTTATTTGAATTGTAGATTAGTGGTTGCCTAGGCTGGGGTGGGAACTAAAAATGGCCATGAAGGACCTTAATGTTTGACAATGCCCTAAAACTGATTTATGGTGATAATTATACAACTCAATACAGTAACTAAAAATCATTAAATTTTATGGATAAAATGGGTTAATTTTATTTATTTATTTTTAAAAATATATTTTATTGATTTTTTACAGAGAGGAAAGGAGAAGGATAGAGAGTTAGAAACATCGATGAGAGAGAGACATCGATCAGCTGCCTCCTATACGCCACCTACTGGGGATGTGCCTGCAACCAGGATACATGCCCTTGACCGGAATTGAACCTGGGACTCTTCAGTCTGCAGGCCGATGCTCTATCCACTGAGCCAAACCAGTTTCGGCTAATTTTTTTTTTTAACTTTAAAAAAATAAATCTTTATATTCAGATTATTACAATTGTTCCTCTCTTCCCCCAGCCCCCATAACTCTCCTACACTTGGTTTCCACCCCACTTCTGCCCTTCCCTTCCCTACAGTGTCCTCATTCACAGGTGTACAATTTTTGTCCAGTCTCTTTCCCCAACCCTCAAACCCCTTTCCACCCGAGAATTGTCAGTCCACTTCCTTTCTATGCCCCTGATTCTATTATATTCACCAGTTTATTCTGTTCATCAGATTTTTTTATTCACTTCATTTTTAGATTCACTTGTTGATAGATATGTATTTGTTGTTCATAATTTTTATCTTTACCCTTTTCTTCTTTTTCCTCTTATAGAATACCTTTCAGCATGTCATATAATACTGGTTTGGTGGTGATGAATTCATTTAGCTTTTTCTTATCTGTGAAGCTCTTTATCTGCCCTTCAATTCTGAATGATAGCTTTGCTGGGTAGAGCACTCTTGGTTGTAGGTTCTTGCTATTTATTCATCACGTTGAATATTTCTTGCCATTCCCATCTGGTCTGCATAGTTTCTGTTGAGAAATCAGCTGACAATCTTATGGGTGCTCCCTTATAGGTAATTAACTGTTTTTCTCTTGTTTTTTTTTTTTCTTTTTTCTCTCTTGTTGCTTTTAATATTCTCTGTTTGTCTTTTGCTCTTGAAATTTTAATTATGATGTGTCTTGGTGTGGTACTCTTTGGATTCCTTTTTATTTGGGGTTTTGTGTGCTTCCTAAACTTTTACAGTGGTACCTCGAGATACGAGTGCCCTAACATATGAGATTTTTGAAATACGAGCCATTGAGCGAGCGATTTTTGCTTTGAAATATGAGCAACATTTGAGATAGGAGTAATTGCGCGAATCGGCAGGCTGCACATGACCCACCAGTTTATCGTGACTCGAGCGTCTCATAGTTTCCCATGCCTCAAGGTTACGGAACGAATTAAACTCGTATCTCGAGGTACCACTGTAAGTCTATTTCTTTCACCAGGTGGGGGAAGTTTTCTGTCATTATTTTTCAAATAGGTTTTCAGTATTTTGCTCTCTCTCTTCTGGCACCCCAATAATTCGGATGTTGGTACGCTTGAGGTTGTCCCAGAAGTTCCTTACACTATTTTGGATTCTTTTTGCTTTTCTGGTTGAGTGTTTTTTACTTCTTTGTATTTCAAATCTTTGACATGATTCTTGCAATCCTCTAGTATGCTGTTGCTGTTAGATCTCTATATAATATTTTTTATTTCAGTCAGCATATGCTTAATTTCTAGTTGGTCCTTTTTCATATCCTTGAGGGTCTCACTAAATTTATTGGCCTTTTCTAGGATATTCTTGAAAAACCTTATAACTGTGGTTTTGAACTCTATATTCATTCGTTTATTTTCCTCCATTTCTGTCATTTGTTACCTGTTTCTTTGTCTCTGCATTTTGGCTGCTTACCTGAGTTGATAGAGTGACTCTGTGTGGTAGGTGTCCTATAGGATCCAGTGGCTTAGCCTACCCAGTTACCTGAGGTGGACACTCTTGGTGCGCCCCTTTGTGGGCTGTGTGCAAAGTCTTGTTGTAGTTAAGCCTTGACTGTTATTGGTATCCCAGGGAGAAATTGACGCCCAGGCCAACTGGCTGTGAGGATCAGCTGTGTCTATGCTGGAAGAACTTCTGTGCTAGAGAGACACCCTTATGAGACAAGACTTGCAAAAGCCTCTGTCCTTAGCTTGGATGGGGTGGAGTCTCAGGTCAGAGCAGACAGCATTGGTTTCCCGTTAGCCCTGCCTTAGTAGGCCCCTGTGTCTCAGTGTCCCGTGGTAATTGCTGCAAACATCTCTGAGAGAAAGCCATCCTCGGGTTCTGCCCGCTACCAGACAGTCCCAGTTTCTCCCCGAATGAGTCTGGGTTCTCCTAATCTTGCTCGGAACTGGAATTCAGTGCAGTCAGGAGCTTTGGTCTCCCTTCCGCCTGAGAAAGCCAGCCGCACACTCAGTTGCCAGCCCTCTCTGCACGCGTGCCTTTGGTACCTCTCCCTTCTGTAATTCATCTTAGTCTCAGCGTGCTTTTCTCTTTCCTGATAGTTCAGTTTGACCCTGTATGAGTCTGGGTCCCCAGATTCTCGCCTGGAACTGAAGTTCAGTGTAGTTGGGAGCTTTTGTTTCCCTTCTGCTTGAGAAAGCCAGCTGTGCACTCAGTTGCCAATCCTCTCCGTGTGCACATGTCTCAATACCTCTGCCTCCTGCCTCAATGTTTCCTCTGAGTCTCAGTGTGCTTTTCTCTTTCCTTCTAGTTGTAGAATTTACACTTAGCCAGCCTTCCTATGGTTCTGGATGATGTCCGTTTTGTCTTTTAGTTGTAGTTTTGAAGTGGTTGTGTGAGGCAGCAATTTAGGTGTTTACCTATTGCCACCATCTTGGTTTCTTCCCCAAATGGGTTAATTTTATGATGTCAAATATATCTCAATAAAGTTGTTCAAAAAGTAAAAAAGGTAATGAGTATGATTTTACATATTTTGGCCTCAAGTGCTTAAATTAACATTCAAAAAAATGTATGCAGCTCTTAATGTTAAGTTTTTGTGGTTTGTATACTACCCTTCTTTAATCATACAATGAACATTTATTTAGGTTCTATTATAAGTAAAGTTCTCTGTGAAGCAATATAGATACAAAGATTTTAAATAGATTGTCCTCAAGAAACTCACAGTTCAGGAATGGCTTGTATTTATCCCTATATACATGTACTTGTTTATATGTGGATATAAATATATTGATAAATCAATATAGTTCCCTGGTAGGCAGACAGGCATGAGCAGAGCAAGGACAATGGGCCAAGTACAGAAGGTCACCAGGGCAGAAAGCCTTGGGTGCCTAGCAACAGGAAAAATTGGGAAACAAGGACCATGCCCCCCAGGGTTACCTTTTGTTTCCTAAAATATCTCTGGTCATTTGGTTCAGACCTAGACCCTCTGACCTTTCATACTATGGGTCATGCAGTTTGAACCCTCCTCTCCTGACCTCTCCTCCCCTGGCATGTTACTAGTCTTGTGGCAGACCCCCTTTGAGGAGGAACAAGGGGCCGAAGAGTGGCCTCATGCCACTCCTATGTGGGCCCTAGCACAACCACTCTTTTAAGCATTAAACCCTAGGGATAATACCTAGGTCTCAGTTGTATTTCAGCTCTAGGCCCAGAAAAGCAGCAAAACCAGGCAATCGATGCCATGTCTGACATAAGGACCAGCTGAGATGACTAATGCCCTAGTGCCAATCATGTCCTGGAAAGCTGATGAATTGTCCATTGAGTTCTTCCCCTGAAACATCCACCTTTTGAGTAGATAAAAGCCTGTAAGAGGAAGAACCTTATGTGGCTAGTATGGAACATACACATGCCTTTCATCACTATTTCCCCTAAGAATCTTTTCCTTGCCTCTCTCTTTCTCCTAAGCTCCAAGGGCCTTCTTTTGCCTTTGTAAGTTGTTTCCCAAGCTCACTCCCCCCCCCACCCCATAGCTCACTTCTACCTCTGTAACTTTCTAAATAAACTTTTTTAAAAAAATAGTTTGAACCTTGGTTTCGAATTCTTTCTTAGCCAGAACTCAAATGAGGTTGCTGAACCAAGTTCCAATCGCCAGTAACATTCTGGTGCCATTTTGCTGCCAATAGTTCTATTTTAGAATTATTCTTACAGGATATCAACAATCAAAGATTAGTTTTGTTCATTAGATTTTTCTTATTATGATGAAGACATTTTATTATTCATCATTTCTACATTTTCAATTATGCAATACACGATCATTGAAAAGACTTAGAAAATCCAAGTAACAAAGAAATAATTAGTTTATAGTCTCTTGAAATCTGCTACCATAAGTTAATCAGACCATAAATCAATAATTCTGTTCTTAAGTTAATAAGATATTTTATTCCTGGAATATAAAATTATTACTTATCATGAACTTGGTTAAAAATGAAACAGTACCTCTAAAACCAGTTTGGCTCAGTGGATAGAGCGTCAGCCTGCGGACTGAAAGGTCCCAGATTTGATTCCGGTCAAGGGCATGTATCTTGGTTGTGGGCACATCCCCAGTAGGGGGCATGCAAGAGGCAGCTGATCGATGTCTCTCTCTCTTCGATATTTCTAACTCTCTAATCCTCTCCCTCCATCTGTGTAAAAATCAATAAAATATATTTTTAAAAAATGAAACAGTCCGTCCACTCATTTTCAATTGTAAAATACTGAGAAACTAGTTTGATAACCACATCCAAATCAGTTTTTAAGAAAGCAGATATATAGAATTGGTATGAAACAAATGAATGCAGTCAGGGTAAATGAGATTTAGATATACTCACAGCATCAACTTATATATGTGCACTTTTTACTGAAGACTTATTATTTATTAAAGGAAGATACATTCAGTGGATATTTATTTTTGATGGAATTCTTTTTTTTTTCCAGAAAGGTAAATGTATGCAAACTACCTATTGAATGACTATCAGATAGAAGTAAATTAATTTTAAAATATATAGGTCTCTTATTCACTGTCATGTGATGTGATCTTTTTGCTCAAATAAAGCTGGTTCAAAAACACACATGGAAAAAAACCTGAAGCTTGCAAGACAATGTTTGCCAGAGACAGTGGCACTGGTGGCTTTGCTGACATATAAAATGCTGTTCTGCTACTGAGATGTCTGGGGGATGTGTACTTTGAGTAGCTTTTTAAACAATAGTAATACATTTGTACATACCTATTCACAGGACAACAAGTGTGTTTATAAAGGTGGCTGCTTGGGATTAAAGGTCTGGTTCATGGTCACAGAAAAAAAAAAAAAGGCAAACTAGCCCTAGCTGGTTTGGCTCAGTGGATAGAGTGTTGGTCTGTGGAATGAAGGGTCCGAAATTTGACTCTGGTCAAGGGCACATGCCTGCGTTGAGAGCTTGATCCCCAGTAGGGGGCATGCAGGAGGCAGTCTATCAATGATTCTCTCTCATTCCTATTCCTTTCTCTCCCTTCCTCTCCGAAATCAATCTTTCTATGTATATAAAAGGCTAAGTGATCGATCGTCCATTCATCTGACCAACTGCCTGGCTGGTACATATGATGCACAACTGGCAATTTAAAAATGTTGAGAGGAGGAAAAAATAGCAGCGGAATAGACAGATGTGTCCTGAGTCTTATCCCAGAACAGAGAGAAAGAAGAGCTGAGGGCCGCATGGGGAATGTTTATTGGTGAGTTGAGGGACAGCTATACTCCAGGAGACGGTGGGGGACTTCTGGATGGGGCGACCCTGACCGGGCAGACCCCACTGCTGCTGTATTCCCCTCCTGAGCGACCAGCCCAGACTTGGAGACCGCACCATCTTGAAGGGGAAAGTGGATGCTATTGGAGGCCTTAAAATCTACAACTGCGGCACCCATAGAACAGCTGTGAACCCCAGAGCACAGGTCCCCAATTGGCACAAACATGCAGATTCAGAGGAGCTCTATACTCCACCACAGAAAAGTCAGATCAAGAATGGGGATAACCATCAGAGAACCAGCTCTGGGGCAATCCACTCCCACAAACAGGTACTGAATGCCATAGGAAAAGCAGAATCTAAACACTTGCTACCGAGGACCTATAGACCTGAAGATCAATCCAGAAACACTGCCACCCAGGGGTTGAATCACAAATTGACTCTTGTATAAAAACAAATAAAAGAATAGAAGAAATTAAGATACACTGCCGGCTTAAAAATCAGTACTGGCTTATAACACTGAGGAGCAGTGGAACGCAGGGAACTGCAATACTGTCCTGACTGTGAGAGGCATGCCAAACAGAACTGTAAAGGAAGTGAATGACCTTCATTTCTGCATATCTTATTTTTTCATCTTTTACTTAAGAAACTATTTTTTTTCTTTTTTCCTCACTTGATTTTACCTTTTTAATTATTACATTTTTATTTTCAATCAGTATTATTACTACTGCTATTTTACCTTTTTAAAAAAAGTATTTTATTTTCTCTTTATTTTACTTTGGGATTAGTGTTCTACATTTTATTTTCATCTTCTTTTTAGCATCATTTTACTCTTTCTCAACTCAACCTTTATGCCATAACTCTCTTCCTAAGTTCATAGCTTTCCAAGCCTACTGCAAAATAACAAGAAACAATGGTAATAAATTACCTATGCCTACAACTCAAGGAGTTAGAAAAAGAGCAACAAGAAAAGCCTAGTGTAAGCAGAAGAAAAAAAATTATAAAGATCAGAGTGGAGATAAACAACACTGAGACCCAAAAAACAATACAAAAGATCAACAAAACCAAGCACTGGTTCTTTGAAAGGATAAAGAAGATAGATGAACCTCTAGCCAGGCTTACTAAGAAGCAAAGAAAGAGGACCCAAATAAACAAAATCAGAAATAAAAGAGGAGAAATAACAACAGACTTCACCAAAATACAAAGGATTATTAAAAAATACTAGGAACAACTCTATTCCAATAAACTGGACAACCTGGAGAAATAGACATATTCCTGGAAAAATATAATCTTCCAAAACTCAATCAAGAAGAATCCAAACATCTCAATAGGCCAATAACTATGGAATACATTGAAGCAGTATCAAAAAGCTTCCAGCAAACAAAAGCCTGGGGCCAGACCGCTTCACAGGGGAGTTTTACCAAACATTCAAGGCAGAACTAAAACCTATCCTCCTCAGACTATTACAAAAAGTTCAAGAGGAAGGAACATTTTCAAGCTCATTTTATGAAGCTAG
This sequence comes from Lasiurus cinereus, assembly GCA_011751065.1. Taxonomy (NCBI): domain Eukaryota; kingdom Metazoa; phylum Chordata; class Mammalia; order Chiroptera; family Vespertilionidae; genus Lasiurus; species Lasiurus cinereus. The sequence goes on along the minus strand of JAAGEH010000018.1, from coordinate 29,384,318 downwards.
CATCAACCTAATATCAAAACCAGATAAAGACAACATAATGAAAGAGAATTACAGAACAATATCCCTCATGAACATAGATGCCAAAATCTTTAACAAAATTCTAGCAAATCGGATCCAGCAGTACATCAGAAAGATCATACACCATGATCAAGTAGGATTTATCCCAGAAGTGCAAAGATGGTATGATATCCACAAATCAATAAATGTGATACATCACATAAATTGAGAGATAAAAATCACATAGTCATATCAATTGATGCAGAAAAAGCATTTGACAAAAATCCAACATCTTTTCTTAATAAAAAACTCAGCAAGTTGGGAATAGAAGGATCATACGTCAACATAATAAAAGTCATATATGATAAACCCACAGCTAACATCATACTCAATGGGCAAAAACTAAAACCATTTTCCCTAAGAATAGGAACAAGACAGGGATGCCCACTCTCACCACTCCTGTTCGACATAGTACTGAAAGTATTAGCCATTGCAATTAGACAAGAAAAAGAAATAATAGGCATCCAAATTGGAAAAGAAGAAGTAAAGCTGTCCTTATTTGCCGATGACATGATATTATACATAAAAAACCTGAAAGACTCTATCAAATAACTAATGGACTTAATGAATGAATTCAGCAATGTAGCAGGATACAAAATTAACTCCAAAAATCTATGGCTTTCCTATACACCAATAGTGAACTTACAGAAAGAGAGACTAAAAAAGCTATCCTATTTACCATTGCACCAAAAATAATTAAGATACCTAGGAATAAACTTAACTAAGGAGGTAAAATACCTATATGTAGAAAACTACAGGACACTGAAAAAAATAAAAAAGATAAAGACATAAACAGATGGAAGAACATATCATGTTCATGGATTGGTAGAATCAACATCATTAAAATGTCCATACTACCCAAAGCAATCCATAGATTCAATGCACTCCCCATTAAAATACCAACGGCATATTTCACAGACCTAGAAAGAACTCTCCAAAAATTCATCTGGAATAAAAAAAGACCCTGAATAGCCACAGCAATCTTGAGAAAGAGGAACAAAGTAGGTGGGATATCAATATCAGATTTCAAGCTGTACTACAAAGCCACTGCTCTCAAAACAGCCTGGTACTGGCATAAGAACAGACATATAGATCAATGGAATAGAATAGAGAATCCAGATATCCACCCAAACCACTATGCTCAATTAATATTTGACAAAGGAGGCAGAAACATACAATGGAATTAAGACAGTCTCTTTAATAAATGGTGTTGGGAAAATTGTACAGATACATGCAAAAAAAAAAAATGAAGCTAGACCTCCAATTTACACCATACACAAAAATAAACTCAAAATGGATACAGGACCTATACATAAGATGGGAAACCATAAAAATACTAGAGGAATCCACAGGCAGCAAAACCTCAGACATGTAGAAGGAACTTCTTCACTGATACTGCTCCTAGAGCAATGGAAGCTAAAGAGAAAATAAACAAATGGGACTATATATATATAAAAAAAAAAAGCTTTTGCATAGCAAAAGAAACCATCAACAAAACAATAAGAAAGCCCACTGTATGGGAGAAGATATTTGCAAATGTTATCACTGATAAAGGTTTAATTTCTAACATCTACAGCCAACTTATACAACTTAATAAAAGAAATATAAATGATCCAGTAAAAAAAATGAGCAACAGACCTAAATAGAATCTTTTCAAAAGACAGAAGGAAGGCCAAGAGACACATGAAAGCATGTTCAAAGTCACTAATTATCTGAGAAATGGAAATCAAATGACAATGCAATACCATGTCACACCCGTCAGAATGGCAATCACCAACAAATCAACAAACGACAAGTGCTGGCGAGGATGCGGAGAAAAAGGAACCCTTGTGCACTGCTGGTGGGAATGCAGACTGGGGCAGCCACTGTGGAGAACAGTATGGAGTTTCCTCAAAAAACTAAAAATGGCTGAAACTGGTTTGGCTCAGTGGACAGAGCGTTGGCCTGTGGACTGAAATGTCCCAGGTTTGATTCTGGTCAAGGGCATGTATCTTGGTTGCGGGCACATCTCCAGTAGCGGGTGTGCAGAGGGCGGGTGATCTATGTCTCTCATCGATGTTTCTAACTCTCTATCCCTCTCCCTTTCTCTCTGTAAAAAATCAATAAAATATATTTAAAAAACAAACAAACAAACAAACAAACAAACAAACAAAAACAACTAAAAATGGACCTCCCATTTGACCCAGTCCTAGGAATATATCCTAAGAAACTAGAAACACCAATAAGAAAGGATATATGCACCCCTATGTTCATAGCACCACAATTTACAATAGCTAAGATTTGTAAACAGACTACATGCCCATCAGCAGATGAGTGGATCAGAAAACGATGGTACATTTACACAATGGAATACTATGCTGCCATAAAAAGAAGGAATTCTTACCATTTGCAGCAATGTGGATGGAACTGAAGAGCATTATGCTAAGTGAAATAAGCCAGTCAATGAATGAAAAATACATGATCTCACTCATTTATGGATAATAAAGAACATTATAAACTGATGAACAAAAAGATAGAGAGGCAGTAAAGCATCAGACTGTCAAATTACAGTGGGAAGGTTAAGGAGAAGTGGGGTAGGTAAGGGATAAATCAAAGGACTTGTATTCATGCATATAAGCATAACCAATGGACACAAGACACTGGGAGGTCAGGCCATGCATGGGATTGGGGTAGGAGGGGCAATGGGAAGATATGTACACATGTAATACATTAATAAAAAAAAAGAAAAAGTATTTAAGAGAAAAAAACAAAACAGCAAATGAATTGATCCAGGAAAATGTCAAAGTCCCAATTAGAATCTGCCAAGCTAAACTTCTACCTTTCACATTATCAGAAGAGTTCAGAAAACCAAGGAACTACCTGTTGAATTAAAAGTTCTTTAAAGAAAGTATGGAAATATTTCCTGTTCTCATGCTTTCTATATCAGATTCATAGTTTGAGCTACTATATTTATAAATACAGCATAAATTTGAGTTTGATAAGAAACTAGATCTCTTTAATGCCACATTAAACCATTAAGAAATTTTATTTTAATTCATTTCAGAGAGAAGAAGAGAGAAAAATAGAAATATCCATGATGAGAGAGAATCATTGATCAGCTGCCTCCTGCATGGCCCATACTGGGGATTGAGCCTATACTGGACATGTGCCCTGGCTAGGAATAGAATTGTGATCTCCTGAGATCACGCTGAGATGACTAATGACCTGCACTAGCGCCAACCAATCAGTGAAGACCATGTCCTGGAAAGCTAATGAATATTCCATTGAGATCCTCCCCTTAAATACCAGCCTTCTGAGAGTAGATAAAAGCCTTCAAAAGGAAGAACCCTATGTGGCTAGTTCATGGGTTGATGCTCAACCATTCAGCCACACCGACTGGGCATATTAAAGCATTTTAAATCTTTGATTTGAATTGCCCCTTTCAGCTATTTTGAGAAGCAAAACAAATGCCATAAAAGTTTATTAGCATTATTAAAAAAAAAGTAAAGTTCAAGAAATTTTCAATAAAGACCTTGTAAATTTATGGATAAGAAGAAAGCAATGGGGAGAATAGAGTCTAATATTTCCTGGGAGCTATGTAATGTTACTTTCATACTCATCATTGTATTAGTTCTCAAAAAACTCAATTATCATTATTCCCATTTCATAAGTAAGGAGATTTATAGACTGCAGTTTGACCAAGATTGGACATTATTAAGTGGCAGAGATGGGTCTCAGATATATAGCAACTGGATTCTGCTTTGCTGAATATATAATAGAAATACATAGAAAATATCTTTTACAGTTTGAAAAGAAGATTGTATTTAGGAGTAAGTGACAAGTTTCATCTATGTATCAAAAAGCATTTTAGCCCAGCTGCCATGGCTCAGTGGTTGAGCATCAACCCATGCAACAAAAGATTGCAGATTCATTTCCCGATCAGGGCACATAACCGGATTTCAGGCTCAATTCCCGATAGGGGGAGTGCAGGCGGCAGCCAATCAATGTCTCTCATGGATGTTTCTCTCCCTCTTCTTTCCTCTTGCTCTGAAAACTTCGTTTAAAAAAAGTATTTTAGCCCTAGCTGGTTTGGCTCAGTGGATAGAACGTCAGCCTTCAGACTGAAAGATCCTAGGTTCGATTCTGGTCAAGGGCACATGCCTGGGTTTTGGGCTTGAGGCAGGAAGCAGCCAGTCAATGATTCTCTCTCATCATTGATGTTTCTATCTCTCTTTCCCTCTCCCTTCCTCTCTGAATCAATAATGATATATTTGGGGGAAAAAAAGTATTTTAAACCTGGAAACCCAGCCTTTCATAATATCCACTAGAGAAATTAAAAATTCTAGAGTATATAAGTAACAAGATTACATAACAGATATCATAAGTATTTTTTATTTTATTTTTTTAGGAATCTTAAGGAAGGAAAAAGAATGAAGTGATTTGCTCTGATTTATAATTCAATCACATTGGAGATAATAAAGTAGGTATCTAGAACTTCCCATCCATGTAAATCAGGGGAAAGAAACTGATAAGATTTGATAAATTTTCATAACTAAGTTCTGTTTTTAAAAGTGTTTCTATATAATAAATAAAGCTATAAAAATTTTATTTACAATTTAAAGAGAAGGGTTTACAGGAAATTTAAAAATCAGGAATTCTTTGGTCTAGTGCCAGCCAGTCCTTTCCTGCCCTACCCACTCAGCAGTTCTTGCTGAGATGTATGGCAATAACCATGCTGAAGAGTGGTCATGATGAGGGGAAGACTATTTTACAGAATAAATCCTTCAGCAGTGGTATCCTTGGGATGGGGGAAGCTTCTAACAGCTAGAGGGCAGCAGACAGTCTTCAGATGGGTTGCACAGTAAAAGCAGTAGGGAACACTAATTCTTTGAGATATACAAACTGAACAGCACCAAGAAGGAACTTGGCTTGCTTTGAAATGCTGTGTATGCTGGTGCTTGACATATCGTGTAAAAGTAGATGCAGTTCAATTGATTTTGTGTGTGTGTGTGTGTGTGTGTGTGTATGCTTACTACATGACAGGCACTGTGGACACGTCTAGGAGTAATGCCTAACTGCATCTTATAATTAGGCATTAATTAGGTATTACTTTAGTAGAAGTTCAGCAGGGGAGAAACAATAAAGTTAGAAAGTACTTTGGTATGTGAAAGAAGAGATATGCGTACAGCACAGAGAAGGGAGTGAATAATTCTACGAAGGAAAGATTTATGAAGGCTGGAGATGGGGTGGGTAGCTGAACAATAAACTGAAATTAGCCAGAAATATAAGGTAGGGGATGACTTTGGGGCTGCTCACATGACATGATAGCTGGCAAGTGATCCAATAGAGAGTGAAAGCATACCTCAAAAGGAAGCATCACAATATTTTATAAACTGGCTTTTGAAATAACACCCCATTTCTGCTGTATGCTACTGATCACACAGACCAACCCTGCACAAGGTGGGAAGGGACCACACAAGGAATACTAGGCAGTGGGGCTCATTGAGGGCCATTTTGGATGATGGCTACTACAGATGGTGGAGTCTGTGATTAGAGCACCAAGTCAATAGATCTGAATAGTTTAGTCTCTTGAAACATTCTGCAAGTAGTTTTATAGGAAGGTTCTTCTGGTATGCACAAGGACCAGCCAACTTTGAGACTGTCTTGCCACTAATTAGAACTATTGTTTTAATTGTGATTTTAACAGGTAAAAAGTGGCATTTCACTTAAACATGGGAAGTCATTTCATTTACTAGCCATTTGTATTTCCTCTATTTATTCATTTGTTAAAGATTACTGAGATAGAAGTACCAGAGTCTTGGAGAAACCAATATGGCGGCATAGGTGAAAACCTAAACTGCTGCCTCGCACAACAATTTCAAAACTACAACTAAAAGACAGAACAGACATCATCCAGAACCACAGGAAAGCTGGCTGAGTAGAAATTCTACAACTAGAAGTAAAAAGAGGGGCTCATGAGACTCAGAGGAGCCGCAAAAAGCCAAGGTATGGAGACACATGTGCGGAGAGGACAGGCGGCGGAGTGCCTGGCTTACTTCCTCTCGTGGTAGGGAGATGAAAACTCCGACTGCACTGAACCCCAGTTCCAACTGCACTGACCCCCAGTTCCAGGCGAGACTCATACGAGGGGAGTCTGGACTGTCGGAAAAAGTGAGGAGTGCACTGAAACTAAGGGGAGCCACGAAAGGCAGAGGTCTGGAGGAGTGTATGCCACTGCGCGTGAGAGGACTGACTGCTGATTGTGCTACTGGCTTTCTCTAGCAGGAGGAAGAGAGAACCTCCCGACTGTGCTGAAGACCACTTCCGACTGCACTGAATCCCAGTTCTGGGCGAGATCCTGGGTCCCTGGAGCACATGGAAACTAAAAGGAGCTGCGAAAGGCAGAGGTCCTGAGGTGCGGGAGTACGACTGCGTGCAGAGAGGGTTGCAGTGATTATGGGACACTGAGACCCACGGGCCTCGTAAGGCAGGGCTGACTGGAAGTCAAGGCTATCTGCTCCCACCCTGAGACTCCACCCCATCCAAGCTAAGTACACAGACTTTTGCAACTTTCCAAGTCTGGTATCATAAGGCTGCCTCCAGCACAGAAGTTCTCTTGGCGTATACACAGCTGATCCTCACAGCCATTTGGCCTGGAGGTCAATTCCCCTCAGTGATACCAACAATAATCAAGACTTAACTACAACAAGGCTGTATACACAGTCCACAGAGGGGTGTACCAAGAGAGTCCACCTTCAGTAACTGGGGAGGCAGAGCTACTAGGCCATATAGGACACCTAGCACACAAAGCTACTCTACCAACTCAATAAGCAGCAAAAATGCAGAGACAAAGGAATGGATCACAAACAAAAGAAATGGAGGAAAATAAACAACTGGATATAGAGTTCAAAACCATATTATAAGCTTTTTCAAGAATTTTCTAGAAAAGATGGATAAATTTAGCGAGATCCAAGAGGAGATGAAAAAGGACCAACTAGAAATTAAACATACACTGACTGAAATAAAAAATATTATACAGAGAACTAACAGCAGACTAGAAGAAGGCAAGAATCAAATCAAAGATTTGAAATATAAAGAAGCAGAAAACACTCAACTAGAAAAGCAAAAAGAATCCAAAAATTTGAAGATGGTGTAAGGAGCCTCCAGGACAACTTCAAGCGTACCAACATCTGAATTATGGGGGTGCCAGAAGAAGAGAGAGAGAGCAAGATACTGAAAACCTATTTGAAGAAATAATGACAGAAAACTTCCCCTACCTGGTGGAAGAAATAGACTTACAAGTCCAGAACCCCAAACAAAAGGAATCCACATCAAGACACATCATAATGAAAATACCAAGAGCAAAAGACAAAGAGAGAATATTAAAAGCAGCAAGAGAAAAAGTTAATTACTTAAAAGGAGGTGCCCATTTGATTGTCAGATGATTTCTCAACAGAAACTATGCAGGGTAGAAGGGAGTGGCAAGAAATATTCAAAGTGATGAATAGCAAGAACCTACAACCAAGATTACTCTGCAAAGCTATCATTTATAATTGAAGGTCAGATAAAGAGCTTCACAGATAAGAAAAAACTAAAGGAGTTCAACAACACCAAACCAGTATTATATAAAATGCTGAAAGGTAGTCTTTTAGAAGAGGAAGAAGAAAAATGTAAAGATAAAAATTATGAACAACAAAAACATAACTATCAACAAGTGAATCTAAAAATCAAGTGAATAAAAAATCTGATGAACAGAATAAACTCAATATAATAGAATCAGGGGCATAGAAAGGGAGTGGACTGACAATTCTTGGAGGGAAAGGTGTAAGGGAGTTGAGGGGAGGGACTGGACAAAAATTGTACACCTATGGATGAGGACAATGAGGGGGGGCAGGTAAGGGCCGAGGGTAGGATGGGAACTGGGTGGAGGGTAGCTATGGGGGGAAAAAGAGGAACAACTGTATTAATCTGAACATTAAAGATTTATTATATTTTAAAAAAGTAAAAAAATATTACTATCTTCTATGTACAAGGCATTGTTCTAGGTGTGCATGCCAGTGAGCAAAACCAGTGTCCTCGCATTCATAGTTCTTACAGTCTAGGTAGGAAGCTAGACAATTAGATATCCTCACAAACAGATACACATGTACAAACTGGCACTTCCAATGGGGGAAATGAACCTTAGTGAGGATAAGGTTTTTGTGGATGATTTCCCTGAGGAAGGGACACTTGAGCTAAATAAGATATCTGTCATAAAGATGAAGAAGTATGTTCTAGGCTTTAAGGATTGCACATACAATGGAGAAAGGCCTATCTGAGGAATCAGAGAAGGCTATTGGAGCTGATATGCACAGTGGGGATGAGAATGATACAAGATAAGTCTGGAGGGACAGACTGGCATCAGACTATGGAGGGTTTTTTGGTTCACTTCCAGGATTTCAATCTTTATTCCAATAATTATGGAATGCATCTGGGGGTTGAAGTGGTAGCACAATAGCGTCAGATTAGCATTCTAAGATCCCTGGTAGTATGAAGAAAAGACTAAAATAGGGAGGACTGTATACAGGGAGGTGAAGAAGGAAGTTATTGGAGTAGCTCAGCCAAGAGTTGACAGAATCTTGAACCACGTAAAGGGTAGGCATGGGTAAAACCAGGCTGCAGTTTATGCCCCTGATGGTGGGGAGTGATGGCATAAACAAGGCACTGATCTTGATTACTCTATACATTGAAAGTATATGTCCCTGCAATGTCCATATGTTGAAGCCTGAACTGCCAGTGTATTTATATTTAGAGTAAGGGAGTAATTAAGATTAAATGAAGTGATAAGGGTGGGGTTGTGATCCAATGGGATTAGTGTCCTTATAAGAAGAAACACCAGAGAGTTAGTTGGCTCTACTCTCTCTTCATCATGTGAGCACATGGTGAGAAGGTGGCCATCTGCAAGCTAGGAAGAGCACTCTCACCAGAAACTAAATTAACCAGCTTCATCTTGGACTTCCAGCCTCCAGAACTGTGACAAATCGATTTCTATTGTTTAAGCCATATAGACTATGGTATTTTGTTATGGCAGCCTGAGCTGGCTAATATAACTACCTTCCTATACATCTTAGGATTCAATGAGTGATGTTGTGCAAAGTATATTTATACTTTCTTTGCAACATCTTTTTGCCCTGGTCTTAACAACCATCATATTAACATATTGGCTTAAAATTTGTTCTGGTTATCTATCTCTGGGTAACAAGCCACCGCAAAACTTAGTGACAATTCTGCTCACAGATTCTGTGGGTCAAGAATTCAGAAGGGGAACAGAAAAAATGGCTGCCTCTGGGTAGCCAAATGAGGTACCTGGGTCCTCATTTGGAGAGACCTGAAAAATTGGTGATGACTCAAAGGGCTGGAGCTGGCTCAACTGAGCTACCAGAGATCCACTTCCAATAAGATGGCTTATTCACCCACACATCAATCAGGTCCACCTGGGACTGATGATTGATGCCCATGGCCTCTCCACTTGGCTTCTCATAGCGTGGTGGTTAAGTGCTGAGAGGAAGCAGATAGAGGGAGTGTTCAATGACAGTGAGTGCTCTAAGACACCCTTTTACGGCCCAGCCTGGGAAGTCAGGTAGTATCACTTCTACCACACTTTGTTGGTTGAGGCATGTACAATATCACAGTGAGATTCAAGGGAAAAGGACACATATCCTCACTTGATGGGAGGTGATGAGAGGAGCGTTAAAAAATTACTGATTTATTTTTAAATCCCTACACTCTACTTCTGAAGAGAATACTCAGGATTCTCTGCTCCTTCTGAGTTATGCTCTTGCTAAGGTGGCGACACAGGAGGTCGATGGAATAAGGCAAATACAGGGGTAAGGATGGAGAGGGGGCAGTTATTAAGGATGACTCCTAGGTTTCCTATCTCAGAACCTGGATGAATGATGGTACTCATTGTGAAGATAGAGAACAATGGAATGGGTTTGAAGGGAAAAAACATATATTTGGTCTTAATATGTACTGAATCTCAGATGATTGTGATATCCTTGAGTGGAATTATTGAGTAAGCAGCAAAATATTTGGCTCTACATCTCAGTAATCTGGGATAGAGATACAAATTGGGATTCACTGGCATACACAGATAGTAACTGAAGGCTTAGGCTTCATTTTCTGAATGGTCTATTCTTGTTCTGGGATCAGAATGGCATTCTATTAAACAATTTACATGCTTAATGGTGATGTTTCATCTCTCTGGCAAATAAAATCCTTTTAAGATGTTTTACTGTGATAGCAGTCAATGAGTGACCTCGAGTACCTCTCAATGGTATATAAATTCAATTTAACATTTAACAAATAAAAACATTCACCAACCAGACCCACTCTAAACTTGAGGGTCTATTTAATCAAAAGGGGCATTATATGTACTAAGCTTATTCATCAATAGTTTTTCTGCCTTTTCATATCTATATTTATCTTCACTTTACCACCTTTGCATATCTACTAGTAACTTAATACTTCTGTATTTGATTTCTAATATGTTCCCTTCTCAATACATTTGCTGCTTTTCCTTTAAGTAAGAACATTTTTTTTGGTTAAAAAAAAAGTATACAGTATTATTTTTTAAATGTGGTGGGCACTAGATGTTTTATTATTAAGCTATATTTATGTATATATTTATTTATGTTTGATACATTTTAAAACAAATCTCAATTGCCTTTAAATATGAATTTTTAAAAATATATTTTATTGATATTTTACAGAGAGGGAGAGGGATAGAGAGTTAGAAACATTGGTGAGAGAGAGACACCGATCAGCCGCCTCCTGCACGCTCCCTACTAGGGATGTCCTCGCAACCAGGATACATGCCCTTGACCGGAATCGAACCCGGGACCTTTTAGTCCGCAGACCGACGCTCTATCCACTGAGCCAAACTGGTTTTGGCAAATATGAATAATTTTATTTGCAATGAATGACTTAAGACTGTGCCAACTTTATGAAAAAAATAGTTGTTAGGAAAATTATAGGTATTTATTATCAAAGTCTTAAATATGTGAGTGATACAAGTTTGAATAGATGCCCAGCAAACAATAAACATGACATGGCATGTTTTACTAGCTTTTGAACACATGCCTATATTTATCTTCACTTTACCACCTTTGCATATCTACTAGTAACTTAATACTTCTGTATTTGATTTCTAATATGTTCCCTTCTCAATACAGTGTGAGGGATAGGTTATAAGTAAAAGTATCAGGGAAAGACCTACATTAGTACCTATTTTTGCTAACTGACAGAAATCCAAAGAGAATTTTGCTTTTGCAGAAGAAGGCAAAAAGTGTAGTGTTTAGCGTCTGTTTTGCAGTGAGCCATTATAGAGGTAGTGCGTACCCCAAGCAGCAAGCGTGGCATCACCAAGCTATTACCCTGGAACAACACTCAGCATCTCAGCATCAAGTCATCATAGTTTTGAGCTGTGTCTGTGAGCATCTGAGCCTTATCTCAATTGATTTTGTCCATTAGCAAGATGTGTGCTCTGAAGTATCAGAAAGCCCAAGAGAGCTTGTAAGGCTGTACATTTTGTGCAAAACTGGATGTAATTAAGCATTTCAATTATGGTAAATGTGATAAAGACACTGTGTATGAGTTAAACATGTATGTGTCTACCATTTTCTCTATTTATACGCAGAGAGAAAGATTCTTGAAAGCAACTAAAGTTACTACTGGTTAGGCTGGTAGCAAAGGGTCTCTTTTAGTCAGTATCTAGTAATAGATAAAATAGAAAGTCTATTGCCTAAGTGAACTGATGGGTGTACAAAGCATTGTGTTCTGATAAGTTCTTTATACTTAAGGAGAAATTGGTCTTTTTAATAAGCTGAAACAGAAAGCACTGGATGATGATGATGATGAAAGTATTGCAAAAGTGGAATTTACAGGTAGTTCTGGGTGGTTTGATTGTTTTTTGAAGTAAGGGCAGTTTCATAGCTTAAGCTTACTGGAAAGAGTGCTTCAGTTGTTACTGAAGTTGCAGAAAAGTTCCCAGAAGAACTTAAGAAAATAATTACAGAAAATGGTTATTTTTAAGCAAGTTTTTAACTATGACAAAACTAAATTTTATTGGAAAAAAACTGCTGACCAAGACATTTATTTTGATAGAAGAAAATTAGGCTAAGAGACACAAGGCACTGAAGGACAAGTTTACGCTAATGCCTATTATTAATGCTACTGGTGATGCTTTCCTTAAGTCTACTTATGTACCAATTCAGAACATCTGAGGGCATTTACAGGTATTGATAAGAAGAACTGAATAATGTAAATAGCCCAATAGTTTTTAAAGTGATTGAATTGATAGTAAAAAAAAAAAAAAAAGTCCCCACAAAGAAAGGTTCAGATGGCTTACTAGTGAACTATATTAAATGTTTAAGGAAGAAACAGTACTAATTCTACACAAACTCTTCTAAAAAATTAAAAAGAGGAAAATACTTCCCAACTCATTTTGAGGTGGCATAATCGTGGTACTCACACCAAAGACATTATAAAGAATTAAAAAATGATAGGCTAATATTCCTCATGAATATAGATGCAGAAATGCTAGTAAGCACAATTTTTTAATAAATATAATTTTAGCATGTCAAATCCTACAAAATATATATATATATATATATATGTACATATATATATATGTACATATATATATATATAAATTGCATCATAATCAAGTGAGGTTTATTTCAGAAATATAAGGTTAGTTTAACATTTGAAAATCAACCTATTAATTCACCATATTAACACCTTAGAAAAGAATCTAAAAAAGAAACATGCTAAAAAATAATGATCAGTAAATACAGAAAAGAATTGTCAGAATCCAACATTAATACCTGATAAAAACTCTCAGGAAATTAGAAATATAACAGAACTTCTTTACTACTCAAGAGCCTCTACAAAAACAAAAACCTGTATCTCACTTAATGATAAAATACTGAATGTTTTCCTTCTAGCATCAGGAACAAGGCAAGGATGTTCATTCTCATCACTTCAACATCGTATTGGAGGGTATAGTTGTTGGATCTGAGATCTGATTTTACCCTGTCATATAAAATAATGAGTTAGCCTGTTACTGTTTTGCAGATGCCAACAGAAGACACAAATCTCCTGGGTCAGACACAAAGGACTTTATTATTTGTGGCACAGCAAGAAGCATGCACATCAGCATACTTGTGTTGGTTAGTCTTGGCCACAAGACCTACAAGGGCAATGAAATGGGCTCAGATGGATATTATGCCTTCAGTGGATTTGTGCAATAGTTAAAGAATACTGGATTTTGGAGAACCATTGCTTTTCTAGCAAGCTAGTAAGCAAGCCTGATCTTTGGGAGTGATAGATATGTTTATTATCTTGATTGTGATGTTAGTTGCATTGGTGCATATATATATCAAATCACACCAGACTGTGCACTTTAAATATTTGCAGATTGTTGTACATCAATAAAGGTGTAAAAAAGAAAGAAAATAATCTTCCATTCCAAGCATTCTAGATCTTTCTATGCCATTAATTTAACCAATATTTGGGGCTACTACTAATGTGCTAAACACTGGTTGGGAATACAATGGTAAATAAAATCTCTCTTCCTATAGAGTTTATATTTTTATAGGAGGAGATTGAATAAAATAAATAAAACACTAAATGACGATAACTGTGATTAAGAAAAAGAGAATTAAGTAGGGTGGCTACTTCAGATTGCGTGGGGTGTTCTCTCTGGGAGGATAATAATGAAGTAGAGATAGAATATCAAGAAGGGGCCACTATGTTGAAGAGGGAGATCACCTCTGGCATTCATTATTTTGACTGCCTGACTGTTCTTATTTCCCTTCAATCTCTTGTAAATGACTGCTGAATTAACTTTCCCAAAGGTTAATCTGATAATATAATTCCTGTGTCTAAAAGTCTTCAATCCATCTCTTATTTCAATTACTATATGGTGTTAGCTCTACATTCGGGCATTATAGTCTTCATGCATGTGATAGAACCTATCTTTCTATTCTTCTCACTATTTCTTTACTTTTTAAAAAAATATATTTTATTGGTTTTTTATAGAGAGGAAGAGAGAGGGATAGAGAGTTAGAGTTTTTTGTGGGACAAAATAATTTTGTCCCATAAAAAAGAGACATCGATGGGAGAGAAACATCGATCAGCTGCCTCCTGCACACCGCTTACTAGGATCAAACCTGGAACCCTTCAGTCTGCAGGCCGACACTCTTATCCACTGAGCCAAACCAGTTAGGGCTATTTCTTTACTTTCATATTGGACTTGAAAGGTGCCTGAGCGCCAAAGAATGATAAGCATAAAGAGAAAACAAATAAATGGACAGAAATTATTCTGCCCCACAAAAACATAATAATATTCCATGTAAGAGCATAGTTGACTGAAAATATAATCTGTGCTTGAAAAAAACCCAGAATGGATGTTTATAACTTTAGTGATTCTGTTAAAACCAGTTCTTTTCCAAGAAAACTGGATTTTCTTTAAAACCTCATTTGCCCAAGACTGGGGCCAACCTAACAAGAGTAGAATAGGGAAGAGGTGTGCTGTTTCCCATCTCAACACCAAGATGAGCTGAAGACACTTCCCTTGCAGAGGACCTTGATTAGATTCCTAGAAAGGAAACAGGAGTGGGTGGGAAATAAATAATAGAGTCAGAAAAAGTGTGTTGAGGTCCCCAAGACCACCTGCAGCTTTGATGATTTATTAGGAGGATTCACAAGATTCAGAAAATAGTTAGACTCACAGCTATGGCTTATCACAGCAAGAGGATACAAAGCAAAACCAGCAAAAGAAAAAAGGATGAAATCTGGAGAAAACCAGGTACATGTTTCCAAGAGTCTTTCTTCTATCATTGGAGTAATTCAGGATGTGTTTAATTTCTTCCAGAATTAACATATGCAAATGAACACACGTGATAACACATATGAAATGTGTTAGCTGCCAGGGAAATTCATCGGAGACTCAATGCTGAGGATTTTTTGTTGGTCATGCAGGTATCCTCTGCCTAGCAGGTGCCAAAATCTCAGTCTCTAAGAAGTAAAGTAGGTGTTCAGCATAAACACTGTCTGTAGAAACACTGTTGAGAATGGCAAAAACATCTCTAAAATTTAGGTTCCCAGAGGCCAGTCAAGGGTCAATCTTACAAATAGGTTTTTCTACGGATAGTAAAATCCTTTTCTGCACAAGGATGTGCAATATGAATATGTTGCAAATTTTCATATGCAATATGAAAAAAATTCTTACTTTTTGATAAAAAAAATCTCACTTTCAGAATTTTTATATACAGGATGTTCATCACACTATTGTTTCTATTAATTAAAAAAAGGTAAAAAAGTAGCCAAAATTGTGCAATGGCTTAGTAAGTTATAGTATATTGTGTAAAGCAATATTAAATAGCCATTAAAATTATATTTCTTTTTAAAAAATATTTTTATTGATTTCAGAGAGGAAGGGATTGGGAGAAAGAGAATAGAACCATCAGTGATGGGAGAGAAACATTGATTGGTTGCCTCCTGCATGCCCTATACCTGGGATTAGCCCTCAATCCAGAAATATGCCCTGACCAGAAACTGAACTGTGAATTCCTGGTTCATAGGTCGAAGCTCAACCACTGAGCCACATTGGCCAGGCAAAATTATATTTTTGAGGAATAAAAATGATTATTCTAGGGAGTAAATCAACATAAACCAGGGCGAGAGAGCACACACACCTATATAATAAAAGCCTAAGTAAACAACCTTTATAGCGGAATGACCAGAATGACTGATTGCTATGATGCGCACTGACCACCAGGGGGCAGATGCTCAATACAGGAGCTGACCTGGAGCGCTGCTCAGCCAGAAGCCTGGCTCACTGCTCTCCTTTGGTGAGCGCAGTGGCAGTGGCGGCAGCCTCTCCTGCCTCCATAGCAGCGCTAAGGAGCAGCGAGCCAAGCGGTAAGAAGCAATGAGCAGGCAGGCGGTAAGGAGCAAGGGGTCCCGGACTGTAGGAAGGCGCAAGCTGGGCTGAGGGACCTACCCCCTAGTGCACGAAATTTTGTATTCTGGGCCTCTAAAATATATAATGACTCCAAAATGGGAGAAATGCAGAATGAATCTAGAAAGAAACACATTAGAATATAATCATGACTCATTTCTGGAGGATAGTTTATATAAAATAATTTTTATTTCCCTCTTTACCTTTTTCTATGCTTTCAATTTTTATTTAATGAACATGTATTCTTTTCTAACTAGAAAATAAGTTGAAATAAGATAATTATGTTTTAAAAGATTTTACATATAAAGGTCTGTGAATTCAAAGCAAAGATTTTTGCTAAAGTGTTAAATACTTAGGGTGTACAATGAGTAACATGAGTACATTGTATAAGGCAGCTTGATTCTCAGAATGGCAAAAAACCATTAGAATGCACTTTTTCTATTTAATATGTTTCTTTCTTCAATTAGCTAACAGTGAAAAAACAGTACAGAGGGGAGATTTTATAAACATTAAAGAAAGTACATCATCTCATTTTTATTGTAAGGAAGAAATGGTTCACAAACTAGCAAAAATCTAAAAACAAAAACACTTCTTTTTGATAGCTAGAACAAAGGAGGAATTTTCTAAATTACTTTGAAGGTTTACATGATCACAATTTATCTACAATCTGTATTATTAAAATAAGTCACATACATTTTCGAAGTTTTAAGGAGGTTTAATTACACACAAACTTCTGGAGTAGGTGATTTCAAATGTATTCAGTTCCAATTCCCCTCCATGTGCTTTAACACATCTCCCTCATTACACAGACACTGCTCCACAGAAAGCTATTTTTGTATTGCCAGATAGATTCTTCAGCAAAGCATCAAGTAGCAGCTGTATAGAAACAGACCACTATTTATCCTCTTATCCCTAGACAGATGAAGTGGCTTGCAGCTTATTTTAAATCACAAAGTAATTCTTTTGTGACTGAATTGGCCCAAGGCTAGGGAGGTTGTGCAACTCACTTCCCACATGACCTCCACTTGTGGCGGCTTCCAGGTCCTGCCAGAACAGGAAAACATTGAAGTACTCCATGTGGGGCAGTGCTCTCTTTGTCTCTGAATTGGTTCCTGGGCTAAGTCAGAAAAACCAAATTCTGAAAAGCCATTTCAATGGCAAGTACATTTAGAGAGGATTAGGTAGAGAACGTGGTTAACCTAAATTGAACATGGGGCTACAAATGAAGGCATCAAAAAATATGCTCAACAGTGGTTGAGCGTTCACCTGTGAACCAGGAGGTCTGGTTTGATTCTAAGTCAGGGAACATACTCAGGTTGTAGGCTTGATCCCCAGGGTGGGGCAAGCGTGCAGGAGGCAGCCAATCAATGATTCTCTCTTTATCCCTCTCCTTTCCTCTCTGAAATCAATAAAAAAATATATTAAACACACACACACACACAAAGACAAAAATCAAACAAAAAACCACACCTACTGCCTCAGTTTAGCTATGCAATTTTTTTGCTTCCATTATATATATAATTTTAAAGGGCACTTTAAATAGTTTGGCTATATTCAGATATGTAACTGCTTAAAAAGGTCTCTAATGCATTAAAGGAATGTGTTTGAGGAGGTAGTGGGGAAAGAGGGCAGATGAATAAAGTATTATTATAGTTTCTTCTGAGTAAAACCTACTCACCAATCAAAGTCAGCAACTGCTGCTTGCTACATGGTGGTTCATAAATGATCAACAGTCCTTCAAAGACTTTTTTCTGCTTCATCTTTTTTTCTTCCCAGGAAGAAACAGATTATATGTGACTTGGAGTAAAAAAAACCTGGGTTCAGATCATGTCCCTGTCAAAATACGCATTAACAATTTCCAGGTACTATACTTTCCTGCTACTTGTCACTTCTGAATTTTAGGCTTTACCTCTATGAAGTGGGTACACCAATAAATGTCCCCTTTTCTTAGGTGATTGTGTAGAAAAAAGTATAAGCAAACTGTAAAATGCTATCTAAGCATTTATTATTGTTGTTACTATTAGTCTTCCTGACATATAGAAAGTACTCAACAAATGTTCACAAATTTATTAATGAACTGGGCTAATTATAGTGGACAAATGGCAATAGTGGCTAAATCATGAACCTTTAAACCAATAACATTTTCACTTCAAACGTAATGGATATTTAACTGTAAAATATTAATATTTTACATAAAACTAAGTTGAACACCTTGAAAATATCCCAGGGGAAAACAATGCCTTGACTGCCAAAAGAGGTCGCTGTATTCATCATATATAGGTGAATCCCAGGTATAGCAGATAGATACTAGCAAACAAGTTTCATTAAGGTATAGAGCAGAGGTTCTCAACCTGTGGGTCGCCTAAGATCATCAGAAAATGCAGATATTTACATCATGGTGCATAACAGTAACAAAATTTCATGGTTGGGGGTCACTACCACGTGAGGAGCTGTATGCAAGGGTTGCGGCCTTAGGAAGGTTGAGAACCACTGGTATAGAGGCAGTAGAATGAGAGGTTCAGAGCCTGACTCAGGAGTTTAAATCTCAACTAACAAGTTGTGTGACTGTAGGCAAATTACTTAATCTTTTCTAAATCTCAATTTTCACATACATTAAAAGAGAAATGCAGTAGCATAGACTACTACGATTTCTGTGAAGATTAAGTGTAAAAACATAGGTGAATACTTATCATGGTGATGCCTGGTTAGCTATCGATCTTCATCAGACTCTCTATAGGATGACTTTCTATGAGTGGAACTAAACCAGGAGTCCTTCATTTTACAATCTGCTATTAACCTTTACCCATGGTGAATCATGCTACATTTTTTACCAACACAGCAAAGGGGGATCACTGTGGTCATATATCCTGCCAGGTCTTCACTATGCTCCTTGGGTGATTTTATATCTGCTTACTGGGAACTGTAGTTCCCTGAACTGAATATTAGCAGACGTCCAAGATATAATTCTTCACATTTCACTAACCATTCTCTGAACCATACAGACTCCCTGGGTTATACTTTTAAATTTCTTTTAAAAAAATATTTATTTATTGCATATATCTCTTTTTTTAAAAATCCGCATTGACCTTCCCACAGCATCTTCTACCCCCTGTCGCATGTACTTATCCAGTGTCTTGTGTCCATTGGTGTGCTTATATGCATGCATACAAGTCCTTTGGTTGATCTATTTGCCCCCCTCCCCAACACTTCCCAGCCTTCCCGCTGTAATTTGACAATGTTTGGTGCTTTAACTTTTAAATTTCTTATCTAAGTTGCTCATGCTCTATGTTTCACTTCCAATAAAATTTATCTTTCTTTTTTCAAATGGAAATGTCAAAAAGCGTAAGCTATGCGTACTTTTTCTCATTTGCAGTGAGTGAAATCTTGCTAATACAGAAGCTAAAGAAGCTAGAATAGTGAAACACTATGATAGGAACTCCTTATAACAGTATATACCATGTTAAATGATGATGGTGGTCAATGAAGCAATTTCTTCATATCCAATATCCTACTGAAATGTATTAACTGCATTAAATAGAGAGAGAGGAACTACCCCTTCTTGAGATGTCCTGCCAAATGAATAAAAAACCTTAATTCTAGATCTATAGAATTTATCAAAATAATCCAACTGTGTAACCACTGAAATTCTTATCATAGACAATTTAATAATGCAGTAAATTCTGGATCTTGCATATAAAAGACATTCCTCCTTCATGCCCTCAACAGTCATCTTCTCAAAATCACGCCTACTCTCTGGGACTGGGAAGGCCCTCCTCTGGGCAAGAATGGGCCCAGTTACCTCAGCATGAGCTGTCCCTTCAGTCTGCTTGTCTGTGACAGTGCTACCTGCCAGCAGCATCCTGGTGTCTACCGAGCTGCTGCAGATTGAACAGACTGTGAATCCAGCTAGAGGATAAGAGGTTGTTTTAATTGGCTAAATCTGTGATGTAGTAAGCGTATGGCCATGAATTTGTAGCCAAAACACTAATCTAAAAAAAAATGTCATGTGCAATTAAAACAGAAAACAAAAATGACATTTTCACTCATCAATTCTAGTTTTGCCATGGGGTTTTTAAACTAACATTTTACAATGACTACCAAATCCTTACCTTTGATGAAGTAGAATATTCATGGTATACTCCTTGTACCAAGTCCCTAAGGGCACTTGCTAAAAGTTCCACAACCTAAAAAACAAGATAAAAAAATTAAAAGAAACAATGAAAAAAATATATCTGTATTTTTACCTCAGAAGGCCTCAGAAGGCTTAGAAGCAAGGTAGTATTTGTGTTTGATCGAGAAAAAAACAGGGTTATATGCAAAGATTCTGGCAAGTGGCAGTGCCCACCTGGATAGTAAGAGCTGTGATCCAATTTTTTCAGTCATAAGTTAAGCAAAAAATCTTATAAGCACAGCATTTAACTAACATACATGAAAATACAGTAATAGCCATTTCGAACATAAAATTAAATTTCATGTAATTAATGAAATCTAAACCCAATTTATTTTCTGTATGTTTATTTCCGTCAGGTGGATACTTTTTCAATATCCCCATTCTGGGAGCCATTACAATGCTAATATTCATACTTTATAATATATAAAGAAAAGCAAATGCAAAAGAATAGTTAACCTTTCCAATGTGTTCATTTTCTTGTATTTAAAATGCACTATGGATATATTCAGTGCAGGGACTCTGGTCAAATATACCTTATTTCCAAAACTGAAACATTTTACAGAAACATTATATTGAAATCGTATTCATTAAAGCTTATTACTTTCAAGGTTCAGACTATTTTAAAAAACTACACACACAATCAAGCAAAGTCAAAAGCTTTGAACTTGTTCCAGAATGTAACACAATCAGAAAACAATAAATCGTCTCTTTGGAACTACTGTACAATTTAGAGTTGTTTGCATAAACCATCTTAATTCAAAAGGATAAAATAGTGCTATTTATTATAATGATCACAGCAGCCATTTCAAACAAAAATTCCTCAAGGGAACTCTATCCTCTTTTTATGAAGTCTTACTACCTTGTATAGTTAGCTTCCAATAGTATGCAGTTGTGTATCTGAGTCTCACTCTTTGTTTCCTAAAATTTAGCTCAGTTTGATTGAATTAAAAGATTTTGTTTTAGCTTTTATCATTCTTCTAATTTAAGATGTTATTAAGCCAAAGGATACAAACCCAAACATCAAGATATTTCAATTTCAGGTATCCTGGATTTAATAAACATTTTCTTAGAGGCAA
The DNA here is from genome assembly GCA_011751065.1 of Lasiurus cinereus. Classification (NCBI taxonomy): domain Eukaryota; kingdom Metazoa; phylum Chordata; class Mammalia; order Chiroptera; family Vespertilionidae; genus Lasiurus; species Lasiurus cinereus. The sequence goes on along the minus strand of JAAGEH010000018.1, from coordinate 29,363,029 downwards.
ATTATATTAATTTATAGGAAGATTTGCGTTACAATTTTAACACGTGAGCACTTATCTCCAAATTTATATTTACATATATATTGTATAACACACACAAGGCTGCTGATATGGAAATTTTGCTGATTAAAGGCATGTCTTTTTCTAGTTTTGCAAATAGGTTAATTTGTAAGACCTATACAAAAAAAATTTTTTTTTTAATCGCATTGCCCTTTAAGTAACCAAATACTTAAGAAATATTGTAGCAATATGAGCTGCAGAAGAACTGGAAGGACAATGATCCTACAGTGTTACCAGATGTGTTGAGTTATTTAAGTGGGGAAAAGAGAAAAATGAATGGATTTTTTCCCCCTGCAGGTATCAGATAAACTCTATTCCCAAATCCAGGAGGATTGAGTATCGCCAATAGGTCTATGAAAGACTGTAACTAAATGCACAGCATCGGATTGGATTACAGTTTATACAAGCAACATCCCAAGATCCTCCTGATGGCTGGACATATAATACAGATCACTCACTCACTAAGAAATGTTATGGTTTTGAAACAGTTTAAGCTTTGAGACCAGCACTGGTAAAGCGAAGAGGGATTTACAAAGAGAAAGTCTGACACTAAATGTCAAAATGACAGTATGAACTTTTAACAAAGAATCTGGATCTATATTTCTTTACTTTCCTAAAATTCCAGACCAGGCAGACCTGTATTACAAATTCATAATCTGTAAATGACCTATACTTCCAAATGGCCATACTTGGACAGAATATACCTTCACAGCCAATGACATTCATCAAGGTACAAACTTTGGACTATTGTGGGTTAACAAGTCCAGGAAGTTAAGAGATTACGAATAGCCTACAGGAATTGAATGTGTCCCAGGCAAGGGTGATGTACTCAGTGCACACATAAATCTCTTTCCATTGCCTAAAATGGTTACTTTTAAAAAATATATATTTTCATTGATTTCAGGAAGGAAGTGAGAGGGAGATAAAAAACCAATGATGAGAGAGATTCATTGATCAGCTGCCTCTTGCACAATTCCCTGGGGATTGAGCCCGAAATCTGGGCATGTGCCCTTGACTGAAATTGAACCCAGGACTCTTTAGTCTGCAGGCCAAGCCTCTATTCACTGAGCCAAATCAGCTAGGGCTGAAATGTTTAATTTTAAAGTTACTAGTATACCAAAGAGAGATGTGTTTAAGTATCATCCTCCTCTAAAATTGCAAATATTTACAGGAAGACTGCAGGGCTACCAGCTACCCTCCTTTAACAAAACTAATCTTTTCTTTATTATACTAGGGGCCAGGTGCACAAAATTAATGCACTGGGGTGGGAGGGGAAGAGGGAGAAGGGTATCCCTCAGCCCAGCTTTAGACAAGAGCGACCATAAGAAATTGAAGGACTTTTGTTTCTCAAGTCCAAGGGGCCAAGCAAACACTTTCTAAAGAAGATAGTCTGAAAGAGCCTGGATGTTAGTATCCTCAGCAGCCTAACAGATTAGATTGGAATTACACAGAGCAGGTGAGGCTCTAGATTCTACTTCAAGGCCTCACTACTTATTTCATTGTGAGATCTGGGGCAAATCAATGAATTTCTCTAAGCTTTGGTTTTCCTCAACTATAAGACAAGGAATGCTGCAGAACATAATTCCTTAAAGTCCCTTCCAGTTCTAAGGTTCTGAGCTCCTAGAAATATATATCTTAGTGTTTATAATTTGGCATGTAAAAACTACTTTTGTGGTAATCTTTTCTTTTCTCATGGACCTTTTCTTCTGTCTGAACTCTACTGATCATTTGTGAAACATTTTGTAGCCAATCCCTCTTGATTCCAATACCTAGAATTAAAAGGAAACAATTTCCACTTTTTAAAAACCATTCTGACTGGTAGTCCACACCATCAGCAGTAAAAAAAAGTCCTACTCAGCTCAACTGCTGAAATCTGGGTCTTGGTGGGCTCTAAGGTTTGGGAGTAATTCACACTTATCAGATTTAGATGACCTCAGGTTTGAGTGTAAAACTGCATCAAACAAATAATGGCACTAGTTTCTACTTCATTTACTTCTCTAGTGAGTAAATATGAGGAGCACTTAGAAAAGCATCTGGAATATAATAAATCTAATTGAGTGTTAACTTATTTTCTATACTTCTATATTATTACCCTATATTCAATATAAGTCTTGGATAGATGAAAGGCATAGTATAGAAATCAAGTTTATAGTGTCTTTTACGTTGTGTGCTCAAACATTTTAGAAGAAAATGGGTTTTAATTCAACAAGAGAACACACAAAAATATTATTTTAACCAAAATCAGAGATCTCTGTAATATTGATTTGTTGCATCCTGAAATAATTTCAGATTATACGACTGTCACTTATCCATGTTATAAAATTATTTTAGCAGTATAGAGAGTAAAAAAAAAGGAGATTATTTTCTTCATTTATGCATTTCTGGAGGTTGTAAAAATAGTAGAATTGTTTATTTGTATATTCAAATGCAAAAATGCTTTTCTCTCCAATTTGTGCCACATGTTTAAATTTGACTCTATAGCAATGTTGCACATTATCCCCCAATCTTCTAACACCTAAGATTTCAGTGAGCCAGAAGTGGTAACCATTCACAGTGGCATTGTTATGAGCTGGCTTCTGTCACCTCATTTTTTGGCTTCCAGGAAGGTCATGCAGAAAAGTAAGTGAACAGTGTTCTTCCTTCCAACTGGTATTCTTAAGCAACTGATCTTTCTCATTTCACTCCCTACCCTCTCACCAAAGAAAAGGAATAGGTAATAGTCATAGGCACCTACGGTAAACCTTAGCACACGTATCTGATACAACTGACCTTTGAAATAAATTTCATAAACAGTTCTTTTACAGGACAAATTTCACCAATTTCAGGGGAATATATATATAATTGCTTCATTATCTTTTGGCAAAAGGGTAATTACAATTCAATAATTTTTTTAAACCAAAAAACTAAAGTGATGTCCACCCTTATAAAAGGTGTTGTGATGATTATGCCCTAAACTATAATAAAATTCTCTTTATAAAGAATAGAAATTGAGAGAAGTAGTAAGTACACAACAATGACCAAAAAAAGCCCTCACTTACAATGCCAGACAAAGTTGTCTGTAACATATTTTTATGGGGGGTAAAAAGCAGGTTACACCAAAGGATAGCATGATATATATTTTTAAAACAAAAATGAGGCCAATTTATGTGTTTATATATGTAGAGAAAAAGTATAAAAAGAAAGATAATAATGTTAATAATGGCAATGCATAAGTGGTAAGATTCTGGATGATTAAAAAAAAATGACTATACTGAACTGACTTTACAGAGAGAGGAAGGGAGAGGGAGAAAGAGAGATTAGCATTGATTGGCTGCCTCCTGCACTCCCCCTACTGGGGATTGAGCCTGCAACCTGGGCATGTACCTTGACTGGAAATGAACCGGTGACTTTTTGGTGCATGGGGCAATGCTCAACCAACTCAGCCACAACAGCCAGGTCTATTCAGGATGACTTTTAATTAAAAATTTTTTCTTCAACTTTTTTGAATGCTTAAATTTACAACATATTACATTTCCTCCCTCTTTATTATACTCTTTAATAATCAGGTAAAACAATAAACCTACTTCCATGGAGGGGGTGAAAAAGGGGGGGAATACCCTGCTTTTGGTCTCAGAGAGGCTTCATGCTGTGCTGTGTTCAAATTCACTTATGGAATATATCAATCAACAGTCCTTGGATTAGCAAAAACAGGATCCACAAGGCTGGAAAGCATTCTGTGTAGACAAGTTATTCATTTCCCAATAAATGGAAATAATGTCAATTAGTATTTGACAGATGGAATAAACTCACCAGAATTATAGATGTTTAACTAGGAAACTGGAACACTTTGGTTTGAGCAGAACACCTATCCTAAGTTAAAAGTAAAATGCAGCTCAGTTTTTAGAAAAAATGTTAACTATAAACTAATGTGGTCCCATTAAAGCTAGCCAGCATAAGCTAATTGAGCTGATGTAAAAAGGCAGTAGAGTTGTATTTTACTTTGCGTAAAAAAGATTGCTACATATGCAATGTGCTTTGTAGGTATATAAAAACTGTGGAGGCTACTACAGATTTATAATCTTCTTTCAAAAACTTGCGCTGGAAAGGTTATTTTAATGATGGTTTTTACTCCAGTGTGGAATGACAAGACAACATGTGATCCATCACTCTATTTAGGTGGCAAATGAACACATGGCCCTCAGTCTTTACTACTCTTTACAGCTGCTCGCAAAGGAAACAGTCCTGTGTGCACGCATCTGCAGTGCTGATGGCATTAATTACACACAAATTTATTGCACTCTCCCACCACCCCTAGAACAAATAGTGCATAAAGCAGTAGCAAAGGAAAGTGCCCTTGGGGAAGAATTATTTCTCATATACATCCTGGGAGGAACAAAAGAGGAATTTAATGTAAATATGTCCTTTTCAAAGAGCTTTGGCACTTGAAGGAATGTTGATAAGGTGTTAGTTTTTTTTTTTTAATACACAAAACCTATATTGTCACCGAAGAAGTCTTACAGAAAAATACATTTACAGATAAAGGATGCTAAATAGCCTGCTAATGATAACCAGAACAGTTAGCAACAGTCTTTAGTTCCTCTTCATACAAATGAGGGATGCATTTAAAGAGGGAAAGACAACACTACCATGGTAAGGTAGAAAGGGAATGGCTAAGGAGTAATGGGCACCCATAAAGAGACCAATAATAACCTCTAACATTTGTAAAGCACTTTATCAAACTGGGTTTAAGCAAACTAACTCCATCCACATGGATTCAGTCCTCAGTGCACAGCCAGAGCTACCAGGCTGGCAGGCTCAATGGAGAAGCAACCTCGAAAGAACACGGGGAGCAGGAGCAGTGGCCAAATAAAGGGTGAATCTACTCACCCACCACCTGGGCACACACTACCCAGATGAGCCCTAATCTGTAGTGCTGATTAATATAAATGAGGGGCTTCAATACAATCACTGATGAAGACTATGAAAGAATGGCTTCTCCACTTCCTATCAGACAAAGACTAGATTTAATGAAGACAATGATGAAAGGTCTGTTACAATAAACATACCACTAACTCACAGGAGTTCTGGAGGAAGCTTCTAACTTGGCTTTTTGAAGGGAGCCTTTTCAATGCTGCCAAATGTGTAAGGCCAGGCTTATTTGTGGGAGGGATAGCAATCTGTTCTAGTGAGCTGGAAGTTCTTTCTGGCTAAGGGGGAAGAACAGAAAGGGAAATGGCACTACCAGTGGGACAGGTGCAGCAAAAACTAAGTAAATTGATAATCTTAATTTTTAATTTAGAACAGCTGATACACTGGTTTATAAACTCTAACTACTAGTAACATTTGTCAAAAGGATTCAGGAAAATTTAGTGAACTACAGAAAAGTATAAAATCTTAACTGATAAAGCTTACAAGAAATGGGCCACAAGTTCAGAAAAACAGCTTGAATCTGAAGTGTTAAAATGTAATACTACCAGTGTATTCACTTAATAAATATTTGTTGATAGCCTACTATGTGCCTGGTACCATACTAATGAAAGCAGTTATAGCCTTATATGGCCCATTAATTTGTGTTTGATCACTTAGAACAGTGATCGGCAAACCCATTAGTCAACAGAGCAGCAAACTGCGGCTTGAGAGCCACAGTTTGCCGACAACTGACTTAGAAGGTAAATGCGTAGGTAAGCTACATGTCCTCTGGCCAAGTCAAATGAATTCTATGGGCCTTTGTTTGCTTGTCTAAGTAAGAGGTGTCTGCTTTATCAACAGTAAGACTCATAATCAGAAATAATTAAATGTGCAGGTGTATGCATTTTTTTTTATTCATAATGATTGTAAGGAATAGTTAATTAGCCAAAAATGTAGATGTTAGTCCAACGATTTGTTCACCTTTTGAGTGAAGGTGCATGGTTTCTGGCTGTTTGTACTGAGCAATAACAAATAACCATTTATTTACTTAAACAATGATTAGTTCCCTGAAAAGGTAGCAGATAATTTAAAATGCTTAAATCAAGATTAATTTCTCATAAAAAATAAAGATGATTCCTAGTAGGTTAAAAGTTGGTTGGGCTAAGTATCTAGCCTAGCATTACTACAAAAAGTGTAAATAGCCGAGAACTGAATGCTTAGTCATGAAACAAAGTAATTCTGACATTATCATACAACATTTAAATGTAAATATAGGTAGGATGAAACAGAATCATTCCTGGGTACTATGGGGTTTATTCTGCTAGGTGCATATCAATCTTGTTGGTTTATATCATTGACATAGACTTTTAGCTTTGATCCTACGAGATTTATTTAAAAAAATGGGCTTAGACCACATTTGGACAAAGAGTTAAAAACTTCAGGATTTTTATGGGATTCACACATATGTCTGGAAAATTCCAAAAATATAAATAAAATGTTTAGGGTAACACAAGTCTCTTTTCAGCTTGACCAGTTCTCTTTAAATTGGCCACACTAAAAGGCAGATGTTTGTAATTTAAAGACATCCCAGATTTGCTTCAAAAGCAACTACAGAAATAAAAACATGAATCATATGCATTAAAACTTAAGCATTTTGTTTAACATTGTAATTGTATTTCTTCCAAATACCTCCACAGCTCTCTAAAATGTGTGATTCAATGGAATTCTAAAAATAATTTGGCTCTACTGGTACTACATTCTAAAAATTCAGATAATCTTTTTTCCCCTCTTTAAAAAATTCAGGTAGTAGAAACTTAAGACTGGTTGAACTTGAATTAAATATTGGACACCCTTGGGTTAGAAATTCTCCAGGTTATAAAGATACACAATTAGCTTTTTAAACTGGTACCTCCAATGCTTTCTTAGCACAATGCACACAAAAAATTTTGTTGAATTACCAATACTGTTCTAATACATAAATTAGTTATACCAATCAGAACTATTTAAAGACAAATTTGCAGTTATCACTTCGTTTTATCACTATTTTCAGAAATTTACATTTGCATATTACCTTACAGCTTTAAAAGTCTTAAACAAATGAAGCGGTATAAGTTCCTCATCATAAATTTGCCTTTAAGGTGAGTTTATTAATTTAGGATATTGCTTTATATTGCTGAATTATGCATCTAAATATGTAGACCTCTGGCATTTATAAAAGACTTTTGGTTCTCTATTATATCTCTGACATTATAAAATTTTTCTTGATTCTCTTTTTATTCCTTTACATTTCAAGCTGTTTTCCGGATCTGTTAATATGTTGTAAGTTTAGACCCTTTCCTATAACAATCAGAATTAACAGAATATTGTTGCAAGAACACAGGAGATGAAGATAATGCTGCCTTATTTTACAGATGAGAAAACTAAGAAAATAATTTGCATTTGCTTCATAGTTATTTCTCTAAAATGTTTCCAAAGCCTCTATTGATGCTTGTATTGAAATATTCCAATATCTAAAAACTAGTATTTGTTTAAAATATAAATTCCAGGATCAGTAACTGCAACATTACTGATAAAAAGCTGTCGGCTTGTTAGTTTTCTACTTTGGTTAAGCAGGAGGGTTTTGGAGCTAAATGGCCTGGATTGAGCCAGCATTGCTACCATTTAGTGGCAGTGAACACTGCAAAGAAATTACTTAACCCTTTCCTGTACTTCAGAAGGGATCAAATGTATTTTTACGTATAAAGCAATTACAACACTGTCTACTGTATAAGAACTCAAAAATATGTTAATATTATGTTTAAATGTTTGGTAGTGATTCTAATAAATACTAAATATTCTACATGATGAGTTCCCTAATTTCATTTATAAAGTGAGGTAATTAAGACATTAAACAGACTGGGAAGAAAAAAGATCTGAACCTGGAATTCTGAGAAGTAAAATAAGTATCCAATGTTAAATGGCTAATTAAAAAAAAAAAAAAAAAGCCAGAGATAGGGATTAAGTCCCAGACTTCTACTTCAGGGCTCTTTCCACTTCTCTTAGCTTTATATAGTATTTCTGAGGAGTATAAAATAGGTATCCTGTTTCCCCTGAAAATAAGACCTACTTCCAGTTTTGCCTCTCACTGTAATTGTAATATAAGGCATCTCCCCGATAATAAGGCCTCCCGGAATATAAGGCCCCCCGCAGATACCGTAAGACGTCTGACTCTTGATTTAAAGAGACCTCGCATTGCCTGAACAGCTCTGACTGCGCTGCGGCCAATCAGTGAGCTGGTTTGTGATGACAACTACTACCATACCTTATACAGGTAATAAATTTCCTTTTTTTTTTGTCAACAATAAATGTGCACCGTATTCTTCTTCATGGAAAAATAAGACATCCCCTGAAAATAAGATCTAACGCATCTTTGGGAGCAAAAATTAATATAAGACACTGTCTTATTTTCGGGGAAACAGGGTAAGTGCCTATATAGTTCAACACATTAGAAAACGTAAGTGATCCACAAGGGTGTAGCTGAAGCTGCTGAGTAATGAAATAGATAATCTGATACCCTAAAGAGGGAAATTGTCCTTTGAAAAACTAAAGATTGGACATACAGTATAGGTTTGCAATTTATTGATGTCTGACTGACTATGCATAGTGAAAATGGTCCCAAAGACAATTAAGTCACATGAATAATAACAAACAATTTAATGCATTTTCCAAACGCTTAAAATGAAACTTCTTTGGCAAAGCTATACTTTCCAACAAACTCACTTTAATGTTTTCACAGTTTACAATATCAGAAATGACCTCAGGGTCAGGCATTTGTCGGTTAATGACCTGCTGGGCTAATGGCCTTCAGCTTTGCCTTGGGCACAGAAGTCCTCCAGTAGGTCATTAGCTGCCAGAAAAGGGCTCTCCCCCAATCACTATTGCTAAATAAATAAAATTTGCTCCTGGGTTAAGGTCTCATAAGCCAACTTTAGCTTAGAGTGATTTTTTTTGGTTGAGAATTTACAACTCTAAGGATGTGAAAAAATGGTGGAAATGCTAAAATCAAGATTTTATCAATACAATTCAGCTACACTAGTATGTGACTAATAATGAAAAGCTGTTACATGGATCCTTTTGGATGTCCTTAAATTTTATTTTGCTTACAGTGTTTGGTGCTCATACCACATTTCCCCAATATACAAGATTAGGTTCCCCAGACAGCCCACAAAAGCTTGGTTAGTCCATACATTAGGAATACTATATACTTGTAATTAAAAATAGAATAGAAAACCATAATTATCTAATACCTGCAATTAAACAAAATAGAAAAACAAAAGCAAACAGGAACTGTTGTAAAAATGATCTTTAAATATTGATAGTTACAAGTAAATTTGGTTTAATAAGGATCAGGGCAGAAAAACTGGTTCTATCTTATGTCTATTGCATTTCTAATTGTATAGTTTTTCATTTTTCTGAATACAAGAGTATAATAAGTTTTACTCTGATGTTTTAAAACTCCACATGAAGTTTCTTGGCTTATTTTTCCTCTTTAAATATATATATTTTATTGATTTTTTACAGAGAGGAAGGGAGAGAGATAGAAAGTCAGAAACATCAATGAGAGAGAAACATCGATCAGCCGCCTCCTGCACGCCCCACAGTGGAGATGTGCCCACAAGGAAGGTACATGCCCCCGACCGGAATCGAACCTGGGACCTTTCAGTCCGCAGGCCGACGCTCTATCCACTGAGCCAAACTGGTCTCGGCTTATTTTTCCTCTTAAAAGGAGAAGGCAAAAGATGGATGGTGATTTTTCTGAAAAATAGATAACAGAAGGAATGAAAAACTGGAGGAAAAGAACTAAAATTAACTGAGTTGTGAATTGTAAGAAACAAAGAAAGGGCACGGTGTATAAATCTACAGGGTGAAGAAAGGATGGGTGAAGAAGACACGAGGTAAGGTTACTGAGGATGCAGAGGAAGGAATGGGCTGTTCATCTGCCCTGTACTTACGTAAACTTCTAACTCAGGAAATTCCTTGAGTAAAATCATTAGAAAGGCAACAGAAGAGTACTGAATAAGTCAAGCTGGAAAACAGACTTTTGGCTTTGGATACATAGAATTTATGTCAGGAAAGTGAGGGAGGGGGGCGCAGGTGGAAATGGTTTAATTTTGTTTCTGGAAAGAAAAAGGAAATTTAGAAAAATTGAGGTTGCTAAGTATACTATAAAATTGCCATAATTAATATATTTCTATCTCTCATGGCCAACTATGGGGTGGGGTTCAACTCCACCAATATCTTCAGAGGACTTAATTTTGTTGAACACAGACTTTTTTAAAAAAGAGCTTCTACGAATGTTAGGCATATGGAAGAAATGCTTTTCTTGCTCTTCTTCTTTGTTATCTTTGACAGAGACACTTAGAGAAGTATCCATACCCATTTACATGACGGCATTTGACCTGCCTATGCCAAAAAGGTACTTTGTTTCATTGTTTTATGGACCAAATGGGCAAACTTTTAATGTTATAAATTTTTAAAAATAATATTTTGTCTTCTTATACTTCTCAAACACTAGTCGCTTATCACTTTTACTTTAAAGATCAAAGAAGCAAGCTCAGAACACATAGTGTCAGTTTATATGTGGTTACATAAGCAATCGATAAGAAAAAACTGTGGGAAAATTAATTTGGGAATTTTGAAGTTGAAAACTTTATGATAGCATTTTGACTTCTCTATTTAATTTATATGGAGATGGTTTCAATATATTGACCCAATATTGTTACAATATATGACACCCACTTAACCTCTGTACCACATTACTCTAGTCATGAAAACCTACATTTGAGTGGGTGATATGTAGAAAAGAACATTAATCATGGATGTCAAACTAGGATAGCTAAAAGATACTAATTCAATTATTTCCACAAGTAAAATAATGCTAACAGGACTATAAACACACAAGATCACAATAATACCTATTTTAAATGACTGATAGAGAAAAACTTAAATTTCATATGACATAGCATGTTTTTAGGTTTCACTTTTCAATATGAATTTGAAAATAAGATTAATATAACAGATAAGACAAATATCAAATAACCAATAGCAGGCTATTTATTAAAATATATAGATGGTATAAAATGAGATGATTTATATGTATAAATTGAGCATATTTATACAAACAAAATTTTTCCTTGTAAACAACATATTTATGCCTTTAGGAAGATAGTTAACATATGGAAGTACATCAGCTATATATGAAGTACATCTGTGCCACTGGTTACTTTGAAATACATATAAATCACTAATGCTTGGTAGAATACCCCTCAGGAGTATTCTAGGTGTTTAGACAAGATTCAGGCTAACTCATCTAGATGTATAATGATAGGTCCATTAAATGAAGATGACTACAAATATAAGAAATATAACATTGTGAATTCAATGATTTAAATACTAGAGTTATCACTATATACATAAAATAAAACATTGTGTTTAAAATAAAAAGCTGACAAGTAGTAATCCATAATCATATCTGGACTGTGACTTAATCCTAAAATACAAATCCAGTCCACAAATAAACACAGGGACCAGAGAAAACCAGTAATGTCAGCCAGATTTCTAAATTATAGTGCTTTTCCATTTCACGATTTTCCACCAATTATTCAGCATGTCTCACTGATAGCTTGATGCTCAAACAATTAAATTTTAGATTCTGGCATGCACCCATCATTTCTGCATTCAGTGATATTCTACAGGAACATAATATAGAGCAACTTATTTCAATGATCAGAGAATTTATGGCTTTAAAAGAGGCCTTCTGAGGTCTCTCAGTCCAGGGTCTTTATATAATGAAGTACTAAAATAGAAAGCTGCCCTTAGGTTCCATAATTGAAAATGAATGAAAAACCAAGCATTAATTTTTAAGCTCACCCTTGAATCCCAAATCTTGTTAATTCACACTTATATGACTACAGTTATAATAGTAAGAAGACAATTAAGAGACTAGTAATATACCAATTTCTATACTTAGAGATGTTTAAAAATCTAAGTGTTACCTAAGGCAATTATCTTGAAGACCCCTAATATCTTCAGGGAATAGCCATAGGGAGAATAATTGACTTTGCTAATTTTACCCTTGGCAATTATAAAAAAGCTCTGAATTTCTTATGACTGTAGAACCCTTCATCTAATGGCCTGTCCCAGGAGTACAGAGATAAACACGTAATATAGGCATTCAGACAAAAATCCAATGGAAAATTGGTAAAGTCATAAAAAATTAAAGTTGCTATAACTGTGCTAACTTTAATTACTAAGTTAAATATACATCCTTAAAAAAAAAAGCAGGCTGTCACTGTGAAAGAAACAGTGACATTTTATAAATACAGAAATTTTATATTAAGTGCTGCTTGCTCACTCACTGCTGTGGTCTCTATTCACATTGCTATTGCTGAGAATTATTCTTCCTTGTAAAAGAAAATTAACATTAAACATAAATCTAACTTTACCAAGACATTAACCATATGTAGAGAACTTAAGAAAACTTAATATTGCTCCAAAGAAATAATTATAGCTACCTACTCCCTTCCCTTCCCTTCCAAAAATCCTATTAATGGTTAGTATTATAGTCAATCAACAAAACTTCTGGGAACTCATTTAATAAAATCAGTCCTTGTTTGAGATTTAACTTCACTTTTCTTAAAAAAATATTCTGATGGGAATACTGCCAAGTATTTAAATGAAAGGAACTGGTTTTGAATATGGGAGATTTGCTTTATCAAAGAAAAATCTTGACTTCCAAGCATTTTAGTTACTCCTTACAATATCCTCAATTTAAAATACTGATCAAATGATTTGGAAATCATCTATTATGATGAAAAGAAGGCTACTAAAAGCCTAGAGTTGTGGAAGATCAATTACAGACCTCTGTACTTCTCCTGAGATGTGGTATGCAAGGTCTTTCACAAAAAGTGAGCCAGGGAAGCCTCTTTTGAAATTGACCTTACAGAGCCTTCAATGTCTTTTTGGAGAAAAAGGTGCAAAAGATCCATGGTTTAGATGAACAGGAGAGTTGCACAGAATAAAAACTTCAAGTCAGTACACAACTATTAAATTTAAAAAATACCATGGCCTAAAAAAAAAAAAAATTCCTCGCAGACAAAGGTTGATAAAATGCAAATCTAAAAGTGTAAACCTGTGCAGAGACCATGAAGATATAAAGCTCACTGGAGGGGAAGAAAATGCCTGGTCATTTTTATTTCCATGGGAGGCTTCAGGCTGAACTGTTACTTGCATATATAAGTTTTTGTTTTTTGTTGTTGTTGTGTGTGTGTGTGTGCTTGTGTGTGTGTTTGTAAATCAAGTACTGTAGTGCTACTGAAATCCAGTGCCTAATGCAGCAGATGGTGGAGGTCTTAGATTCTGGAACATTTTATAGCAATGCATCTGAATGCAAAACACCAAGAGTAGATTTCACAGGCTGTGAATCTGATTTGATTTTGATGGAAGTCTACATTTTCTCTGAACTTGAACCATGCTGAAAGAATGATATGTAAATGATACAAGCCAGCTAAGGAAAAAAAAATACATTAAATGTTATTCCCATAAAGTGAAGTGGATAAAGCAAGTGAATACTTGTTTGTGTCACTATAGCATGACTATATTTATACTTAACTAGAGGCCTGGTGCACGAAATTCGTGTATGGTGAGTGGGGGATCTCCTCAGCACCCTCTCCAATCCAGGACCCCTTGGGGGATGTCCAACTGCCGGTTTGGGCCTGATCTCAGGCCTACAACCGGCAGTTGGACTTCCCTCTCACAATCCAGGACTGCTGGCTCCTAATCGCTCACCTGCCTGCCTGCCTGCCTGGTTGTCTTGAACTGCCTTCCACTGCTGGCCTGATTGCCTCTCACTGCCTCTGTATACTGACCTGATCGCCCTTAACTGCCCCCCAGCCGCTGTTGGCCTGGTCGCTCCCAGGCTGTCAGGAGGGGCAACCAGGCTGGGAGGGGGGGCAGTTGGGAGCAATTAGGCTTACAGGGGGGCAGTGAGGGGCAACTAGGCCAGCCTGATTACCCCCAACTGTCCCCTTCTGCTGGCCTGGTTGCCCCTAACTGCCCCCCCGCCCCGCTGGCCTAGGCACCCCCACTGTCGCCATCTGCCAGCCTGGTCACCCCAACTGCCCCCGCCCATTGGCCTAGTTTCCCCTCACTGTGCCCCTGCCGGCCTAATTGCCCCCATCTGCCCTGCCCCTGCTGGCCTGGTTGTCCCTAACTGCCCCCTCACCCCCACCAGCCTGGTTGCCCCTCACGCCCCTCCCTCGCCCCCCTGCCATCCTGGTTGCCCCACAGAGCCTGCTTGTTCAGTTGTTTGGTCGTCCCTCACTAACCACCCCCTGCCAGCCTAGTTGTCCCATGTGGCCTGCTTGTTCAGTTGTTTGGACGTCCCTCACTAACCTCCCTGCTGGCCTGGTCGTAGGCAGCCATCTTGTGAGAGCGTGATGGTCAATTTGCATATCACCTCTTTATTATATAGGATGTCACCATCTTAACCTTATATAATATTTTGTCAGCATAGCTTAAATTAAGCCTTGATTTCATTAAGGCGGGGGCCAGGCTGAAGACTAATTACTAAAATGTGAACCTACTTATTTTGTTCAGGACATCTCTTCCTCTCAGGTATGTGGTTCTAATCTATGAGTGGCCAGTGTTTGTGGCTTGAGTTAGTTAAGTGCAGTTCAAGGCACCCAGAAACTATACCAGACATGCACTTTCTGGGACCTCCTCTTTCTCTAAGACTCAAAGTTCACCACAGGCCACAGCAGGTATGATAAGGAGGGAAGATGGAAGATGCAGTCCAGGGACAACAATTCACTTAACTTTCTGCTAACATGTAAATTTCAGTAAAGAAGAGAATATAATGAACTCATCAAAGTAGACTATACACATAAAAAATAGAGCAATTTGAGAATGAATAAAAAGAAAAGAAATGCCAAAATAGTAATAAATCTCTGCAGGGAGATTTGAAATGATCTATTATTCCATTTATATGGTGATTAATTTCTTACTTTAATTGCCTTTTCATGTAAATATAAACTATGTATTAGAGGTACTGTTCTATTTTCTCCCTAAAACCCAGCAGGTCTGTCTGGTTAAAAAGTATGATGGGAAGGTAGGACAGAAAGCTACTTGTCTCCCATTGTCTGTATCTTCCAGAGTTTTGGCTGGATAAATGGCTACTCACAATAAAGTTTACATTTCCTAGCCTCCCACAGAACTAGATGTGGCCATATCATTAAATTCTGGCCAATAAGATGTAAGCAGAAGAATCTCGAATATCTTTTCAGAAATGTCTTTAAAGTGGTGACATTATATAATTTAGCATTCAAACTAGGACATTTTTACAACAATAGCTTCTATTTCAAGGGTGTGATAAATAATTAAAACTTTATACTTTTTTGAAAATGTGTATTTATTAACTAATAATTAATTTTATTATATTGGTGAACCTGTTCACTAGTTTTGTTCAAACACTATTTGCAAAAATAAAATTTCAAAAGAAGTAAACATAACATATTCATATATAAAAACAAAATAAAAAAGAACTTGGTATTGATGACCTGAATATAAAAAATAGCCAGTAAAATAATTATTCTTGGTACACATTCACATACTTTATTCATTTCTTAGTCATATCTTTCTCTATTATTGTGTCACTGGCATTTTTCTGAAAAATGTATTTTTTTAAATGTTTTTTAAAAGAAAACTTCCAGCAATATTCTTCATAGTTGTATTTTATGATTAATTAATTTGAAATTGATACCTTTAATTGATTCTGATTGATAACATTTTTAATTGAGAAAATGCTCTTCTACAGGTTCTGAGTTACCTGGTAAGCTCAGCGATACTTTGTAAATGAAGGAAATAGTCAATTCTAATTTTTTTATATTGAAAAGTGTAACTATTCCAATATTGTGAAGCTCCTATCTTTTTGCTTCTTTAACAGTACCTTTCTTTGACAAATATATTTATGAGACAAAACCTGTCAAACAGTTTTTCATGGTTCGTTTAAATGTTTTGCCAAAATTAGATGCTGCAAACTCTGGGCTGTATAAATTAAATTTAATTCCGGTGTAAGGTATAATTTATTCAAAATAGGAGCCCCACCAAAGGATTTTCCTGCAACATAAGATACTCCAAATCACAATTATAGAACTGGATATTTTATCTTGTATAGCATTTGAGTTCTTACTATTTATTTTGTTCCATTCCTTTCTTACTTTTATAGGAAAAAATCCCAATGGAAGCTTTTTCATTTCTAATTTGGTGTTCCATTTCTTAAACTTGATAGACAATTTCCAGTTTATTTTGAACAAAATGTCACCAAAATCTTAACAACGCTTCTGTATATATAAAAGCCAAGTGCCTGGAACAACAGAACAACCGGTTGCTACGTCATGCACTGCGGCAGGCAACTGGCCCAATCGGGCCCCGACTGGCCCCCCACAATTTCCAGTGGCTCCTCTCTCTGGCTGGCCTGGCCTCCAATCAGTTGCCCTCCTCTAATTAGGGGCAGGGCTGGCTGACCTCCAGCGGCCCTCCCCTGGCCAGCCCAGCCCAATTGGCCCCCACTGGGGCGGGCTGGCTGGATGCCACCTGTGTACGAACTCATGCACTGGGCCTCTAGTTTATAATAAAGTTCAATACCATTATTGGATATAAATATTTCTAAAATCTGTCTGATGATGACCAACAAACAGAGAAGACAAGTGCTGATGTGGGGAGCATATTTTTGTACTCAACATCACTGACATCCCAAAAATCTTGTAGTCCAGAGAATGACGAAAAGGATTTTTGCAAATTTGTATAACAATAACTTTTATTTCAATTTGGAGAATGCTGACACTTGTTTGGGCACCATTATGAATTTTTGGTATTCCACAACCAGTTTCAAGTAGCCCATAGGTTTCTTAATGTAGTAAGAACACAGTTTTGCCACAACACTGTGCACCTGAACAAAATTTGTACTTTTATTATTATAAACTAATATTTTCATCTTCCATGTTGAAGTTTTAAACTGAATTTCCAATTTTACTCATAATGGCCTTACTTCTGATAGAATATACTTCCAAAAGCTTTACCCTGATTTCATGACTGGATGAAAAAAATCAAATATTTTTAGAATTAATTAAAATAATTACTTGAAGTACCTGATGACACTCAATTGAAACAAGAATTATTTAACTATTTGCAAAGTTCTTCTACTAACGAAGTTTAAAAAAAAATGAAGCTATTGCATACCTTTACCTATGTGTATAAAAAATACCTTAGAGTTGAAAGTGAGTGAAATTGACTTAGAAGAATAGACAGTTATCAAAGTTAGGCTTCACAGAGTGGTATGCATATACATCGTCTACAGCTGCATATTAAGTCATCATTTTAGGAACTCTCCTTAAAGTAACCACTAATTTTGGAAGTAGATCCTGACACTTTTTCAGAAAATTTGACTCTTGTTTTTATACATTCAGGGATACTGCTATGGCCACCACGGTGGATAGTAAATGTCAATATTCTGTGCAAGTTACACACTCCTTATCAACTTTCTCGAGAAACAAAAATCAGTGGTTTAAAAAAATAACAACATACTTTTATTTTTTGAGCTTATTGCTGACAAAGGTTTACTGCAAAAACAAAGTGCTGCCAAACAATAAAACAGTTATATATTATATATGCAAGCATGTTCAATCTACTCTCTACTCATTCTATACAGCCTTGATTCCCTATACATATTTCATAGGTAGCAAACCTCTATTTTACTTTGTTTCCTATTGAGTTTTTGGACTGGTACCTGATGGCTTTGTGACTCCTGAAGACCATGCATGGGCCACAGTACGTTGGATGATACACCAAGTGGCCAGTGGGGCAGCAGTGTCAAATATTTCTACTGCCTGAGACAAAGGGGTTAATTGTCCCTATATATTTACTATCAATAATTGCCTTGCATTCTGTCCTTGACTGGAGGTGTCTGAAAGGGTTGGAAAGAGATGAGTTATTGCTGTTACCTTTCAGATTTTATAATATACCTTAATGTAACATCTGGGGGTACATGGATTTCACATATTAAGAGAGGTTAGCTTGAAATGCAGACAGGGCAGGGGTCCAGTGGGAAACGAAGGCAGGTGGAACATAGGCAGGGGCAGACATGCAGTTTGAGCAAGCCTAATCACAGAAAGCAACCAAGCAGAAATAATAAAATGTTTCTGGACTCAAAGCGGGAGGCATGGGAAAACTAGGGAGAGCCTGTAACAACAAGGTGTACCAATGCATAGAAACAGAGAAAGTTCAGCACAGAAGCAGAGAAAGAATACATCAAAGCAGGGAAAGGTCAGGTCTGTTGCTGGGCAAGAACAATGAGGGAATCGATCAGGTGGTGACATAGGTAGATACAGAGCAGGCTTGTAGCAAATATATACCCCTAGAGTACAAGGCTTCCCTGGGCAACCATTATTGGGACCCCTTCCCCATTCAGGGAGTCTGAATCTGCTTATAAAACAATTTTTCACACTTTTGCTTAAATCTGCTGGTCCAAGGAGCTCATTCTTCGTTGTTGGACGACTGTGGGAAAAACCTCTGCTCACTGTTCTGGTTATCAATACGATTTAGCTTACACTAGACAAAAACTGAGGCAGAGGCTGGAAGTGTAAGACAGAGATCTATAAAACCCATGCTGGCTCATTCTAATGTGCAACCACTCTCTGTTAAAAAATAAAAAATCCAGGACAAATGCTAAGTCAGATGGGACTCTAGGACAGCAGACTTACACTGAGACAGACCTTAGTAAAACCAGGGTGTATACTTTCTTGACCTTGAAGGGAAGGAGATTTACCCTTCCTTCTCCTCCTTCTTACTAACTGGAGTATGGCAACTATCTTGGGACAGTAAGTAGTAGATAAAGATGGAAGAGCAGCAAGAAGAAGCCTCGGTTCTTGAGTTTATAGAGCATGATGCTAACCCTGGACTATCCACTCATGGATGTTTTTACATGAAAACAAACAATCTTGTTTTAGACACTGTTATTTTATAGTCACATCTAATATAATTGATATAGAAGAAATACCTGTACATTTTTCTAGAAAGAAGCTTGGTAATGTGTATCAAGAATACTAAGCCATCGCTGGTTTGGCTCAGTAGGTAGAGCATTGGTCTGAGGACTGAAGAGTCCCAGAGGTACACTGGCTCTTGGATATCTAAGATCAGGGCACACACCTTGGTTGCAAGCTCAATCCGCAGCCCTGGTCAGGGCTCATGTAGGAGGCAACCAATCGAGGTGTCTCTCACACATCAATGTTTCTCTCTCTCCCTGTCTTCCATTCTCTCTGAAAATCTACAGAAAAATATCCTTAGGTGAGGATTAACAACAAAAACAAAAAAAGAATATTAAAAATGTTTAAACCCTTTGAACCACTTCAAGGTATTTATCTTAAAGAAATAATCTGGAAAGAGAAGGTGATGTGAAAAGATGTTTACTGAAGATCTATTTATGATAGTAAAAAATTAGAAGCAGAGAGAAACCAAGATGGCAGCATAGGTAAACACCTAAACTGCTGCCTTGCACAACAATATCAAAATTACAACTAAAAGACAAAACGAACACCATCTAGAACCACAGGAAAGCTGGGTGAGTGGAAATTCTACAACTAGAAGGAAAGAGGAAAGCACTGAGATTCAGAGGAGCTGCAAAAGGCTGAGGTATGGAGACGTGTGCACGGAGAGGACAAGTGGCTGAGTGCATGGGCAGCTGAGCACATGGCTAGCGTTCTAAAGCAGAAGGGAGACAGAAGCTCCCAACTGCGCTAAACTCCAGTCCCAGGCGAGACTATGTGAAACCAGACTCATTGGGGGGGGAATCTGGACTGTCAGGAAAAGAGAAACCACACTGACACTCTGGGGAGTTGCAGAAGGCAGAGGTCTGGAGGCATGCACGCACAGAGAGGACTGACTGCTGAGTGCATGAGCGGCTGAGTGTGTGGCTGGCTTTCTAAAGTAGGAGGGAGACAGAAGCTCCCGAATGCGCTGAACTCCAGTTCAGGGCGAGTTTCTGAAAACCCAGACTCATTCAGGGAGAAATTGGACTGTCTGGCAGCAGGAGAAAGAGGGCGGCTTTCTCTCAGATGTGCTTACAGCAATTACCAAGGGACATTGAGACGCAGGGGCCTTATCGGGCACGGATGACAGGAAGCCAAAGCTATCTGCTCTGCCTTCAGACTCTGCCCCATCCAAGCTGAGCACAGAGGATTTTGCAATTTTGCAAGTCTTGCTTCATAAGGATGTCTCCAGCACAGAAGCACCTCCTTAGAGATCCAAAAGCCAGTGTAGCCAGTGCTCAGAGTGGGACCATCCAGATTACAACTCCTCAGATCCATAAGGGACACACTCAGGAGGCAGACTCAGTGAGCACTAAAACCCCAGTGAAGCAAGTCTTGCTCCATAAGGGTGTCTACAGCATTGTAGACACAGCTGATTCTCACAGCCAATTGGCCTAGAGGCCAATTCCTCCCAGTGATACCAAAAACAATCAAGGCTTAGCTACAACAAGACTGTATACACATCCCACAAAGGGGTGAACCAAGAGTGTCCACCTCAGGTAACTGGGGGCGTTGAGCCTCTGGGCCCTATATGACACCTACCACACAAAGCTACTCTACCAATTCAGGGAGCAGTGAAAATGCAGAAACAAAGAAACAAATCACAAATGAAAGAAATGGAGGAAAGCAAATGACTGAATATAGAGTTCAAAACCACGGTTATAAGGCTTTCCAAGAATTTCCTAGAAAAGGCCAATAAATTTAGCAAGACCCTCAAGGATATGAAAAAGCCTGACTAGAAATTAAACATACACTGACTGAAATAAAAAGTATTATACAGAGATCTAATAGCAGACTAGAGGATCGTAAGAATCATTTGCGATTTGAAATACAAAGAAAGATTTGAAATACAAAGAAAGATTTGAAATACAAAGAAGCAAAAAACACTCAACCGGAAAAGCAAAAAGAAAAAAGAATCCAAAAATTTGAAGATAGTGTAAGGAGCCTCTGGGACAACTTCAAGCATACCAACATCTGAATTATGGGGGTGCCAGAAGAAGAGAGAGAGCAAGATGCTGAAAACCTATTTGAAGAAATAATGGCTGAAAACTTCCCCCAACTGGTGAAAGAAATAGACTTACAAGTCCAGAAAGTACACAGAACCCCAAACAAAAGGAATCCAAAGAGGACCACACCAAAATACATCATAATTAAAATACCAAGAGCAAAAGACAAACAGAGAATGTTAAAAGCAGCGAGAAAAACAGTAAATTACCTACAAGGGAGAACCCATATGACTGCCAGCTGATTTCTCAACAGAAACTATGCAGGCCAGAAGGGAGTGGCAAGAAATATTCAAAGTGATGAATAGCAAGAACCTACAACCAAGATTACTCTACCCAGCAAAGCTATCATTCAGAATTGAAGGGCGGATAAAGAGCCTCACAGATAAGAAAAAGCTAAATGAGTTTATTAACACCAAACCAGTATTACATGAAATGCTGAAAGGTATTCTTTAAGAAGAGGAAGAAAAAGAAAAAGGTAAAGATAAAAACTATGAACAACAAATACATATCTATCAATAAGTGAATCTAAAAATCAAGTGAATAAAAAATCTGATGAACAGAATAAACTGGTGAATATAATAGGATCAGGGGCATAGAAAGGGAGTGGACTGACAATTCTTGGGGGAAATGGGGTGTGAGGGATGGGGGAAGAGACTGGACAAAAATCTATGGATAAGGATAGTGGTGGAGAGTTAAGGGCAGAGGGTGGGGTGGAAACCGGGTGGAGGGGAGCTATGGGGGGAAAAAAGAGGAGCAACTGTAATAATCTGAACAATAAAGATTTAGTTAATTAAAAAAAATTAGAAATAACTTGAATGTCCAAAAATGAGGAATCTGATAAATACATATTATATCTAAATAACTGAAACCATTAAAAAGTTTATGAAAAAGTTAATAATGGTAAAAATGCCTACATCATAATATGAAGCAAGGGAAAAATAGGCAATTAGGATTAAAAAAACCCTAGTACATGCACATTTTCATCTATATTACTAAAAAGCCCACATATATAAAAGCATGAATAAATAAATAACGACAGAGAGAGCCAAAACCGGTTTGGCTCAGTGGATAGAGTGTCGGCCTGAGAACTGAAAGGTCCCAGGTTCGATTCTGGTCAAGGGCATGTACCTTGGTTGTAGGCACATCGCCAGTAGGAACATGCAGGAGGCGGCTGATCGATGTCTCTCTCTCATCAATGTTTCTAACTCTCTATCCCTCTCCTTTCTTCTCTGTAAAAAATTAATAAAATATATTTTTTAAAAAATGACAGAGAAAATACACCAAAATATTAACTAACAATTATTTATCTGTATATAGTGAGACTATAGGTAATTTATATCTTCTTTACATTGAAAATTTTTTAAAAATATATTTTTATTGATTTCAGAAGGAAGAGTGATAGATAGAAACATCAATGATGAGAGGGAATCATCGATTGGTTGCCTTCTGCACTCACCCTGTTGCGAATTGAGCCAGGACCCCATGCATATGCCCTTGAACAGAATTGAACCTGGGACCCTTCAGTCTGTAGGCTAACACTCTTATCCACTGAGCCAAACCAGCTAGGGCTAAATTGAAATTTTTAACACTATCATATAATTAACAAATAATTTTACCTGTAATCAGAAAAACATAAAAATTAATTCCCTAGCATTTACCAGTTTTATTTGGTATTGATACTGCGACCACCACCACCATCATCATCACAACTTTACTGTGCATCTACATGTGCAGAGCTGGGGCTTCTGCAGTCAACCAAGAGCCACCTAAAGGCCATTCAGACACAAGCAAACCCTACCCAGTTTTACCTTCGTGTTCTGTAGCAGAGCTAATCCATTGCAGGCATTTGCTAGAAGAAAGTCTCCACTCAAGATAGCAATTTTATTTCCAAAATGCATGTCTTTCAGTGGCCCATCAGAAGACTGCAATTCACTTAAATTTACTATTCCACGATGTACGAGGAGAGCAGTATGGATAAGTTCTGTGATCTCTGCCAAACTTCTTTGACTAAAACATAAAGGTAAAACTTGTCTGAGTGTCAAGAACACTCTTATCACTAATGCCAGATTTCAGTTTTCAACAATAAAATATTTACAGATTAGGGTTTTTTTAGGTTGTTTCTTTTTAATGAAGTTTTAAATTGAGATATAAATGACACATAACCTATTAGTTTCAGGTGTACAGCATAATGACTCAACATTTATATATACTGTAAAATGATCACTCCAATAAGTCTAGTTAACACCTATCACCACACATACTTACATTTTTCTTATAATGAGAACTTTTAAAATCTACTCTCTTAGCAACTCCTAAATATATAATGCAGCATTATTAACGGTAGTTACTATGCTATATAGTACATTATCTATTCTCATTTATTTTATAACCGGGAGTTTGTACTTTTTGACCACCTACACCCATTTTACCTACCTCTCCTCCTGCTTTTAATAACCACAAATCTGTTCTCTGTATATATGAGTTCAGGTTTTTTGTTTACTTAATTAATTAAAAATATTTTTATTGATTTTAGAGAGGAAGGGAGAGGGAGAGAGAAATATCAATGATGAGAGAAAATCATTGATTGGCTGCCTCCTGCACACCTCCTACTGGGGATTGAGACCACAACCTGTTCATGTGCCCTGACTAGGAATAGAGCCGGGAAATCACTAGCCACAGGAGACAGTTGACACTCAACCACTGAGCAACACCAGTCAGGCTGTTGTTTTGAATTTAGATTCCACATATAAGTGAGAACACAGAGTATTTATCTTTCTCAGTATGACTTACTTCTCTTAGCATTTTGAAGTTTATTGCTTTTTTGTTTTGAAGGTTTCAAATCACTTTATTTCTTCAATCATGCCATATTTTAATGGGTACACAGTGCTTTTACTTGACATCAATAATGAAGTGATTTTGAAACAATTCACTATTATACCAGGTGGGATGATTACTGATCTCTTCATTCCTTGCTGGTAACTCTGCCAACAGGGGACTGGTTCCACTGTATTCCAATCTGTATTGCTGTATATGTCCATATAGTGGCTCCCCTAGCTAATACAGCATTACCCTATAAACCATGGAAATCAGGTACATATTTCTGGTGACTGTGCTTTGCTGTTGTTTGCTTTGAACTCAGAGCTGACTTGGTTCGTTTTTGGCTGAGGGAAACACTGTAAAGCTAAAGACAGAATTGTGGCACCTACAGCTGCTGGTTTGGTACAACTCTGAGTCAAATACCCTTGCAAAAAACTTTCATGAAATTTTTTCCACTGAGTAGTTTGGGATTTATATATAAGCAGATCTTGATACCTATCTTCTCTTAACATTCCCTACTCTCCACCCCACAAGTCCCCAAGCAGTCCCCAAGATCCCATGAGTCATAGGGTTCCGAGAGAAGCTGGCCAGTGGAGGGTGACCCTTCACAGTTTTGTTTACTTTGTTCTCAGTCTGACTTGCCCATATCTGCAATTTTAGAATTTCTGTAAATGCTTATCAGTATCTAACAGAACGCCAATATAAGTGGGAATGTAATTTGTGCCAGACATTAGGCTAAACACTTTTATGTATTATTTTATTTAATCCTAAATACAAAAGAAGAATAAATTAATGGTTTAGGTTTAAATCTCATTAATGCTCCCCCAAATCACCAAGATGGAGATTTATAAGACTACGGAGAAGTTAACAAAAATATTTTTTAAAAGGAACTAATATTTAAAATTATTCTTTAAAACAACTAAAAGAAAGGAATAAAAATTTATTTTATTAGTACCCTATAAATGTTTTCTAGTTTGCAAACCCATTCACAATAAAAATCCATTTAAATACATTTCACAAAAATTGAACGAGATTATGGGCAAGTATAAAACTCAAGAAAGATTAAGCAATGGATAAATCTTTCACACAGTTCAGCTTATAAAATAACCAGGCAAGCAAGAAATTGCAGTTGTTCTGAATTACCCTAAGCATGTGAGCTTTTAATAAAGACATCTGTAATCATAAAACAGCATTCATTAAATAAATAGCAATCTTTAAATGCCACATGGTCAAAAACAACAAAAACGGTGGTAATGAAAGTGAAAACAAATCATTTGTACAGTATCCATCATTACAAATAACTTTCATTTATATTATCTACTTGTGATTCTAATGACAGCAGTTCTGGAGAGGTTAAATAATTGATCGAGAACATTCTGTTTATAAAGGACAAAGCTGGAACTCAAGAGTCACCATGTCATAGTGACCAATGATAATTTAAAATATGTATTTACTATTTACCTGAGAAATAGTAAATGGGGGAAGGGGGGAGAGCAAAGTTACCATGTTACCAACACTAGTATGCCCACCACAAATATGTCCAATTTTTATCTTTTTATTTTATTTTATTGATTTTTTACAGAGAGGAAGGGAGAGGGATAGAGAGTTAGAAACATTGATGAGAGAGAGACATCGATCAGCCACCTCCTGCACGTCCCTTACTGGGTATGTGCCCACAACCGAGGTACATGCCCTTGACCGGAATCGAACCTGGGACCTTTCAGTCCACAGGCTGACACTCTATCCACTGAGCCAAACCAGTTTTGGCCAATTTTTATCTTTAAGTTCCAAGCACTACAGAAGACAATTTTGCTAGGAGAAGGTACAGTATAAGCAGACTTGACTCTTGTGTTCATAATAACTGGGCAAAATAATCAAATTGTTTTCAAATCATTTGGTTAGAACCAAATAAAAGGGATTTAGGTCAATCAGTAATATAGATAACAGTTCTAACTCTGCCTATAACACTAGACTGTGGGGAAATTCCTTAAACTCTCACATCCATAGTCTCACCACTGAAAGGAAGGGAACTGAAGAAACAATCCCTTCTAGTTCTAAGATTCAGGGATTTCAGGTCTAAAATGTAATATTTAGTTCTAAAATTAGAAGATTTGAGGGATTAAAAATATTACCTGGGCTGGCAGTTTAGAGTTAAAAAAAAAAAAAGACCAAATTATTGCTATTATTGATCTATAGCAATGGTCGGCAAACTGCGGCTTGCAAGCCACAAGCGGCTCGCCAGCTGCGGTTTGCTGCTCTGTTGACTAAGGAATTTGCCGACCAATGAACTAGATTCTTGATTCCAATAATTACAGGCTGTTGTTGTTCCTTGTGATTAAGCCCACAGGAAATAGAAATAAAATGATTGGTTATCTTGAAATCTGTCCTATAATTACTATCTAGTACTGTGCTCTTAACTTGTAGGATTTTGGCATCTAATAAACAACTCCAGATCACATTGTGTAAGTCTAATTTTGTGTGCAGCAGAGAAGTAGTATGAAAGCTGGAGTATTTTCTTCTCATTACCTTAATCCTATTTTAGCCACCAAAGCAATCTAATAAACTTGCAATGTACTAGATTTTAAAAATTATCTTAAATAAAGGGTTTCATGCCATTTTATGCATGTATATTTTATCACTCTTGGGTATTTTTATGCTAAATCTTGATTGGAAGTCACCAATGAATATCACTTATGCTAAGTAATCAGAGTAAATAAGGAATTACCATATTGCATGTAACCCAGAGGATGTTTTCACAAGAATTTTCACCAAATTACTTTCTTTCAATTGTATGTTAAACAACTTCATCGGTTTTGATTCATTTTCTTCCAACATTTCTCCAAAGTTTTATAGCATTCTAAGCTTTAGAAAGAATGTCAGACACTGCTAGTTATCCACTCACTTTTTCCTTCCTCATTACTAACACACCTTTTAATATATTTGGAGTGGCAATGTACTCATTTAAAAACATTCGTGTCCCCAAGATCCCCAGAGGCTAGAAGTGATCATGTAGCACTGTCTGGCCAGTGAATGTAGGTAGAAGTTCACTAGGTAAAGTTTCTGAGAAATCTACTGCATCCCTGGTATCAGGATTCAGTTGATGTGCACCTTTGGCATTTTGAGCTTACCCGCTCCTGCCGGGAAAAGGGCCCAACTGACTGGAGAAACAGTAGAGACCTAAGGATCCTAAAAAGGGCTCCCATTGAAGGATAGTGAGCAAGAGGAAAGGAGAAGCCTGGCCCTTGATGACTTCTTCACATCAACTTGGATGTGCCCATCTCTAGACATTTTGTTATCTGAGTTAAATAAGCATTGCATTCCTTTAAACTACTGTTTGTTTGAGTCCTGTTATGGGCAGACAAGTAAATTCTTGATAGTCAATAAATATACCACAAAAATAGTGAAGACGTTTTATGTTTGTATTTCTGTACCCTGGTTTTATTCACCCACTATAATCTTTTGGAGATAGTTCCACATATTATTTACAAATAGAGAAGTTATACATTTTTTTTTACAAATAGAGAAACTTCTTGTTCTATTTAACATCCATCTCTACAGAGGTTCATTGTGTGGATATGTTGTGCAACTTTTGCTGCTATAGGGTGAATGATAAACCTATAGTTGTTTAGAGTATTTTTAAGAATCAGCCCATCTGTCACTTCTGTGAAGTCTTCCCTCTCTTCCCCAGATTAACTCCTTCTGTGCTTGAAAGCCTCTGAACATAGCTCATTTATTGTACTATATTGTAATTACTTCTTTAGCCATCCATCTTCCTGCCACTTCTCTCCCTTACTACATTCTAAATTATACTATCGTACTTCTTGGCTGCCTATAATATTTGTTAAATGAATAACTCTTCGTTAACATTGTGTAAAGAAGCGTTTTTCAACTGATGTGCCACACGAATTTTAAAACATGTAATACCTGACTCTTTAGTCAGGGGCACTGACCTCTTTTTCCCTTAGATTGTCAAATAGAAAAATGACAACAGCCAACACAATAGTAGCCATCTGCTGTGAATGATCGTTACTATTGTACCTACTTTTTTGGTCAGATGGGCAAATTATACCTATTTTTTTGGGTCAGATGGGTAAAAATATATTATTTTGGTGTGTCACAGTATTTTTAGTTTATGTGTGCCATGAGATAAGAAGGTTGAAAATCGCTAGTATCACTATATAAGGAATTGTTATCATTCTTAGTTTCACAAAGAAAAGAGTGAGGTCAACTAAAAAGTCAGGTTTATAGAATCAGAGATGGAAGTGACCCCAGAAGTCAATTAACCTCAATTAACTCCTTCCAAGATGAGTGATACACTACATAGGAACAGGTCTGCGGATGAATAGTTTTAATTTCTAGAAATTGTTCCTTATATTAACTTGAACTCTCTTTAAATGCCTCATGTTTTTAAGTTTGTGTTAAACTAGTAGGAGTGCCAACTGTGTTTCAATACACAGACAAGGAAGATTAAATACAATGGAGTTGTCTTTCTTTTACTTTTTTATTCTTTTTATTCGGCTTTTTTCCTTTTCTTCCTCCATCCCTCCTTGTTTTCCTTCTTTTGAGAGGTTTAACAAAATACAAAAAAGTACAGAGAATAACATAATAAAAACATAATATTCCACTTACAAATAAATGTTTATACTTTGTCAGTTGAAACAGTTTTTAAAGATGCATTCTTTAAAAAAAAACCACCTTTATAATTTGGGTATTTTAAAGCATTCAAAAGTGAAAATATAGCATAAAATATCTCTGTGGATCATAATTTTGTTTCAGCTATACCTTTCACTGTCCTTCCAGATTATTTTAAAGCAAATGCCAGATATCATGCTATTTCATCAGAAAATACTTCAGATATCCAATCTTTTAAAATGCCTAACTGCTTTATGGCTTTCATTATCTAAATCAATTACTCTGAGCCAATAAGTTACTGTATTCTGAACATTTTATACAAAATAATTTTGCAAGCATAACAACTCAATCAACAGATTAATAACAAAATAATGTAAAACTCACAACAGCTGTCTGAGGTAAGCATTATTATCTCTACTGCACAGAAGGGAGCGGGAATGGCCAAGTAACTTGCTCTAGTTCACATAGCTAGTAAGCTGCAGATCTGGATTCAAGACCAGAGCTCTCCATTTTTAAAGCCCAGGCTCTTTGCATATCAACAGAAAACTAATAAGAATCCCAAACACAAAATGTACAAAATTCAGGGTATTTCTGAAAGCATTAAAATGGTAGATAAGAGTCACTAAAAATTTTTTTTAATGATTTTTTTTTTTTTTTTTAGAGAGAGCGAGTGAGAAACACCAATGTGAGAGCGAAACTTAGATCAGCTGCCTCTTGCACACCCCCCTTCCAGGGATCAAGCTGCAACCTGGGCATGTGCCCTGGGAATTGAACCCACAACACTTTGGTGCATGGGATGACACTCAACACCTGAATCACACGGGTTAGGGTGGTAAGAGTTATTTAAAAAAATTTTTTTATTGATTACAGAGAAGAAGGGAGAAGGAGAGAAAAATAGAAACATCAATGATGAGAGAGAATCATTGATCAGCTGCCTCCTGCACACCCCACACTGGGGATTGAGTCCACAACCCAGGCATGTGCCCTGACAGGTAATCGAACTATGATCTGGTTCATAGGTTAATGCTCAATCACTGAGCCATGCAAGCTAGGCAAGAGTCATTTTTTTAAAACAACTTTATTTGAATCTTAAAACATTTTTTAAATTGTAAAACTGATTTTTTATGTTCATGTAGAAAGGATAAATTTGAAAATTATAAGGAAAATTCTGGAAAATAAAAGGACTGATATTATAGATTTTTAAAACTTATTAGGAAGCTACTGCAATTTTTAAAACTATTGTACTACCACAAATACAAACTAATAGATTAGTGGAATAAAATCGTGAAAGAGATCCAAATACAGAAGGAAAATAAAATACTTATGGTAAAGATAACATTTCAAATTGTTAGAGAAAAGACAAATTATTCTTACAAAAGATGTTGGGACAACTGGCTATCAATTAAGAAAAAAATAATAAAATTAGACCCCCTACCTTACTCCATAGGGGAAAAAAAATTTTTTTTGGAATAAAGATATAAATGTGAAAAAACAAAAGTTCAAATTTAAGTCAAAAGGTAAAAAAGAAAACAAAGCAATACAATACTAAAACCCTATTTGAAACCACAACTCTGTGCCTCATCTTGATGAATATAAAATACCATTATTTTTTTTAATTTAATAAATCTTTATTGTTTACATTATTACAATTGCTCATATTTCTCCCCTCCATAGCTCTCCTCCACTCAGCTTCCATTACTCCATCTGCCCTTACCTCCCCCGCATTGTCCTTATCCATAGGTGTATAATTTTTGTCCAAAACTCCCCGTCCCCCGAAAATTTTCAGTCCACTCCCTTTCTATGCCTCTGATTCTAGCAAATTCACCAGTTTATTCTGTTCATCAGATTTTTTATTCACTTGATTTTTAGATTCACTTGTTGATAGATATGTATTTGTTGTTCTTAATTTTTATCTTTACCTTTTTCTTCTTCTTCCTCTTCTTAAAGCATTTCATACAATACTGGTTTGGTGTTGCTGAACTCCTTTAGTTTTTTCTTATCTGTGAAGCTCTTTATCTGACCTTCTATTCTGAACGATAGCTTTGTTGGGTAGAGTAATCTTGGTTGTAGGTTCTTGCTATTCATCACTTTGAATATTTCTTGCCACTCCCGTCTGGCCTGCATCGTTTCTGTTGAGAAATCAGCTGACAGTCGTATGGGTGCTCCCTTGTAGGTAATGAACTGTTTTTCTCTTGCTGCTTTTAATATTCTCTCTCTGTCTTTTGCTCTTGGTATTTTAATTATGATGTGTCTTGGTGTGGTCCTCTTTGGATTCCTTTTATATGGGGTTCTGTGTGCTTCCTGGACTTGTAAGTCTATTTCTTTTACCAGATGTGGGAAGTTTTCAGCCATTATTTCTTTAAATAGGTTTTCAGTATCTTGCTCTCTCTCTTCTTCTGGCACCCCCACAATTCTGATGGTGGTACGCTTGAAGCTGTGCCAGAGGCTCCTAACATTATCTTCACATTTTTGGATTCTTTTTTCTTCTTGCTTTTCCAGTTGAATGTTTTCTGCTTCTTTATATTTCAAAATTTTGACTTGATTCTTGCCTTTCTCTAGTCTGCTGTTAGGACTCTGTATAATATTTTTTATTTCAGTCAGTGTCTCTAGTTGGTCCTTTTGCATCTCCTCTTGGGACTTGCTAAATTTATCGATCTTTTCTAGCATATTCTTGAAAAACCTGATAAGAGTGGTTTTGAACTCTATATCCAGTCATTTTTTCCCCTCCATTTCTTTTGTTTGTGATCCCTTCCCTTGTCTCAGCATTTTCACTATGCCAGGAGAACTTCTGTGTTGGATTCAGCCTTATGATACCAGACTTGCAAAACCGAAGAAGCTTCTGTTGAGGTTGGGATGGGTGGAGTCTCAGGGCTTAAGGGATTGCTTTGCCTTCCAGTCGGCCCCGCCCTCCACGGCCCCTGAGTCTCACATGACTGGGTAATTGCTGGAACGGTCCTCGTGCGTGCGCCCACAGTGCCTCTGGACTGCTGCCTTTCCGGCTCCCCTGCGCTCCAGGAGCACACGAGTCTAGGTCCCCAGGGTTTCACCCGAAACAGGGGCTTAGTGGAGTCAGAAGTGGCACAGTTGGGAGGGTCTGTCTCCCGCCCACTTGCAAAAGCCAGTGGCACAATCAGCAATCTGTCCTCTGCGCAGTGCCATGTGTGCCACCAGCACCTCTGATCTTTTATGACTCCCCTAAATTGCCATGCACTGCTCCCTTTTCACAGTCCAAACTCCCCCTGTATGAGTTTCGGCTGGATCTGGGGTTTAGTGTCGTAAGTGAGGGGTTCAATGCCTTTGAGAGTCTCCATTTCCCTCCTGTCAGAGAAAACCAGGCAGGTATTCCGGCACCCACTCTCTCCACGTGCGCGTGTCCGTACCTCAGCTTTTAGCAGCTCCTCTGGGTCTCCGTGAGCCCCTCTCCTTCCCTCTAGCTGTAGAACTTCCACTCAGCCAGCTTTCCTGTGGTTCTGGATGATGTCCGTTCTGTCTTTCAGTTGTAGTTTTGAAATTGTTGTGCGAGGCAGCAGTGTAGGTGTTTACCTATGCCGCCATCTTGGATTCTCCCTCCTAGGAAATTCTTAAAAAATCTTATAACCATCGTTTTGAACTCTATATCCAATCATTTGTTTTCGTCCATTTCTTTCATTTGTGATCTGTTCCTTTGTCTCCGCATTTTCACTGCTTCCTTGAGTTGGAAGAGTAGCTTTGTGTGGTAGGTGTCCTATAGGGCCCAGTAGCTCTGCTTCCCCAGTTACTTGAGGTGGACATTCTTTGTGCAACCCTTTGTGGACTCTGTGCAAAGCTTTGTTGTAGTTAAGTCTTGATTATTGTTGGTATCACTGGGTGGAATTGACCTCAAAGCCAATTCGTTGTGAGGATCAGGTGTATCTACGCCAGGAGAACTTCTGTGTTGGAGTCAGCCTTCCGATATGAGACTTGCAAAACTGCAAAAGCCTCTGTGCTCAGCTTGGATGGTGCGGAGTCTCAGGGCTGAGAAGATAGCCTTGGATTCCTGTCAGTCCTGCCTACTCGGCCCCTGGATCTCAGTGTCCCTGGGTAATCGCCACACCTTCTCTGTGCTCACTTGCACTCATGAACCTCCAGATCTCTGCCTTTTGCGGCTCCCAAGTTTCTGGGCGCTCCGGGGATCCATATGAATCTGGATGCACAGGGTCTTGCCTGAAACTGGGGTTCATTGCAGGCAGAAGTGGAGTTCAGCACATTTGTGAGATTCTCTCTTCCTCCCGCTAGAGAAAGAAGCAGCACAATCAGCAGTCAGTGTTCTTTGCACATTGGCACGCATTCCTCCAGACCTCTGCCTTTTACAGCTCCCCTAAGTTTCCGTGCACTCCTCCCTTTTCACGATAGTCTAGACTCCCCTGTATGAGTCTCACCCGGAACTGGGGTTCAGTGCAGTCGGGAATTTCCATCTCTCTCCCGCTAGAAGAAGCCAGCTAGGCACTCCACCGCCTGTCCTCTCCACGCATGTGTTTCCGTACCTCAGCTTTTTGTAGCTCCTCTAAGTCCCTGTGAGCCCCTCTCTTTCCTTCTAGTTGTAGAATTTCCACTCACCCAGCTTTCCTGTGGTTCTGGATAATGTCCATTCTGTCTTTTAGTTGTAGTTTTGAAATTGTTGTGCGAAGCAGTGCTTTAGGTGTTCACCTATGCACCATCTTGGTTTTCCCCAAAATGTCATTATTTTAAAAAATTTAGGAAAACACTCTTATGACCTTGGGGTGAGAAAGCCTTGCAAATCAAATAGAAAGTCAGGAAGTCATATAAAAAGAATAAATTTGAGTAGGTACAATATACAAAAATGTTTATATAAACTATAAAAGACCAAGGCAAATGTAGACTTGATAAGTATTTGAAACACATACAAGCAGAAAATTATATGAAAATGTGTGGAGCTTGTCCAAATTGGACAAGAAATTGATAAGAAAAAGATAAACAGTCCAAGAGCAAAATGGGAAAGAATACAAAGAGGTAATTCTAAAAATAAATGGCCAAAACCCACATAAAATGATGGTCAACCTCACAAATAAGTTGGAAAAGTAGTAGTATAATAATAATGAGATAATATTTTTAGCCCATTAGCTTTGCAAAAATGGGAAAGATCTGAAATGAGGCAAGTAGGAAGATGAAGAAACCATTAAGCCCATTACTTAGCTCCCTGCTCAAAACCCTTCAGTGGCTCCCCATCTCACTCAGAGTAAAAGCCAAAGTCTCTACAATCAATTCCAAGGTCAAGTGCAATCTGACCCAGCTTCTCTACCTTCTTACCTCTCTGACTTCATTTGCTACTCTCTTCCCTCTTGGATCATTCTTCTCTAGCTACATTAGCTTCTGTGGTAGCTAAGGAACATGCCAAGCCTATTCTGGCTCCAGAGCCTGTGCCCTTTCCCCTATCTGGCCTCATCTTCCATTACATATCTGCAAGGCTTAGCCCTTGCTACCTTCAGAAATCTTCGAAGTTGACTTGGTCAGTGAGCCCTTCTTTGAATACTCCATTTACAACAGCAGCCCTCCCATCCTTGCCAGCACTCCCAGGTTCTGCTTTCTGCTTTCCCCGCTCCATAGTACTTATTGCCATCTGACACACTAGCTGTTTTGTATTTTATTTTTCTCTCCACAATCCCATAGAAAAGAAAGATCCAAAAGGATAAAGAATGAGGGGGAGGGGAAGAAGCGATAACAACAAAAGAGTTTTTAAGATATACTTCAAATATGCCAACATTAAAAAATATCAAAGCATATGAATAAGAATAAAAAGGAAAAGAATATGCTCTTAATGCCAGGTAAAAGAATCTTTCATGGTGATAAACTTTAACTAGTTATGTATTTAAATATTGATTTTTTATAAGTAGGTCAGACCCAATATTCTAAGAAATTCTTTCAGTTCATTACAATAATTACAGAAACATAACAATTTTCCCGTTTTGCCATTTATTCATGCTGATAATTGAAGTGAAAATGGAACTTTGAATGTGGGGTTTGCCATGATCACACCATTCAAAACTAATCTTGTTTCATTCCTGTATTTGGAAATGAGAATTCTGATTTTAAAAACAGGTGGCTAAAACCAAAAACCTCAACCATTAAAAGCAAAATGCCAAAGCTGTAGGCTGTAGTAATGGTGACCTCCAAATAGAGATGGACTGAAAAGAATGACCAGGCCTTACTTCCAGCTCTGACCACACCCATTAGGCAATCACCGAAAGTGCTGAGGGCTCTGCGTCTTTTTTTAGGAAAGCTGACCTGAAATTCTAAGTTCAAAGAAATCAGATACTTTATGTTAGAGTTTTGCCATGCTATGAAAACACAAGATCTGAAAATGAAGGGGAAAAAAGACAAAAATCCGTAAGAAGTGCTTCTGTAAAAAACAAAACAAAACAAAACAAAAACAAACAAACAAAACCATCCCATATTTAGTACTATAATCTGGAACTCCTGGTAGTTTTACAGAAATAGAACTTCAAAATAGTTTAATACAAAGACTTATCTCTCTTGATTTAGTTCCAAAAATTAAAGCTCAGTATTTTTAAAATAGAATTAATATAGTTTTGATAACCGCATACATAGTGAAATGATCACTATAGTCAAGGTAATTAACATATTCATCTCCTCACAGAGTTACTATTGTTGTCTGTCTTTCTTTCCTTCCTTCCTTCCTTCCTTCCTTCCTTCCTTCCTTCCTTCCTTCCTTCCTTCCTTCCTTTTGAGGTACAATTTCCATTTATTTCCCTCCAGAGAACTTTTCTTCACTCTTTGAAGACTTAGCTCCTTACATGGGCTTTGGTGGAGGTCGTGGGGCAGCAGCTGAGGGCCTAAATCAGGGTGGGGGTGTTTGGTCCTTTCGGGCTTCTCGAAAACGATTCTTGACTACCTTGCTATGAATGGCACAGCTCACACAGTAATGCAGCTTCACATACAGCTTGGGAAGCACATAGGCGTCAAAGACACTAGCCTCGGAGATGTCCCTAAAGGCGGCAGCCTCTACTATGTTTTGAATGACAAACTTCTTTTTTTTTTTTAATATATTTTATTGATTTTTTACAGAGAGGAAGGGAGAGGAATAGAGAGTTAGAAACATCAATGAGAGAGAAATATCGATTAGCTGCAGGATGTGCCCTCAAGCAAGGTACCTGCCCTTGACCAGAATCGAACCTGGGACCCTTCAGTCCACAGACCGATGTTCTATCCACTGAGCCAAACCGATTTCGGCCTTGTCCTTGGGAATGCACTGGGCACAGTTGGTGCAAGGAATAGGCTGCACATGGCCTCGGCCTTTTTTGGCACAACGGTTATTCCTTCTTTTTTTGGGTCATCTTGGAAACGAGGACCCCAGAAACTATTGTTTTTAAAGAAAGCTCAGTATTGATATGTTCTGTTAGTTTCCTCCATACTTACTGACCGGTCTACGAAGAGGTGAGCTACCTTCATGGTGGTAGTCACCCTTGGGAAAGAAGAAGGTGTTGGGACTCAGCAAGAAGTCACCATAGATATTATCAGAAATTAGCCAACCAAATAAAATTTGGAACTCATGTTCAAATGAACATAAAGTTCTGCTTAGTGATCAACGAATACACCTATGAAACTAATAAAGTATTACCAACCAGATAACATACTGTAGTAAGAATATTTTCAGAAACATTATTTTGAATAACTAGACACAAACTTGATGATGTCAACACATACGTAATTATCCTGCACATTAGCTAGATCCTGGTTATGATGAGGGAGAGGGATAACTAACTAGTAGCATGTGGTTTCTGGAAACAGATTAAGATGGCCTGTTTTCTGCCAGAGAAGCAAAGAGAAAGCCCAACTGGCATTGTTATCTAGGTCTCTAAAATTACTTTTTGGTTTGAGTATCACAAAAGGGGTTAAAAATACTTGAGACTACCCAAAAAGCCTAACAAGACATCTGGGTGCTGCGGCTGTCACTGTCAGGGCAGCCCTTGGCGGGAATGCCCATATCAATTCAGTTTATCGGGTGGACAGCTGATCAACATTAAACAGACTTGCTCTGGGCAGACTGAGCTGAGCTTCCTGACATGAATTCCAATGAGAGCCCTCTGCACTCCACCACCGAGCTCTGCCATTTGTTACTGTTGCTGCTCCCTGGACATATGGGAATCCCTAGCGATGAGCACATAAAGCTGCCTCTAACTCAAGTGACGGCTCATTTCCCCCGGCTGAAGGCAGACATTAATATCCTGAGGAGATCAGCCCCTCCTCTCTGACCCCCATCTACTGAAGCAAAACGACTGTCCTATTTCTTTATTTAATAAGCTTTTAATGAAGGAAACCAAAACCCCCTCTCTGACTGCAACACAGTTCTACATGAAAAGGTTATACAAATACATCAGATTTTGTGTCAAAGTTTCCCAAAATATCTGTCCCCCTCCCCACTGGAGAGTAGTCTGTCACTTGCCCTCCCATAGTGCTCATTCTTTCTGCTGCAGTACAGGAGTTAGCTCTTCCCTCCGATAATTAGGAGCTGTCTCCACGTTATGGCAGGTGGAGAATTAAAGAAATGGTGTTTCCATTTTCAGTACATACCTTTGTCTTCGAAGGTTCATCATTTAGCTATGAAAAGTGCTTCAGGCACAACCAGACTGGGAGAAATGACAGTCCAGTGACAACCCAGAGCGTCCACTAGAAAATGCTTCTGAACTACATTAGGATATGAGAAAGCTAAAAATGTTTGGTGAATTGGAGTTGGCATACATACTTTGGTTTTAGGAGGGATAAAAGGAAGGATGCATGATGGCAAATGAAGAAGACAAGCAGATTTGTACCTGTGAATCTTGAAGGTGGCTTAAAATGAGAGCAATTTGAAACATTCTTGAAGCTGAGTGCGGGGCCTATGCTCACTGCCAGGCTCTGTAAGTTCTGAATTGCTTCCTAAGATCTGAGTTTTCTCCCCTTGAGAAAGCAAGTAGGAGTTAGGAGAAAACTGAAGGCTGTATGTTAAATAGGGCACAGAAAGCACAGCAGGAGAGAAATGTAATTCTGTAAAGCCCTCTCCAACTAATCCCAGGAGGCATTGATGAACTGAAAAGGGAACCTTGGCAGGCTTCATTTAGACCCTGAAACGTATTTACAGCTGAGAATGGAAGGTGAGCATAACAGGGAAAAGATGTCTCCTAAGGAAAAGAGTGCCAGGGCATAAGCTATAAAGTGATATGCTTTATATGAGACTAGAGCCCCTCAGCCCGACCTGCACCCTCTCTGGGAGATCTCAGGGGATGTCTTGCTGGCGGGGAGTGGGCATAAGCCGCAGTCTGGCTTTCCTCTGCAGGAGGTGACTGGGCGGGCTGATCAGGGGATAGTGCTGGCCATTCAGTGGCCAGCCCTGTCTCCTCACCATCGCCGTCCCCTCCCTCTGCCTCCTGGCATGCACCTTGACTGACCTGGTGCTACCTGTTCGCCAGCCTCACCGACTGGTCTTTCTACTGTTTGGTCAAATTGCATATTACACTTTTATTTTATAGGATTGCTTATAATGTGATCTAGTAAACCTACATATCTAGAAACATGAGAACAAATCCTAAATGTTCCTCCAAGTATTTCACCAGGTCTTTTTATGTGTAAAAGTAGGGTGCTTCCCCACCATGTTTAAATCATCCTAATATATAAAAAGCCAGGGCCCTCATGACTGAAACAACCGGATGGCCAACGAACAGCAGGCTGCCTGGAGTGACAAGGCTGGCAGGGGGGTTAGTGATGGATGACCAAATGACTGAACCACAGGCTATGGTGGGGCAACCAGATCGGCAGGGGAGTTAGTAGGGACGACCAAATGAATGGACAAGCAGGCTGCATGGGGCGACCAAGCCAGCAAGGGGGTTAGTGAAGGACAACTAAATGAATGAACAGCAGGCTGCATGGGGTGCACAGGCCGGCGGGATGGCCGTGAGGGGTGACCAGGCCAGCAGAGGGGGCAGTTGGGGGAAATCAGGCCAGCAGGGGAGGGAAGTTAGGGGTGACCAGGCTGGCAGAGGGGGGTCAGTTGGGTGTGACCAGGCCA
Organism: Lasiurus cinereus; assembly: GCA_011751065.1. Lineage (NCBI taxonomy): Eukaryota > Metazoa > Chordata > Mammalia > Chiroptera > Vespertilionidae > Lasiurus > Lasiurus cinereus. Next base: position 29,324,471 of record JAAGEH010000018.1, on the reverse strand, counting down.
GCAGGGGGTGCAGTTAGGGGTTGCCAGGACAGCGGGGAGGGGGGGCGATTAGGCTGGCAGAGGGGCAGTGAGGGGTGACTAGGCTGGTGGAGGGCAGTAGGGGACCACCAGGCCTGCAGGGCAGGGTAGTTGGGAGTGAACAGGCCAGCGGGGCAGGGCAGCTAGGGGTGACCAGGCTGGCAGAGGGGGGCAGTTGGGGGCAACCAGGCTGGTGCAGGGGGGGGGGTCAGTAAGATGTGACCAGGCCGGCAGAGGGGACAATTAGGAGTGATCAGGCCAGCAGGGGGGCAGTTGGGGGCAATTAGACTGGCAGGAGGGGCAGTGAGGGGTGACAAGGCTGGCAGGGGGGCAGTTGAGGGTAACCAGGCTGGCAGAGCGGGGCAGTTGGGGGTGATCAGGTTGGCAGGGGAGGCAGTTAGGAGTGATCAGGCCAGCAGGAAGGCAATTGGGGCAATTAAACTGGTGGGGGGGGGGCAGTGAGGGGTGACAAGGCTGGTGGGAGGACAGGTGGGAGTGACCAGGCTGGCAGGGGAACAGTTGGGGGCAACTAGGCCAGGAGGGGGGCAGTTGGGGGTGAGCAGGCCAGTAAGGGGGGACAGTTAAGGGCAATCAGGCCAGCAGGCAGGTGGGCAGTTAGGAGCCAGCAATCCTGGATTGTGAGAGGGGTCCCAGATTGGAGAGGGTACAGGCTGGGCTGAGGGGACCCCACCCCCCCATGTACAAATTTTGTGCACCAGGCCTCTAGTAGGCTATAAAAGCCATGAGCAGGTACCCAAGTGTACAGGTTAATGTACAATTAAGGTGCTACATGCAGATATAACAATTTTTAAAAAACATAGCATCTCATTTAATCTTTATCACATTTAGTTATTAACCCTGTTTTATAGGTGAGGCAATGGATTTCTTTCAAAGGGGATAATGTTAGGGAGCCTTTTTAGGAAATATTATCCAGGAGGAGGCAAGACAACAATCTGAACAGTAAGTGGAAGGAAGGCTTAAAATCAAGTGACATTTCCAAATACCTCTTTAAAAATCAGATTCTAGAAAATATATTTGCTACTATGCATGAAATTATTTCAAACTACAGACATAGTTATAAAAATTCTTAATAGCACCCCTGAAAGCTAATTTTTTAAGAAAAAGAGCTTTATTGAAATATAATTTACATATCCTAAGATTCAGCCATTTTAAGTGTACAACTCAATGATTTTTAATATTTACAGCTGTGCAACTATCAGTGCAATCTAATTTTAGTACATCTCCCTAAAAAGTAAACCTTATGTTTACTTAGAGCCCTTCCTTATTTAGGTTGTGTTGGTTTTCATTTTAATCTTCAAGTATTTGGAATTTTTAATAAAATTATTATAAACAGTAATAATATAAAATGAAAATGCTAATATATTTTTATTTAAAAAAATTACAATCTATGGCAAACCATAAAATGTCCACATAATATTTATTATCTTGAAAGCCAAATATAAATGACAGGTTAGGTGTCTGGAAGTAATGCTTGTTTTTTTAAAAAAATGACTATAAAGTATCTCAAAGGACAGATGCAGATCTATATATAACATTCGAGCAAATCACTCTGAAAGGCAAATATATAATTTAATTATTTACACACAAAAAAATCTTATTACTTTATAATCACACCTTATACCCCAGGCATCCGTTAAGTTTAACATTTGTTTAGTGTGGATTTTTTTGTTTACAAGTACAGAAACAACAGAAATGTTCCAAAGGCTGCCACAGCCTTGGGAGAAAAGGAGTAATGCACACATCAAAGTAATAAAAAAGTCTGTGAATCACAATTTAAATTCTATTAAAAGCTATCTCCATTCATTCTTTCAAATTGCATCACTTTATTTAATTCCAATATGGACTTAATGTGTGTTCACTGAGATGAAAATCCATGACTACTGATTTCAAGCGAAACGAGTGTGCCATCCAACTTTCTTTTTCATAGAAAAGTGGGTATAGGACGTTGAAAAGGTGAGATGAAAAGTCACTTTTAAGAAAGCATCACAACTATTAAAAGGTCTACTTATAAAAACAAGTCATGTGAGTAAAATGAGAGCATACACTTACTGTAAAAAAAAATCAAAGCAATATATAAGTACTAGAGGCCCGGTGCATAAAAATTTATGCACTGGAGTGGGGGGGTCCCTCAGCCTGGCCTGCCCCATTATAATCTGGGAGTCCTCAGGGTCGGGAGGCGACCTGGCGATCAGGAGAAGGCGACGCCCATCCACCTCTGCTGCTGCCATTGCCAGCAGCACAAGCCTCGGCCGGCCCTGGTTACCTGAGCCTCGGGCGGCCCTGTGCAGCTGGGCAGCCACCACCCAAGGCTTGCTTGCACCTTGGGCCGGCCCTGGGCGACTGAGGGGAAAGGGCACTGGGGGACTCCAGAGACAGGCTCGCGGCAAGGCTGGGCTGAGGGGACTGGGTGCTGCCATCTTGTGGCTGTAGGCGCCACCATCTTTGAGGGCAGGACAATCAATTAGCATATTCCATCCTTATTGGCTGTGGGTACTGCTATCTCTAAGGGCAGGATAGTCACTTAGCATATTCCCTCCTTATTGGCTGTGTGCGCCACCATCTTTGCAATGGTGTGAGAGACAATTAGCATATTCCCTCTTTATTAGATAGGATATGTAAGTAAGCCACTCAGATGGTGGACATTAACCACATGTAGCTATTAAACACTTGAACTGTTGCTGGTCTGAAACCACTATATAGCGAAAGTTAAGAGTACGGATTCTGGAGCCAGACTGCCTAGATTCACATTCTAGCTCTGCCACTTATTAGCTGTGTGGTCTTGAACAATTTGCTCAACCACTCTCAGTGCCCAGTGTTTTCATCTGTGAAATGGAGATAAACAACAGCACATACATCATTGTTGTGGGTGTTAAGTGACTTTATATATAGTTCATAAAACATATAGTTTATGGAGTATATAACTCCACACAGTAAGTGCTCAATAAATGTTAACTATTACTGCTTTTAAATTAATTCACCTTTCTATTTAAATAAAACTTTACATCCCAACTAGCTGGGTAGGATAGATCAGAAGTGAGTCACCCACAGAGCAGCAAGACCTGAACCTGTGGAAACAGAGTTACCCATTTCACCACCACAGGCATCCCTGGACATGGTGTAGACCAGAGTCCTGTGGGCTTCCAGATGCCTCCCTTAGTGATGGGCAATCCTTTTCTGCCCCTCTAGTCCCATCCTTACCCCCTATTCCTGATCAGCCCTTGAAGTTCTTGTATGAATTTGAAAAATCAACTGATCTAGACAAATACATCTATGGTAGAGATGAGGAACCAGCAGATCCAAAATGTCTACTGAATTACTTAAGAGCCCATGGGTTGTAGATACCAGTATTAGAAATGAAATCCAGGTGCCTTAACTCCCACCCAATGCTTTTTCTTCTACAGTCAGTAAATGTGTTTTAGGAGCTAAGAAAAACAATTTTTTTGTATTGATACCTTACCTTATCGGAAATAAAACTGCTAAATGTTTCAAGTAATCCCAATGGTTCAACCAAGTATAATTCTAGAAAGGCGGTAAACTTAATTTCTGAATCCCTATCTCCTTATACAGCACTTGATCATCCACCTTAGGTATCTTGCCTTCCCACATCAGAACCTTTGGGGATAATCATGAGTCACTTAGTTTTAGGGAAAGCTCAGTTTATTTAAACAGTGAGTTTTGTTGTGAGAAAGCTCTCGTTTTAATTCCTAGCTTCATTTCCTAAGATCTGCAGAACCTTAAAAGCTACCTGCCCCGCATTGTTTCAGTTTCCGCTTTACTGAAAATGGGGTAATTAACAGGTATTTCACAGAATTTTTGAAAGGAGGAAATAAATTTTATTTAGCAAGCAATAAAGATTTATGGAATACCAACTATTTGCTAGGGAGCAGACAAGGCCTTCCCCCAATTACACCAATTGCTTAGAGGGGTGGATAGATAACGAAGGTATTCTTTTGCTTCTTTTTTACAAAGCAGATCTAGTTGTTTTTTATACATTCAAGAATCCTTTATTAACTAACTACCTGTTACATGGAAAGTACTACTCAGGGCACTGGGAATGCAGAGTAGACGAAAACATGGTCCCAGCAACTTGTAGTAGGGAAGAGGTTTGACATTATTCTTAGATCTTCCTAAGCTAGAAACCAAATTTAGGACTCTTTTTCCAGAGCAGAAAAATAACGAGGCCCTTGGATGGTCATCATGCAATCCTGCTCTCCCAGTTTCAGATGTAGAAATTAAAGTTCAGAGATTTTAAGTACTTTATTCAAGGCCATACAGGTAGTTATCCATATAGATAGCTTCAAGTATAACTGTAACTGGACAAACTATGGGTCTGTGCTGCCAGTCACTACTTGAGCCAACTCAGCAGGGACAGGGTTGAATTACATACGAGTGTTTATTCCAATAGTTTGGCAGTACAGGGGAGCAGCAAGTCATCCACAATAATCTGCACTACACCATAAGCCAGCTGCTTATATTGGGGAGAGGGACAAAGATGACATGGGAAGTAGGCAAAAGGGTATGCCAACGGACAATTTACAGGTAATGCAGGCTGGAGATACGCAAAGGCCTGTGGGTATGCAAAGGCTGGAGGTCTTCAAAGGGCTGGCAATATGCAGAGGGCTAATGACTATGGTTTCTGCAACAAAGTTGTTCATCTTTCCATGATAATAGGCAGCTCCCAGATGGGGAGGATGGACCACATTCCAGGTGAGCTCCTAGGTCCTCTGCATAACTCCCAGCCAGGTTAGACTGTGCCTTCTTTAATCATGATTAATATTTCTTACAATTATAGTTGGTCCCCAATATTCTATTTTTGCCCCATCATAATCTTCATCTATTAATCTTTTCTATATATTATGATGTCCCAAGAAGCAGACAAAACAGTTTAGTGTAAATTTTCTAAATGGAAGCTTCTCATAAAATGACCAAATAAAACCAGGGACATGTAAGCTTGCATATGAGTATAACCAATAGGCACAGACAGGAGGGTAAGGACATGTGCTGCTGGGTGAGAGTGGATGGAGAGAGGTCAATGGGGAAAAAAGGAAACATACATAATACTTTAAACAATGAAGAATTAAAAAATAAAAATAAAAACAGGGAGAGAGAATGGTCACTTTTTTTTTTTTTGGTATGTTGCAATGCATATCTTTCAGAAATTATAAATTACTAGAGGCCCAGTGTATGAAATTTGTGCACACAGGAGGGGGGGGGGACGTGTGTGTGTGTCCTTCAGCCCAGCCTGCTCCCTCTCCAATCTGGGACCCCTTGAGGGATGTCTGACTGCCCGTTTAGGCCTGATCCAGATAGGGCCTAAACAGGTAGTTGGACATCCCTCTTACAATCCAGGACTGCTGGCTCCCAACTGCTCACTTGCCTGCCTTCCTGATTTCCCAACCACTTCTGCCTGCCAGCCTGATTACCCCCTAACCACTCCCCTACCAGCTTGATTGATGTCTAACTGGTCCCTTGCCAGCCTGTTTGCCCTTAACTAACCTCCCCTGCAGGCCTGGTCACCCCTAACTGCCCTCCCTTGCAAGCTTGATCACCCCCAATTGCCCTCCCTTGCAGGCCTGGTCCCTGCCAACTGCCCTTCCCTGCTGGCTATCTTGTGGCCATCTTGTGTCCACATGGGGGCAGTCATCTTGTGTGTTGGAGTGATGGTCAATCTGCATATTACTCTTATTAGATAGGATAAAGGCCTGCTGCATGAGTGGGGGCCAGCTGATTTGCCCTGAAGGGTGTCCTGGATTGGGGTATGGGGTGGCCTGGGTGAGGAGCCTGTGGTTTGTAGGCTGGCCACGCCCACTGGCAACCCAAGTGGAGGACCTGGTATTTGGGATTTATTTATCTTCTACAATTGAAACTTTGTAGCCTGGAGCATAGCCAAGCCTTCTCCTCGCACAGCCATTGAAACTTTGTTGCCTTTAGCAGAGGCCTGCTGGCCAGGGTGTACAGAAAGCTTGGCTTCCTCCATTGCCAGGGGCAACCCAAGCCTTGCTCAGTGGCAGCAGCCATTGAAACTTTGTTTCCTTAAGTGGAGGCCTGCTGGCCAGGCTGTGCAGAAAGCTTGGCTTCCTCCATCGCCAGGAGCAACCCAAGCCTCCCTCCTGCTCTCTCTGTGGCCTCAGCCATCTTGGTTGGGTTAATTTGCATACTCGTTCTCATTGCCTTGTAGGTGTGGCTGGTGGGTGTGACTTGTGGGTGTAGCAGAGGTATGGTCAACTTGCATATTACTCTTTTATTAGACAGGATTAGAAGTCCTTCAGATAGGCATATGACATGCTGATATTTTATTATACAGAACTTTAAAAAAAGTCATCTTTATTATTGAAAGTATTACAGATATCCTTCTCTCTCCCCCCATTAACCTCCTCCATCCTATTTCTGCCTCTTCTCCCCAGGCCTTCACTGAACTATTGTCTGTGTCCAGGGATTATGCATATATACATATAAATTCTTTGGTTAATCTCCTCCTACCTCCTTCCCCTGTTGAGATTTGTCAGTCTCATTATATAGAACTTAAAAAAAAAATTGAACTAGTATTTGACATGTAATCTTACAAATCAATTCACATTAATTACAAGGTACTAAAATAATCAAAGATAATGATAGAGATGAATTTTGTAATTCAATTTGTGAAATCTGTCTCTTTCTACATAAAAGCATAGAGATAACTGAAAATGGCCTCTGTTCACCTCAGAAAATGTGTTAATTTATAAAAAATATGCTAAGTTTGCATATTTTGGTTGCAAGCCCTAAATAGTTATAAGCATAAAGATCTTATTAATTTACAGAGACCTACAAGACCACATTACTTTTGTATATTTTGTAAAATTGATTTTTAGAGACAGAGGAAGGGAGAGGAATAGAGAGATAGGAATATCAATGAGAGAGGAACCTCACCGATTGGCTGCCCCTGCATGCTCCCTACTGGGAATTGAGCCTGAAACTCAGTCAATGTGCCCTGACTGGGAATTGAACCAGCCATCTCCTGATTCCTGAGTCAAAGTTCAACCAATGAGCTACACAAGCCAATCGATACATTACTTTTGGTTGCACCTTCTCCTGCTCCTCGTTATCTTTCTCTTTTTCTGTATCTAACCATGACTTCCATCCTTACCTTCTGGATCCACAGTGCCCATTCCTCTTTCTGGTAACATGGCTTATTAAAATACGAGAGACCTGATGCATGAAGATTCGTGCAAGAATAGGCCTTCCTTTCCTTAGCTGCTGGCACTGGCTTCCCTCCAGCACCCAGGACCTGGGTCTTCACTCTGGCGCTGTCTTCTGCTTCACTCTAGCCAGAGTCGCCTTCTGCCTTCACTCCGACCCTGCTGCCCTCCTTTAGCTCCCTACACCCCCTGCATCTCCCCCATAGCAGGCATCCTGCCCTGCCCCTGGTTTCTCTGTCCTGCATGTGCATGCTGCCAGAGGCCTGGAGCAGCCAGGGTGGGGCGGAATGCCTGAGTCCTGGCCCAGTCACTGCCATCTTTGTTGCATCAATTTGCATATTTCCTCCTTATTTGGCTGTGGGTGCTGCCATCTTTGTCATGGAGTGATGGTCAATTTGCATATTCCATATTTATTAGCTATTATAAACACATATTAAAAACATACAATTTTAACTAATAAAATGTACTTAAAATGATGGCCAAATGTACACATGGTTCTGTCATATCCTGTACTTTGTGAGCTCCTGCCAGGCACTAGGCTTTGCTGACGCTTTTACATGTTAGCAAACCAGAGTCCTGCTCTCAAGGAGCTTAAAGACCCACAGGAAAAAAAAACCAATGACAGAAACAGACATCTGAAAATGCCCCCATTCACCTCAGAAAATACTTTTACTTTGCAAAGGAATAAAACTACACATTCCAGTTAGTAAACATTTCACTCATGCTTTCAGCTGAAACAACAGGAAGCATCTTAAAAAGTCTGGATTTAAAGAATTAAACAAAGAATTTGAAGCTCACTGAATATACTTTCAACTTATAGAAAGACACCTGTACTCCATAAGACTTTTTTTTTTTTTTTTTGTAAACAGGCATTAGAGTGTGGCTGCCTTACTTCTTCTAACCAAACTGAACAATGTCTTTCCACATCTGATCATTTAGGCACTTTGCTACTATTACTGTCTTCCCTATGCGTCAACTTATTTAATTCTATATTCACATTATGGCTTCCTTTCACCACTCTGCATTCTTAGACATTCTTCTAATCAAGTCTAATCAATTAAAATCTATAGTAATTATTTTTAAAATATTGATAGCTCTTCTCTTTACAAATGAATGTATTTGTAAATAAGCTTTAAAAGTAAGAAGTCTGGTAAGAAATAAGATAAAGCTGAAATATTTGAGTATAAACCAACTCCCCCTATTTAAAAATCTTTCTGAAGAAGAGATTAACCATAAATCATATATGCATATATGCATAGCCCATGGACACAGACAATAGGATGGAGAAGGCCTGGGCTAGGGCAGGGATTGGATGGAGGGGGACAAAAAGAGGAAAAATGGGGTTGACAATAAAAACACACATAAACCTTTCTGATAGTTGATGGTTTATAAGCCATTTTGGAAGTCAAAGATCAGCAGAAATTTAATAAGAAAAGAGTCATTTAATAAACTCACTAGGTTCAAATTACAAATAGTTCCATCACAACAAGGTAAAATATGTTCACCTTAATGTATATTTCACAACCACATAAAATAGCTCACTCCTAAATTAAATTACGGGGGGACACTTTAAAAATTACATATTTTGATTTTTTTATAACTCAGAATAGGTGAAAATTTAAACAATTGAATTATCTAATTATCATTATTTGTAGTAAAATTAACAGAATAACTACCATGTCAGATCCTAAAAATATAAAGTATAAAAGAAGTGTTTTTGTTCTCTTGATGAGTACGTGTCAAAGTGTGATGTTTATGTATTCTTTCCGTTGAAGTAGTTTAAGATGGTTTGTGCCCTGAGGGCTTATAGTTCATTTGGGGATACAGTACAATGATATAAAAAGATTTAACAACTAAAGCCGACATATGTAATACTTTCAACAAAAAGAGATTTACTAAGAAAACCATACAGCAGATAGTAAGTGTAAAATGAAGCCACAATCTGTAACTGCTGTTATGATCATGAGGATTTGGGGGGAATAATGAAAAGAGGAAACAGGGTGCTGTGTTTTCCTCGGGAGGAGCACTTAACACCACTGAAAGCAAGACGGGCTGCTGGCCCCCATCGGCCCATGTGTGGCTGCCACAGCAGTGCTGGGGGTGGGAATGGGAGAGGCTCTCCAGTCAGCTTGCTGCTGCTGGTCCCAACAGGAATCACTGCCCTCCCAGACAGTGAACAGTCCACAGCTGCCCGGGGAATGCTTGAGAATGGCTGCAGCCAGCAGACAGAAACAGGATTATGGGTGGAGCACAAGTTTAGGACAAAGGCTTGGGTGTCTCCTCTCAGACAGGGCCTGAAAAGAAAAGAAAGGAAAACAATACAAGAAAGGAGGAGAGAAGTCCAGAGGCACCCTTCATCTTCTGGTCAGGGCCCCAAATGACTTGGATAAACTAAGGAGAATCAAATGATTGAATTGCTACTATTGGCAAAAAACTCATTTTCTTTCTTTCAAAAATACATCTTTGTTGATTTCAGAGAGAAAAGGAGAAGAAAGAGAGATAGAAACATCAATGATGAGAGAGAATCATTGATTGGCTGCCTCCTGCACATCTATGGGGATCAAGCCCGCAACCTGGGTATGTGCCCTTCATAGGAATCGAGGCTGGAACCCTTCAGTCCGCAAGCTGACACTATATCCACTGAGCCAAACCAGCTAGGATAAGTTTTATGATCTTATACAAACAAAGAAGGAGTTTTTCATGTTGTCACTTCATTGCCAACAGAGATGCCCTTTTACAGTAAGGAGGAAAACATATCTGTCTGTCTCTTTTTCTCTATCACATACATATACACACAGGTCTTGTCATATGTTGGCCCTATACTGATAAAAGAGCACCAATCCTCAGGGGAAGTTTCAAATACTCTAAGAAGCTGCAAAGGAGAGCAGGGAGAGCAGGCAATCCTCTATAGAGACATTTTATATACATACATACTATTTTTTAAACCTAAAAAATACATTTTTTCTTTAGAGTTTCTCATAGAACCATTTTTTTATTCCAGTGCTGCAAGTCATATTTATTAGAGGCAGCATGTCAAATAGAAGTTGACAATTACAGTCTCTATCAATACATATTATGCCAGACAGTAATGAGCCATCCACAAAGGGCTAGCCATCCAAAATAATCATGCCGCTTTCCAGAGAAATGTCGAAGAGGTTATGGTTTATTACACAGTGCTCATTAGATATACAGTGGCAGCATTAGCAATTTTTCCTTCATTTGCGTCTCATTTAAGGATCTGCCCCCACAAGCACAGTCAGATTAGTACACAAGGTTAAAATCATTATGTCCAGAAAAAAATTAAGTTGCATTTTATTTTACAGTAATGGTGGATCAAAGGTCCTTGGAATCTATTATTTGCAAAACCATTACCTAACACAGAATATGAACAAAAGGGAAAAAAAAGCAATGCCCTACTAGCATGGTTTTGACAGGAACAAAGGACAGACTGTTTGAAATAAGCAAACACCACATTACTTAATTAAATACCCCTAAAAACTACTTTAAAATAACACTAAGGTTATGACATCAACTGACAAAAGTAAAAAAATTAAAGTTGATGAAGTGTCAAATTATACTTTGAAATTCCTAGTTCACATCAACTTATTTTTGCCCAATATGATTATAAATTTACTTATTGCTATAAATACCTATTTTTGTAAAAAGAGACAATCTAGTTTCTCATCTTTATGGCAAGCCCACATTTATTGATATTTATTAAATCGAAATTTTGGATATAACTATCATAACTAGAAAGAGCTGGTCAAGAAGGCAGACTTTACAGTAAGTAACAAAAATTAAATAGATACTGCTAAATAACAGCTGCTTAATGGATTCTGTCAAAGCATCAGATAACTGATTAATAGCATCTGAATTACTGACAGGGTAAACAGTTGTAGCAAAGAGATCTTTTGAAGAGATTTGTAAAGTCAGTTGTTAATAAAATGTTAAAATGTTAAAATTCATAAAAGATAAAATTTCAAATATGCTTTCCCCATATTTTATTATTAACAGACTGCAATTGTGAATATTCAAAGAACCCTTGTTTTCAATTAAGGAACATTTATTGAGAGGCTGCCACATGTCTGAATCCTGTGGTAGCCTCTGAGAATGCATCAAAAAAAGGAAGAAAAGCATGGCTCTGCCCTCGAGAAGCTCAAGGCCAGATCAGTGAGGGATCTAGACAAGAAACCAAACCTTTTCAGTCCTGGTAAGAATTGCTATCATAGAAGTAAACACAGGGTGTCAAGGGAGCCCAGAGGAAGGAGACCTACCCCAAATCTTGATGGAATAGGAGGATTCCCAAAGGAAGTAACACTTAAAGGGGGGACCGAGAGGATAATTCTCCTACCTAGTAGAGGACTGTGGGAAGAAATACACTGAGAATGGGAGATGTGAGGAGCCAGTGGGCTGAAGTGGAACCATTTACCTCAGATAATGAGAATATACAATTTTAAGGCATATTTTTTTAAAATGTTTTTATTGATTTTATAGAGAGAGAGAGGAAGGGAGAGGGAGAGATAGAAACATCAATTGGCTGCCTCCTGCATGTCCACAATCTGACTGGGAATTGAACCAGTGACCTCATGGTGCATGGGACAATGCTCAACAAACTGAGCCACACTAGCTGGGCAAGGGCATATATTTTAATATCTGATCCCAAGCTAGAAGAAAATATCCTGAAGTTGGAATGATGGACTTTATGATCAAATTCCATTTAATATTTACTGTAATTCTGACTGAAAAACATATCATGGTCAAATTTTGAATTTCATTGGCTATTCATTCTACTTGATCTTTATCCTTGCAAATATAATAATTATCCTTGTCTCTTTCCCCTTAAACATGATGAAAGTGTGAGATAGTTATATATCTAACATATGTGTGTCTACTCTCAAAACAGATATAATAAATAAACTTTGAAAGGATTGAAAATAGATCAATTTAATTTTACCTACACAAAATCTTTTTTTAAAAACAATGAAATGTTATTATGGCCCTACCTGGTGTGGTTCAGTTGGCTGGGCATCATCCTGTGCACCAAAGAATTGCTGGTTTGATTTCCAGTCAGGGCACATGTCCTCCATCAGGTGCAATCAATTGAAGTTTCTCTCACATCAATGTTTGTCTTTTTCTCTCCCCCTCCCCCCTTCTTCTCTCTAAAATAAAAACATTTTCTAAAAATGTCATTATGTCCTACTACAGAAGTATATCCTATATAATAAAAGCTTAATATGCTAAGTGTCTGGTTGTCCATTCAACCAATCAAAGCATAATATGCTAATGATATGCTAAAACCATTAAGTCACTTGCTATAATGTGCGCTGACTACCAGGAGGCAGAGAACTCTGACCAGAAGGTTAGATTGCTGCTGGGGTCTGGATGATCTGGACTGAGTGAGACAGGATGGACATGCCCTGGTGCCCTCCCGCGGTCCTTCCTTGGCTGGCCAACCTCCCAGGTCCATCCTGGCCCCAATCATGCACCAGTGGGTCCCTCGGCCTAACCGGTGTCTTCTCGCAACACAGGACCACTCCAATACTGGAGAGCTGGTTTCAGGCCAATCCCACTGGTGCATGAATTCATGCACTGGGCCTCTAGTATAGCTATAATTTATGATATAATAGATTCTTGAGTGGACTGTGGCATTTTGATAGTAAAACTGCGTTTCTTCCAGATTATAACAGATTTCTTCTCTTTGTGAATATTGTGAAATTTCTAAACTAGGTCCTATATATTTACACTGAATTAGTTTTTTATATGACCACCATTTCCAGTGTTTTAATTCAGCAGTATTTGACTTTCTATGATTTTCACTTATTAAATAAATAACTATAGATTCCAAAGATTTAAAAAACTCCATCTACAACTAGGTACATATTATACACATACTAGTAAAGCTTTGAGTAAATGGTTGCAGCATCATTCCTGACTTGAAATTTTGCTGGGTTCAATTTTTTTTCTTCCAGAAAAAGTGCCAGCTAAAGAACATCAGAAGTCGCTAAAGGTGCAGAACATCATGAGACAATAATCATAACAAAACAAGAAGTCCTCCAGATGAACTGCAGAAATAAAAAAGAAGGATGGGGCTTCATACTGGCCATTTATTGCTGTAAATTCATTTCATTACCATGAGTAGTTATAAATTTCAAGGACCAGAACAAGAATGACGCTGGGGAAGAGTGTCGGTGGCCCACCTCAGAGGGGCATCCAGAGGCCCTGGCAGGGTGGCTATTTTGTCTGGGTGTCTTTTCTTCTCACCAGTCTAAGGATGGATTTATTCATCTTCTCTCACCTTTGCCTTATTCTAGAGAATTTAAGATGTTATAGGTATTCCTAGATGCACAACTAGTAGATGTGGTGAAAACATGAAATAAGAGATAAAGTATAATAAATTGAGGAAGAAAGGCACAAAATGAAAGGGGGCAGGGGGAGAGACAAAGACCCATTAGCTAATAGTCTGAATTACAGACTTTAATGGAGCACCTGGAAATACAGCCTTTTTCTCTGTGTGTGATGAAACTACTATTTTATTCTAAAATGTAAAATTGGGTTTTAGGTTTGATGATTATGCATTTTCTGAAGTTATAAAACCTTGCCTGACCTTCAAGTTTTAGGAAAGAAAGGAACTCTGTCTTGGAAACCATCAGAGTTTTGGATTACATCTCCAAATCCTATTCCATGGGTAAAAATAAAAGCTGCTGATATAATACTCATCATTTATAAAATAACAGAGGGGTAGTTTTTCTGTTTGAAAGTGGCCTGCATTAATAATGGTTGCCATTTCTAAAGCAAACATATTTAATTACTTATTGCTTGATGATACTGCTTAAATTCGGACTCCCTGTCTGGATTCTTCATAGTAAATAAAGAATTCTTCACAGAAGTGAGTTATTTTCTCCTTTCCAAATTGTCTAAGGAAAACCATTCATTCATCCCTGGATAAAGGTACATCTGTTAATAAAAATGTCAATTTTCTTTAGTTTGATACTCATGAATAAGATGTGACAGTAGCAGTTATCTCTGGGTCATCAGATGCTGAGACTGTCAGTTACAAGTATCTATCCTATCTAATAAAAGAGTAATATGCAAATTGACCATACCTCTGCTATACTCACAAGTTACACCCACCAGCCAATCAGAGTGAGTATGCAAATTAACCCAACCAAGATGGCTAATGGCCAGAGAGAGAGCAGAAGAGAGGCTTGGGTTGCCCCTAGCAATAGAGGAAGTCAAGCTTTCCGCAAACCCTGGCAGGCGCTTAAGGCAACAAAGTTTCAATGGCTGTGCTAGCAGAAGGCTTGGCTATGCTCCAGGCTACAAAGTTTCAATTGTAGAAGATAAATAAATCCCAGATATCAGGGCCTCCACTTGGGTTGCTGGAGGGCATGGCCAGCTTGCAAACCACCACAGGCCCCTTACCCAGGCCACCCCACACCCTAAGGGAACACCCACCCTGATCCAAGACACCCTTCAGGGCAAACCAGCTGGCCACCACCCGTGCAACAGGCCTCTATCCTATCTAATAAAAGAGTAATATGCAGATTGACCATTGCTCCAACACACAAGATGACTACCTCCATGTGGTCACAATATCCTGCCCCCATGTGGACACAAGATGGCCACCACAAGATGGCCAGCAGGGGAGGGCAGTTGGCAGGGACCAGGCCTGCAAGAGAGAGCAGTTGGGGGTGATCAAGCCTGCCGGGAAGGGCAGTTAGGGGTGACCAGGCCAGCAGAGGAGGGAAGTTGGGGGTAACAGGACCTGCAGGGAAGGGCAGCTGGGGGGGGGACCCAGGCCTGCGGGGGAGGGCAGTGAGGGGTGACCAGGCCTGCAGGGGGGTGGCACTTAGGGGTGACCAGGCCCACAGAGGAGGGCAGTTAGGGGTGACCAAGCCTTCAGGGGAGGGCAGTTAGGGGCAAAAAGGCTGGCAGGGAAGAAGTTAGGCATCAATCAGGCTGGCTGGGGAATGGTTAAAGGGTGATCAGGCTGGAAGGCAGAAGCAGTTAGGGGCAATTAGGAAGGCAGGCAGCTGAGCAGTTGGGAGCCAGCAGTCCTGGATTGTGAGAGGGATGTCCGACTGCCCAGGTAGAATCAGGCCTAAACAGGCAGACATCCCTCAAGGGGTCTCAGATTGGAGAGGGTGCAGGCTGGGCTCAAGGACAACCCCTTTAGTGCACTAATTTCATGTACCGGGCCTCTAGTGTATACATATAAAAGCCTAAGCAACCATCTATATATTTAAAAGCCTAAATGACCAAATGCCTGGATGACCAGTTTCTATGATGCGCACTGACCGCCAGGGGGCAGATGCTCAACAAAGGAGCCACCCCCTGGCGGTTAGTGCACTTTCACAGAAGGAGCCTTGTTCAGCTGATCAATGGGTGCCAGATGCAGGGCTCATGGCTGGTGAGCACCGCTGTGGAGGCCCGAGCCTCTCCTGATTGGGACTGACTGGGTGCAAGCCCACAGCAGGCACAGTGGGGCCAGGATGAGCAGGAGTAGAAGGCAGGAGCAGCAGGTGGCATTGGACTATTGGTTCTGGCCTAATCCCTGCAGGCCACGCAGAGGGACTGCAGCAGTGCATGAATCCTGAAATTTGTGCACTGGGCCTCTAGTATCTAATTTAAAAAAATAGGTAAAATAATCACTATTTCACATGTAAAGTGAGTTTGGTAAATAGACTCTTTTTTACAGGAGGGTAAGAGATTAGCAAGAGGAGTCTCAGGTGGTAAAGAGGCTGGGAGGTTATAATCACAAAGCCTGCACTGGCTAATTTCCCTCTTCTCTCCCCCTTTCAAAGGCATTCCACAAGAGCAGTCATCCCCTTCAACAACACATCTAACAGGAGGCCAGAAGAGGTCAGTAGAGAGCAATTCCAGGCACCCTGTCTTACCCAGAGGGGCTGGGATTCTGCACATCTCAGGCCTCTACCCAAAAGGTGTAAATCTTTATACTCATTTAAAAACAGAGTAAATCTTTATGCTCATTTTTTTTTTAAACTTTAACACAATTAGAGATGGCGTTAAGGCTGTTGTAATGTTTACCTTAAAAAAGAAAAGGTTTATAGTGGGGGAAAAAAGAAATTCTCCAGTGTGTTTATAAAATACAAGTTTTTACAACAAAAGTTCCCTGAACAGTGAGAATAATAATAATAATGCCTTGATATTGATATACAATCCTATTTTCTCTAATCATCCATTATTTCTCAGAAAACATGAATTACAGGAACATAATACTTCCTATTGAAGCATACTCAATATCTGATCATTTCTATTTATGGAAAAAACACAGTATGTGATAAATAAAAACTGATTGAGTATTAAAAAGCCCCCACCTTCTAAATTAATTATAAAAGAAATAGTAAAATAGGAAACTTAAAGATGTTGTTTTAAATATTTAAACACAAAAAATTTTCCCTTTCAGCTTCAGGGAAGTATAAATTCAATAGAAAGCAACCCTTACCCTCACTCCCCTACCCCTACACATAATCTCCAATATTAACAGCTCCTATTTAGAGCTGAAAAATTAGAAGGAAAAAGGCTGTAGACTTTTAAATACCAGTTCCTGTGTTTTTACTTATTTCTCTTAGGAACTTCCCTTACTGAAGGCCCACCTATAATGTGCAGCACCTAAAAGCCAGACTTCGCTAGTCCTTCACAGAGGAGCTACTGAGTCCATCAAAACAAAGGCCACATCCTGGGGCATATTTATTGAGTATAAACTTGCAGTAGTGTATCAGGCACAGAGAGAATGTAACCCCCAAAATTTTATGTGGTACCTGACTTTAGGGACTTTATAAATCTAAGAAGGGAACCCATAAAATTAAAAAATGCTAAGGAAAGACTTAATATGGATGGATATATTCAACAGATTACAGAGAGGTACAAATAACCTTGCCTACACCTCTAATTGATCCTGAGGAAGATTAACTTGCAGCCAAAGTGCTAAAAACAACATTTGCATAAGGTACATTTGAAAATAACGAGTTGCCTGTTAAGCACTGGAGATGTGTCAAAAAGAAAAACAGGTTTTGCAAAATTGAAGCCATAAATGAAATTAAACCCTAATAATTCAGTACTAGTCCATTTAAATTCCTTGACAATTCTGGTTTTCAGCTTGTTTTTGTTAAATTAAAATTGCTCTAGCCTATCTACAAAGAGAGATAAAAAAAATAAATTCCTACTTTTGAAAATTCTGAATTGAATGATATAAAATTAAACACAGAAATTCATTGTAAGTGCAAAGTATCCTTACACTGTTGCCAGAAAAACAACAAAGGGGAGGTAAGTAATTTCACCGCCATATGTTCTCACTCTCCTTTACTGAGCACACAGTCATTGGCATGGGATAATAAGCTGTAAAGTATAAACATTTTTACATAGCCTGCTGCAAAGGAAAGTCTGCCAGCTTTCTACTATATAGGACAATGTTTAACTGATTAAACTACAGCTTTGGAAATAAGGGGTAGAAACTTGTTTTGTGTTTCAGTTTGTTGTTTCTCTTTTGCACAGTCTCTAGAAATTCATTACATCAATATTGGCAATGAATATATAAGTAATTATAATAGAGTAATAGAAGTTCCATATTACTGAAGGCTGTAAATTACCCATGGACAGCAGCAAATCTTATAGGTGCATAATTATCCAGGTATTTCCTTGAAACAGTGTCTCCAATGAGTTTGAATTCCAACTCTGCCATTTTCCTACACATAAACTTAATCAAGTTATTAAATTCCTCTAAGCCTGTTCCCCAAGAAAAGTGATTTTTTTGCTAATCAATGTTGTAAGGATTAAAGGAGTTAATGTATAAAGAGAACATGGAATAGAGTAACCGGACAATCAAGGGGCCTGGGCTGCCTATCACTACTTCCGCCAATTAAGCAGAGACAGGGTTGAACCATAATACTATGAGCATTTATTCCAATAACACGGGGCAGTATGGGAGAGCAGCAGGTCATCCACAAAAATCTACTTTGCCTCTCCCAATAAGCCAGCTGCTTATACTGGGTAGAAGGACAAAGATTTTGTGGCAAAGAAGGAATTACAGGCAAGGGAAAGTAGACAGAGTATAACCATTACAGGTTACAAGTGATGTGGGTGGGCTTGGGGAGAGGGTGCACCTCCCGGCACCCCAGGACCAGATTATTTGGGGAATTTTAAAGAGCAGGTGCCTCCAGGACTAGAATGTTTCAGATATGAGGTTGTAAATCTTTCCATAGTGACAGGCAGTTCTCAGGACAGGAGGATAGACTGCATTCCAATGTTAGCTCCCATGTCCTAGGGCAGTGGTCAGCAAACTGCTGCTCACGACTAATGAGTTTGCCGACCACTGACTAGACTCTCAATTCCAATAATTACAGGCTATTGTTATTCCTTGTGATTAAGCCCCTATCCCAGTGGTTGGCAAACTCATTAGTCAACAAAGCGGCAAACTGCAGCTTGTGAGCCGCATGTGGCTCTCGAGCCACAGTTTGCCGACCACTGTCCTAGGGCATACAACTCCCAGCCAGGTTAGAATGTGCTTTCTCTAATCAGAACAGAACTATCACGGTTAAATGAGTATGATTAATATTTCTTATAACTGTAGCTGGTCCTCAATATTCTATTTCTGCCCCTAACATTCCCCACTGCTTTTTCTATCATCTCATATCTATGAGATTAGTTTTACACAAAAAATCCAATCTTGCTGGACTGCATTTGTTTCTGCCTTGAAAGCAGTTTCCAGGGATAGAACACAAGGAATGCAGGATCTTAGGAGATGGTTTTCCTAATTTATTCAATGTTATTTTCTATCAATTGAGAATTGTCAGAAAGATTAAAACGGTACATTCCTTTAAATTCCTCACAACTGTGGCTATGCGCATCAATAAATAATCTATTGCTGTCCAGTTTTCTAGAAATGCCTCCCTGACATGACTCAGCTCTTGATTTATCCCCTGTATAGCCCTGGAAGTGGCATTCAGGGCTTTTACCATGCCACAAGCCAGCTGGGTCACTTCTATATTAAGGGAGCCTACCATTACCAGCATAAAAAAATGGTTAAAGCATTATGGTTTGTAGGGCTCCACAGGTGGAGATTATCATTATAGTTGGTACCACAGCTGTGAGAAGGTTTCTTTTGGTTCGGACTCAGTGATGTTTCTGGAACATAAAAATGGTCAATCGTTCTAGGGAACAAGACCCCCTGGTGCTGTTGGCAGCGATATACCAGTATGAATAAACAGTTACCCCACATATCAGAAACAACCCAGCCAGAAGCTTAGTATGTCCATTATTATAAAGGAGGGTGAAATTATCAGAACAATTTGTCCTGAAAGACAATATCACATGTACTAAAAGTCCAACATTCAGTACAGGTAACTACTGCAGTAACTTTTAGAGAAAACATACGGCATTCTTTTCCCAAACAGTGGGTGCCAACATATAAGGCCCTATCATGTGACTGACTTTCCAAAATGAATGGAATAATCTTTCCTAATAATAAACATGTAAATTGACTGTATCTCTGCTATGCCCACAGCCAATCAAGAGTATGCAAATTAACCCAATAAAGATGGCGGTTAACTTGCATACATACCTGGGTCCCAGGAACCTCTTCAGCACCCCGTGGAGGTGCCATCCTGCAGAGGTGCCATTCTGCAGAGGCTTTAGGCTTGGGAAGAGGCTAAGCCTGCCATTGGAGGGAGGGTAGGGGGGGAGAGGGTAGGCGGGGGAAGTAGGGGGTGGGGGCGGGGTGCCCGGTTCTGAAGCTTACAGCCTGGGGCAGAGGCTGTAGGCTTGGGAAGGGGCGGAGCCTGCCATCAGAGGGAAGGGGGGGGGAAAAAATCAATGGAAACATATCCTCAGGTGGGGATAAAAAGAAAAAGAAAGAAATGTCATATATTTTGAAAGGCACATCTTGAAAATGCCTAAAGAAAGTTGTCATTTTTTTCATAGTGAAGGGACTGGAGTCCATGTTGATGAAAATACCTTGGTGGCTGCAGTAGCGAGGTGATGGGGCTGCTGCCTTCCCCTGATCAGCCCGGTCGCCTCCTGCAAAGGGAAGACAGACTGCTCCAACAGGGAGCGGGCCTAAGCCATTAGTAGGACATCCCCTGAGGGCTCCCAGTATGTGGGAGGGGGCAGGTTGGGCTGGGGGCCCCTCCCCAGGGCATGAATTTTGTGTACTGGGCCCCTAGTTATTAGCAATAGGTGTCCCAACTCCTACCAAGGCAGATGTAAAGGTTCACTCTACATGGGTTCCTCAATTGCCAGTTTCAGAGCATTTGGAGTGGTAAGAACCAAGTCTCAGGGTCCTGTCCATTTCTCCTCTGGTTGGCCCATCATCCTTGCTCTGCTCAAGTCTGTCTAACTGCCTACCACATTTCTCCCTCAAGGATCTTGACTCTGAATTCTTTCAGAGAAAAGGGATTCAGGTTCTGTCTTCTTCTTTAACTGCTTCATGCTAAGGAGGGACGTGTTTTCAGAGCCAATAGATCCTTGCTCTCTGTCAGAGGGATGATGAGGTCTGGGCATAGGAGGTAGCAATGGTGTCTAGACATGGTATTCCCTGAGTACAAGTATGGCTTGTAACCTGGTAGAGACAAATTGTGTTATAAAATTTTATATTACTGGGGTAAAAACTAGAGATATCTAGTTTAGAATCCAATGCAATTCATAGGTGAAAAATAAACTTTTGAGTAGAATATTCATGACTTTGTGTTACAGAATCTACTGAAACACAATACCCCCCCACCACAAAAAAATTACCCTCCTTTATTAAGGAGTCAATTTAAGACCAATTTATTTACTGTATTAAGTCTAGTTTCAATCTGGCCTGATTGTTTGCATGAACACTAGAATAGCAATTGATCATGTAGGTTTTTTTTCTTTTTTAAATCTGCTTTGCTGGAATTTCACGTTTGTGCTTTAATTAGCCCCGAGGGCAAAGAACCTGAGCCATTTAGTTGCCATCAGGTTTTTCTGCAATACTTGTAGACTTGGGTGAATTCCTTATTCTTGAGGTTCCCAAAATGTTCTGGGGTTCTTTCCTTGACATCTCTCAGGAAAGCAACCTTCATTCCTCATTTGGAAAGACTGCCATGAACCAAGTGACCAAGCAAGGTACCAGGCTATTTCTCCAAGGCACTGGCTTCAAAGTCAGTTTTCATTCCTTAAAGCTTTCTGGTGGCATCCAGAGTCCAGGCAAGTCTCTCTCATACATGACATTCCAATCAAAGTCTTGATTAATATAACCACATTGGAACTGGTCTTACTGAACTAATGCAAAGAAATGTATTGCCATGACTCACTTATTAAGAATTGCCAAATTCTGGAGGGATAAGACAGAGAGAAAAATAGACAATTTACCAAATTGCTTTAATAGAAACAAGTTTCCTTATGTCTGAAAAACAAAAATTAAAAATCAGCAATACTTTCAACAAAACTTACAAAAACTATACTTATTTTCTGTTCATTCAATCTCATAATCAATTTTTGTGTCTCCTGATTTTTCCTGCCAGTACTTCTATAAATCTATAAACTCTATAGACTCCTGGAGATTTTTACATCTATTTTAATAATATGCATATATACATATATGTAGTTATTATTTATTTGACAAAGCTTCCCATGTATCTTAAGCAAAATATTTTCCTTCATGAAGAGAAAAAACAAATCCTTGAGGCATTCCAGGGCCGACTGGACTGACCTAAAGCCAAATCTAGATTAAGAAAAGTTTCTTAAAATTCAAACCCTGGAAAGGTTACCAAGCTTATTTGACCAAAAGATTATATATCATCATTATTATTACACAACAGTATTAGATTATTCATTCAAAGTGACAAAAGGGTATTAATTACAAATACAGGTTAGCAACACTTCAGTTCCCACAATTAAGAAGATGGCTCTTATACGTAATAAAGTACCTGATTAATATAATACTATATAACCATTTCAATAATTTATAGAACTTTTGCTTCCTGGGCAAAAACAGAAAAGACTTTTTTCCTTTTAACAGACTAGAAAAGACTAAACAAATTCTGCATTAGCTTACTTTAAATTCATTTATCTAATTAAATTTATTCAGATTACCTATAATTTCCTTTTAAGATTTCTCTTCACAATCCTTCCATAACTTCCACAAATCTTTCTATAACTTCACAAATCTTCTTACCCATTCAGAAATAACCAGCTTTATAACTCACTTCCTTTTTTCCTTCAAAATACATCTCCATGCCTCATGCCTTACAGTACCAAAACTTTCCAATTGGTTAGAGTTCTTAACTTTTAGAAACTTAAATTTTTAGGTGACCTCTAAAAAGTAAGCAGTTAGCATTCTTTAGATTGGTAAATACATTTACACATGTGAGAGACATAGTTCTAATAAAAACATTCACTAATAGTTTCAGGTGTGTTTTCTAGCTTTTCTGTAATAAAAGGTCAAAAGTAGGCAAACTCAGAATTATAAATATTTCAGTATTCATTATTTTAAAATAGTACCTAGATATTGAATAATTTCTACTATATAAAACAGCAAGACTCCAAAGTTTTAAGTAACCAAGGACTTCATTTTTTTTTTTCCTTTTCTTTACAAAGTGGGAGTGGTCCCTGCCGAAGGGCACTTCTGTAGCTCAGGCCCTTCTAGGAGAAAAACTTTCGGGGGATGGGAGGGTGTTTAGGAGTTTTATTTCCCATAATTGTCTTTCTGAGTAGATTGTAACAACATGAAATCTTGCATTTAAGAACAGATCTTATCCTATTTCAAAACAGAAACAAAAACAATCCCTAAAGTAAATAAATGAATAACCCCGAAAGGAGGGACTGGGACATTAGCCTTAGAATCGTATTTTACATGAACCCAGAATAGCAAATGACTTTTGGTTCTAGTGATGCAAAGTCCAAACAGCAGAGACAAAGGACAGAATCTTAATAATAGAAAATGGTGACTCAAGATGCCAGTAACGAGAGAGGAAGGATGCCATGGTTAGGATAAGCAATCTGAGAATCTGCTCTCTTTGCCTCTGTTATCACCACCACCTAGTTACACAGTCCAAGAGCGAGAAGAAAAGTCCAAGGGCATAGTGAGGAATGAGTTCCTTAGGCAGTAAGCCACCTGTAGATGCCAGTTCTCTCCTAGCATCTTAAGTGAGTTAACTGTCTTTAGTTAAACAAAGGGCTGCCAGTGAACATGGGTGGATTAATAGCACAATAGTGAATATGATTACAGTTCTAGAAGTTAAGTTCCAGAAATAGAGTTTTGGAAACAAAACTGCATCAAATAGTGTCAGAAAGCTGCTAGATGCATGAATTGTTTTCTTTCCTTATCACTTGAGATTAAAGACTACTTCTTATTAATATTTGTATTTCACTCAATTCTCAACCCTGTGCTTTGCAGAGAGGAGCTGGTTAGAATGTGCTATATTGGACCACGTTACTCAAACCTAGCTGGATATGTGCTCTGATTTGAAATCCATTATTATTCTTGATTTGAAATCCATTATTATCCCTGTTTTATACATGAGTAATCACACAGAGTGATTAAGCAGCTGTGTAAAGTCAAATAACTAATCAGTTACAGATATGAGACAAGAACCCAGGTCTTTGGCCTTTAACCCATGTCTCTATTACACCACCCTGTTAACCACGGGGGTGCCTTGAGTTTGGATTCAAAGGATCAGCATTAAGTCATGAAACTATTAAGCAAACTTTGCCATTAATCATTTTAAGTAACTTCAAGTCTTCTGTATAGAACTAACATTTTACTAAGATGCATGTCAAGGATTAAACTGTTTAAAATGCAGAATTAGACATTGGGCTTTGCCTTTGATTAGGGTTTCTTACTAGTCAACATACAGGCCTTTCTTTAAGGCAGTAAAAATATTTTTACTTCTTCACCATTAACAAAACAATTAACAACAGCTTTTCTTTTCCTATGATGTAGTCAGGCAAGGTAATCTATAGCAAGATATTTTACATACAATAAACTCTCAACTGGGTGAATTAGTAGCCAAGCTCATCTACTTTTTGTGGTTAATTACATTTGTTTTGTGAGAGGCTGTTCTTATTTAATGTTTTTCCAATAGCTCTGGGAAGTAATGGCTTCTGATGAACAATATGTTGAACATAAAGAACCTTCCTTCCCCTTTCTTGTTCAACATATAATTGCTGCATTTGTGCATGCTGTGTAAGATGAAAGTAACAATAAAAAGTTAATGAAGAAAATAAGTACTAGTTGTAATGAACTAGTAATATTGTTAGATTTGTATGTGGAGTCTATTTTTATCGTTGTAAGTGGAATACAATCAATAAGAATATGTAATCAAATTGCACATGGTTTCATCTCTTGAGATCTCTCTGAAAAGGAGCTAAGCTATCTTTACCTTCAAAAGCATACTCTAAATCCAATCTTCAGCATAATCGTTTTAAATAAGCACTCCCCATGTTCCAGGTTCTTGTAGTACAAAAAGATACATTTTTAAAATAAACTTTCATTCTTTTAACTTCGAAGTTAATTTTAATTAAACAAAATAATGTGACTAGATTCTCTTTATTTAAAAACCTGAAATATTACAAGTAAAGTTCTCTTTGACTATTCCCCTATACCTACCTGTCCCCAAATCTCCCTCTTCCCCATGTTCTCCAACCACTGTTATTAACAGGTAGATGAGGTTTCTTCTACTCTTTTCTCACATTTACACATCATCATCATCATCATCATAAAAAAAACCACACTCAAAAAAGTTTATTTTAATGCTATATATCAATGTTAATTATTTTACATTAATATAATTGAGCACTAAATAAATAATATGATCAACATGTTCTTACCTAAGCCTCATATTTTAAGGTGTTTTCTGCTTTGGTAGATCCCCAGGGGAATGCAATTTGTTAATTGTTTGGCACTTTTAAGTGCCAGAAAAATCCTAAGGTGTGAAGGTGAGAACTGATAGTCACAGCCTATTGTTAGTGTAATTAGAAGTCATCTAAAGCTAATTAGTACCACATTAAAGTGACAAATTATGAACTACAGTATCTGCAGCTGAGACCAGGACCAATTCCCTATATTTAAAGACTTATTTTAAGCCCCCCAAACTTGCTTCATTCACAGCTTTTTATATTCTCCACTTCTATTCTTAAATTAAGATTTCATTTAGGTCTCCAAATTCTACCACTTTTCTATAACTGCATACCAAGCTTGACCAATTTTCCCTTAAAGGAGAAATTAATGCTAAGATCAGTAAATTTAAGTTGTTTTCTAGATTTAACTTACAGTTATGTTTATAATGCTTTTTCTGTAATTAGTTCTTGAAGTTCAACACTTAGCATCTATATCATTAATTTAACTTTAATCAATTGAATAAATACAGAGTTGCAAAAGAATTAACATAGTTTTTAAGAAACTGATGGTATCAATTTTAACAGGATGGTAAACTTAAGAGAGCTAATCTGAAGACATCATTTTGCTTCACTCATGCTTTCTTTATTTTAAAAAATCTATAATTTACCCATGTTCATAAGATATTTGATCTTGTCAAAGAGGGCAAAAGATAAAAAATTCAGGTCAGATCAGAGACTGTGAAGCCTTCATTCTAATGACAGGACTAGGTTATCTCAATTCAGCAAAAAAAAAAAAAAAAAGTTGTTTTTTTTTTAACCAGTTTTTAAGGAGTATAAATTAGTAAAACATGTATATAGTTAAGAAGAATTCAGAGTCCTAAAGAAGACATAAAATGAACAGTTGAGTCTCTCATCCCATTCCCTCTTACCAGCTGGCTCTCCCCAGAGGTGACCACTATAAATAACTCTTTGTTTCTCATTTGAAACATTTTTCATGCATGTAAAATCCACTGCCCAGCCCAAAGGGGTCAAACTGTAATACGTTTCTGTATCTTGCCTTTTTTAAATGATTTTTTAAATCTTTCTAGATCTGCACATACAGATCTCCTTAGTGCTTTTAGACAAACACTTGATATTCCTTTGTATCAAAGTTATATGTGTTCTATTGATAGACTCCCAGTTATTTCCTTTTTTTTGGGGGGGGGTGGGACAGGGAGGGCAAAGAGTACTCTTTCTTGTATACATTCATACATATATCAGCATACAATTTTGCTAAATCAAAGGGTAGTTAGCTTGAAATAAAATTTATAGCTATTACTAAATTCCTTTCTAAGTAACTATACCAATTAATATCCCTACTAACAAAGCATTCAAATGCCTACACTTTCTCATATACTCAAAAACACTGGGTCTCAAACTTTATTTTTAAATATATTTTATTGATTTTTTACAGAAAGGAAGGGAGAGGGATAGAGAGTTAGAAACATCCATGAGAGAGAAACATCCATCAGCTGCCTCCTGCACGCCCCCTACCGGGGATATGCCCGCAACCAAGGTACATGCCATTGACCGGAATTGAACCTGGGACCTTTCAGTCTGCAGGCCGATGCTCTATCCACTGAGCCAAACCGGTTTTGGCTCAAACTTTTTAATCTTTGCCAATGACAAGGAGAAGCTGTGATTTTGTTTTAATTTGCTTCTGCAGATAAAGTCCAGCTTTTCCCCACCCCTTTCTGCTTACTTGTCATCTATACTTTTTCATTGAATAGCCTATTCCTATCTTTTGTCCATGTTGTGTTGTATTATCTTCTCCTTGATTTATAAGATCCTCAACTGATTTGTTTATTAAAATTGGTCCTTTGGTAGGTATGCTTCAAATATTTTTGTAAATTTGGCAATTATCTTTTGACTTTGTGGGAATTTCACTCCATTGAAGAATTACCTTTTTTAAAAAAATATTTTTGTATTGATTTGAGAGTGGAAGGGAGAGGGAAAGAGAGAGAAACATCAATGATGAGAGAGCATCATTGATTGGCTGCCTCCGGCACGCCCCCACACTGGGGATCGAGCCCGCAACCCAGGCATGTTCCTGACCAGGATTCAAATCATGACTTCTTCATTTATAGGCTGATACTCAACCACCAAGCCATGCCAGTCGGGCTGAAGAATTATCCTTGATGCAGTCAAATGTGTTAATCTTTCTCTTTACAGGATCAGTTTTGGAAACTTTTAGCAAAGTCTTCCTTGCTTTAAGATTAAATAAAAATAACTAACTAACTACATAAATAAATAAATAAAAACAACTCTTTTTTCAGCCATGATCCAGTAGTCACTGGCTGCCATCTATGTGTTAGGAACATGCTGAATGCTGAGGTGATATGCAGAAAACAGATCATCTCAACTTTAACAGCACATAGAGCATACAGTCTTCTCGTGCCAGCATTAGAAATAAATACGGAAATGATCAGTCCATGGTTTTAATCTTTCATCAGCTGACCTGCCACCTAGAAGGAACAATGTCACTGCACTTGTCTCCCAGCAGCAGCTCATTTTCCTCTTTCTAGAAATGGAGAAGAGGGCGACCCAAACTCAGGAAAGTCTAAAACCTGTCAGTAAAACTTCAAGCCACAGAATGGAAGCTGCAGATAATAGAGGTACATAAATAAATGCCTATATCATAAAACCCTAATATGCAAATTAACCGAATGGCAGAACAACTGGTCGCTTTAATGCTCACTGACCACCAGGGGCAGATGCTCAACAGTAACAAGAAAGGGATCCCAGAATGCAAGAGAGATGTGTGACTGCCAGGAGGCAGGCATCCCCTGAGGGGTCCTAGACTGTGAAAGGGCGCAGGCTGGCCTGAGGAACCCCCTCCTCCCAGTGCATGAATTTTGTGCACTGACCCTCCAGTGTATTATAAGAAGGAATGGGCCCTAGCCAGTTTGGCTCAGTGGATACGATGTCAGCCTATGGACTGAAGGGTCCCAGGTTTGATTCCGGTCAAGGGCACATGCAAAGGTTGTGGGCTCAATCCTCAAGTAGGGGGCATGCAGGAGGTAAGTGATCAATGATTCTCTCTCATCATTGATATTTCAATCTTTCTCTCCCTCTCCCTTCCTCTCTGAAATCAATAAAAATATATTAAAACACACACAAACACCTTCTCTTAAAAAAAAAAAAGAAGGAATGGGTTAAAATATAAAGAAAAAAACTTGGGATTTAAAATACGTACTAATTATTCTGCAATGTTTTTTGTTATGTTGGGTTATTTATTATATTTTCTTGTATGACATTCCACTAATACTTTTCTTTCTTTAAATGTCACATCGATATTGCTTTACATAATAATGAAGTTAAAAAATTAAGACTGTCCCATGAAGAGTGCCTTAGAGTCTGATTACAGCTCACACCCTTCCGTCTGTGGGCCAACGCTCTATTCACTGAGCCAAATCAGCCAAGGCTACAGCTCAGATGTTGAATTAGAGATTGCAAAGGACATAATAAGGTACAGGCACAGAAAGATATGGTCCAGTTACATTACTTTAAAAGGCACATAATGTAAATTTGTGATTCAAATGTTTACTTTGGTCTATAACACTACAGTAACAGAAGGGTCAATCACCTAAAAATTTAAATGAATACTATGTCCAAGGCACTGGCGAGATACACAGTTGTACAAAGCTGGCAGATATAGCCCAGCTGGATACTGAGAAGGAAAAGAAAACGTGCTTGGCAAACATGTTTCAATCTCTTCTACCACAGTTAACAAGAGGTTTTGGGAAATTTCAGGCAATGAAGGTAAGGTGAAAATATGTGGCCTATTAATAACTGCTAGTTAGATCAGAAAAAAACTGAGTAAATTATTGCTAAAACAACTGAGAAAGATGAACCATTAGTTAAAAAAAATCATAAAAGTTTTAAACTTAATAATCATGTTGTATTAGAGAAGTCTATACTTTGAAATGTTATGTTTTATGTATTATAACAATCTTTTTTTATATACAAGAGTATCCTATTATTAATAGAACAGGAAGTTATTCACTTATTTACTCAGGAGTGCCTAGAGATACTTTTATTAAATTTAGTAGTTTTTTCCGACTGATTACCTTTGTAACCAAAATGTATGTATGTATATATTGACACTGTTGACACTATTACAGATGTCCCCCATTTTTACCCCCTTTTCCCACCCCCAACCAAGTCCCCTAACCCCCGCCTTCTCCAACTGTTGTCTGTGTCCATGGGCTATGCAAATGTGTTCTTTAGCTATTCTCTTCACCTTCTTTCATCCAATGCCCCCACACTCCCTCCGTCTTGTACACTCAGGATTAGTAGAATAAATGTAAACCCCACAGTCTTCTTGGCAAAAGGCTATGATAGATGCTTATAGTGCACTTTTATAAATGTGGTTCTCTTACCTTTTTTCAAAATGTAGTTATTACATTTTAACCTACATTCTGCCTCTCTTGGCCATATGATGAATTCACTAAATAGATCCACAAGTTCTATCCATCAGTTATATCCTTAGGCTAAAAAAAAGATCACCTAACTTACTTTGGTCCCGTAGGTAACTTACTCAGGTTCCACTATCTGACATCAAAGTCAAGTTTATGAGAGAAAAACACCAACAATGCAAACCCCAGTAGTTGGAAGGTGAATTTAAAAAGCTCCCAAGTCAGTACTTTCCTCAAATGTTAAATAATTCACTGTGGCATTATGGATACAAGCCTCCAGCAAAAGTTACACTTGAACAATTAAGAAAAGCAGGAGCAAAACAAATGAATTCAGGGATGAAGAAACAAATTAACGGTTTCTCATAGTACTGTGCCAAATTACATTTTCACATTAACAAGTGTATAAACCACCCAAGCATCACCAATGACATGCTGGATCAAGCTTAATTACAGAAAATAGCCCAGAACCAGGATTATTCCCTAAATGTAATTACAGATTCTATAAACTTGGGTATGAAATTCATTTATGTTATTTGAAAAATTTTATATTCATAATGCACCACCTACTCTTCTGCAAAGTTCTTTTACAACTGCTCACGTTACAATGACCATCTACCAAATGCGTATGTCTGTGAAGACTCAGAAGGTGCTGTAAGTGTTTCTTAGAGACTAGGTAAGAAATTTGAAACACATGTTCACATTAAAGCGCACCTGCAGAGCAGAAAAGGTAACATACTTTAGAGTAAAACCAAGATTTAATTCCCAACTCTATCACCTACTACTTAAAGGATGTTAGACAAGTCTTAATCTTAGTATTAGCTTCTTTTTCTATAAAACGGGGATGATTCACTTATGCAACAAATATATACTGAACACCTATGTGTCAAATAGTACTTTACATTAGTTATTTTAGAATCAGAGATAACAAAACTTGGCTGGTGTACATTAGAGGTATGTATGGTTACCCAATTCTAAGAGCAGACTATTAATAAAACAGGGTCAAAATCAGCAGACTAAAACCCAAAGGAATTCCCAACAGGAGCTAAACATACAGAGGATATACAAGGTGATGTGCAGTCGGTTTGCTTTCCAGGGATTATCAGGTTATTGACATTCATTATGGATCCTTCTATGTTTTCTCCAGTTACTTCAACTAAACTCAGTCAAGAGCTTTCTACACAATTTGTAAGGTAAAGTATTGACCTCTAAAAGTTTGGAGGAGAGATGTAGATGTATTAAAGATTTGCCAAGCTGCTTTCAATTCAGGAGTTTTTCAAAAAAACACTTAAAAGAAGACCTTTTTGTTGTAATAATTTAATGGCTAATCTAATCTACAAGTGAAGTAAATTATTTGAATCAGACTAGAAAATCAGAATGGAATCACAAAAACACACATGAGGTTTAGAAGGTAGCTATAATTAGAGACTCAACTTTCCTCAATTAAAGTTGCACCACCCTAAAAAAGTAACATGACAACTCTTACCTACAGAATTATTGTAAGTCAGCATGGGATAACTGGGATAACTGTGGCCCTGGCTGGTTTTGCTCAGTGGTTAGAGTGTCGGCCCTTAGGCTGAAAGGTCGTGAGTTTGATTTCCAGTCACATACCTTGGTTGCAGACTCAATCTCCCCTCCATCCCCACCTCTCCACTCTAAGAAGAATAAATGGAAAAAATATCCTCAGATGAGGATTAAAAAAAAAAGGGTAACTGTCATAAAAATGATTAGTAACCTACAAGGCACTAAAAAATATAAATTATTTCAGAGTGAGTAGAAACTAAAAATGATCCCAAGGTATCTCTTTTAGTGAAGGCACTTATATGCATAAATGGTAAAAGATCTGCAAAAATTATCCTGGCTGAGGAGGGGTCATTTGTAGCCACAACAATAATAAATTTTGCTTGCTTGTTAATGATGAAGAATCACTGTACTTCATAGCTAGCAAGCAACAGTCATTTCTTTTTTCTTTCTTTCTTTTTTTAATATATTTTATTGATTTTTTTACAAAGAGAGGAAAGGAGAGGGAGAGAGAGTTAGAAACATCGATCAGCTGCCTCCTGCACACCTCCTACTGGGGATATGTCTGCAACCAAGGTACATGCCCTTGACCGAAATCGAACCTGAGACCTTTCAGTACATAGGCCGACGTTCTATCCACTGAGCCAAAGCGGTTAGGGCAATAATCATTTCTAAATATTATAGAAGAATAAAATATTTATGGATAAGTCCATTAGAAATAAAAAAAAAAACCTTAAGATGTGGATTGATTTTTAAATTAAGTCAATAAGCTATATCAGTCATAAGTCAATGCTTCTTTTTGGGAGAAAAATTTCCTTGTTCCCCATGTTTTTATGGTAGTTTTAATTTCACATGCTCAAGTCCACCTGCAGAGACTGTTACTTCTATAGAGAGAGGCTTTTAACACAGTGCCAAGCACTCCATTAAAATTAAATAAAGTTATTGCTAATATCTTATTAAAAATATGCAATATTTTTAAAACAAAAATTAAGTTTATTTTATATGCAACAAATGTGACTAATACATGTTATTATTTTTTAATAATATAAAAATATAATTTCAGTAACTTCAGTAAAAATCTCTTCATCATAAAAATAAGCAAAATAAAATAAATGCTATAGCACTGAAGTAGACTACTTCTGCTAAAATATTTTACAACTACATATCAGTTTGTGTAGGTTGAGCTGAAACCGGTTTGGCTCAGTGGATAGAGCGTCGGCCTCTGGACTAAAGGGTCCCGGTTTTGATTCCAGTCAAAGGTATGTACCTTGGTTGCGGGCACATCCCCAGTAGGGGGCGTGCAGGGGGCAGCTGATTGATGTTTCTCTCTCATGGATGTTTCTAACTCTCTATCCCTCTTCCTTCATCTCTGTAAAAAATCAGTAAAATATATTAAAAAAAAAAAAAAGAAATCTGATTAAAAAAAAAAAAGTAGGTTGAAAAAATAAAAAACCTAGACTATGGGACAAAGAAGTCTCTACAGAGACATAATGATACCATGATGGGGGAGGATGGGTAGTCATGAACAGAAAATTTTAAATGCTCAGAGTAGTAATGCAAGTATTTGACACATATGTATGGGTAAATTTACCAGAGTTATGCATGGAGCAGCCAAGACTATCAGATCTGTTAATAATAAAAATACATTATTTTAAATGTTACAAATATCTTAATTTACCTTTGAATCAGAATGACAAAGAACTAAACAGCCATTTCTCCTACCTCTGTTCAGTAAAATAAAACGTAATTTAGAGAACAATGTCAAAAGACTAATTTCTTACCATGAATAGATCCCACTGACCATGTCATAGTTCTGACATGAGGAATTCATGCTGCTAGGCCCAGCTGCTTTAGAAATAAGTAGCACCACCAAGCCCCTCAACCGGAGGTTATTCTGGCTATCTTGTACAAGTCCCCTGCAACAAATAAGTAAAAGAGTAAGATTAGTAGCCTATTTAATAAAGAGGGAATGTGCTAATCGACCATCACATCATTGCAAAGATGATGTGCCCACAGCCAATAAGGAGGGAATATGCTAATTGACAGCCATGACCTCAAATGCCAGCCTCCCAGTGCCCCCGAGGCTCATTTAACCTGGGACAGCTGAGGCTTGTGCTGCCGGCAGTGGCAGCAACAGAGGTGTGATGTGGCATCACCTTCCCCTGATTGCCAGGTCGCCTCCCGCCCCGAGGGCTCCCAGACTGTGAGAGGGGGTGGGCTGGACTGAGGGCCCCCCCCATCCCAGTGCATAAATTTTCATGCACTAGGTCTCTAGTATTTTCATAAGATCAGTCAGGTCATGTTAGCAAATTGCTGCAAATATGCTCATATTTCCAAAATTAGACAATGGAACATATTGAAAATAAATAAGATAGGGCCCAGTCAGTGTTGCTCAGTGGTTGAGCATCAACCTATAAACCAGGAGGTCATGGTTCTATTCCTGGTCAGGGCACATGCCTGGGTTGCAGGCTTGGTTTCCAGTAGGGGGTGTATAGGAGGCTGCCAATCAATGATTCATTCTCCTCACTAATGTTTCTATCTCTTTCTCCCTCTCCCGTCTGCTCTGAAATCAATAGAAATATATTTTAAAAAAAGAAAAAGGATTGGGGGAAGAAAGAGTGAATAAGAAGAAATCATGAATTCAGCAAACAATTGGAAAAACCCATGGCTGATTTTAAAAGTGACAATCTGACACAGTGAGGCTTGATGATCTGGCTTTCTCCTCTTTTCTGGGTTTTCCCACTGTCTATATCCAACCTCGCAATATTAACCATTTGCTCGGATAATAAGAGGAACCCACAGTTTTACACTGTTTGCGGTAGTCAATAGCAACTGAAATAATTACAAACTTTATGGCTTAAAGAGATCTTATTTGATGATGGTAGTTGATGAAAACACTGACTTCAGAAGTAAAATAGAAAAGAATGCCTTGAGCAAGTATCTTGCCATTTCCTATTAGTTATGAAAAGTATTATCACTCTAGACAACAATGAAGCTTTGACTTAGAATGTCATGAGAATTGAACTTTTATAGTTTCTATTATAAAATTAAGGCTAGGAATACTTTCCTGAATACACTTTGTCATTTGTTTCTAAATATTGCAAGTAGTTGTCATACAAGAACTAAATGGCATCATAAAAAACAAAAAAAACAAAAAACAACCTATGGGTAATATATTATAATAAATTAATATTTAGAATAATGCTCATGACAATACAATAGACGATAGTATACATAAATAATACACAAATATAATTCTTGATTGTGGTAAAAAACATTAAACATCTTTATTATAATACTTCATTGAATTATTAAGACTTCCATGGTAAATTCTGAACAAAGAATTAATTGAAATTAATTAATTAATCCAAAATTAATGAGTTAAAAAAAAAACACCACTTTGCTCCTCATGCCTCTACACAGGAATTTTAAAAAGGGCCCCTTCTTGCCCTTTCATCACTTTCAAAATAATAGAGATCTTCAGGTTCTTTGCAAAGTAAAAGCTGTAGCTGTTTTTCTACTTATGCCTTCTCCTCAATCTGGTAAGTGATCTTCAGCAAGTTAGAAGGATTAATCATTTTAAAAAATAAGTTCTAGCCGAAACCGGTTTGGCTCAGTGGATAGAGCGTCAGCCTGCGGACTGAAGGGTCCCAGGTTCAATTCCGGTCAGGGGCATGTACATTGGTTGCAGGCACATCCCCAGTTGGGGGCGTGCAGGAGGCGGCTAATCGATGTCTCTTTCTCATCGATGTTTCTAACTTTCTATCCCTCTCCCTTTCTCTCTGTGAAAAATCAATAAAATATATTTTAAAAAGAATAAGTTCAGCCAGTCAATGAAGGAGAAGCATCACATGATCGCACTCATTGGGGGATAATAAAGAACATTATAAACTGATGAACAAAAGGATAGATACAGAGACAGTAAAGCTTCGAACAGACTGTGAAATTACAGCAGGAAGATTAAAGTTAGGTGAGGTAGATAAGAGATCAATCAAAGGACTTGTATCTATGCATATAATCATAACCAATGAACATAGACACTGGGGGGTTGGGGTATGCCTGGGAGGGAGGGGGGGCAATGGGGAGATATGTATAAAAATTAAAAAAAAAAAAAAAAGAATAAGTTCTAGTCTGGTCAGTGTAGCCAATGTGGCTCAGTGGTTGAGCATCTACCCATGAAACAGGAAGTCACGGTTCAATTCTAGTTCCATTCCCAGATTGTGGACTTGATCCCCAGAAGGGGGTGTGCAGGAGGCAGCCGATCAATGATTTTCTCTCATCACTGATGTTGCTATCTCTTTCTCTCTGGCTTCCTCTCTCTATTAAATGAATAAAAACATATTTAAAAAATAAAAGTAAGTTCTAATTTCCTAGGAAAGAAAGTTAATTAAGTGATTAAGCTATACAGCCTAAACTGGTTTGGCTCAGTAGAAATAGCATCGGCCTGCGGACTGAAAGGTACCGGATTCGATTCCGGTCAAGGGCATGTACCTTGGTTGCAGGCACATCCCCAGTAGAAGGTGTGCAGGAGGCGGCTGATGGATGTCTCTCTCTCATCGATGTTTCTAACTGTCTATCACTCTCCCTTTCTCTCTGTAAAAAAATCAATAAAATATATTAAAATTTTTTTTATCTTAAGTGATTAAGCTATACAATTATCAGAAATGTCCAAAGCTCTTTATTATCTTGTTACAACTTGCTTAAATTCTATAAACCTGAACCACAGGGAGGCTAGGAGGCATCCTATTTTAGAAAAAGAAAATTGGATGGGAGCCTTTAAAATTACAATTTTTTTTTGCTTTAAACTACAAATTTTAACTTATATTACTTATCCTTATTTATTACTAAAGATTAATCTTTATTCTTCCATTTCTGTGTAATATTAAAGAGAAGGGAAAAGAGGAAGGTGAGGCTGGGTATGTGTGTGTGTGTGTGTATTCTGAGGATTGAGCCTGGTTAGGGATGAAGGATATGATGACACAGTAAGAACCCTATATATGCAGAACTATTCTAAGCATTTTACTACATATTAACTAAAACTAATTTACAACAACCCTAAGTGAAGGTACCCTGTTTATCATGATTTTACAGATGAGGAAAATGAGGGAGATAGGTGATAGAGCCTAGATGGAGCCAGGATTTGAAGCCATGCCAAATGGCTCTTGGCTCTATAGTAATTCTCCATCTGCTTCATCTCACGAACAAAACTTGTTGCTAAGTCACATGGGAACAGTGCTACTTTATTTTTTTATTTTTATTTTAAATATATTTTTATTTATTTCAGAGAGGAAGGGAGAGGGAGAGAAAGAGAAACATCCATGATGAGAGAGAATCATGGATTATTGGCTGCCTCCTGCACTCCCCACACTGGGGATTGAGCCCACAACCTGGGCATGTGCTCTGACTGGGAATTGAACCTGGGACCCTTCCATCCACAGGCCGACGCTCTATCCACTGAGCCACTCCAGCCAGGGCAGAACAGTGCTACTTTAGAATCAGGTTTAAAAAAAATCCTGCTACTAGTATTCAGTAGTTGTGTGACTCAGACAGTGACCTTTTCTATAAAATGAGGTTAATTATTTATACTTTCCATAGTCATGTATGGAAGAGACAACATGA
The DNA here is from genome assembly GCA_011751065.1 of Lasiurus cinereus. Classification (NCBI taxonomy): domain Eukaryota; kingdom Metazoa; phylum Chordata; class Mammalia; order Chiroptera; family Vespertilionidae; genus Lasiurus; species Lasiurus cinereus. Next base: position 29,287,843 of record JAAGEH010000018.1, on the reverse strand, counting down.
GTAATGTATATAATACTATGGAAGAACATGGTAGGTGATCAAGTGATCACAAAATTACATTCTCTTTCCTTATTATGGTTTTGTAATCTATTTTTTTCTCAATTCCTATTTTCTCTTTCTTCTACTCTGTTTCTCCTTCTATCTCTCAAAGTCCTCCCATTGTACTAGCATATATAACTCCTATAAATACTGTTTCATTTTCTACCTCCCAGAACAATAAAAGTTAAGCAATTCTTCCTATCCTCATTCCAAACATCTTATATCATTAAAACAGCGGCCACTTTCAGATGCATTACTGAAAAGGCCAGGAAAAGAAAGTGGAGAACTGGTTAACAGAAATCAAGAGAGCAGTCAGAAAAGCATGCCTTCTAACCATTGATTTTCATGTAAGACAGTAGGTAAACAAGCTGGAGAACAGATTAACAGTGCGAGTAAATTAATAATTGTTTCCAAAACACCTCTTCTTTAATTTCACTTCACTAACACCCTTAAAAACACACACAGAGAGAACCAAAAGGTTAAGAAAATTTGCTCCCGAGCATACCCTGCCTCCCAATGCCAATCACAAGGCTCTAAATCTACAGAGGTACAATGTTTCATGCAGTCCAGGTCACACTTCACTTGGAACACTATGACTTATCCTCAGTGCCTCTTTAAGGAGAGACAGTGACAAGCCAGAGCATATCCAGAAGATGATAAAATCATGCATGGTTGGGGGAAAAAAAAACAAAAAAACAACAACAATGGATGCTAGCTAGATTGGTAAAGTTGGTGTTCTTGCTAGAGGTGCCTCTCTCAGTATATATAGAATTCAGACCAAGCCTTAAAAGATAGCCAGATATCCCTGAGCAGAGAATGAAAGTACGTAGGAGTGAGATGGGGTTATTGGAATGGAATGAAAGGTATCTTAGTAGAAATAAATTGGTTATGCAGTGAAAAGAAGGTAGAAAAATGGGAAGCAGGTTCAGGAGCTGTGGAGCTATCCATTTGGGCAATGTGTGTAGGTGAACAAGCCCAGAAAAAGACAGCGTAAAGAGTGAGGGATCTTAAAAGACAAGTTTAGAGATGGGACTTATTCTGCGGGCAATCTGAAGGCATGGATGGTTTGTCAGCAATGGAGTAGCATGATGAGAGCTAACGAATAAAACAGTTACTCTGACTGTGGTGTGTTGAGTGTAGTGAAAAGGAGAGAAAAGATGAGTTAGGAGTAGCTTCTTCCAACAGTCCTGGTGAGAGATAATGAGGGCCTCAATTAGGGTAGTGGCAGCAGGGAGGGAAAAGAAAAGCTGAATAATGGCAACAGAGTGGAGGAGGAAGAGGATAGTCTGTTCAATTGACTGTATGTGGGAGACACTGGGAAGGGATCAAGAAGCAAAGGAAAGGTAAGGGCTGAATTTAAGATTCAAACAGGTACTTGGAGGTGAAGATGCTAGCAAAAGCAGAGATTGGGGAAAAAAGGAAAGTTAATGGGGAATTAATGAGTTCAGTTTTGGACATGCTAAATTTGAATGCAAGAAGGACTTCCAGATGGAGATGCCCAGCAGGCAGCTGGAAATGCTGTGGGTATAGATTTGGGAAGCATCTTCACAGAGGTGATGGCTGAAGCAGCAGGAATTGATAGATGAGTTTTTTGAGAGAAAAAAAAAAAGAGAGAGAGAGAGAGAAAAGAAGGGAAGAGAATCCCTGTACTTAGGGGACTGGAGAAGGATGAGTAACCAAGATGAAGGAACATAGTATGCCCACAAGCAAATAAACAGGGTTTCCACAAACACCCAGAAAGAAATGTGAACATACACGCACAATGGAGGCAGAGAACTGTAATAGTGCAGTGAACAGAAACTAGCATCGGTATTTAGTTGCCCCTTCCATGGACTTTTTTTGTTTGTTTGTGTTACTCCTTACCCGAGGATATTTTTAGAGAGTGGAAGAGAGGAGGAGGAGGAGGATAGAGAAACATCTCTGTGAGAAAGACACAACGACTGGCTGCCTCTCACATTCGGTGATTAAGCCTGCAATCAAGGTACATGCTCTTGACCAGAATTGAACCTGGGACCCTTCAGATCAGCTAGGGTCTTCCATGGCTTTTATGGTCCGCATCATTAAACATCTAATTTGGCACTTAAGACAATGAATAATAAAAACGATAACAACAATAATATAGACAACTACAACATACTATAAAGCCAAGCAGGCATGTGCTGTTTTACATGCATATGTCAGAAACCATACAAGGTAACTAGTAAATAAATCTCTTTACAGATGAGGAAGATTAGCGAGAAGGCTTAGAAGAGTCAGACTAGTTAACTAGTAATGGAAATGTCAAGATTTAGACATAATCTGGACTCCAAAGCCCAGACTCACTCTATGTTCTGGTATGCTATTTATTTATTTGTTCACAGGTTCTCCCTCCCAAGTCTGAGAATCTTGAGGGCCCTCAGGCTTAGTCACCTCTGGGTGTCCTGCACCCAGCAGAGAGTAACTGACCCAGAATAGGTCTCCAAAAAATGCAAATAAGAGAATAAATAGAAGTAGAGCAGCAGACTCTCCATGTTGTATATCTCACACAAATAGACCTGCTATGCATTAGTCCCACTTTCCTCACCTCTCCTGTTATCCATATGCCATAGCGGATTTTTTAAAAGGGACAGCCAGACAGGAGAAAAGCCCCAATACATTCTAAAAAGCACACTAAGATGAATTTTAATGCTACATCAAAAGGTTACTTTATGTAAGAATTATGCTAGATTAAAGGACCTATTCCTTAAGCTTTAAATGGAGAGAACTCTATTTAAAACTGGAGTGTTTATGTGTTTTGTTTCTTTAGGAGAACTGACTGAATTCGCGGCTGCATCAGTGCCTGCGAGAGAGGGATGCCCTCATTTTGAACAAAAAATAGGGGTAGTTCTAAATAGAGTTGAGGTAGGATGGCAGAAATGGGGCATGAGAGAACACTTTCTAGATTTATGCTCAAGAGTTCTAATTTGTGCTGGTGATCCAAACCACTATGTTTTGGTAAATTTGAATCAAATATTAAGGAAATAATTTACCACCTTCAAGGGACCATCACCTTTGAGTCAGCTCAAAGTACCTCAAAGTACTGTATAGTGAATGGAAAAGAATCAGCACTGGGCAGACCCCCATGAGGAAAAGAACTTCCTTCATTGCTAATTAATACTTGTAGAGGTATGGAGTTTTACTATTTTATTACCCCACTTTTATATAGCCAATTCCAATAAATCAATCCAGAAAATGTAAGCACAAAAAATGGATATCTAGTCTAACATACATGAAGTGGGCTGATAGATAAGATTCTAATAATGCTTGTGACTATAATCTCCAGTTATAATTTTTTTAACATTTAAATTCAGATAACTGGAACCAAAGAATTGATTACAGTGTGAAATTTTTGCCAAAGAACAACAGGAATATTCTGATCTTTTAGTAAAACACTGACTGCAACCTGCTAAATTGATTTTGTGATCCACTAATTGGTTGCAACCTGCAGGTTTTTTAAAAATGGTATTTTAAAGTCATGTGATAAAGTCAAATTAATTATGTAGGCACAGAATTATCACTACTCAAAAACAGAAAATCTGTCCATACACTAGGACAAATTTAGTGTTGCAACAAAGCATTCAAGTTCTTTAATGACATGAGAAAATATTTAAAATGCTAAGTGAAACAAGACAAAAGAATATAAACTGTATATATAATATGATCTCAATTATGTTTTGATATATGCACATGTATATGAATGTAAAAAGGCCAAGGAAAAAAACTAGAAAAAGTATGGCAAAAGATTAACATTTTAAATCTGGTATTATTATATAGGTATTCAACATACAAGACATCCTTGTATTTTTCCATGTTTTTAAAATATTTTGTTTAAAAAATGAAAAGAAACAAGATATGAAGAAAATACTCCCATGTGGTAACGAGTGTTAATCAATGGGTGTTTAGATAAAGAGTGATTTATTTTATAAATTGTATAAAAGCACAGATTTCGTTGTAAGTCTGAAGAAAAAAATACCGTACTTTAAAAATAACAGAATTTTAAGAAGGCAAATGACTTACTATATTATACTTGAGTTTCTCATTTAAAGAAAAAATTTAATCCCAGAGTACCATGTTGAGTGCTTCTTGAGTTCTTATATTTTACCTTTAATTCTCTAAGATTTAGACACAAGGTCAAAGTTTATAAACCTCTAGTTTGATAGAAAGTTAAAATGGTATCAAAAACAGTGATATTACTCAGTTGTAACAGAAAAAAATTAACATTCAGGGAAGTTGTTTTTAAAGCACTGTAATTTTCGGGAGACTAAAAATAGTCAGCATGTCACAGATTTTTATATAAAATTAGCAGAAGAACTATAGGTTAATTTCCATTGACAAAATGACCCAAATTGTATTATTCCTGCCATATCTATCCTGAGACTAAACTGCCCTAGACTTGAAACAACTTTAGGGCCTGAGGTGACCAGCCTTTAGAATCAGGGAGCTGTGGCAGCATGACATGGCTTGAGGGCCAAATGTACAGCCCACCCGAATTAGATCCCCGAGGGACAGCTGGGCCAAGGAGCTGCCTCACCAAAGCCCTCCCAAAGCTGCAATTAGGTTTGATGGGCATGTGGCCCAAGACAAGCAGGCGCTGGGAAAACGGTAAGTAACAGAAGAGAAAGTAGAATGGGGGAGGGCAGAGGGATTGTTGAGCAGGGGGAAATCAAGCAGGAGCTTTTCAGAAATGGCTACCGAACACCAGTAGTTTAATGAAATATGACTGAAATTTAAAAAATATAAAATAATGCTATAATTGAGCAAATTTGCAGCAAGATGTAGGTTGGCCACCTTAGAATTAAATATACCATTAGAAAAACAAAAACAAAAAAATCCACAAAGATTTCCCTGCTCAGATGGTATCAGAAGATTTATTTTAAACTATTAACGTAGTAAAATAGGGACATTTAAAAAAATAATATTTTGGTCACACTGAAAAGTCTGTTAAAATGATCTCATATAATAATTTTTACATACAGACCCCTTTTGTTCACATTAAAAAAATTAATTTAGTGTTGAAGAAAGGAGCAGAAAAATGGAGTGCTGGAATACAGGCATCATTATACTACACAGACACATGAGGCTCACACCACCACTCAAGAAGGGACACTGGCTAAGAGCTAAAGAACTGTAAACTACACCTCCCACTACCACAGTCTGTCTGCGCAGGAATAAATCATCCAAAAGTGAACGAGCGCTCCCTTAATGCTCAGTGCTTTTCTCAACTGGCAGTTCTGATTTCAATAGAGAGCCACTAAGACACAAAAGAATGGCTCTCAGATTAATCTGCTATAATTTTCTATGGTTTTATTCATCTAGCATAAAGCATGTTTTTATCAAAAAGAATGTGTCAATGTAAGTAATAAATATTTATTTAATTCTTCATGCATCAGCCCTGTTATCTAATGAAGGTGGTTCAATTATGCAAAAATTAGAGTATTTGCATTAGAAAAAGTTGGAGAAGAAAATCTGGCTTTTACATAACATATTATCAAGAGGCTGAAGTCAAATGTAAAAGATATAATAGCAGATGGGAGAAGCCAATAAAAACAAGCAAATTGGAAACACTTTGTAGAGAAACAACAGTACTTCAAGGTCAAATTAGAGTGGGCTGGGGGAGGAGCAAAGTTAAATACATCATGTATTAAAGGAGAAATGAGTTTTTGAAAAATGAATGGAAAAACAATTAAATCTTGAAGCTATATTATTGCAACATGATGAAATCAAGTGTAAAATTTTTAGGGAAATCTCATTTATTTTTCCAAAATCAACACTGAAATCAAGGTACAGGAGACCAAAGCATAGGAGAAGTGACAGGTGGCAGGACACAAACTACTTATAGAAAAAATTTCCACCAGAGAAAAGACCCTATGATTGGCTGCCTAAGTTCAAACCTACTCGCTTTCATAATCACAAATATTGCCTTCCATACAACATTAAGACCTTATAGTTATTTAAAGTAGCCACAAACAGAGATAGTAAAGGGAAAATATTTCTATAATAGTGGCGTCTCTCAAATTACGTGTGCCACAAAAAAAAACATTTGATTTTTTTGAAGTTTCATTTATCTAGTATTAATAAAATGGCATCAAAACTGAATGAAGAGACACTTGCAATAAATTACATACAGATTATTCTAGTCAATTTAATCCTCAGAAAACAATAACACTCCTCCACTCTAACAGGTCAAAAGGGTCTGGGGAAAAAAATCCCTCATTTACCAATTGCCAGCAAGCCACCTGGAGGCAAACTGTCTCATCAACCCTAGTATACCCCCAAGCTTTCACAATGCCAGCTCATCTATCCTGACAACCATTCTGAGTACATATTTCCATTCATTTATTTTGATTATTATATTTCTCTTCCTCGACTAGAATGTAAGCATGTTATACCATACTTGCCCACAGTTGTTATCTCCAGTGCCTGGCACATATAGGTATTAAATAAATATTTGTTGAATGAATTAACCAGGTAAACTGCCCAAAATTATATAGCCAATAAATGAGAGACCTGGGGTTTAATTCAGATGTCTGCCTCCAAAGCCCATATTCACCCAACCTAGAGAGAGAATGATCACATCAGCACTGAAACACAGAGAGTAGAAAGAAATGATGGCTTAGAATTAGGGCTTACAAAGTACCTTTCAGATAACAAGTGTGAAAGATTTTAAAGTTTATTTCTCCTAAGCACATTGAAACTTCTCTTGATTATAGATCTGGTATATTGAGAGCTAGACAAGCAGTTGGGTGCAGCCTTCTCCTAATGGGCAAGTTCAACAAGCCTCACAGGCAGCACAGAGCCAGAGGATTTGCGGTCCATTAAACATAGGGCCAGGGGAAGTCTTGAATAGCCCATTCACACAGAGGCTGAGAAAAGTCTGCAGTGCAGTGAAAGTGTCCAGGTTAAAAACCACAACTAAAAATCAACAACAAAAACCTTCAGACTGCAGGAGTAGCCAGGCTTTACACGACAGCCAAGGAGTCTTACAGTGAAATAAGGATTTTCTAAGGCCCAGCTTGTGGCATATGGCCCTGTGCCCTTATGGTGGTCTGTGACAGTCAATGCTCTAGTACACAAAATTATAACTTTTATGGAAGGAGGAGATCACATTTTTTCATGATTCTTTACTGAAAACCTTGGGTCCTTTCCTTGAAATTGGACAGGATGTGAATTTCTCCATATAAACAGCTGATTAAAGGGCTACTTAGTTAAAAGAAATAATTTATATATATTCTCTATTTTTATTTCTAGAAACATAGTAAAATAAGGCAGAACATTTATGTTTGGAGACTTTGTTTCCATGCTAACAGCTGTATTTTGTCCTAATTCATGCTAAAATAATTCACTTTTAAAAGGTAAAAGAGAGTCAAGGAAGGCACTATAGCTCTAAAGTGCTAGGAAATGTCAAAAATGTTGTGGTTGCCTGGCTGGTATGGCTCAGTGGTTGAGCATCGACCTATAGTAGAGGACGTGCAGGAGGCAGCCAATTGATCATTCTCTCTCATCATGGATGTTTCTATCTCTCTCTCCTCTCTGTTCCTCTTTGAAATCAATTAAAAAATATATTTTTAAAAAGTTGTGGTTATCATTAGGCTTTGCTTCATTAGAATGCCATTCCCTACTCCCCTATCCCACCCCCCAGCCTGCCACAGTTTTCCTTCCCAAAACATTGTGGGTCCTGGGATGCAAATGGTATCCTTCATTTCACTAGAAATAAGAAAAAAGTAATGATATAAGTCATAGATTCTCCTCTCTCCCTAAATAAAGCAGTGGAACTGTTGGACATCTATCTGTCTATCCTTTTGACTGACATTTTGGAGGCAAGGGAATGGGTAGGGAGTAAGCTACTCTTGTTAAAACACATACCATGGGCTATGCATTTTACACACACTCAATACTATGAAGTAGGTACTACAGTTATTTCCATTTTACAGGTGAGAAAACTGAGTCTTAGAGATAGGTTAGTTTCTTGGTCCAAGGTCAAAAGTAAACAGGCAAGTCAGAATTCAAAATTAAGACATTTTGACTCCAAAACTATCTGAATTACACTGAAGTTCTTTGGTTCCCAGATTCCAATAATGTTGAGGAAGGATATGACTCTAATATAAAAAGGTTGGTAGTAGGTATAAAACAAACAAGCTAGGTTTTGTTTCTTGTTGATACAAGGCAGAAGAGCCTTTAAATAATCACTGGAATATCAAGCTAAAATAAAATAGGCATTATTAGTAATTTTTAAACTCTATGCAAATAAAAAATTAGTATCTACATTTATTTCAGTGTGCTGACATGTAGTACAATGTTTACTCATATTTCTAAAGTGAAATGTTTCCACCAGTACAAAGGTCACTTTATCATGACAAACAAACAATCGTCCAAAATTTTAAACACTGCTTATTAATAGACAACAGACCCAGTCTTGAGCACTTTATCCTAGAAAGGTAAAAGTAATAAACCCAAATGACAACTAATATTTATTGTATGCACTACTCTTAGCACTTCATGTTTTTACTCACTTAAACCTCATACAAGATTATAAGATACCACTTTTTATCCTAATTTCACAGATAGGAAAACTAAGTAAAAAAGAAGCAATAAGTAAGAGACAGGGTTGTAAGTTAGGGCCATGAGAGCATACTACTCAAGAGCTAAAAAGTGTTCCATAATATACAAGCACTGACAATCCTTACTGTATGCTCTTGTCCCTATTCAATCTGGTCTCAAAAAGTGATATAAATACTGTGTAAGCTATTGCCTACATAAAAAAAATATTTAAAATTACAATAAAAATGCACAATTATTAAAGTATGTCTAAAAAGTCTAATAGTCTCATTCTTTCTAAAAAAGCTATTATTCTTTATGTCTATATTCTTCCAAAATATCCTTTAGTTAACCATAATGAGATACATTAATTTCCTATCAAACAGCATTAACAGAGCCATCTATATATTTCTGGAAAATTTTTTCTATCATTTTCCCAGATGATAGAAAAATATTTTCATGAGATTTTAAAGGAAAGGGCTAGTAACCTAAGTCTTTTTGGTAAAGAAACCCATGAATCACAGAAACCTGGTCAGCTTTATCACTTCAGAGGCCTGCTGAGCCCACTTAACAGTATCACAATTTTAAAAGGTTGCTAAGAAGTGTACTTTGTATTAAAGCAAACTTTTATGAGAAAATGGAGCAAAAAGTCATCCTATAAAATAAAAGGCTAATATGCAAATAGACTGAATGGTGGAATAACCAAACACCGAACCATCAGTCACTATGATGTGGGATAACCACCAGGGGGTATGTGTGGAACATGTTGGGCCTTGGCTGTGACAGGATGGTGAGTGGGGAACCAGACCAAAGTGGGGTGCCAGTCACTGTCATTGGGGCGAGCCTCTGGTGATTATGAAAACTCTTTGCTCCCGCCCAACACTCACACCTACTGCCTGCGTTGGCCCTGCTTGCACCTGCTGCCAGTGTCGGGCATGGATCCCGATCACTCAGCACCATCAGCGGGTGTGAGCAGCAATTGCTGGCCCTAATCACCCCTGAGGGCTTCTTCATCTCCTCCTGCTCCTGAGGGGTGATCGGGGCAGCAGCTGTCGCTCACACTCACTGACAGTGCCGGCCCCACTCACGCCTGCTGCTGGTACTGGCCCCAATCACTCTGCGCCATCAGCGGGTGTGAGCAGGGCCAGCATCCTCAGTGCATGGGAGTGGCGGCAGCAGGAACAGGGCTGCTGGCAGACAGGGGACTGGGGCCGTGGTGGGAGGGGCTGGATGGGGTCACAGAGGAGGGGCTAAGACCCGCCCTTGTGCCTACTGTAGCCTCTTGGCCCACAGTTCCTTTCAAGGTGCATGAATTCATGCACTGGGCCCCTAGTGTGTTTATAAAAGATCAGAAAGTTAACCAAAACCTTGCTACTACTGATATGTTGGGCTGATAGTTCTATCAAGTTAGTATTGTATTAAGAGTTTATCTCAAAAAGACTTATTCACTTTGTATAAATGGGCCACGACTGATCATCTTTTAATTTTTCAGTATCATCAAAAAGATTTGCACAAACTTAACTATATTAAATATTCCATATAAGTCAACAATAGGAAAAATAAACAAGTAAGGAAAAAAACAATCAGTTTGGTATTTATAGTTGAATACATGAAAATAAGAATTTCCTTCCATTTTCAATATATAAAATTCAGAAGATTCCAAAATTCTATTATTAAAAAGTCTTTTATGAATATGTAATTTTAGTGCAATTTACACTGAATACCCCATCTGTTTCATTATGCTACAAAAATTTTCAAAATTCTGGGTAAAGAGGGCTATCATAATATCTAGGTTCCACTTAAGTTATCAGATCAACTCGTGACCCGGTGCATGAATTCATGCACTAGTGGGGTCCCTCAGCCTGGCCTGGGGAATCAGGCCAAAACCGGCTCTCCGACATCCCCTGAAAGGTCCTGGATGGCAAGGGTGCAGGCCAGGCCGAGGGACCCCACAGGTGCATGATCGGAGCCAGGGAAGGATGCAGGAGGTTGGCCAGCTGGGGAGGGATCATGAGATGGCTCCAGGGCATATCTGGCCCATCTTACTCAGTCCCAATGGGCCGGACCCTAGCAGCAAGCTAACCTACCAGTTGGAGCATCTGCTCCCTGGTGGTCAGTGCATGTCATAGTGACTGGTCAACCGATCAACTGTCTGCCACCATGGTGGTTGGTGTACATCATAGTGAGCAGCTGAGTGACCTTAGAATGTCATTAACAATATGCTTTGGTTGATTGAATGGATGACTGGACACTTAGCATGTTAAGCTTTTATTACCCTATTTAATAAAAGAGCAATATGCAAATTGACCATATCTCCACCACACCCACAAGCCACCCTCACCAGCCAATCAGGAGTGAGTATGCAAATTAACCCAACCAAGATGCATACAGCCACAGAGAGAGAGCAGGAAGGAGGCTTGGGTTGCCCCATCCATGGAAGAAGCCAAGCTTTTCACACACCATGGCCGGCTCAGGCCTCCACTTAAGGATACAAAGTTTCAATTATAAAACATAAATAAATTCCAACAGAAATGGCTGCCGCCAGGGAGTAAAAGCAGGAGGCTTAGTTCTGCTCCAGGCTACAAAGTTTCAATTGTAGAAGATAAATAAATCCCAGATACCAGGGCCTTCACTTGTGTTACTGGGGGGCGTGGCCAGCCTGAAAACTACCACAGGCCCCTTTCCCAGGCCACCCTATGACCCAAGGGAACACCCACCCTGATCCAAGACACCCTTCAGGGCAAACCAGCTGGTCCCCACCCATGCAGCAGGCTCTATCCTATCTAATAAAAGAGTAATATGCAGATTGACAATTACTCCAAAACACAAGATAATTGCCCCCATGTGGACACAAGATGGCCAGCAGGGGAGGGCAGTTGGGAAGGATCAGGCCTGCAAGGGAGGGCAATTGGGGGTGACCAGGCTGGCAGAGGAGGGAAGTTGGGAGTGACCAGGCCTGCAGGGAAGGGCAGTTGGGGGGACCCAGGCCTGCAAGGGAGAGCAGTTGGGGGTTGGGGGGACCAGAGCTGCAAGGGAGAGCAGTTAGGGGTGACCAGGCCCGCAGGGGAAGGCCGTTAGGAGCAAACAGACTGGCAGAAGAGCAGTTAAGCATCAATCAGGCTGGCAGGGGAGTGTTTAAGGGATGATCAGGCTGGCAGGCAGAAGCAGTTAGGGGCAATCAGGAAGGCAGGCAGGCGAGCAGTTGGGAGCCAGCAGTCCTAGATTATGAGAGGGATGTCTGACCGCAACCGGGATCGGGCCTAGGCAGTCGGACATCCCTTGAGGGGTCCCAGACTGGAGAGGGTGCAGGCTGGGCTGAGGGACACCCCCTCCCCCATGCACGAATTTCGTGCACTGGGCCTCTAGTCTATATATATAAAAACCTAATATGCAAAGTGTCCCCTTGGGAGTTCAACCAACCAGGAGTTTGATCACTTGCTATGACATGCACTGACCACAAGGGGATGGCACAGAACAAAGGAAGGAAGGCCCCAGCCAGAAGCTGGTAAATGGGGAAGGGAGGCCCTGACTGGCAGCCAGTAGCTGTTAGGGACCCTACCCATGCACGAATTTTGTGCACTGGGCCTCTAGTTATATTATACCTGTCTTTCCTCCCCATATACCATATTATTATATTTGTTATCTTTTCAAATTATTTTTTATTCTTATACCAATAAGAAATGTTTCTAAAGAAGTAAGACCTTTACTTATAAAAAGATAAGGTGGCATCATTCAATAGGACAGTGTTAACATTTTCTCCCCAGTTCTTTTTTTTTTTAATGAATGACAGCTTTATTTCTTAAAGGCTGATGAAAAACCATTACAATTTCTAGTAAAGAAAATACAACATCTCAATTAAAAACTATATTTTCTCATTAAATACTAAGTTTTCTAAAACACAACTTGAAAACATCTGGCATGCATGTTTAATCTCAGTACAGTGGATTCAAAATCAAGTATGCATGTTACATGCATCAAGGCTAAATTACAAATTATCATAGTCGTCATCATCATCATCACGTTTTCTTTTCAATGCATTTGTAGATTCATTGGCAGCATTTTGTGATGACACCATGTTAGTGGTAATAAGAATGTTTTTGGACCCAATTAATGATGGATTAATCAGAACATTCTGAACAGCTGATGATGCAGGAATTGATGCCTTTACAGCTGGGGACTGTGAAGTGGGCATCTGTACTGTAAACCTTTACCCTGAGAGGGACATTGGAGTCCCTACTTTAGTTGAAACTGACATGGTTTGTGGGGTTGGTGTGCCAAGTGTGGGAGTACTTGGTCTACTAGTAATTGAACCAACACTTAACCAGGGAACTGTTATTCTTCCCACAGAAGTAGATGCCTTTTTTTGTAAAGATTTAAGTCTATAGTTTGGAGCAGTCAAGCAATATCTATCAGGTGGCAGTCTAGGACCTGAATATGGCTTGATCAATGGCAATGGGGTTTGATTTCTTTGCCTTGCAATATCTAATAAAAAATCTCTTGGGGGAGGAGAGGTAAAAGACTGGTCAGCACGACACTGGATTGCCAATCGCACATCATTTGCACCAATAGTAGCTTTCTTAGCATGGCTTGAATAAATTTTTGCATCATCTAGAATTGTGGTCACATATTGGAAAGCAAACTCCAACATCTGATTTATAACTCTTGGTTCGTATTCTGTAATCCCCATATCCTCCAGGATTTGTGCCATCACCTGTGCATCTTTCGGCATGCTCTTGGGAGAAGCCATCTTGCCAGACTCCATGATATCCGGTGATCAGACTTCTCAAGCTAAATCACCCACATTAACATATTTGAGTCCCGATCTTGCTGCAAGTTCTTTGCCTAGTGTGGTTTTTCCAACCCCTGGTGTACCCGTCCGTGATCAGGATGTTCGGAAGCCCCCAGTTCTTAAAAAATGCCAAAATTCTCAAATTAAGGAGTCCCTCAGTTGAATTCATCAAATCTAGAGACAAAATATCAAACTAAATATAATAAATGAATTTTACAGAAAAATGATGTTTGGAAAATTTTAAATGTATTTTTTATTCTTTTACTCAGGAAAAAAAGCTTATGACTTTAAAAGGTTGGAGAATTTAAGCAAACACTCAGTGGTTTTGGAAATGTAGTTTCCATGGCAACCGGCATGGTCTTCTTTATATAGCATTATAAACAGATGGTAAAGAGTGGTCATGTTTGTTTCTTTGCCAGTATATCAATAAAACTGCTATAACACTGGATTGAGTACACTAGAACTATTTAATAAATTTATATGCTAACCACAAAATTTGGTAATTTACACAGACAAATATAATTAACTAGTATCTGGGTGGTTTTTTTTCCCCCTTTTTAATAAACACATGAAGAACAGCTAAGTCACTATACTCAAACAGTCTTCCTTGGCAAGACTTTGTACAAATGTTTTCTCAGCACTTGCCATGCAGGGCATATCACCACAAATATGATTCTGACAAGGAGAATATAATGGATTAAAATAACCAAAGTGGAACCATTTCTGTATATATAAATTTCACGGCCACCTTTGTTAAAGAACAAAGGAGAAATTAAGAACACAAGAGTTTCTTTACAATAAACAACAGGTTATAAGCAGATTCCATCCCATGTGCATAGTAGCTTTCAGAACTGCAGGTACTCTGAATTCCACTGGTTTAACTGTGGTAACTTGCTAGGTACTATTTGCCAGCAAACTATGAATGCAATTAGTTTGGCAGTAAGAGTTTGAACAGGCAATTCCTGCATGTATGATCAGCACATCTGAGGCAGGACCCTGTATCTGGAGGCAGTCAGTCAGAAGGGGCTATCTATGAGGCTGTGACTCTGCAGAGGCATTGGTGATCCTTCGTAACAGGCCCATCGTAGAGGCCTTGACATATTTCCCAAGCTGGATGAGGAATGTTTACCTTAAAAAAAAAAACCTTGAGACAGCATTTACTATTTTTAATTATATAAATGCCATTTTGATTTAGTAAATGTTACCTACATTCTTACTCTCATGCATGTATTCCTAATTTTGCTGATTTATATCTCTTACAAATCTTTTCTGTGCTTCCCATATCAAAGTAAGTTCAAATCTCTGGAAGCGAGATATTTCATTGTGCAAAACAATCCATATTGGGATATATATAAAAAGGGTATGCATATTTATGAAAGAAGTGAATTTGGGTGATACAAAGTATATCATGGTTTAATTTAAACATTTTCAGTTAACATATTTTTAAACTGGTAGAGATTGTCCTAGATTTATATTTGACTCAAAACTGGGGAAAATTTTTAGATTACAGTATATTTCTTAGATTAGCTACAGTGAACTCCACAGTCTACCAAAAACTCTTGCCATAGTATAGTTTTGGGGAATTATTTAAACCGGTAGAACCTAAGAAAGAGCCGCCTTATTCATATGGGGCTGGAGAGTCTGCTATAAAATACCCAGGGATCCCTCGGAAGCCCTTTCAGGGGTTTCAGTATGCCTTCTACAGTACATGTAGTGTAGGAAACTAACAATGAGAGAACCTAATTTAGCTTAACTTCTAAGAGTGGTTCTCAATTCTGGTGACAAAACAGAATCACACGAAAGACTTTAAATATAACAATACCCACATCCTAGCATATGCCAACTTAGGCAGAATCACAAAGTTTGGGGTCCAGACACAAGTATTTTAAAAATTCTCCTCAAGTGTAATTCAAATATATAGCCAGTGTTGAGAGAGAGAGAGAGAGAGAGAGAGAGAGAGAGAGAGAGAGAGAGAG
>JAAGEH010000018.1:29240671-29272476 GCA_011751065.1 Lasiurus cinereus | reverse complement strand
GAGAGAGAGAGAGAGAGAGAGAGAGAGAGAGAGAGAGAGAGAGAGAGAAGAGAAAAGAAAAGAAGAAAGAAAGAAAGAAAGAGAGAAAGAAAAAGAAAAACCCACCAGAAAGATAGTGATTCATGTTTTCTTTATCCCTGGTGAGAAAGAGGCCTCAAATCACCATCATCTTTTCAGGATACACTATTCAGTGTTAGGTTTTCTTTTCATTACAGAGAGGCACATGACTGAAGAAAAGGCCTTGTTTTATTTTTATACTAGGGGCCCAGTGCACAAATTGGTGCACTTTGAAACTGTGGGCCACGAGGCTATGGTGGGCACAGGGGCGGGTCTCAGCCCATCCTACATGCCCCTAGGGCCCCTTCCATCATGGCCCCCAGATCCCTCTCTGCTAGCACCCCCACACACACCACTGGTAGCACAGAGCAACTGGGGCTGGCACCAGCAGTAGGTGTGAGTGGGGCCAGTGCTGTCAGCAGGTGGAGTGGCAGCTGCTGCCCCGATTGGCCCTCAGGAGCAGGGGGAGGTGGAGAAGCCCTCAGGGGTGATTGGGGCTGGCAGCTACTGCTCGCATCCACTGATGGCACCAAGTGATCGGAACTGGCACTGGATGCTGGCAGCAGATGTGAGTGGCGGCTACCGGCACCAGCTGTGGGTGCAAGCAGGGCCAGTGCTGCCAGCAGGTGTGAGAGCTGGGTGGGACCACAGTGCCCAGGAACAAAGAATTTTCAGTAACCACCAGAGGCTTGTCCAATGACAGCGAGTGGCGCCCCACCTGGGTCTGGTGCTCCCACTCACCTGCTCCACCATCCCACTAGGACTGACGCCCACATGTTTGGCACTCTGCCACCTGCTACCAATACCTACCATGTGCTGTGTGTGCCCTCTGCTGGTCAGTGCACATCACAGCGACTGGCTGTTTGGTCTATTTGCATATTAGGGTTTTATATATTTATATATATAAATATATATAAATATATATAAATATATATATATATATTTCTTTCTTTCAAATTTTAAAAAATGTTATGGAATTTACTGGGGTAACATTGGTTAATAAAATTATTATAGAGGAGTTCAACAAAATAAAAGACTGAGGTGTGAAAAAGCTTTCCTAATGAACTATTCCAAATAGTAATGTTCATTTCTTACAAAGATTATTGCTGTAAGAAAGATTTGTGGATAGTGAACTTATTTCCACTACTTTTCGTATCTACATAGTGTTTGAGCTAGTAACCAAAATAAATGCTTTTGGGGTTTCCATGCACTTAACAGGTATTCTGAAAAACTGACTTAAATGATCAGCAGTATAATTCTCACTTATTATTTCCCAGATATCATATTCTCGATTTCAAGAATGCCCTTTAAACTATCACCAACAGTAGTAAAAATTCGGGCATTTAAAGAAGGAAAAGCTGCAGGATAAAAAGGATACAATCCATCCTCTGTAGCACATATATAAAAACAATTTTTAAAAACCTGCCAATATACTGTTCCCTAAAGAGAGTAGAAATGAATGCCACAGATCACAATGTTAACTCGAGCCACATATGTACCCATAGCAAAATTATACCATGTAGAAAAATGCAAATATCTGGTAGATTGTGATATTAGTTCTTATGGCTTTCTCCTTTCAAATTATTTACATGAAGACCAAAGACTTTTTGCTTGATATTAAATAGCAAATAGAAATAAATAATTATAAACTCTCCAAATTGTCAGCAATAGATTAGGGAAAAGGGGGTACAATTAAATAATTTCAAAGGATAAACCATGAGAACACAAGGGCCTTAGAATTGATTTCTATATTTTTATTTGTTTGTTTTCTTACATTTCCACAGACTACTAAAATTTCCACAAGTCATTTATTCTTTCCCTGTGAAACTTTGACTATTTGTGTATCTGGTGCTATTAACTCATCATAATTTTAAATCAAATCCTCATAATATAACATAATTGAGGTTTAATTCTAAAAAATTTCAAAATACACAAAAACAAGGGGAAAAAATCACCCTAATGCATTTGGGAAGAAACAATCTATTAAAGAGACTAAGTGTGTCTGGCAGAATTCTAGAGATGACAGAAAACAAGAGGAAATATTTCTTAATGTTATTTAAATATGCACACAGGAGACAGGGAGATGTGCTAGGACAGATACTCAACAGGAACTCTAGTTTTCCTGCACATAAAATAGGGCTTCATTAACAATAAAGGAACACATGTCTTGGGACCCATTTATACAGACTGTTAACTATTATGAGCTGCTGGTACCCAAATTTATTTTAGTACTAGGCAACTGATTAAAAATAAGTACAAATTGAAATTTCTTCTATTAGCACGTGAAAGCAATGCCTAACTTTCCAAAGTTTAATTTAATACAAAGGTATTTTTCTATGGATCACGGAGGATACTGGAGTTCATATATAATATTTCCTAAGTCCAAAAATAAAGACCTTCATATTAAATCTCATTTGGATGTAAAAAAAAAAAAATGACGAATGGCCTTTTGTCTTCACCTAACAAGGCCAAACAAGTTTTGTTTCCTAAGGACTAAATTTTTACTCAACTTAAACACAATGCAACAAATATGCACATGCATCTTCTAAAGAGTGGGGGAGGAAATCACACACACCAACCTCCTGCCCTAAACTCAGTGCATTTCACCACATTTTATACTACTTATTTTAAAAAAGGAGTGGCAATGATTATCCTCTGATAATTTTTACTGTCTCATCTATAATTACTGAATAATAAATTAAATATTTTAAACATTTATGAAAAGTCATCTGTATATCTTACTAAAATACTTAGAATGTTAGTTGGAAAAGCAGCAGGGATATTCTATTTCAAAACCCCTTTTTTTACAGAATAAGAACAGAAGGTAGAGTGAGGCTAAGTAATTTGCCTAAGGAAACGTAATAGCAGTATTTTACCACATAAATTTTCAAAATACTATTATATTGATTTTACATATCATCCAAAGATGTGAAAACCCAATGTGTTAATTGTTTTGATGTTATGTCAAACAGCAACATTTACTTGCATCTAGTTTTTTTTTTAATAATTTGGTTTATTCACTTATATATATTCTGATATTGGTATTATATCTACTTATTCCAGAAATATTAAGTTTTTGTGACACACGCTATAGAAAATAAAGATGGTATAGCACGATCCAAATTCACATGTGTCTATAAAAAGCCACTGTAGAAATGATATGGTAAAAAATATGAGAGATTGATGAGCAAGCCAAGGATAGAATCATGATTCTTAAAAATAGGATGATAATTTAAATGGAAATACTTTAATAATTCCCAATGTCAGCAAAACTGACATTTCTGAACTGGATAATTCTTTGTTTTAAGGGTTTGTGCATTGCAGGCTCTTTAGTAGCATTCCTAACCTCTACACTAGATGCTAGTAGCATCCCCCAGCTGTTATAACCAAAACTAGAGGCCTGGTGCATGAAATTCATGCACAGATGGGGTCCCTAGGCCTGGCCAGCAATCAGGGCGGATTTGGGCTAGGCCTATCAGGGCCAGGCCTGAGGGGAAACTATGGTCCCATGCTGGGTGTAGAAGGAACAGACGCCAGACATCAATACTACCACTGTTGGCAGCCTGCCACTGCATGGTTCCCCGCCTCCCCTCTCCTTCCCTTGCCACCACACAGCCACTGTGGCAGGCAGGCAGCAGGCTGATCAGGGCCTGCTGGCCAGGGAGAAGGACAGAGCATGGGAGGTTGGCTGCCTGCCCTGAGGAGGGAGCCAGCCCTTGGCCCCCATGGGAAAGACGCTGTGTCTGGTGCCACTCAACCCCAGTTCCCCTCCCAGTCTGGCCAGTTGGGGTAGGTTGGCTGTGACAGTGCACTGAATGCCAGGGGGCAGCTCCTGGGTTGAGCATCTGCACCCCAGTGGTCAGCATGCAGCATAGCTACCAGTCATTCTGGTCACTTAGGCTTTTATATATATAGATATTTCAAACATTGCCAAATGTCACTAGGAGCAAGGTTATCCCTACTTGAGAAACACTGGATTAGACAAACGTATATCTTATAGTTCCTTTTTAAGCTACTGATACATACTAAGTATCACCTAGAGGCAAAGCAAATCTAGAGCTTTAGTATTTTTTTGTTGTTGTTAATCTTCATCTGAGGATATATTTATCCCCAATGATTTTTAGAGACAGTGGAAGGTGGTTGTGGGGAGAGGGAAAGAAACATCCATGTGAGAGAGACACATCCGATAAAGTGCCTCCTGCACACCCCCAACCCAGGCCAGGATCAGACCTGCACCCTAGGTACATGCCCTTGATCAGGAATCAACCCAGATCTATCGATTTGTGGGCTCATGCTGTAACCACTGAGTGAAACCATCTATAGCTTCAGCTCTGAAATATAAAGCATTAGGGTATTGAGTAGAGGAATAAAATCACAAATTCAATATCAGGGTGTAGGTTTTGACTTAATTGATTTTTTATACTACCTGCCCCAAAAGTCCAAAGAAATATGAATAGTTCCATGTTTCCAATGAAGGAGAGATTATCATTCATTATATTAAGGTCTCTCAAATTATAAATAGTTCCACCATCCCACACCAAAATATCCTTAGCACTTTGTTTCCTACTCTTCCAAAATATAACCTGCCATCCTTGATTTTGGAAGAGTACAATTCCAGGCTGGTGTTCAAGGGCAAGCCATTTAGTTCGTTTATAGCCTATCTAATGACCTACAAGAATTAAAACAATGTGATTTTCTCCTCTTTTTTAATTTTTCAGGGAAAAATCATCATAAAGCCTTTCTCAAATTTCACATTTTCCGAAGATCTCAAAAATACTGAAGGTTTATTATACTGTAGTTTTCTAAAAAAAATTAGATCAAGAATCAAATAACATCATTGGTTTCTATCTCTTTTTCCCTTTCCCTTTCTCTCTGAAATCAATAAAAATATGTTAAAGAAAACTTAAAGAATCAAATAATTGAGGCGGTAAACAAACATCTGGTCTTTGTAATACATGAAAGTAATGAACTGATTCTACTTTATGCATCTTCTTCTTGCTCTCTGCTCTAGCCTTCACACCTGCTGAAGTGTGAAACTCTAAACAACTGCCTGCTAATGGTGACACTTTGTTAAAAATCCAGGACATAATGCATATGAAAGTATTCTACAAGAAGACCACTAAGAGAGAAAGATGGAAAGGAACAGCCCAACTGGTATGGCTCAGTGGTTGAGCATTGACCTATCAACCAGGAGGCCATGGTTCGTTCGATTCCTGGTCAGGGCACATGCCTGGGATACAGGCTTGAGGCAGCCAATCTCTTTCAGCATTGATGTTTCCTTCTCTCTTCCTCTCTCGGAAATCAATAACAAATATATGTTTCAGAATCAATAACCAAACAGGAGTTGGCTCAGGATCAGATTTTTAAAGTATTAGGCCCAATTAAGGCATGGGCCTATTAGTGTCTCCTCTGCTTCTAGGAACCTACATGCTGTACATTTTTTTTTAAAGTATAAACAATGAATGAATTTGAGAATTGTAATCATCAAGGACAATGTTGCTCATTTTGGTTTTGCCTTCACTTGAAAAGTTACCAAGTGGTCTTACTTTCTCATATTCAACAAACTTGTTTCTTCAACATTGTGAAAGAAGAGAGCGGTCTGTGTTTCATGCCTATAGGCTGAAAAATTCTGTTAATACTGTTTTGTTTTGATTCTATGTATATAGTGATAACTTCAACATCAGAAATTTGGATATAATTTGCTAAATCTGAATTTACATACTGGGCAGTATTTCCATTAACAAATCTAACTGGAAAGAGCAGTTTATAGTACATAATAATTTAATTTCAAATGTTAGAGATATAGAGAAATCTGAGTTAGATAAAAGACAACTTATTTTTAGTTGCAAAAATAATTGCAATGCCAAACTATTTTGCATTTAATGCTATAATTTACATATATTACAATATTCATGATACATGATAAATACCCAAATCCAATTTGGAAAACTTTACTTGTGGGGAAAAAATAGAATTTTAACAAAATGGTGCTTCAAATTTTAAAGAATGTTCTCATTGAAAAATTAAACATATCTATTTAACAAATGATATGAATCCTATTACTAGTAACATCAGATTCTTTTGCTATTTCTTAAATAATTCTAAATATTAAAGGTAAACACCAAAAATAAATTGATAAAGTAAATAAATGAGCATTTGCATTTACATATTATGGACATTCCACACAGGTACAGGATTAATTTAACAAAGGATTCTTTAGCTATAACAGGCAACATGCTGTCACAAATTAAGTAGAAAGTGCTCTGAAATAATTAATGCTTTCTGACCCATTTCATTTAAAAATTTGTGTTTCAAGAAAAAATTTTAAGGTTGACACTTTCTACTTGATCCTACAAATGTCTTTTCTCCAAAGTATTATTTCACTTGGGTAACAATCACCTAATTATCTAATTCAGAATAAAGGAAGAGACCTCACCACTGACTACAGAAATGAAAAGGACCATCAAAAAAATATTATGGACAACTTTATACCAACAAATTACACAACTTAGAACAAATGGACAAATTCTTAGAAACACATTTCCAAAACTGACTCAAGAAGGAGAAAATATAAATAGGCCTATAACAAGTAAAGAAACTTTAATTAAAAACCTTCCCAGAAAGAGAATCCCAGGCCAAGATGGCTTTGTTGGCAAAATCCAACAAATATTTAACAAACAAATATCAATCCTACACAACGTCTCACACACACACACACACAAAAAAAAAAAGAAACCATAGGAGATAAACTTCCTAACTCATTCTATTGGGCTAGTACCACCCTAACAATAAAGCCAGACAAAGACATCACAAGCTTTTGGTAAACTTGTGTTCAAAAAAACTACAGATCAATATCCCTCATGAATACAAATACAAAATTTCTCAACAAAATATTAACAAATGAATCCAATAATATATAAAAAGACTCATACCGATGACCAAGTGGGATTCATTTCAGGAATGCAGTTTACCATCCAAAAATCGAGTAATGCAATATATTATATTAACAGAATACAGAACTAAAACACAACCATTTCGATCCATGATAAAGCTGACAATATTTTTTGTAGATATTTTTAGCTGCTAAAAAAAAGCAGCTAAAAATATCTACAAAAAATTAGAAGAGGCGATATATATATTTCTACAAAATTTATTACTTAAATCTTATTAAGTGATTTAAGGAACTCAATGTCACTAATAAGCAATTTTAAAGTACAGAAAGAATCCCCAAAGACCTTCAACAATGAGAAATAATCTCTGAAAAATAAACCACAGCTTTGAACTTCTGAGATGTGGAACCACTGAAAAGGTGGAGTGATGAAGGAGCCAGAGAGACCTTTGAGATCATTACCTCACATCCTGTGATTATAGTTAGCTCTGGATTATGCTAGAGTTGTGGCAGGTTTTGCTAAAACTTACAGAATTATCATCCTGAGGTCCAGATATTTTTAGTACAAATTACTAAAGAATATTCCCAGTGGTTGGTGAGATATGCTACAGTGAAGGCACTGGACCTTCGTACAAGATCACCTTTAAAAGTAACCTCAATTTTTATCAAAACAAGACCATGTAAAGATCTGAATACACTACCACTGAGAATTTCATCAAACAAAGCTTTCTGATCTGCACTTTCCTTTGGGAACTTTGCACTCAATAACACCTGCAAAGTTAACCAATCTCCAAAGACAGCATGGTATGGTTTACAAAGTTGAATTTTAAGTCTGCTATCTAAGCATGGCTGGAGTGTATATCAAAGATAAGGAAGTGCATATTTAAAAGTAATGAAATTTTAATTTCTCTTTCTCCAGTCACAATGCAGAGTATTCAAGTATAAATTTTGTTTTTTCTCAATTAAGGAACAACAATTCTAGACTGACAGATAATGTATTTTATCGCTGCCTCTGAAGAGGCAGAGGCAAGATCTTTATGATGCTAAGAAAGTCTGGGCACCTCTGAGTGCCCAGTTCACAATCAAAGCAATCCTCCTTTTACCTCTTAAATATAGATGCAATGTATGTTTTAAGAAAATGTCAACTACCAGAAGCCACAGAAAAGCATACTGAATGAGGTTTGCTTGTAAACATCATTAAGAAAGGTCTATTTATAAGTTAGCACAGTTATTCAATTTGGAATAAATGGACCAAATTATTTTTTACCAAAGGATTGAAATAAACAAAATTCAGGTACAATAGAAAATGAAATAGAATAGTTTAGATTTTCTTTCTAATTCCCATATTAACAGAAACAAACAATCTAAGATTAAATCAAATATGGCCAGATTCAAGGACAGTTGGAAGTGGCAAAGAAATTATTTACAGGTTATATATTCTCATATTTTCATTTAACTCAACTGACAGTTTCTCTTATAATCTACTAAAGAATTATTTTAGTGCTTTTCTCAAAGTAAATGTAAAACACTTCCTGGCAAGTTGACTTAGATTGCTTTGGAGTGAAAATACTCCTGTGGAACATAAATATGGTAACCATCTAGCTGGGTCTAAAGTGTCTTAGGGTCTATAATACTACACATGCAAATTCCTTCTACCAAGAAGGAAAGGGATCTATTATCTGTTGAGCTTCTATTCTGATGCAGGCACATGCTAGAAATATGCATTATCTCATGTAATCATCATAAGAACCCTTACAGACAGGCATTTTTTTCTCCTGACTTACACAGAAGAAACCAGATATTCAGATAAATTGAGTAACTTGTTTACAGTGGGGCAAAGGCAAAATTTATGAAAGATTATATTCTTTTAAAAGATCTAGTTATAAAGAAAGTAATAACCATTAATATACCCTGCTGGTATAGACTTCCAACATTCTACCGGGCAGCGGGGAAGGTGGTCAAGGCAACATGCTCAGGCAAAGCTTTCTTTTTTCATGCTGGCTCTTGGTTTCTCTCTGTTGTATACTAGTGTTTTAAAAGACCATGGTTTCAATAAGAATGAGTAGAATCACAAAGCATGGTAGTAATAACTATTCTAAGAATTTTAGGTAAATTGATTTTAGGGAAAATTCATGTCAATTGGACTTAGTTATGGGGACAGGATGTAAAGAGGGCAAAAATTATCTCCTTGATCAAAAGTATATGTCATCAATATGATATAATTTATGCCGAACCATAATCCTTCTATATTAGCAAGTGAAAAAAATTGAATTTTTCAGTTCCAATCAAATGAGTAATAAGTTTAAAGCAGAATTTAAGTGGACTACCTTCAAATTCTAGGCCTTGCTTTTTCAGGTTTTCCAGTATATACAGGCAACTGTAAAAGGGTTGCAAAACTAAATCTATGCACTTTTACTTTTTTTACTTAATAAATCTAATAATCCATTTGATCAGTATATTGAGTAGTGTTGAGTAATTTCTTAGTCTATGAGGCAGAATGAAAACAATAGGCCATTAAAAGTTTAAAGAACTAAAACTTAAGAAAATGAGTTTAACTGAAAGAAATAATTTTACCTCATTTACTGTAATATTTTAGATGATTAGATAATTAATATTACCTACTAGAAGCCTGAAGCATGAAGATTTGTGCTAGAATGGGCCTTCCTTTCCCTGGCTGCCAGCATTGCTTTCTGCTTTGGCCCCTGCCTTCCCATGCTGCCCAGAGGCCCCGAGTGGCTGGGGCAGTGCGGAATACCTGCATTATCGCCATGGTGATGACTCAAGTGTCCTGCCCTGCCCTTGTCTCTGAGTGCCTGAGTATTCGAATTAACTGCCAGCTTTGTTGGGTTAATTTGCACACTCACTCCTGATTGGCTGGTGGGCGTCATGAAAGTATGGTCAATTTGCATCTTTCTCTTTTATCAGTGTAGATAAGTAGGAAGCAATTCACATTTTAGGGTTTGTTCTGAATTTAGAGAGCCTGTAGTCTTAATCTGTTCTCCACTATTCTTATATTCTCACATGAATAACCAGGAATTCTCAAGCTGGGCCTAATCTATTTTTCCTTCAAAATAACATCAATAACTTTTATATAAAGCTGAAAGGAGAAAAAAGCAGCTCTATATGCTTATCAGATGATAACTTAGGAGTGTTGCTTTTTATTATAATGCTTGTCCTTTCCTTCCCCAACAAAGAAAAAGAGAGATTTATAAAGTCATCCAGGGAGGACAGATATTAATAATTTCCCAATTGCTTAAGAGTAAAACTCCTCTTTTATCGAAAACTTTAACTTTTTATTTGCACATAATTTTGGGCTTACAGAAAAGCTATAGGACTAGTACAAGGAATCTCCATGTGCTCTTTATCCAGATTCCCTAAATGCTAACACCTTACAAATTTATTATTTTGTCAATATAAAACTCATTTTTGCTGACATGAATGCCCTTTTACCCTTAAATAATTTACTTCCTAAATAATGTATTTCCTAAAAACAAGGACAGGCTCTTACATAACTACAGTACAAATATAAATATCAGGAAATTAGCAGTAATACAATATTATTATCTAATCAACAGACCTCATTTTGTCCCAATAATGTCTCTCACAACAAAAGAAAATCCCAGATCACACTGCAGCCAGTTGTCATGTCTCTTTAGTTTCCTTTAATGTGGAACAGTACTTCAGTCTTTTTTTTTTTTCCCCTAATAAAATTTTTGAAGAGTATAGGCTAGTTATTTTGTAAAAAGTCCTCCCTCCCCATTTTGATCTTTTCTTAATTTCCTCATGATTAGATTTCAGGCTAAGCATTTTTGGCAGGAATACCATGGTAGTGAAGTTATGTTGTTTTCAGTGTATCATACCAGGAAGCCAAAACATTAACTTATCTCAATATTGATGATGCTGAGTTTGCAACTTTGCTGAATTGGTGTCTGCTGGTTTTCTCCAGTTTCTATTTTCCCCTTGGTAATTAATAAGAATATTATGGGTGAACACTTGGAAAATATCAAAATATTCTATTACTGACCAAACTTGCACCCATCAATTTTAATAACTATAGGTGATTTTTTTCCTAATAGTTATGAGAGATACCAAATAGTGACTTTTTATTCCAATTATTCCTTATACTTTATTTTTTAAATATCTTTCTATTGATATCAGAGAATAAGGAAGAAGGAAAGATAGAAACATCAATGATGAGAGAGAATCATTGATTGGCTGCCTTCTGCACATCCCACACGGGAGATGGAGCCCCAATCTGGACAGAGTCCCTGACCGGAAATCGAATCATGACCTACTGGTGCCTAGGTCGACACTCAACCACTGAGCCATGCTGGCTGGGCTATTCCTTCTACTTTTATAGTTGGCATTATTTTTTCACACAGAAATTTACCTTCGCCCTTATCTGTTCTATTTGTATGAATTCATGCATTATTTTTGGTTCAATGAATGATAGAATTCATTATTTTCACTCCTTTATGGTCACATTGTTTGAAATTTGGTCTTTGGGGGTTCATTCAAAATCTGGCTCCTGTGTCCTTTGGACATGTCCTCATCATTTTTTTCAGCACGTCCTGCTTTGAATAACAAAAAGATGTTCCAGAGTCCTCCTGCCTCACAGGGAACTCAATTCTTGTAGCAAAATGTATACTTTACCACTGGGGTATCATCATTTCTAAATCCTCTCTGAAAAAAAGAGGAAGGAAATAGACATGTGCAAATATATTTATATATCTATATTTATCTAGCTAAAAATAAGTTTCTTTGACTACCTCCAATTTAAATTGCTGGAGATGTTAAATATGAAGGTAAGTTCACCATTTTTCTTATTTATAATTGTTCTAAGAGATAAATGAATCTAAAAAAATGGTAACATATTTGTAACATACATAAAAGTAAAATGTATAACAATAGTATTACAAACAATGGACCAAAGGATTGGATGTTTCTTACATTATATTCAAAATAGTATAAACTTATTTGAAGGTAGACTATAATTAATTAAATAAAAAACTACTAGCAAGATAGTAGATTTCAATTCAGCTATTCCAATAATTACTTTAAATATAAATTATCTAAAGATACCCATTAAAAGACTAAAGTTGTCAGAGCAAATATAAAAGCAAGACTCAACCAAATGCTGTCTATAAAAAAATCATCTTTGAATATATAGACAGATTAAAATTAAAGAATGGAAATATATAAACTAATAAAAAAAGGTAAAGTATATGAATATCAAAGTAGACTTCAACTATGGATTATTATCAGTGAAAAGGAGTATTTTAAAATGTCTTTTAAATCATACAAGTCAAGTAATCAAGAAAATATAACAATCACAAATGTACTTTAAATCTTAATTTGCTTCAAATACATGAAGCAAGAATGACAGACCTGAATGAAAAAATATTAAATCCAAAATTACAGTTAGGAATTTCAACACTCTTATCTCAGTAATCAACAGAGAAAGTAGATAAAAAAATGAGTAAGGATACTGAAGATGTGAAAAACACCATCAACCAACTCAATAAGGGACATTCACCTGACAACAGAACTTACATTCTTTTCAAGAGCACATGAACATTCTCCAAGATAGACCACATTCTAGGCTGTAGTCAAATCTCTGCAAATTGAAACAAGCTGAAATAATACAAAGAATGTTCTCTAACTATAAGAGTACTATAGGAGAATTAAATTAGAGATCAGTAATAGAATAGTATCTGGAATATCACTGAATATTTTAAAATTAAAAATAAGTTTCCATGTAATTTATAGGACAAGAAAGTTATCACAAGGGAAATTAGAAAACATTTTACATTAAATATAAAAATATAACATCAAAAAATTCAGAAATGGCCCTAGTTGGTTTGGTGTGTTGGCTTGTGGTTTGAAGGGTCCTGAGTTAGATTCCAGTCAAGAGCACATGCCCTGGTTGCGGCTTTATCCCCAGTAGGGGGTGTACAAGAGGCAGCCAATCAATGATTCTCTCTCATCATTGATGTTTCAATCTCTCTTTCGCTCTCCCTTCCTCTCTGAAATATATATATATATATATATATATATATATATATATATATATATATATATATTAAAAAATTTTAGAATGTAGTTAGAAATTTATTAGAAAATACTTATTAGAAAAGAAGAAAGTTCTCAAATCAATGCTCTGATTTTTCATGTTTAAGAAATAAAAAAAAAAAAGAATAGCAAAATAAATCCAAAACAACAAGCAAAGAAAATGATAAAAGTATATAAACCAGGGTGGAGATTATTTTTTTCTGCCAAGGGTCATTTGGGTGTTTATAACATCATTTGCGAACCATACAAAATTATCAACTTAAAAATTAGCCTACTATATTTGGGCAAACACTTAATTAATTTACCCCTAATGTTTTGGCAGGGCCAGACCAAATGATTTCTCCGGCCTTATAGGCCTATGGGCTAGATGTTTCCATCCCTTGCATAAATTAATGAAATAGATAATAGAAAAACAGTAAAATCAATAAAACAGAGGTCAGCATTACCCTGATACTAAAATTAGACAAAGAGAACTCTGATATTAAATCAAAGACATTACACTCTGGCTGGTGAGCCTCAGTTGATTGGAATGCCATTTGGTAATCCAAGAAGTGGAGGGTTTGATTCCACTCAGAGTGCATACTCAGGTTATGGATTTGATCCCTGGTTAGGGAGCGTACAGAAGGCAACCGATTGATGTTTCTCTCTCACATCAATGTTTCTCTTTTTCTCTCTCCCTCTCCTTTCCTCTAACTCTGAAATCAATTAAAAAAAACAAAAAACAAAAACAAAACACTCCTAAGGACATTATAAGAAAATTATAAGACAAGATCCTTCATGAGATTAGATCCAATAACCCTCAAAAAATATTACTAATCAAACCCAGCAATATGTAAAAAAGAAGGAAACTTCCTCAGCTACATAAAGAATATCTACAGAACCTCACAATCAACATATTTAATAGTAAAAAAAAAAATTTCCTCTAAAATTTGGAACAAGTATAAATGTCCACTCTCACCACCACTATTCAGTATCATACCAGATATTTTAGCAAAGATATACATACTGGAGGGAAAAAAAAGATGTTTCTATTTGTAAGACATAGTTATCCACACAGAAATATCAAAAAATCTTTTATTAAAAAGCTAATGTAACTAATGTAACAGTGATGCAGTTTTCTGAGTTCCCATATATATATAGGAATCAAAACAATTTACAAAAGGATTATTTGTATAATGAAGAATAGTAGACTTAAAAATGGATATTAAGTAGATTTAAGCTGAGACCGGTTTGGCTCAGTGGATAGAGCGTCGGCCTGCAGACTGAAAGGTCCCGGGTTCGATTCCAGTCAAGGGCATATACCTTGGTTGCAGGCACATCCCCAGTAGGGGGTGTGCAGGAGGCAGCTGATCGATGTTTCTAGCTCTCTGTCCCTCTCCCCTCCTCTCTGTACAAAATCAATAAAATATATATAAAAAAATTGATATTAAGTAGACTTAAGACTTATTGATAATAAAAAGTAACTCTATGCATATTAAATACATGCAGAAAGGTTATAATTATATTGGAGATGTCGATTTTTTAAAAAATTAAAATAAAAACTGACAAGCTGATCCTGTATTAAAATTAAAATAAAGACTGACAAGCTGGTCCTGTATTAAAACACTCTTCTGTGTCCTACTAAGGCTCACAGCAGGACTAGACTTACATTTAAATCATCTACATTATTTAGTAATTATTCATTTTTTGTTAAACTCTAATATGGCCATTCATATCATCAAACCACAGACTTGGAAGGTATCCAAGAGCTCACTAGTCTAAATCTGCTCATTTTACAAAAGAACCTACCAGGGTCAAAGGAAGTTAACAGACTTGCCCAAAATACCTCATGATCTCAAGATTAGTGTATGGTATAGTGCTAGCTGTAATATTCTAACATCAAAGCCAACCAAATCATATTTAACCATGAAGAACTACTTTTCAAAGGCTTAATCAATTTTACTCTTTCATCTTAAAGTGAATTTTCTGAGTTTAAAAGAGAACATGAAACTTAACTAGCAATCTTTTTTAGTAATAAAGGAAATCTTTAAAATACTTCCCTAAGATGTAAAGCAATGAAAATTTAAAAAATAAACCAGGGAAGTCCAAAG
Organism: Lasiurus cinereus; assembly: GCA_011751065.1. Taxonomy (NCBI): domain Eukaryota; kingdom Metazoa; phylum Chordata; class Mammalia; order Chiroptera; family Vespertilionidae; genus Lasiurus; species Lasiurus cinereus. The sequence goes on along the minus strand of JAAGEH010000018.1, from coordinate 29,257,368 downwards.
TTAGGTTTTCCCTGTTAACCTTCTCCCATAATAGTAGAGGTTTAAGAATAGTACATCTGAATTCAAGGTAAAGAAAAGAAAATCACTAGTAGAGCAACTTAATCCACAAGCTACCATCTCCTCAAATAAATCTGATGTTGTCAATTTTCTGCCAACCACTGCACTCTACTTTAGTATTCTGACCATTGTGAACTTGATCTGACTTGCCCTACTTAGACCTTGACATCTGGAAACTGTGCTGTTCCCCAGCTTCTCTCCACCACCTGTGAAAAAGACCAGAAAGACTGCTTGGCTGTTCCTGAAGGTGAGATGACAGGCTTGCAAATGCATCTGTGGCCCCTGACCTGTGAGCAGAGTTCTTACTTGCATGACTGGTTTCTAGAAATATCAGCAGTTTTCATGTAAATGAACTGTCTCTAGAGACCCTGGGTAGATAACATGAATGAGCTGCTCAAAAATTTTGTCAGCAAACCTTTAACTCTCGTTTTTGCTGACACCATTATTTTTGTATGAATAAGGAAAAGTCATTACAAAGAAAGGAGAGAAGAAAATTTTTAAAGAAAGAAAACATCATTTGCTCTATCTGGCTTCAAGATAAAGTAAAAAGGGCACTTGCCCAAGGCCAATGTGCAGTATGCCAAAGGTATAACTAAGAGCTAACCCCGGAATCCAAACACTAACCAGGAAACTTAAAGCAATATGGAGACATAAAGATCTGAAGTATAACAGGTACCCACAGTGATTTTGCAGGAGTCGTCCCACAAAGATAGCTTTCTGCCCTATTGACCGTCTCTAGAGGGGTCAGTTATGAGTCCGACAGAGAAGTACATTAGAAGTTGCAATGATTTCATTTTCTCCATTTATTGAGGTATTAAGAAACGTCTAAATTTCAGTTGAGTACTAGACCAGTGGTCAGCAAACCGTGGCTGAGAGACACATGCAGCTCTTTGGCCCCTTGAGTGTGGCTTTCCACAAAATACCACGGCCTGGGCAAGTCTATTTTAAGAAGTGGCATTAGAAGAAGTTTAAGTTTAAAAATTTTGGCTCTCAAAAGAAATTTCAATCATTGTACTGTTGATATTTGGCTCTATTGACTAATGAGTTTGCTGACCACTGTACTAAACTGTTAAAAAAAATGTACAAAATTACTTGTGGTGCCACTGAGAAAGTGAATAGACAACTAGAAGAGTGGAATAAAAATGAGTAAGCTCACAAAGAACTCGGCACTCATTTCATGAAGTCAATCCAATTTAATCAATTTAATTATTTTACTCTGATTCCTTTTACCCATTTATTCCCTTAATCCACCACTATTAAAATTAGATAATCTAAAATCATGCTTCCAATGAGAAAACTCTTACCTCTCAAAAAAAAAAAATTCTGGACTCAATTTCCTCATCAATAGAGTAAGACATAAGAGAAGATAGAATATGTCAATATATTTACTTAATACAGCATAGTTCTTCAGCCACGCCAGGATACTCTTGAAAGTGAAAGGGGTTACTTTTAAAAATTACATGAGGCAGGGATGCAGATCAACAGGGACTCTCATTGCCGATGGAAATGCAAAATGTTAACAGCCACTTCAGAGGACAGCTTGTCAGTTTCTTATAAAGTTAGACATAAATTCATCATGCAACCCAATAGCCATGCTCCTGAGTATTTACCTAAGTGAACTGAAAACTTATGTTCGTGCAAAAATCTATATAAACACTTGTCCTATCACCTACTAAGAAAGGAAAGTTGAACTTTCCATATAACTATGTATTTGTCTACTTCAGTTGTTAGTTTTCACTCCATGTACCTTGAAGCTCTATTATTACATGCATTTACATTAAACATAGTTAAACCTTCTTGATGAATTGCCCCTTAGTCATTTTAAATGTCCCTCTTTATCCCTCATAACATATTTTATTCTAGTCTACTTTGAGATTAATGTAGCCATTCTAAGGTTCTTTTATTAGTGTTTGTTTTATATACATTTTTCTTCCCTTTGGTCTTTTTTTTTTTTAATATATTTTATTGATTTTTTACAGAGAGGAAGGGAGAGGGATAGAAAGTCAGAAACATTGATGACAAAGAGACATCAATCAGCCGCCTCCTGCACGCCCCACAGTGGAGATGTGCCCACAAGCAAGGTACATGCCCCCAACCGGAATCAAACCTGGGACCCTTCAGTCCACAAGCCGACGCTCTATCCACTGAGCCAAACTGGTCTTAGCTTCCCTTTGGTCTTTATTTTTAAAATAAATTTCTTATAAACAGCAGAGTTTCTTATTTTCTTATAAGGTCTAAAAATCTTTGCTTTTTTAATTGAAGTAATTAAAGTTAATGTAATTATTGAAGATAATTAAATATACCATCTTAATATTTGTTTTCTATTTGTCCCATTTATTTTTTGTTTTTTTCCTCCCCTCGTTGTCTGCCATCCTCTAAATTAATTGAGTTGGTTTTTTCTTTCTTACTTACTTTTTAAGTATTCCATTTTATCTCCACTATTTGTCTCATTAGTTCTCTTTCTCTCTTTAAAGTGGTAGTTCTAGGTTTACAGTATACATCTTTTATTTACCATAGTCTAACTTTAAATAATACTGTACTCCTTTGAGTATAAAAACTTTTCAACAATATACTTCTATCCTTTTTTCTATGGTTTTAATATATTTTACTTCTTCATTTGTTATGGATCCCACAATATATTGCTATTATTTTTGTTTTAAATAGTCAATTATTTTTAAATTTACAAGTGAGAAAAAAAAAAGAACTGTTATATTTATCTACATATTTAGCATTTCCAGAGCTCTTCATTATTTTGTGAAGCTCAAAATCTCCCTCAGGTATCATTTTCTTTCTGTTTGAAGAATCCTGCTTAATATTTCTTGTAATAGCCTGCTGTGATGAATTCTCTGAGCTTTAACTTATTTGAAAAAGTACTTCCCCTCATTTGACAAAAGATATTTTCAGTGGTTATAGTAAGCTAGGTTGAAAGATTTTTCTACTATCAGTATTTTAGAGATGTCATTCTGTTATCTTCTGGTTTTTACAGTTTCTAATAGAAGTCTATAATCATTAACATCTGTCTCCTATACTTAATGTGCGTATTTTTCCTATTTAAATTTAAGATTTTTCTCTTTATCACTTTTTTCAGCAATTTGATTATGATGTATTCCAATGTGATTTCCTTTATGATTATTCTGCTTGAAGTTTGATGAATTTCTTGTATTTGGAAGTTATTCTTTCCATCAAGTTTGGAAAATTTAGGACATTATTTCTTCAAATATTTTTCTTGTCCTCACATTCTGATGCTCAAATTATGTCTATTTAAAACTACTTGGTATTGGTCTAAAAAATAATGAGGTCTGTGAATTTTTTCAGTCATCTTTCTAAATTAATTCTGAATAGTAATTACTTTTTTTAAAGATCACTGATCTTTTCTTCTGCAGGATCTAACTTGTCTATCTGTAATTCAATCAAGAAAATTCATAGAATACTTTCTATTTCATCTCTTTTTGTTGAAGTACAATTTGATTCTTTATATACTCCATTTCTTTAGTTGTAATGTTTGTAGTTTCCTTTAATTAATGTTTGTAGTTTTCTTTAATACCTTAAACATTTTGAGCATATTTATTACAGCTGTCTCAACATTGTTATCTGCTAGTTCCACCATCTCTACCATTCTGGGTCTTTTACTATTTTGGTTATGAGTTATATTTCCCACGTTTATTAATATGCCAAATATTGCTGATACTTTGTTCTTATTAGTTTTGTTGTATTCCATTAAAAAGGATTGGACTTAGTTCTAGCAGGCAATTTAATTACATGTGAACCAATTTGATCAACATGGGCTTATATTTATGAGGGGTCTGGAAGAGCCTTATTCTTGAGCAGTGGTTGGCAAATTCATTAGTCAGCAGAGCCAAATATCAACAGTACAATGATTTAAATTTCTTTTGAGAGCCAAATTTTTTAAACTTTAACTTCTTCTAATGCTACTTCTTCAAAATAGACTCGCCCAGGTCGTGGTATTTTGTGGAAGAGCCACACTTAAGGGGCCAAAGAGCCGCATGTGGCTCGCAAGCCACACTTTGCCGACCACTGTTTTAGAGCAATTTTAGTTCAGCTACAAAGGTACAACCCTTTGGAGTCTCTCCTGAATAACCCATTTATTCAATGAGTTCTTTTAACTGTGGTGATGGAAACTCAAATGATTATGCTTCTTTAGGAGCTGTGGGAACTGTTCACCTCAATCATTTTTTTTCTAGTTCTGTGCAGTCTCATGGAGTTTCACCATACCCATTTGCATGACTCAAAGGAACTCCTATACAGACTCCTAGAGATCTTTCTCTATATAATTATTTCCTTTCTGGTACTTTGCCCTGTGAATTCTAGCCACCACGGCTATCCCCAACTCTGATCTGTGTCTGACACCACTCAGCAATACCACAGGGTTCTATTTGTGTTTCTTCTCCTTGCAACACCATCTGAAAATTCCTCTTGGCCTAAAGTCAAAGGAATCATAGAGTTCACCTCTTTTGTTTCCCTTCTTCTAGCATTAGTGCTGTGTTGCCCACTGTCCAATATAAGAAGACAGTCATTTCAAGTATCTTGTTCAATTTTCTAGTTGTATATAGAGGGAGTTGTATATAGAATCCAGATCATGGTGAGACGCAAAAGTCTTTTCTCATAATATTTGATTGTATGTCAAATATATATAAAATAACTGTAGAGACTGTAGATAATGTTATTTCCGACAGAGGACTGCCCTTTCCTTTGTTGGACAGAAAGAACTGAGCTGGGCTGGGTCTGGAATGTAGTTTTAGACAGACTCTATTCACCTCTATTTTCAAATGTTTCAAGCATAAAACTGTCAGATACTTGTTGCAGGTCCTTTACTCTAAATTAGTGGTTCTCAAAGTATAGTCTGTAAACCTCCAGGGATGCTTGAGATTTTTTTCAGGAGGGAATCCATGAAATAAGAACTATCCACAAACATAAAACCCTGATATAAAAATACACAAAACGGCTGAACAACCAACCTGTCGCTATGATGTGTGCTGACCACCAATAGGCATACACGGAACATGGCGGGCATTGGCAGCAGGCAGCAAACATGGTGGGCGTTGGCCATGGTAGGACAGTGGAGCAGGTAAGCGGGGGCATCAGATCAAGGCAGGGTGCTGGTCACTGTTATTGGGGCAAGCCTCTGGTGGTTACTGAAAATTCTTTGCTCCCGCACCGGCCCGATTGTCCCTCAGGGCTTCTCCACCCCACCCCACCCCTGTTCTCTTATAAGTTTTGAAATAAATATTTGAAATTTATCCATTTTTTCACACAGGAGCTATGGCTTGCCACTCCTCATTGCATACTACTTAGAGGTATTACTCTACTACCAAATAACAATTACTATATCATCTATCTCATTTACTCTCTGCCAAGCAATATTTTAGGCACTTTAGATAATACTTAGAACTCATTTAATTCTCAAGACAACGTAACAGTATCCTCAATAAAGTCACATGCTCATAACTGGTGAAGCCAGCATTCAAACCCATAGAGTTTGGTTTCAGAGTCCATGACTTTAACCTCTAACAAGCGACTCTCTGCTTTGTCTACCACATGTTTTCCCTAAAAAAACTTAGCCCATTTTCATGTTTGCTACAATAATCTCACAGGTAAAGATGTCTGAATCTGTATCTCCAGGACTAACCTCTTTAACTGCTTGCTGAAGTTCAACCTGGATATTCAGCATATCTAACACCAATGCATCCTCTGCACTCCCTGGAAACTTCCTTTCCCAAACAGTACCCTTTCACTGGCACCAGTTCTCCAACCTTTCTACCTTTTGTCAATCAAAGCAATTATCATTTCCCCTTCCTCTAAATTTCATAAACATTTATATCTGTATCAATAATTCCCATGCTGATTCATAATCAAGTCAATAATGGTGCACAGAAAATCAGTAATACAATGAACTGGTCTTCAAAATAAAACATCTGTCCTTAATCCTGAGATAATTCTTACATGTTATTGTTAGAATGTTTTCCCTTTCATGAAATAATGAGAATAGATAATACGGTTTTTAAAATAAATTTTTTTTGTAGATTAAAAAGTTAGCAACTATAATGATTCCCAAAGTTATTTGGTTGATTTGTTTTGAAAATAACCTGAACCTGGAAATTTAAAAATCTGCAAACTACTGGTTTATACCAGCTTTATAAATTTATTAAGATCTCCCTTTGGCTCTCCCACCTCTTCTCTCATACAGTCAAGTATATCAAGTCAGGGTTTCAGGCCCAAACAAAAATAATAAAAGTTAACTTTTGTGGCTTATCAAAGATTATAATATGTATTGAAACTGTTTCCAAGTATTTTCAGTTGGGTTTTTTCAAGATGCTTAAAAAAAGGTACTACATTCCTACTGATTTTAGACCCAGTTAACTCATACCTAATCTCATTCCCTTCTCACTAGTCAGCCCCCTTATCTATGTAATAAGGAATTAAGTCACATTATTTCCAACAGCTTTGCAAAGAAATCTTTTTGTAGTCTTAATCATGCAAAACCACCGTTACCAAATATAATCTTATTTTATTCAAAAATTCCTAAATAAATTTCCATCCATTTTTTACTTTTACCACCATGCTGGTAGCAAATAGCATGTTTTGAATGATAGAATATGAAAGTAAGAAGAAATTGAAAATATCATCTATACTATACCCTTCACCATAGCTTAAAGTCACCTAGCTAGTTAGTGAATGACACAGCTGAGACCAAAAAGCTAAGCCTTCTAGAAATCTAAGGATGGGCAGGAAGACGGCCTAATTTATAGAAGAACCAAAAGTTAGAACCAAATCAGGAATCCTAGAGTTAAGCAAGGGAGTGGGGTAGGGTAAGATGGGACAGCTTCTCTAATGACCAAATACAGCAGAATGCTTTCAGTTCACAATGACCAAAAGTCATGCTGACTTTTAGTACATGGCTGTTTAGCAATCCTAAACTTAGGACATCTACTGCCATTTAAGAAATCTTTACCAGGCTAGGGACCAAGAACTCCCTTGATCAGGATGCCATAGGAGTGAAAGACCTCTGAGACTATACACCTGAATCACCTCAGGAGACCTCTAATTTTAGCTTCCCCTGTTCTTAACCTGTAGGTGTCCTACTAGGCTACACCAGGGGTCACAATCTCAAATGCCCAAAGAAGCCAGGAGCCAGGCCAGAAATGTAAATCCATGAAACCAAGGGGATGAATTTAGGGGTAAAGGGGAAGACAGAGAAAATCATGACAGCCTGGAGTTTCTGCCATACTACAGAGCACTGCCAACTGCTGCCACATGGCAATGCTCTGCCTTCTGAATTGTCAAAGGAAGCTGGAAATTCAGATTTTTTTCAACTTACATGCTGCGTAAAACAAATCTGAGATCCTTAAGCAGCCTCTAGGACTGCAATCTGTGCTTTGCCCTATGCATAGCCTTCTCCAAGCTATGAAGGAAAATGACAGGAAACAATACTTGCTAGTTATGCATATTTTAGTTTCAGTCTCAGGATTCTAATTTCCCGAAAGCAGGGCAACTGGCAACATTCAAGGAATGTAAAACAAAGAAATCAAGGAATAAACAAAAAAACCATTTTCTTAATACCTATTTAATATATGAAAAGTAAAAACCTGGCACTTAAGATAATCTACCAACTTTCAAAATGTTAGAAACGAACTGAGTAGGGCTGTGGTAACTGGAGAACATTGGAAGGAAATATAAGCAGCCAGAACATAATTTTTAAAACTCTTCAAGGCCACCCTACAAACCACACTACAGGGAATATGACTACAGTGATTCACAACAAACCTGTTCCCTGTGTCATAATAAGAAATGTCTGTAGTATTATTTTGGGCCCCATTGTCCTGAATTCTACTTCATTTTTATCACTTTAGTTGTGATGACAAATATAGCAATGATATGTATTAAATCCCAGGTTCCAAATGAAAAATTTTACTGTGTGGTGTTTTTTGTTGTTGTTGTTTTGTTTGTTTTAATGGCCTGCTATTGAACTAAAAAAAAAGAAAAGAAAATGATTCTGAAAAAAGGAAAAAACATTTTTATCAAAAAAAGCTTTCTTGTTGTTTGACTTAAAACACAGGAGCCAAGAATATTGAAGGATTAAAAGTTATTTTCTCTTTCTACAAAAGGACTAGCTACTCCTCTCCAGAGGTTCTCCTTTCTCTGGCCAAGGAGAGACAGAATTCGTCTTTAAACCTAGCTAATTTATTCATAAACAACATCATTTCCTTCAAGGAAAAACAAAACAAGATACAGCAGGATCTAATTGGCATCGCGTGTTTATATGCTAGGCACCCTGCTATGTATATAAGATGGATCATCTTATTTAATCTTTATTATCTTCTGAAATAGGTATTTTTATCTCTAAATAAAATAGACGTGGTCCCTGCATTCATGAGGCTTACTTTCTAGTGGGAATGACAGGCATTAAATAATCCCAACAAAAAATGCATATATGACCTAAGTTAGAAAGGAAATGAAGAAGGGATTACCAATGGAAAAGGAAAATTGGAACTTATAAGAGGAGTCTTCTCGTGGAAATAACATGTTAGTAAGATTAAAAAATTAGCATATTTTAACTAAGCAAAGTTTTCAGGTATGGGGAACAGCATGAATAAAGGCTCTATGATGGAAGTAAACACAATGAGGAGAAAAAAAAGGTCAATGGGGCCACAGCAGAGAACGGGAGGCATGCTGTGCAGTAAGGCTGACAAAACAGGTTATCCAGGATCTTGTTAGTCACATTAGAAGTCTCCAACTTCAGAGCAACAGAACCTGCTAAAGTTTGGAGAAAGGGTATTTTTTTAAATATATTTTATTGATTTTTTTTTACAAAGAGAAAGGGAGAGGAATAGAGAGTTAGAATCATCCATGAGAGAGAGACATGGATCAGTTGCCTCCTGCACGCCCCCTACTGGAGTTGTGCCTGCAACCTAGGTACGTGCCCTTGACGGGAATCGAACATGTGACCCTTCAGTCAGTCCGCAGGCCGACGATCTATCCACTGAGCCAAATCGGTCTTGGCTTATGTATTTTTAAATCAAAGCAATCTATATAATAAAAGTCTAAGTGAACGTTATGGCAGAATGTCCAGAACAACCAGTTGTTATGATGAGCACTGACCACCAGAGGACAGATGCTCAAGGCAAATACTGCTCCCCTGGTGGTCAATGCCATGGTAGGAGCCTCTCTCAACTCTGCAGCAGCAATACTGAGCGGAGGTAGCAGGCACAGTGGGCCAGGATGAGCGAGTGGCGTGGCACCATCCCCAATATGGGCTCCCTCCCTGCCTGCCTGCAGCTTGGCACACTGCTACCTACATTCACTGTGGGGATGGGGCCTAGGCTGGCAGTCGGACATCCCCTCAGGGGTCCCATGTCTGACTGGCAGCTTAGGCCCAATCCTGATGCCTTTCTCTATAGAAGGCAGTCAGTTTGAACAACTCAGTGACTCAGAGAAGTGTAGGGAACTCAGGGTGAGCCTGCCTCCACCCTTGACTTATCCATTCGATGATGTTCACAAGACAGACCATGGTGGCCCAGCCTGTGCACATGCAGCAGCTGCTGAAGCTCCAGCAGCAGGCTGAGTAGCAGCAGAAGGCCATCCAGCCACAAACCAGCAGATGGGGGAGGGGGGGCAGGGGGCTTCCAGAGGGGTCCCAGACTACAAGAGGGCGCAGGCCAGGCTGAGGAACCTCCCTCCCCCAGAGTATACGAATTTCGTGCTCTGGACTTCTAGTATAAATTAAAAGGTATACTGTCACACTCCCAACCTGTCACTATTTATCTGATTTTCCCCACCCTATAAGGCAATCAGTTTTAATCTTTCTTATGTATGGTACTGAGTATATCCTGATATTAGTACACACACACACACAAACATAACATCTTCCCTCTTTTCTTACATAAAAGATAATGTGCTAACATACTGTTCTATATTACTTTTTTTACTTCTCTTTTTTTTTCTTCTTTTTTTGCATCTCATAGCATTCCTTTGTTTGGCTCTACTGTGGTTTATTTAAACAGTCCCCTGTGGATGAGAAGCAAAAGGCCAGCAAATGCTATCAGCTTTTGCTATTATACTCAATCTTGCAAGTAGGATTGCTGGGTCACAGGTTAAAGGCATTTGTATTGTTAACATCCTGCTACATTGTGCAGTTCTACCAACAATGTATGAAAGTGTCTGGACAACTGACAACTTAAACAACATTTGGATTTTTTACCAATAGAATAGATGAGAAACATATCTTTTTCTCTTTCTTTTAGGTAAGGTTGAGCCATCTATACTTCCTTTTCTGCAACTATCTATTCATGTCCTTTGCCCAATTTTTTTTTCTTCTTTTTTTTAATCCTCCTCACCCAAGGATATTTTTTCCATTGAGTTTTAGAGAGAGCCAAAGAGAGAAGGAAAGACAGAGAGAGAAATATCAATCTGAGAGGAACACATCGATTGGTTGACTCCTCATCCCCCCAGGGCCCAGGCCAGGGAGGAGCCTGCAACCAAGGTAGCTGCCCTTGATTGGAATCTAACCTGGGACTCTTCAGCCCACAGGCCTTCACTCTATTCTCTGAGCCAAACCAGCTGGGTCCAATTTTCTATTGTGTTCCTATGAGCTCTTAATATATGTACTTGTCTGCAATATGAGTGGCAAAATCTTTTCAATTTATATTTCTTTCTTAAATTAAATATTTTAATTGAGATATAACTGACATATAACAATCTATTTCTTTTAGGTATACAACATAATGATTCGATATCTATACTAATAAAAGGGTAATATGCTAATTAGACCAGACATTCTAGACAAAGCCACAGCAGCTGCAAGGGTTGAGGGCCTGCAGCTCCAGTGGCTGTGAGGGCTGGTCCAGCACCACAGTCCCTTCTGCAGAGGGCAAAAGAGAATGCGCCGCAGGAGAAGGCAGAAGGAAGAAGGCCAGTGCCATGGGAGAAGGTAGAAAGGAGAAGGTGGCAGTTAGGGGGATCAGGCCAGGAGAGGAGAGCAGTTAGGGGCAAAGGCAGGCAGGCAGTTCAGGCTGAGGGAACCCTCTCTCCCATGCATGAATTTCATGCATCAGGTCTCTAGTATATACATAGTATATATATTGTAAAACGATTATCACAATAGGTTTATTAGTTAACATCTATTACCCCACATAGTTACTGTTTTTTTCTTGCTATGAGAACTTTTAAGATCTACTCTCTTAGCAACTTTCAAATATACAGTACAGCATTGTTAACTATACTCATCACTCTACATTATATCCCCAGAACTTATTTTGTAACTGGATGTTTGTACTTTTTGAATACCTTCTCCCATTCTCTGCCTCCCTCCCTAGCAACTACCAATCTGTTTTCTACATTTATGAGCTCTACTGTTTTTTTTTCTGTTTTGCTTTAAAATTCCACATATAAGTAATATCACATGGCATTTGTTTCTCACTGATGTATTTCACTTAGCATAATGCTCTCAAGGTGTATCCATGTTGTTATAAATGATAGGATTTTCTTCATTTTTTATGCCTGAATAATTTCCCAGTGTGTGTGTGTGTTTGTGTGTGTACACTATGTTTTCTTTACCCATTCACCTGTCAATGAAAAGAGTAATATGCAAATTGACCACCAATCCACAACACTCACAAGCCACACCAACCGGCCAATCAGGAGCAAGAATGCAAATTAACCCAACCAAGATGGCTGCAGCCACAGAATGAGCAGGAGACTTGGGTTTCCCTGGCAATGAAGGAAGACAAGCTTTCCATGCCTTGGCCTCTGCTGAAGACCACAAAGTTTCAATTATAGAAGATAAATAAATCCCAACAAAAATGGTGGCAGCCACAGAGCTCAAGAGAGCAGGAGGTTTGAGCTGCCCCTGGTGCTGGAGGAAACCAAGCTTCTGAAGCCCTGGCCTGCCTTGGCATCTGCTCAAGGCTACAAATTTTCAATTATAAAGATAAATCCCAGATACCAAGACCTCCACTTGAGTCGCTGGGGGGCATGGCTGATCTGCAAACCACCACAGGTCCCTTGCCCAGGCCACCCCATGGGAACCCCTATCATGATCCAGGACCCTTCAGGGCAAACCAGCCGGCCTGCACCCATGCACCAGACCTCTATCCTATCTAATAAAAGTAATATGCAAATTGACCATCACTCCAATACACAATATGGCTGCCCCATGTGGTCAAAGATGGCTGCTACAAGATGGCCAGCAGGGGAGGGCAGTTGGAAGGGACCAGGCCTGCAAGAGAGGGCAGTTGGGGGCGATCAAACCTGCAGGGGAAGGCAGTTAGGGGTGACCAGGCCAGCAGAGGAAGGAAATTGGGGGTAACTAGGCCTGCAGGGAAGAGCAGTTGAGGGGAACCCAGGCCTGCAGGGGAGGGCAGGAGGGGTGATCAGGCCTGCAGGAGAGGGTAGTTAGTGGTAACCAGGCCTGCAAGGGAGGGCAGTTAGGAGCAAACATGCTGGCAGGAGAGCAGTTAGGCATCAATCAGGCTGGCAGTGGAGTGGTTGGGGGTGATCAGGCTGGCAGGCAGAAGCAGTTAGGGGCAATCTGGAAGGCAGGCAGGCGAGCTGTTGGGAGCCAGCAGTCCTGGATTGTGAGAGGGATGTCCCAGATTGGAGAGGGTGCAGAATGGGCTGAGGGACACCCCCCACCCCGGGGAACAAATTTTGTGTACCAGGCCTCTAGTTTTGAATAATGCTGCAGTGAACGTGGGGGTGCAAGTATCTTTTAGATAGTGATTTTGTTTCCTTTGGATAAATGCTCAGAAGTGGGATTGCTGAATCATATTACAGATCTATTTCTAATTTTTTGAGTAGTCTACACACTATTTTCCATAGTGGATCCACCAATTTACATTCCCACACAGCACACAAGGGTTCCTTTTTCTCCACATCCTGGACAACACTTATTTCCTATAGGTGTGAAATAATATTTCATTGTGACTTTTATTTCCTTTTCCCTGATGATTAGTGATGCTAAGCACACTTTCTTGTACCTGTTGGCCACTTGTATGTTCTTTTTGGGAAAATATCTATTAGATCCTCTGCCCAATTTTTAATTTGTTTTTGTCCCTATCGAGTTGTATGAGTTCTTTATATATTTACATATTAATCTCTTATCAGATAGATTTGCAAATATTTTCTCCCATTCAGTAAATGGTTGCCTTTTCATTTTATTGATGATTTCCTTTGCTGAACAGCTTTTCAGTGTGATGGAGTCCTACTTGTTTATTTTTGCTTTACTGCTTTTTGACATCAAATCTAAAAAATCATTGCCAAGACCTATGCCAAGGAGCTTATCCTCTATATTTTCTTCTAGGAGTTTTATGGTTTCAAGTTTTATGTACAAATCTTTTATCCATTTTGAGTTGATTTTTGTGTATGGTGTAAGATAAATGGTTCAGTTTCATTCTTTTGCATGTCCCTGTCCATTTTTTTACATCACTATTTATTTAAGAGATTATCCTTTGCCCACTGTATATTCTTGGCCCCTTCTTATACATTAATTGACCATGGGTTTATTTTGAAGCTGTGTATTCTGAACTAATAATGGATGTGTTTGTTTTTCTGTCATATCATGTGATTTTAATACTGTCGTTTAGTAATCTAGTTTAAAATCAGAAAATGTAATACTTCCAGCTTTGTCTATCTTTCTCAAGATTACTTAGCTTTGAGGTCTTGTGGTTCCATATACATTTTAAGATTTTTGTTCTATTTCTGTAAAAACTGCCACTGGAATTTTGAAAGGGGTTGTAATGAATCTTTTTATTTCTCTTCTGACTTTGTTTACAGTGAGTTTTGGTCACAAATTTTTAAGAAAAGGCAAATTAACCAATCTTTTTGAATTCAGAATTTTGAATCATAATTTTAGAAAGGCTTTATAACTCTATTAAAGTTATAATTAAAATCTCCCATGGTTTCATGGTTTATGTTTAAATCTCTGACCAATTTTGTGTTTATACAAGTATACAATGTCAAGTATGTCCTAACATTCTCTTTCCAGATGGCTAGACAGTTATACCAATACCATTTATTAGATCCATCCTTAGTCCTACTAATATGAGGTAATGCTTCTACCATATCCTAAGTTGCTATACCTTCTATTCTATTTCGGAGTTTTTAATTCTGCTCTATCAATTCATATTAGTAACACTGTTTAATTGAAGCTTTATGGTATATTTTAATATCAAGAGGGCAATTCCTGCCCCCTATTGCTCTTCTTTTTCAAGGTTATTTGGGGTTCAATGTGCACTTTATAATTAAATATTCTAGTATTTTAATTAGAATCACTTTAATTTGTATATTAAATATGGGAGAATTGGCACTTTATGATACTGAGACTTCTAGTCAAGATCATGGTATGTTTTTCAATATGTTCATATCTACTTCTCTGTTCCTCAAGAGTATAGAAAGTATACTAAGAGGCCAGGTGGTTAAGGTTAGACTCAAGCAGATTGTTTCTGGTAATTGAGGATTTGAAAGGAATAAGTTGGGGAGAGAATAGAGTGATAAGAGGGCATAGCAATAACCAAGCACTTGGATAAGCCTGCCACAGAGGCTATAAAGTCAGAAGAAAATCAAGTAAACAGTGTTTTTCAAGAAAAAATAAACTGTCAGTAACACAATTAAAACAAAGACTAAAATAAATCCATTAGATTCAGTGATATAGAAGTCATTAGAAATCTTAGATCTATTTGCGGGTGGGAGGGAGAATTATAAGGCTGGAAACCAAGGTAGGATTTACATTCTAGTTTATCACCAACTATATCTATTTTGCTCTAATTTGATCCTAAAAGGCTGTTCCTGAAGGTAAAAATGCTACTAAAGTCGACTATAAATGTACAGTTATTCTTGCTAAAATGGAATTTAAACAGTCCTAGAAGAGAGTTCTTGAATAATTCATGCAAAGAATGCACAGATCCAGAAAATACTGCCAATAGGAGGAAATATCAGGAAACAGAGTAGGAAATAACACCTATAGAGCAAAGGGGATGGCAAACATGAAGTAGATTTTCTCCAAAGCAAACTAAGCTATAGCTTCACAGTAGGATTTGGCTTGGAGCTAGCCCCTGCTAACAACATTCTCAAGCACAGCTGGAGATCCAGATAAAATAGGTGGCTGACTAAGTAGGATGCACAAGACAAGCCCTGGCTGCTCAGAAATACTTCCATCTGCATCTTGTCAAAGAAACCACTCTCTCCCTCCCTCAACCTGATCTCAAAATCCTAATTGTGGTTTCTCTTTCAGGTTAGTGCCAACAGAAGCATACAGATTTCCCTCGTTGGAAAGTAAGGCTTAGAATTATTCCTAATTCTTTCCTAACATTCAGACAGGATATCGTACAGGATCTAGCTTCGACGGGTCTGAAAATGGAAGAGTCAATAACATATAACAATGCCTTGAGCAGATCTAAATTGGGACTGAATTCTTTAGAACGGAAATTAGGTGAGTCTTTTAAAATTCATCTAAGCTGATCTGCATGCCAAAACCAATTTCCAATGTGGGAAATATACACAGACCAATATCCTTCTTTTATTTTAACACAAATTTAGACCAAGAAAGAAAATAAAAAGCCATACCATGATTATATAGGCACATTTGTTGTGACAGCATTATACCAAAGCACTAGTGAGGTTTCTTCTAGGTGTAAGATTCTTGTTCTTGAAAAAAGAATACTCTCAGATAAGGATTTTCATCCTCTTTGGTTGCAGGATAGGTAGATTCAACTAAAATTATTAAAGTAGACAAAGAGAGAAAAAAGGGTATCTGAAATAGAGAAGTCAATTATCACTTCTTTATTATAACTATATCAAGTAGTATAAACTTCTTTAAGTTATGCTACACTGTTTGGTACCCCTCACACTTTAAATATTGATATTCAGGAAGATTGGGGTCAATTGAGGAAATGTAATGCTAAATTATACTGTGGAACTAGTGCCATCGGTTGTTCACTCTGCAATTACCTTAAGTGGTAGAATTATAAGAAGGTATTGTATAAGAGAATTGCATTATTTGGCAAAATTTACTTCCTGAAAGCAATTCTCGGTACAAAGTTGTTAAAAAAAAAAAAAAAGGCAACAGAGGCTGACTGTTGTTTCAGTTTAATTCGCATGTCTCCATTTTTGAACCAGTGGGAAGTAAAGGAGGACATTAAAGGATGTGGTGGATAATCTAGGGGGCAAAGTTTTATTTTTATAGAATTATTAAGCACAGGATCCCACCAACTTATGCCAGGCAGGGTGGGGGCATAGGAGCCATGGAATGGGAAATAAACAGGAAAGAAGCCCGGCACAGGCATTTGAGGGTAATAAATATGAGAGCAATCTAGAAGATGAACAGTTCTTATTGTTTATGATTACCAACTGATTATTCCTCTAAGTGCAAAGGCTATCCAATAAGTCATATCCGGGTTGATTTGTTAGCACGGTACTTTCACCAGACAATAAATTAGAATGCAATTAAAGTGCATTCTGTCTGTTTATCATAGACTAAGATAGCTGACCATCATCCTCAATTATCTAGACGAACACACAGCATGACAGCACACTGAAGAAACCTTGCAGCGAAAGGCAATAAATATCTTAGGAAGGCACTGAAATTGCTAGATTTCTTCTCTAGTCTGTTTTTAAATGCTTCCAGTTTT
>JAAGEH010000018.1:29185406-29240661 GCA_011751065.1 Lasiurus cinereus | reverse complement strand
AATCATAAAAGAAAACAGAACTGAATATTTACTGCAAATCTCTGTAAAGTGGAAAAACTTAAGCATAAAGAAAGTAGAAGAATTACAAAGGAAAAAGATATAAACACTTTAAATTTTAAAACACATGTTTAAAAGAAAACATCTGTAGAATATAATTTAATTTCATTATATAAAGAATTCATAAGGATTAACAAAGAACTCATCATGAGAAATAAACAAATACACAAAGAGAAACTAATAAATAAAAACTTACAAATTTTTCAAGTAAATTAAAAGCAGAGTAATATTTTTCACCTAATTAGTAAAAAATACTTTTTTAAAATGACAACAATCAATATTGGCAAAGACATAGTGATATTAGTACTTTTATACATTGCTGATTGTTCCAAAAATACAGTTTGGCAATTTGAATTAAACACTATAAAATGTTCATAGTGTTTAGCTCAGTACTCTTACATCATGGGCTCCATCTATTAAACAAGGCTCCATCTATTAAACAAAAATATTAGTCACAGCTTGATCTATCAATAAGAATCTGAAATAACATAAAATCCGACAATAGGGTATAAATAACATAAAATATGGTATGATAATGGGTGGAATATTATGTGGCTATTTAAAATGATGGTTATGAAGACTAAGTAGAAAAGGATAGAAAACTGTGTATGCAAGATGATCATATTAAAATAAAAATATATATTATAGATTAGCAAGGCGAATAGTAAAGTGATAATTATTTTATTCAGGTATGGAAGGCTGTCCAATTATAACCCATACCCCGCTGCCTCCCAAAGATGTCCAGATCTCCCTAGAACCTGTGGATATTACTTTACTTTACTTGGCAAAAGGAACTCTGCAGATGTCAGTAAGTTCAGGATCTTGAGATGGACCTAATATAATCACAAAGGCCCTTAAAAAAGGAAGTCAGAAGAATCAGGGTCAGAAAAGGAGATGTGACAACAGAAACAGAGACTGGCAGCCTCGGAAGTTGGAAAAGGCAAGACTTCAAGAAGGAAGTCAGCTCTGCCAATACCTTAATTTTATCCCCATTTTAGACTTCTGACCTCAAGAAAGGCAAGATGATAAACTTGTGCTGTTTGAAGCCACTAAGTTTGAGTAATTTGTTACAATAGCAATAGGAAACTAATATAAATGGCACATTCTAATATACAAATTTAGCTAAAATTTAATTTTTGAAGATGAAAACATACTCTTCTGCAGTGGTTCTCAACCCTGGTTGCATATTAATATCAAGTAATCAACTCTAAGAAAAAGAAAGAATACCAATTATCATGCTTTCTCCCCATTCCCAGAGATTCTGGTTTAATATTGCTAGGCTTAAGCATCAATACTTTTTAAAGGCCCTACATGCTAATGTGCAGTCAAGGTTGAGAATCACTGCTCTTATATGTCAACTCATAACTGACAATACTCTCTAATCCAAAACAGGAGTATCTGTCAACCTAAAACTACATTTCTTTCAAGAATTCTGCAAATAAACATATTCAGCAATGGTTTGTCTTAGCTTAAATTTAGGAGTGGGAGTTGTGTCCTGATTTAACTGATAGTGTCAAAGAAAGAGAAAAAATAAAATCCCTTCCTCTACTTCATATGTATTTCTCATTTGTGGAGTTCAAAGGACTCCTCATACAGTACTCCAAGAAAAAGGTTCTTATTAGCTGCTACCCCAAGTCCCTGTATTTAAATTAGAATAATTCACAAGAAGAACCCATATACACTTCCTTCACTTTTCTGCTGACAACTGACTTTATTATAAGATTACTAAAACTATGTAAGATCTTTCGTCTTTGAATTGTTACAGGATGTTTTAGAAATGTGTAGATTAACCAAGAGAAGGACTCTGTCAAAGTCTTTTGGGAGAGACAAAATGGTGGCGGAATAGCCAGATGTGTCCTGATCCTTGTCTGTGAGCAAATACAATGAGCAGCTGAAATGAATAATATCCAACCTGAATTGACAAAGTCATATATTCTTCAAAGCCATTCTTTCAAGTCATATATTCCAGGTATCAAGCTCACACATTAAAAACAAAAAAACATACACAGACTTTAGTATGTTTGTGAGTAAATAAATGTGTAACAAAGTTTTCAAATGTGAACTTCTCGCTAGGGAAATTATTGACAGTCTTATGCATCTCTTGGTCAACTCATAGCATCATCTCACATTCTTTCAGCAGCAAAATCCACGTATGAGAAACATCATTATCAACCAAGTGTGTCCAAAGATTGATTACCATAGCAACCATAACCCTGCCAGCCACATGTAGTATATAAGGCATAAGAGTTAATACCACATGCACACATGGTATTATGTAGCCCAGATTGTGGTTGTTGTAGAAATATAACCCCAAGTCCCTAACAACAGTGAATAAAATGAAAACAACAGAAGGGTCCTTGATGACTTAGGTATCTATTCCTTTGCTTTCAAATAGGACAATGCCATTTTAAATACTGTATAATAAATAGTTTTGCATTGATACCACTAAAGGAACATTTTCTACAAATATAATTTTAAATGATATATTATCTTTGTTTAACATTAGGTCTAACATCCTATTCCCTAAAAAATTCTCTCTTCCACTCTATGCTCAGTTTGAGTTTCAAAAGCTCACCCAAAGAGAATACTATCATCTTCTGGGCTCAGTCAGAGCTAGTCCCCCACACAGGTAAGCTGGAGAGGGGCCAAGTTTTGCTATTATCACTACCAGAAGTATGACAGACACAGACAAGGTTATTCTACAACAATTCTGCAAAGGTAGGAGGTCACTTTATGTGGCCTTAGGTCTTACTATTTAGCCATCATAATCAAGACAGTGTGGTACTGGCAGTACAGAAACATAGATCAATGGAACAAGAATCCAGAAATGGATCCATACAAATACACCAATTAAGTTTTGACAAGGGTACAAAATTAGTTCAATCGAGGAAAGAGAAAGTTTTTAACAGACTGTGCTGAAACAACTGGATATCCATAGGCCAAAAATAATGAACCTTGACTTAAAACTATGCCATAGCCTTAGGCAATTGCTCAGTGTTTAGAGAATCGGCTCACAGACCAAAGGGTATTGGGTTCAATTTCCAGACAAGGGGACATACCTGGATTGCAGGTTTAGGCAAATTCAGGAGGCAACCAATTGTTGTCTCTCTCCTATCGATGTTTCTCTCCTCCCCACCCCCCACTTTCTCTAAAAATCAATAAAAAAAATATCCTCCAGTGAGGAGTGACAAAAATCAAATAACATATATTAAAGAAAGCTCTTTTTAATTAGAGATTTTTATAAATTATAATGATAATAACTCTACTTACTTTTTTTAGTTTCCCAGGAAAACAAAACTACCCTGCCTGATACAGCAACATTTGCTTTTTCTCTGTGATTCCTCCAGATTCCTGAAAAGATGTCATTCATTTCTAGTCTCAAAACAAACAAAACTTGACCAGATTTGCTTTAAAACAATCCATGCACCATTCACCATGAAGCTTATAATCTCTACATCTCTATTTATATCTAACTAGTGAACTGGTGCATGAATTTGTGCACACTGAAAGGAAATTAATTAAAAGGTGGCCAGTGGGGCAGGATTGGGAGAGATGGGCCAGACACATTCTGGAGCCAACCTCCCATCGTGTTCCCTCCCCATCATCTGCAGGGTAAGCGGGGTCCTTCAGGCAGGTGGGGTCCCTTGGCCTGGCCTGCAGGGATTGGGCCAAAATCGAGTCTCCAACATCCTCCCAGGGGTCCTGAAGTACTCTGCAAAGTTGCTGTCATAAAGGGTGTGGAACGCAAAAACAAGTTTGCAGTAAACCAGATTTGGAGCCGATAGTGCCCCAGCAACAACACAACCCACTGCCGGAGGTGGAATCAGGCGCCATGAGGAATCAGGCTCCCTCCTCTCTGGTTTCAGGGTACAACACCTGAGTGTTGCTGCTGCCAAGTCACTACAGCTCAGCAGCTCCTGCACTGAGCATCTGCGCCCTGGTGGTCAGTGTGCATCATAGCGACCAGTAAGATGGGTGAAGGGACACTTAGATATTACCCTTTTATATATATAATAAATGGCAATGAGTATAGATTTAGATATTTCTAAAATAGAAAATTTACTAAAACATAGTGACAAGTATACTCTAACAATAAATATAGTAAGAGAAAAGACAAACAGGAAAAAAGGGTAAGACAGTACAATGACAAGAATGATATCTTCCTTAACATAATCTTGAGAAAAACAGAATCACTTTAGTGGAGCCCTGACTTAGGTATAAGTATTTCTAACACTATAAACTTTTTGAAAGAGATAATTTTTGTCTTTATATTCTTATTGCCAAGCATATACTTGACACACAAAAAGCCTTTAACAAGTATTCCCAGAATTGAATTTGAGTAAAACCTTTCCTAACTAAAGGATCTTGCCCTTTTCTACCTTTGCCTTAGTCATTACTTAGATCATGTGGGAAAAAAATAATAAAACTAAATTTTTACCTTTGGTACATATCTCTAGCCTCACAATCTATACTAATAAAAGGGTTATATGCTAATTAGACCAGACATCTTCCGGACGTCCATCTGGACAAAAGCCACAGTGGTGGGGGCCGAGGCAGAGGTGGTTAGGGGCAATCAGGATGGCAGGGGAGGGCAGTTAGGGACAATCAGGCCTGGGGAGGGGAGGGTAGAGGGAGGGGCAGTTAGGGGTGATTAGGCTAAGCCAGCAGGCAGGTGAGCGGTTAGGAGCCAGTGGTCCCAGATTGTGAAAGGGATGTCCCAGATTGGAGAAGGTGCAGGCCAGGCTAAGGGACCCCTCCATGCACAAATTTCATGCACCAGGCCTCTAGTTCTGAAAATAAAACCAATTCGGTCTAAAAATCATTGGAGCAAATGAAATAACCTTCCAAGAAGATTCTGAGAGAATGGTAATGTTTAGGGCTATCTTAACTAATAAAGAGGGAATATGCAAATTGACCATCACGCCATAACTAAGATGGCTGCGCCCACAGCAGAGATGGGGATCTCATAAAACTAGTTTCTGGAAGCTGAGTTCACATAATGATCCTTAATGAGCAATCAGCAGGGATCTGAGGCTGCATGGCATTGGGCCAGGGCAGGGGACCTGAGGCTGCACCCTCTGCCTGGTGGGGCTTGATAGGGGGACCTCAGGCTGCGCCCTCCACCCTGGCACCATGCCAGGGGACCTAAGGCTGCACCCCCCTGCCTGGTAGGGCTTGACAGGGGACCTCAGGCTATGCCCTCACCCAGCGGTTCTTGACAGAGTTGGGGCCAGCCGGGTCTGTATCTAGCCCAATGGAGGTGGCGCTGGCTGGGTCTTGTGCGATTTCGAGGCAGGGAGTTGATTGTGGTTCCCATGGCACACCTCAGACTCTGATAGGAGGGAGATTTTCATATACATTTTACTAATTTTCTTCCATCTCTGACACTTCTATTATAGAGAGGACAAATAGCAATATTAAAATATTTCCTCTAATTAACTCCCCTTTAATGTGCACAAATTTCGTGCATCAGGTCACTAGTTTTTAAATATTTGTTAAAGTGAAGTTTCAGTACATTAAAAAAATAGAAAAACTGAAAGGCTTTGAGAATCCTTTGGTGAGTCTTATGAAGAAAAGCAAATCCAGCTGCATTCTATAATCTGAAAAGTGTATCTAGAACTTTGAATAAGTATTAAATCAGAAACAGCTATCTGGATGGTTAACCTCTAGTACCCATTTTTAAAACCTATTCAAGAGTAACTATTTTTGAAAAAAAAAACATTCATTAAACCTTTTAAACTAGAAGCACAGATGAGTATTTTTTGTAAAATAAAGGGCCTATAAGGTGTTTAACACACACACACACACACACACACACACACACGCACACATGCACGCACACGCAGACACACGAGTAAATTCTAAATCCCATAGAAGAAATAAAGGGCAATTGTAGGATACAGTATCAATGAAAAGCAGTTAGAAATACAATAGTAATGAGCAATGTGAGGAGAAGTGAATCCTAATTTGTTAGACTCTTTCACAAAGAATTCGTTCTTACAAATCTATGATCAATTTATCCTTATAACTGGGCCCAGAATTAAAATTAGTCAGTATTCCACAACCATGAGTAATATACAGAACATTTTTAAAGGGTAAGAATTCAGTCATCCATTCTTGCCTTAAATGATTTTTATTAAAACTGTATTTAAATATTTTTGAATACAAAATTATAAACATAACAGAGTTCTCATACAACTAAAATAAACAAAATCTGAATATAAAACTTACTCAAATTGTCATTAATTTCCTATGATAGATGATGGTACTTGACTGAAACTAAATTTCGATTCCCAAAATGAAAGTGGTTCTGGCAGTCTGGGTACGTTCTATGGAATAAGGAATGTCAATGGTGAAGATGCTATTCTCACTCCACTTTCCTCTACACAAACTATGTAAAACTTTTATTCACATAACATACTGCTCTTAGCATGTTTTCTGACTGGTCCCAGAAGATTCTCCCCTCACTTTTGACATAAGAAATAGATCAGTAAGGGGCATGCCACAATTATTATTAATCATATTAATTAGTAGCTCTTGTTTCCAGGACCGAAGATTCTGGTGGAAGGGACTACCAATGAAATGGATTCTTCCAACTCAGAAAGCGATGGGAGGAGCCTGGGGGAGGCTAGGTCCAGGTGGTAGCAGGTAACTGCCAGAAGCAAAGTGGCCAGGGTGATTCTAACAGGCAGCAAGGTGAGTATGGTATGGCGATATTAGGTCATCTCAGATTTTGTTGTGATAGGCAGAAATCCCTGTCTATATTTCATTAGTCAGATCTAAGAATTCAAGTCAACAGCATTCCACTAAGATACGTTTTGATTTAAATTACCAAAAACAAACAACTCCAGGTCTAGTGAACAGAGACCTATCTGAGACACTTCAATAGAGAGTTGTAGCCTCTCTCCCAAATCTGACACCCACAGTTCTCAAATGAAGGAGGCCAAATCCCTTGTGCAAGATTTTTTTCACAAATGGACATCTGGCCATTTACCCAGATAATTATGAGCTGATGAAAGGAAAATACCCAAGCCTCTTGAGGACTGGTCTGGAGAAGGGATATTTGGATAAATTTCTGGGAATGGGACCAGCACCTGAGAATATCTGCATTCCACATGACTTCTCAACAAAACTATCACAACTGAGAAGAGGTTCTTAATAAGCAGATGTACAGGTTGATTGTCATTGACAAAGTAAGCCATTCTCCTTGTCTAATCAACTTAGCTCCTGACAAAACAGTAATGGTGGCAGGTAATGGTAGCTATGCGTGTACTCAACAGCAGGGATTCCCTTCCACCAAGGATAACCTGGTGGCTGTCACAAATAAGTGTCCCAATAAGAAACTCTTTCAGACAAAACCATTTACCTCACAAGGGATAGACCCAGTGACCATTTTTATCCTGGAGAGGTGAGAAACTTAACCTCTTCAGAAGAAACACTTATTCTATATTTGGATATGATTTCATGTCATATCCAAACACTACCATCTGTGGACTTACCTGTGTACTATCATGAGACTCAACAGTGTCTCTGATGAATAAATCACTTCCCAGCAAAAATCATTCAACAGGCTGGTGACTAAGGTCTTATCTAATTCTTAACATGTGCCCTTCCCACCTTGCAGAAGCTAGTGGGGAAATAGTCTATGACAAAACAGACAAGGGTCCACCTGAGAGTTACCATGTTGGGAGACTGGACTATTGCTGTGAAATGCAGTTTATCAGCTGATCCAGCCCTCTTCCAATTGGAAACTGGATATGACACTGCTCAAAACTAACTAATGACCTCTCAACATTTTGTTTCCTCTAAGACTTGGAGCTGCTAAATGTGTTTGTGCCCAAGGAAAGCATAATTCCAAGAGACATAATAATGATGCCTCTGAAATATAAGCTTGCAGAAATAATCCATATCCTTATTTCATGGGTATATTACCTAGGATTAGGTATCACCAATTATGACAAAAAGCTCAAAACAACAGTTTAAGCAATAAGAAGTGTACTTCTTTCTGAGATGGGGTAATCCAGAACTGTATGGAAACTCCACAATAATACTATGTTCCTTCCTTCTCTCCAGTCTATCATCCAGAGGTAGTAGTACTCAACTTCATGGTCAAAATGGCTTCTAAAACTCCAGACAGCATTCAAAGCATAGATTAAAAGAATGAACAAAAAATGGTAGACCCTTTCCTTTAGGATACTTCCCAGAAATTCCATATACTTTCACTAATATCTTTCTGGCCAGAAATTAGTCAGTGTCACACTTCTTTTACAAGATGGAAAAAAATCATGAAAATTAAAAAAGGCAACCAACAGTCTCTACCATGGTGTGCCAATAGTTTTCGGGTGTTTCCTCTGCCTTGCTAATTACTGTGCCTATATAGGTATAATGGTAGTGGGAGATTTTACCACTTAGCCCATAGGTTGAAGAATATAAAAATTGGATCACAATAAAATTAAAAGTAGATCAAATATCATTCTCAAGTTCTAGACTTGATAATGAATTATCTCTTTGAAGAAGTGTTATGTCTTTAGTATAAGTGATTAATTACATTATTTCAGATGGGGACATCTTTAAAAATGTCTGTACAGTAAGAAAGTGGGGAAGGGGGACAGTAAATTCGAGGAAGGGGTGTCCTGCCCAGAATATGTTCCTGTTCTATCTCATAATATTTCACCACTTTTACTGTTTGTGGCCAATGACTCAGGAAGAACCAATCATACTACACCATTTGCCATTAAAAGAACTGATTAAATTAGGCACAAGACAAAAGAAAGGCCAAATAGACTCTCTCTAGCAGTATTTGAGCCTGGAGGAGCCATATAAGAATAAAAAGTGGTCCAAACCCAAATTCCCTGACAATGGTGTTATATGGTAGTGGAATTGTCTGTAAATTCCTGCTAATATGTTTGCTTCCCCAGTTCCCATTCTTCTTAAGCTTGATTTTTTAATTCCCTCTTTAAAACTATGACCTACAGTGTCCTTCCAATAAATTTTCTATTTTTGCTTAAATAATCCAAAGTCAATTTCTGTGTTTCCCCACCAAATAACCCTGATATAATTTCATACCCCAACCCTAAGAGATCATCAGCCCCTATGGCTTGAATTCTCATCTTCCAACCCTAGTCTAACTCCCTTAGAGCACTTGACCCATTCCTAACTGCTTTTTGGACATCTCCACATGCTACAAACACTTCAAGTTCAACAAATCTACAACATTTCCCCTTACTCTCAGGACCCAAACATGCTTTTCTTCCTGTATCCCCTCTATCAGTTAATAGTACGTATCTCAGAATAGTACTCCATATATATTCAGCGTATTTTAAATGTTATCTTAGTCTCAAAATTACCAACTCCAGTCAACTCTTTGAAAGTGTACTTTGAATCCATTATTTCCACTTCATCTCCATCACCACTGCATATCCCAAGAATATCCACTCAATGTTCAATATTCAACTGAAGTCATCTCATTGAGACTTGCTGCTTGAATTTCAAGGTATCTATACTCCAAGAATATAGATCATGTATTTTATTCAGTTTTCTATTTGCTTACAATAGAAGGCAAGTCTAGCATTAGATACTGTATTTTGGCATAAATAGACATTTCCAGCCTATCTTTTTTACTTCATCCCATCCTATGTTCAGCCCATACAAAATGACTACTTCCCTATACTGCACTAAGCAATTCCTTACATCTTACATTCTTTTCCTGCCAGGGCCATTTCCGTCTCATCCAACATGACACAACTCTTATGTCACCCCATCTCTGAAAGTCTTCAATTTTCTCTAAAGAGAGATTTTTCTCTCCCTTTCTGTCTCTACAGCATACTGTTCATGCATCCTACAGCATGCATACTCAAGGTATTCTATTTGTATGCCTCCCCACTAAAATGAATATCTAATTATAATGATGTTTGATAACAGCTGGATACTTTCTACATGTCAGGTACTGTCTAAGCACCTTACTTATATTTGCCCATTTAATCCTCACAAAACCCTAAAATATAGGTACTATCATTATCCTCATTTTATAAATGAGGAAACTAAGACACAGAGAGGTTAAGTAAATTGCCAGAGATCACAGAGCTTGGTAGTGGTACAACCAGGATATGAATATAAACAGTCTTATTCCAGAATTCATGCTCACTATACTGTCTTTCATAAATTCCTGAAGGGCAGCAACTATGTCTTATTCTTGTTTGTATACCCCGTGCCCAGAGCACCTCAAATATTTGTGGAATGAATTAAAATTTATAACTTTCACTTAGTCATCCAAGAAAAAGTTCTCATAAGTAACGTAGGTTTTCCATCAATAATTACAGAACTGAATCTAGAAAGGGTCTTTCATAAACATGGAAGGCTAAAATTAAATTTCTCATAAGAAATTCAAAGAGCTCTGAAGAACTTTACCATGCAGAAAAGACTAGTAAAGTTTTCTTAGGTAGTTAAGTTAAATGTGGTGAATTTAGTCAGGAACAAAAAGTCTTTACCAAGTAATCAATACCTTCTAAGACAGAGACTAAATGTCATAATCTGTCCCCAGTAAATGTATACTAAATTAATCCCATCTATCTAAATCTGAAATAGAGATCAGTGTTTTGAAGGCAAAAGTAAAAGGACGGTATTTAAACAAAAATTTAATCCTAAGGGCCAACTCTGTCAAGAGTAATCGATTAAAACAAAGCCATACTGCTCAATAAAATCAGCTATTTAAGCAACAAATATTTAACCAATTCTATATAAGAAGTATTAGTCATCAACTTTAAAACAATTAAGTGTCCTTCATATAATTATTAAAAGCATTAAGTTCTTTTTTTTTAAATCCTCATCTGGGGATATTTTTTCCATTGATATTTAGAGAGAGTGTGGAAAAGAGGGGGAGAGGAAGAAGAGAGTGAGAGAAACATCCACGTGAGAGAGATACATCTATTGGATGCCTCTCACACATGCCCTGATTTGATCTAACCTGCACCCAGGTATGTGCCCTTGACTGGAAATTGAACCAGAGATCCTTCAGTCCACAGGCCAACACTCTAACCACTGAACCACAGTGGGCAAAGCAAGCATTAAGTTCTTGACAGTAGATAATATATGAAGAGAATTTATAAAAGCTAAAAGTATGTAAAACTAAATTTAAACAGAAATTTAAGTGATTAGAAATAAAATATATATACATACACACACACACACACACACACACACAAGTACATTTAATTAGCAAGAGAGTAATGAACCACAGGGTGTAAGTTGTACTGGGAAGAGCAGGAGTTGATGCACTGTCACTCTCTTCAGCTTCTCTCACACTACCAATTTACGTCACATAGCTGGGCTTCTATTGCATCTTACTCCACTGTCCCACCTGAACAGGCCACAATCCCTCACCCAAAATACCTGAAACAAAACGTCTTTCCAAATTTTAAAAAATTTATTAAATATATATAGTTGTTTTATTTCAGAGAAAGGGAGAGAGAGTGATAGAAACATCAGTGATGAAAGAGAATCATTGATAGGCTGCCTCCTGTACACCCGCTGCTGGAGATCAAGCCTGCAACCCTGGCATGTGCCCTGACAGACTCAAACCATGATCTCCTGGTTCAATCAATGACCCACACTGGCCAGGTTAAACATTTTTTATTTTAGGAAGGTGCATTTAAACCCAGCACTCTAGAAGGATATGGGGCAGTAACCTGTAATCAAATACATGAATATTTCTGCAGCAAAATGCAAGAATATTCACATTAAGTGGAATAAAGTGAGGCTATAAGTAATCTTATCAGTTTGGATCAGGTTTATGAGTCTGAAAAAATATTGTCTTCTGAGCTTTTAAGAGTTTTAAATGTAGGAAAAGGACTATAGAGTTGAATAACCATATTGCATTCAATCTGCTCACTTCCTCCTTGAGAAGTGACAATGGCTTCCTTACTTGCCATATTCAGTCATAACACTATCTTCTACACTAGTCTAGAATGGCAATCATTTAGTCAATCTCCTTACTTTAGTGCTTAGAATAACTTCCTAGGGTTACAGTGTTCCCTACTGACAGAGATGAAATTAGAACATACAGTCTTCCTATCTCCTAGGCTTACTTACTATTAATTCATTGTTTTCTTTCTCAATTCAAAGTGATTTTCTTACCTTTCCAAAATAATGAAATAATTTCACAGAAAGTTGCAAACATAGTATAAAAATGTCCTATGTGTCCAGCTTCTTACCAATATATACTGTAGTACAATATTAAAACCAAAAAATTAACATAGGTATATTAGTGTTAACAAAACTACAAAGCTTATTCTATTTTCATTATTTTATTAAACTGCATTTATTTGTATGTGAAGGTGTATACAAGTCTATGCAACTTTATCCCATGTACAGATTTATGTAACCGCCATCTCAATCAAGGTACCAAACTGTAAATATTTCTCTCTTTTCCGAGTCAAAACAAAGTTAGAAAGCCATCCGGTTCCTGAGTAGGGGCTGCTGGGGATTGAGCAAATGAAAGAGACAGATTCAGAGATGGGAGAGAAAAGCTGGGGCTAGGAGGCCCTAGAGCCAATATGGCGTGTTTATTTAATACAGCAAAAACCAGGAAGTTTTACTAAAGGTCAAGACAAAGGAAATTATGCAAATTCTTGGGTGGGCCCAGAGTGGTATTCATTCCTGGTGCTTGGCTAGATTTAAATAACAAAACCCACCCCCTAGCACATGGGCCGAAGGTCAAGCTGACAATACTCCTGCCTCCTGTGCCTTCCCAGGTGCTCACTACACCAAACTGTTCAAACTGTTCCATCGCCACAAAATACCTCTTTGTATTTACATTCCCTCCTGTTCCCCCACACTATTCCTGACTCTGGCAGCTACTCATTTGTTCTCCATCGCTATAGTTTTGTCATTTTGAGAATGCTATATAAATGGAATCATACAGTATACAAACTTTTGAGATTGACATTTTCTTTAATTGTGGTAAAATACACATAAAATTTACCATCTTAACCATTTTTAAATGTACATTTCTAAGTATATTCACAATGTTGCACAGCCAATCTCCAGAACGTTTTCACCTTGTAAAAATTAAACTCTATACTTACTATACAACACTTCTCATTTCCCCTTTCTTCCAGCCCCTAGCAACCACCATTTTTACTTTCTCTGAATGTGACTAATCTAAGTAACTCATACAAGTAGAATGATAGTATTTGTCTTTTTGTGACTGGCTTATTTTACTTAGCATAATGTTCTCAAGATTCATCCATATGATAACATATGCTAAGATTCCTTCCTTTTTAAGGCTGAATAATATTCCATTATACTAGCCGAGACCGGTCTGGCTCAGTGGATAGAGCGTCGGCCTGCAGACTGAAAGGTCCAGGGTTTGATTCCGGTCAAGGGCATGTATCCTGGTTGTGGGCACATCCCCTGTAGGGGGCGTGCAGGAGGTGGCTGATCGATGTCTCTCTCTCATCGATGTTTCTAACTCTCCCTTTCTCTGTAAAAAATCAATAAAAAGTATATTAAAAAAATTCCATTATACTAGTATATGTATATACCACCTTTTGTTTATCCATTGATCTACTGATGTATATCTGGGTTGCTTCCACCTCTTGGCTATGTGACTAATGCTGCTATGAATATGGGTGAACAAATATCTCTTCAAGACCCTGCTTTCAATTCTTTTGATGTATATTCAGAAGTGGAACAGTTGGGTCATATGGTAATTCTACTTTTAATTTTTGAGGAGTGAAACTGACTTTTTTCAATCAAGATAATTCTCTTGAGATTTATTCAAATTGTGAGAATAGTTCATTTCTTTTCATTGTTGAATAGCATTTCATTGTATAATTTGTTGAAAAGACTATTCTTCCTCCACTGAATTCCTTTTGCACCTTTGTCAAAAAATCAATTGGCTATGTTTATGTTGATCAACTTCAGGGGTCTCTATTCTATTCCATCAGTCTTTTCTATTCCTCTGCTAACACTACACTGTCTTGTTCAAGGACATTCTATATAAGATTTAATATTAGGCAGAATGATTCTTCCCATTTTCTTCTTTTTTAACATTGTCTTAGATATTCAAGCTCCATTCATTTTACTTTATTCACTGCTTATCCTTGCTTTTTAGGGCCTCCCTATACCTTGTAGAGGTATGACAGCCTGAAGAAGAAAGGAGAAAAAAATAAAAAATATGTAATATACTACCACCAACAACCTAAAATATTACCCGTGTAATTTCTATTTATCCATCTCATGAAAGGTTCTTTACTATTCCAGGCCATGTTAGTATCTCTAAGTATAATAGCTAATATAGCTCTACTACTCATTAGACACAAGTCATTTACTTACATCGGTCAGATATTTGTAAATACATGGTGAGGGAAAGGTAGGTTTACAGTTGTGAGTACATGAAACAGAGCTTATTCTTCTATTATTATTAATTGTTGCATTATTTTCCATATGGACAACTGTAAACCTACTTTGCCTAACCCAGTGGTTGGCAAACTCATCAGTCAACAGAGCCAAATATCAACAGTACAATTGACATTTCTTTTGAGAGCCAAATCTTTTAAACGTAAACTTCTTCTAACACCACTTCTTCAAAATAGACTTGCCCAGGCTGTGGTATTTTGTGGAAGAGCCACACTCAAGGGCCCAAAGAGCCGCATGTGGCTCGTGAGCCACAGTTTGCCAACCACTGGCCTAACCCTATATACTGGTGTCCAACAAAATGTCTACTCATTAAGGGAAACCGTATTTTGTATTTCTTTATATTCCTCCATAAGTTTCAATAAACATTTAATTAATTAATTGAAGATCATTTATCTAATTGAGGTTTACAAGAGAGATCCTAAAAAATTTAGAAGAATAAGCGTAAACAATTAGGTAATTGTTTCATTGTTTCAAGTGACAAAATCACTATTTTACCAAATCTCCATTTAAAATTTAATCTCACTTCTCAATTAAACTGTTAAAGAGTATAGTTCTAGGTTCTATTCCCTTTTCTTCATGAGATGGCTTAGGTAAAGAAAGAGAAGGTAGTAAATAATGGATTATGGTGGTTTTCTTTATTTCTCCTGCTGTTTGCCAAAAATGTCACCATTCATCTAAATTTTAGGGGTAACAGACCTGATTCATCCCTAACATACTATGTAGATTTATCCAAAAAGTAAAATACCAGATGGGTTAGAATGTTGATTTACGTAATAATAGAAACTCCAAATAAAAAAAGGGACTGTAAAAGAAATACCAAATCTGGTTTCCTATGCTCCTAACTATATCGACTACAAGGGGTCTGTGTCCTTTTGCTAATATGCTGAGAACATCTTCTTAATTATCAATGCTTTGCTGACAAAATCACAACAAAGTAAGAGCATAATACTGGAAATAACATAGCTGCCTAGTCCATGTTTTTAGCTATAATTTACAAAACCACAATCTGTCTATCCTAAAAGTAAGAGCATAATACTGGAAATAACATAGCTGCCAAGTCCATGTTTTTAGCTATAATTTACAAAACCACAATCTGCCTACCCTATGGATCAAATAAATGCTTGCTCCTTAGCTAAAACAGATATACAGGATGGGGCAAAGGTAAGGTTACAGTTGTGAATACACAAAACACAATTTATTCCTGTATTACTACTTATTAATTACTGTATTATTTTCCATAACAACTGTAAACCTATTTTTGCCCCACCATGTATATGTACCTTCCAACAAGATGTTTGCTCATCAGCTACCAGTAAGTGGACTTTAAATAATTTGCAACACACTGTCAATGTAATAAAACTACATGCACATTAGCTTTCTTTTCTTACAAAATAAAGCAATTCATAGATGTTACTCCAACAACTTCACTGATATTTATTTATTTTATCCCCCCAATTCTTTCACTGTAATATGTAACTAGCTATGCAGGGTAGAACACAATCTGGAAAGTTTCAAAGCCATCAGTCTTAACAGGCTTTCATCTAGTGTGTTTCTGGTGGCCTCAGAAGGGATCATCTCCAAGACTCCAAATGATAGTCTGGAAATTAACTAGATGAATTGGAACTCTCAGAATATACAAATTAATAAGATTCTTTTTTTAGCTCTACTATTTCTACTTCAATGCTTCATTACAGAGACTGCAATATGCACAATGTAATATACAATTACAATTTCCAACACTAACACTACCACTTGCATCTCACACACACACACACACACACACACACAGAAACCCACGACTTGATTAGTAAAAATTAAGAAACCTCATAGTTCTAGAGTTGTGAGAGCATGGAGTAACCTGAGTTCAGACATTGCTCATGAGAATGTAAACTGGTACATCCACTCTAGAAAACAATTTGGTATTATCTACTATAGCTGAACATGTGCATATATTCCAGTATCTGTTCTCTTGACAAGTACACCAAGAGATATGTGCAAGAATATTCACAGCAGTGCTTTCATAAGACCAAAAAATGCAAACAACCCAAAGGCTGAGTTAAAAAAAAAAAAGACTGTGGCATATTCACACAATAGGATTTTAGGTACCAGTGAAAAACTAATGAAGTACAGTTAAATACAACATGGATGAATCTAAGAAACAGTGATGCATTAAAAGAGCAAGTTGTAACAGATTATATGCAATAAACTACCATATTAATACATTTCAAAAAGAAGAAAAGTTAAACATATTATTAGTTATGGAAACATTCATGCAATTTTAAAAAGGAAAAATAAACACAAAATCCAGTATACATAAGGTCAGGCAGATGGACAGGGGAGTAACTCACCATCAACAGAATTGGTAAACTTATAGTTCTTAAATTGAGTAATAAACTCTTTAATTCCATTATTAAGCTTTATAATATGTGTGTCTCTGTGTGTTGAGTGTCTATCATATAGAATCTCTGGAGAACTAACATTCCAGCTATAGGACAAGTTTAGCCCACTCATAAGATGACATTCTTGGTAACTGGAAATGATGCCAAGAGATAAAATCACTCTACTACTGATATTCAGTAACTTTTATAGCAACAAAGAAATTACAGGTGTCTCAAAACTTAAAGCAAGGGGGTGGGCAAGGGAAGTGGGAGTGGCTATAAAAAGGCAAGTGAGGGATCCTTGTAGTGATGGAAATGTTCTGCATCTTGACTATATCAACATCAGTATTATGCTTATGATATTGTACCGTAGTTGTGCATGATGTTACCACTGGGAAAATCTGGCTAAATGGTACATTGGATCACTCTGTATTATTTCTTCCAACTGCAAGTGAATCTACAAATATCTCAAAGTAAAAGATTAATTTAAAAAAAGAAAACATAAAAGCGATCATTTTCCTCCAGGGTTTCTCCACCTTGGTACTACTGACATTGTGGGGCATATAATTTTTTATTGTTAGGAACTGCCCTACACATTGTCAGGTATTTAACAGCATCCCTGGCCTCCATCCATTAAATGCCAGTAGCATATCCTAGTTGTGACAAGATTTCCATACACTGCCAAAAGTTCCCCAGGCGGGCACAACTGTCCCATTAGAGAATCACTGCTCTAGTCATAGAAACAAAGAAGAGCTGTGGAAATGTTCCTCAAGATTGAAGGAAACTAAAGAGACATGGTAACTAAATGCAATATCTGATCTTACACTGGATCCTGTACTAGAGGAGGAAAGAATGCTTTTATAAAGGACATTATTAGGTCAATTAACAAAACTGGAATACCAATGATAAATTAAAGCATTGTTCAACATTAAATGTGCCTAAATTGATTAGTGTGATGTAATTATGTCAATAATATTCCTATGCTTAGGAAATGCACAATGAAGTATTTAGGAGTAAAGGACCATCCTATATAATTAAAGCCCAGGAGTTTGAGGTGGGGTGGGGCTGGCCAGCCAACCACCTGCAGCCCCTCCCTCTGGCTTGATTCCACCCATGCACGAATTCCTGCACTGGGCCTCTAACGATGTATATAATCTACCATCAAATGAGTCAGAAAAAGGCCAAAACCGGTTTGGCTCAGTGGATAGAGTGTCAGCCTGCGGACTGAAAGGTCCCAGGTTTGATTCCAGTCAAAGGCATGGACAGCTGATCAATGTTTGGTGATTCTTAACTCTATCTCTCCCTTCCTCTCTGTAAAAAATCAATAAAAATATATTTTAAAAAGATTCAGAAAAAAAAAGTGTGTGTGCATATATATATTTTATATATGCATGTGAATAATATTTGTATATATATCATAGGTGAATCTGATGAAAGTGTGCGCTCACTGTACTATTTTTATTCTTGCAACTTTTCGATATGTTTGAATTTACAAATAAAAAGGTGGTGTGTTGTTGTTTTTTTAAGTGGAAGCAAAAGTTGTGGTCCTTAAAATCCTAATGGCAGGTTTCACGGAACTCCAGCATAAATGATAAAAAATAAAATAAAATAAAATCCCAAGACTGGATAATGACTACGGACTGGATAAATTCCTACCTCAAGCCTAGGGCCTTCTTGGAAAGAACTGTCTACCTTCAGCCGATCTCCCCTGTCCATTCTTTCTAGAGGTGACCTCTTGAATAGTGCAGAATCGAAAAGGAATCCATTCCATTTTTTTAAAGACCATTCCTAGCAAGTGACTCAAACTCACATCCCTAACTCAAGTCCCTCCACTAATCACTGAGGCACCTTCACTCTCCACAATGAAGGCAAAACGCAAAAGGTGTACACGTAGTCCTCAAAAAAAAACCACTGATCCGCTCAACTGAGCAAAGAGAGGAAGAACGTTCAAGTGAGTGGACCAGGGAAGAAGACGACATCCCAAAGTCTAGAAGGGCTGGAGAGGTAAAAAAAGAGACAAGCGGGGAGCCGGTCTGAGTGAAGCACGAATGGCATGTCGGTCATTAAAAAGGGGCTCGCGAGCGGGTGCGAGCGTGCCAGCGGGGAGGGAGTGGCTCACCTGGCGGTGGTAAGCAGCGGGTGCTGGGTGCCCACCAGCTTCCGCACCTGCAGAGCGATGTTGCTGAGCTCGTCGCTCAGGAGGCAGCGGAGGCTCATGAAGGACGTGGGGTAGCCCACGATCTTCTCCGCCTCTGACACCACCTGGTTCCAGTAGGCCGGGGACTTGGAGGACTGACCCCGCCAGGAGCCCACCGAGACGGCGCCGAGGGACGGGGACCCCCACAGGCGACGCGGAGGTCCCGACGCCCGGAGGCTGCGGGGCAACCGCGACAGCAGCGGCGGAAGGCTCATAGTTGGGAGGCTGGGAGTGTCTGGGGCTTCGGGGGTGCCCGCAGGGAGCGCGGGGGAACGAACCAGGGGCAGAGGAGGAAGTTGCAGGGACTAGAAGGAATCGGCGACGCTTGTGACCCTTAATACAGGTGCCTGGCTTCCCGAAGCCGTAACCAGAAGCGAACTTGGACGGCAGCTTTCTTGCAGCCCAGGCTAGAAGGGCCACGGCCCTAGCTAGCTCAGCACTGCCCCCGGCAGCTGGGGTGGAAACCAAGACGGATACCTACACGGGGGACGCCATCTTTAGAGGCGGGGAAGGCGGCCTGTCGTAAAGACGGAGGCGGGCTATTCTTGGAGCCGAGACTGCTCCCCGCTTTACGGCACAGCCGTGAAAGCCCAGAGGGGGCGTGACTCTGGAGCTGAGGCTCCGCCCACCCGCCTGGTCCTGGCCTGGGGAGGCCGAGGGTGGCGGGAATGGCGGCGGGGCGGGTGCTTAGCGCCGCTCCGGTGCCTGGAGGCTAAGCGGAGCGTGATCATCAGAGCATTCCCCGCGCAGAGTGGGCACACATAAATAAATATTTGGGTCATGAACGAGGGTCTTTTTTTTTTTTTTTTTTTTGCAGCCTCCAGCCCTCGCGGAAAGAAGGGCGTCGGCCACCTTCTCCGGAAAGCGCCCGCCGTCCGCCCTGGCCGTGGTCCTGGCCCCGCGGGGTGGCGACCTCGGCGGCTGCGGGCTCCCCGGAACCGTGCCTCTGTGCTCGTGGGGGGTGCCAGGAGCACGCGTGGTTCTGATCTCGTGCCCTCAGCTCCCAAGCGGACGGAAAGTGGCGTGGCCCGGCCCAAAGGGTTCTTTCCTCCCCCCGGAGGAATGAATGCCCTCTGTCTCGATCCCAGTCGCCGGCCGCGCCGAGGCTGGCTTAACCCCTCCCTCCCTGGGGGCAGAAGCAGCCCTAGCTCCCTCCGGGGTCGCCTCTTTAGAAGAGCTCCCCATCCAGGGTTCAACACTGCACCGCCGACCCCCGTACTTCATTCTAGCTCGTGTATTACCCACATAATCCTCAAAGCAACCGGTTTAGGTAGTAGGCAGTACTGTCTTAGGTTTTACATGAAGAACCAGGCACAGCCACGTCCGGTCAATTGCCAGGGGCCACACTGAGCAGGGACGGGACGGGAACCCGAGCCATCTGGCTTCTGAATCCACGCTCTTAACTGCGTTAGAGCCTATCCCAATACCGCGTTACCGACCCTTCTTTTTCCTTACGGCCGTCAGCGTGGCTATCACTTCTATAAGGCTACCTATTCTTTTTCTGGTATGTCCAGCAGCCTCTCTTGTCATCCCAAACAAGCCCTTAGGAATAAAAAAATGATGTATTATGCAGTTTTACACTCGTAAAAATGGCTTGCAAAGCTCTCTTCAACTTTCAAAATCTTTTCAAATTCATGATGGATATATTTTGAATTAGCACCGTGCATACTACTGGACTAGACTTGGGCTCCGTTAAAAAATCGGACTTAACAAGGGGCAAATTAAAGAATAATTATTGACTTTGCAAAAAAAAAGGTTAACCTCAAACTCCCTTTGAATGGCAAATTTCCCTCATGGTTTAAAAATTTGATTTTATTGCCAAACATTCAGTTTAGGCATAACTCTTCAGGGATACATTTTAGATAAAGTTGTGATCAAAAGTATTAAACACAGTCTGTGCCAAAAAAAAATAAGTTAAGGCAAACTAAAGTTCAAAAATAATTCATTTGAAAGAGATAAACTCCTGGCAATAAAATTCAGGTCTATGCTAGATGAAAGTAAATGTGAAGAGTGTGATACCTTGCCATTCCAAAAAGTTCCAGGGCCTGAGCTGGGTTATCCAAGGTGAAAGAAGTCATGAAAAAAACAGGACAGATAAAGGCTGAATGTGATATATTATGCCCCTGAGGCTGTTTCTTCAGAATCTCGGTACCTTAAGGCTAACTTTTCATGCAATTTGCTTAATACCAATTCACAACATGTACTTTAATTTCTCCACAGAAGCTAAGTGCATTATTCTCTGGTCATACTCTATTAACCAAGTTTTTTATTATTCATGAGACTCTTGGTCCCATTTATTTTAAATCATCAGCACTTCCTTTTGTACTTAGAGTTAAAAGGTTGCGTTATACCTATGATAATCAGTGCTTAAAGGTTAAAATGGTATTTGTTCTCTAATCTTCCAGATAAATATATAACTCCGTAGAGTCTCTTTGACTAAAGAGATTTCTGAATTGCTGGTGACTTTCCGGTCGAGTGGGGAGAAGGAGTATCTGTGATTGTGCCTTTCCTGAACTAACGCTGCCTACAGTCACTTCAAGGATGTCTGTGAAGGATGTCTGTGAAGTAAGAAAGAATACAGCAGGGTTTCTCAACCTTGGCTTTATTGACATTTTGGACCAGATCATTCTTTGTTGTGGCGGGGAGGGCTGTCCTGTGCATGATAGGATGTTTAGCAACATCCTCGCCTCTTACTCACTGAATGAGAGCAGTATCCCTGTCCAACTTATGACAACTAGATTTGTTTCAAGACGTTGCCAAAATATCCCTTGGGGGCAGCATCATCCATGAAGATACAGGGAAATGGCAGACGCTAAAGAAACAAGTAATTTCCACCCATGACATTGACTGTTACAAAGCAGCAACAGAAAAGGTCCTGGGTGTGGGCAGCCCTCCGGTTAAAGAAACCCCCAGCCAGACACGGGGACACTGCTTGGCACTGAGTTGTTGTGGAGACAGCAAGCTGATACTTTTTCTCAGGACCCGGACCCTGGTAAAGGACCAGTGGACTTTACTTAGTGTTCTCTCTACATTCTGCTGACCTTAGAAAGCAGTAAGGTCATACCTGGTGTCCCTCCCCCACCCCCCTTTTTTTTTTTTGGCTGGAAACCTGAACCAGCCTTTGGAAATACGATGCAGTCTTAACAAGGATAGTGTATGCTTTGGGCTTTGGCATTTACATGATTAGGGGAGTGGAACTAGATAGGAACACAGCAGCTATCCTCCTTCTAGCACTCTTAACACAGCCACCTATTGTTTATTCTAAAAGAGTTCTTCCAAAAGCAGATGAAAGAATTGTGGTATATCTGGAGGCCCAATGATAAAAGGAGGCAAGTAATCAGATTAGCAAAAGAAATACAAAAGTTTGAACACTTACTGGGTTGGCAGACTGTAGAGAACAGGAAGAACACATATTGCCCATGAGAATGTAAAATGGTGCACAGCACCTATGGAAAGGATTTGATAATCCCTGGAAAAATTACATGTATATTTATCCTTTGACTTAAAAATCCCCAAGTACGAAATGACTTATGAACGAGGTTATTCATCACAGTGTTATTTGCAACAGCAAAACACTGGAAACAAATTAAATAACCACAATAAGGGACTGGTTGAATTAACCGATGAAACACTCTGTGCAACTCTGAAAAAGAATGAGGATTATCTCTTTAAAATGGTGTGGAATAATCTCCAGAATACATGTTTTAAAAACACACACCAAGGTTTAGACACTATAGTATGCTTTTTTGGTAAGATAGGTGAACTATCCTATACAATAAAAGGCTAATATGCAAATTGTCCCCTCCAACGGGAGTTTGACCAGGGGGCAGGGCTATCCGGCCAACCTCCCACATCCCCTCCCTTGGCCGGACCCCACCCACGCACGAATTCATGCACCAGGCCTCTAGTGAATATATATTGCATATCTTTGGGATGGAAGGAAACAGGTGAAGGGGACAGGCAATGAAACAGACTATTCTGAATATGCCTTGACTATATAGTTTGTGTGTGTTTTAAATAATAGCTATTTGGAGTTTTTTGTTTTTAATATATTTTTATTGATTTCAGAGAAGAAGGAAGAAAGAAAGAGAAACATTAATGATGAGAGAGAATCATTGATCGGTTGCCTCCTGTGTGCCCCCTACTGGGGATTGAGCCTGCAACCCAGGCATGTGCCCCTGGCCAGAATTGAACCCGGGGCCCTTTAGTCTGCAGGCCTATGCTCTATCCACTGAGCAAAACCAGCAAGGGCTTGACTATATAGTTTTTACTTTAGACTCATTTATATATTTTACATAGTCAAAATAATTTTGAATTCAAAAGAAAGATGTAATTCCTGAAATTTGAAATTGACTGAAGCAAATGACCTAACTGTATGTTAAGCTGGTGGCATACCCACACCAAGTAAACAATGAACTCACTTTGGAAAATAGTGTTTTCACTGTACATAGTGGAATATACATAGAGGAATATGTTCTCGGGATAAAATAGACTTACAAAGAAATCTTAAACTTCATTCCGTAATCTTATTGCTAGTACTACTTTCAAACTATTCTTGTATATTATAGGAATGATGATTTTCAGAGTATGTGGAATTCAGCTAATAGTAAAGGTGAATTGGAAATACAATGAACTAATGATGTTTCCTTTAAAATATGTTTCTAATATTCCAATAAGAAAATTACATATGTTCATAGCAGCACAATTTACAATAGCTACAATTTGGAAACAGCCTAGGTGCCCGTCAGCAGATGAG
This sequence comes from Lasiurus cinereus, assembly GCA_011751065.1. Taxonomy (NCBI): domain Eukaryota; kingdom Metazoa; phylum Chordata; class Mammalia; order Chiroptera; family Vespertilionidae; genus Lasiurus; species Lasiurus cinereus. The sequence continues at coordinate 29,216,855 of JAAGEH010000018.1, read as the reverse complement.
TGGATCAGAAAACAATGGTACATCTACACAATGGAATTCTATGCTGCCATTAAAAAGAAGGAATTCTTACCATTTGCAGCAACCTGGTTGGAACTGGAGAGCCTTATTCTTAGTGAAATAAGCCAGTCAATGAAGGAGAAGCATCACATGATCTCACTCATTTGTGGATAATAAAGAACATTATAAACTGATGAACAAAAGCATAGATACAGAGGCAGTAAAGATTCAAACAGACTGTGAAATTACAGCAGGAAGATTAAGGTTAGGTGGGATAGATAAGAGATCAATCAAAGGACTTGTATGCATGCATATAAACATAACCAATGAACATAGGCACTGGGGGGTTGGGGTATGCCTGGGAGGGAGGGGGGGCAATGGGGAGATATGTATAAAAATTAATTTAAAAAATGAAAAAAAAATTTACCACACAAAAAAAGAAAATTATATATTTATTGTAAAAAAAAATAAACATACTTGCTTTGTCTCTTAAAAAGGCCTAGCCATAATAGTAATCTTGTTGCAATCTTTAGCATTTATATTGTACTTTCAGTACATTAGTCCTTAATAAAAGAAATGAGAATCTTTGGACAAATGCCAGCTATCAGGTCTGGGGCAAAAAGTGTGCATGATGAGCCTGAAATACCCTGTTATGCGGGAAATCAAGGAAGCTGTTAAAGCCTGAAGTCTAATGGGATAGGACAGGTCAATGGGACAAAGAGATCAGCATAAAGAAGCTCCCACTGGTCTGGCTGTTGTGGCTCAGTGATTGAGCATCAACCTGTGGTTTGATTTCTGGTCAGGACACATGCCCAGGTTATAAGCTCGATCCCCAGTGTGAGCTGTGCAGGAGGCAGACATACAGTGATTCTGTCTCATCATTGATGTTTCCATCTCTTTCCCCCTCTCCCTTCCTCTCTGAAATCAATAAAAGTATTTTTTTTTTAAAAAAAGGAAGTTCCCACTGATAGAAAGGGGGACAATCTGAACATGAAAAAAGGGTAAGAACTACAACTGGTTGAAATTCACTGATGATATATAAATCAGTTTAGTACTAGACATAACTAGAGCAAAACTCTGAATATTTGTAATATAATGAAAGAATTGAGCATTTATCCTGCCTTTCCTGCAGGAATTATATTTAGTGGTGTTTTAGCCTGGCTTACACCCTTGAAAGCTGAACCTGAGACAAGGGCTTACTTTTAGGTAGTTTATTTTGGACAGCCATTTCAGGAAACAGCAGTGAATGACAAGAGTGAAACAGGGTAAGTTAATACAAGGGTGTTCTCAAGTTAGCCATCACTGTGGGCAATAAAACCTGGAGTCTTCTGGGACTCTTTGGCTTGCCATGTAGAATATACTTCAGAATTGTCAGCTTGATACAAGAGGGAAACAGTTATTTACCAACTACCAGCTCCCATTGGTCCAAATTTCCTACTTGGGGCCTTAGTCCCCTCACACTTCTAAGCTGTCATGTAAGTGCCAGGCAGATATCCCACTCTGATGGAGTTAGAGGAACTCAGAAGCAAAATGTGAGGTGTGTGCAGTGCATATGAAAAGAGGTACTGCTAGCTTACACCAGCAGAAAGCAGGCTGCTTCAGCAATGGCCATAGTAAGAGGCAGCTGAGAGGATGTGAAATAGGGAACAAGTCTCTTCTGATGGAGTTACCGAACAGCCCAGAGTGATGAGGGAAAGTTCTTTTTTATAAAATAATGCCATTTAATAAAAGAGAGGCAAAGGATAAGATTAGGGAATTACCATATTGTAATTCCTTATCAAATAGTTGATTCAGGCAACAACAATCAATAGGTGAGGCTGATGGAGAACTTTGCAAGGGAGGCCTTTGGGCTGATAACCATCTGCAGCCACTGACCAATCTCAGCATCACTTCGAGTGGGAGCCCACACAGAGGTACCTCCTGATGTGCATTATGAAGCACACAGCACCACCCATGACATGTTTTTTGCCAAAATAGCTGAATCTTAATCTCATCAGGCCAATTTTAGAGAGACATAGGAGGGAACAGAAAAAGTGAACTAGCTTCTTTTAGTACAAAAAAGCAAACAGACCAATCCAGCACGTTAGATATTCTACAGGCCAACTGACTGGGTTTCTTCCACAAGAAAAGGGAATAAGATTGGAGTGAGCAGAAGAACTTCTCATGATTGAAAGAGAGGTATAACAGACCAAGTGTAATGTGTGGACCTTGTTTGTATCCTGATTCTAACAAACTTAACTGTAAAAAGTAAATTCTGAGACAAGTAAATAAATTTGAATTATAGTTTTGATATATGAGATATTGCGAAGGAATCATTAACTTTGTGTGTAAGTCTATAAAATATTCATATTTTTAAGCACTACAGATTAAAGTATATAGGACTAAAATAATGCAATGCCAGGGAATTGCTCAGGAGAAAAAACTTAAATGAAGTGAGTGCTAAAATCTAGAAAGTTGTTGATTCTAGATTATGAGTATTTGGTATTTATTATACTATACTTTTTTGTATATGTTTGAATATTTTCATAATAAAATATTTTAAATAAGTAAATATCCTCATGCCCTCCCGGTTTTTTTTGTTTTGTTTTGTTTTTTTACAAATGGAAGCAAATGGTGGAACTAGAATTAAAACTCAGACTCTCCTCAGTCCTTCCCCTGTATCTTATTGTCTTCAGAACTGCATGTACTTATTTTCCAACCTCAGGCATACACACTTTAGTAATTGGTCTATGCATTATTCTTTTTTGTCTTATTATGGTTGTGGACAGCCTCCAAGATGGTACACAATGACCCCTGCCTTCTGGTAGTCACACTCTGTGTGGTTCCACATTGTCTCAAGGTTGGTCTGTGCCATTAATAGTACAGACTAAAGTATGTCACTTTCAGATAATTAGTTTTATAAAAGTTGCTGAAGTTTCAATTTTAGGTTTTCTCTCTCTCTCTCTCCCCCCCCCCCCCCACTTTCTCTCTCTTTCTCTCCTTCATCTGAGAGAATCCATGCTATGAGCAGTCCTATGGAGAGGCCCATGTGATGAGAACTGAGCCTCATGCCAACAGCCATGTCAATGATCCGCCTTGAAAGCACATCCTTTAGCTCCATTAGGGACTGCAGCTCTGACTCATAGCTTGACTGTAACTTCATGAGAGACTTTGAGCAAAAACCACCCAGCTAAGATGCACCCAGGTTCCTGACCCTAAACACTATATGAAATAATTATTTAAAGTTTTAAGTTGCTAAGTTTTGGGATGACTTGTTATACTGCAGTAAATAACTAATATAATTATCCATTAATCTTTGTATAAAATAAAACCTACAGCAAACCTACCACCAACACAAGAACTAGAATAATGACAATAGCTTACTTCTGCGTGGCCTTCCTTCTTCACATTCTTCTTATTTTCTTAACCTGAAATTATCTTTATTCAGATTCTTGATTTATCATTGGCCATGGTTTTTCAAAAACATAGTTTAATAATAATAGATGTATTTCTAAAAAGTATATCATTTAGTTTGTTATTTTTAATTTAAAAGGAAGATCCATCTGGTTGTAATTTTCTTTACTTTTTTACTTGCTCAACATTATTTTGCTGAGATTCACCCATATTCATGTGTATAATGGCAGCTTGTTTGTTTTGACAGCTGTATCACATCCATCGGGTGACTACACCACACTTTTATCCCTTCTCCTGTCAATGAACATTTAGATTGCTTCCGAATTTTTTTTTTCCATTGCAGCAATGTTTTTATGAACAAATGCCTCCAAGTTCACCTCAAGAGTTTATATCTAGCACTGGGATGACTGGATTATAGAGTATGTGAATATTCAACTTGAATGGATAATGCCAAACAGCATTCCAATGTGGCTTTACACTTACACCAGCCATTTACAAGAGATTTTGTTGGTCAAACCCTCTCAACATTTGATATTGTCAGACTTCTTAAAATTTCCAGCAAATGGGTGTAAAATGAAATTTCATTACAATATAGATCTGCATTTCTCTCATCACTAGGAAGATTGCTAAATGTCCTTCCCATTTTGCAGATCAGTCCTCAAAGATGTTGTGGGAAAGCATATATGCCTAAAATTCTTCATTGTAATTTTTTTTCTGGATTTAATTTTTAGGTCGTCCCTTCTCATATCCTTACTCCCTATATTCACAATACTACTTTTTTGCCATCTCCTCCTAATGTTCTCAGTGTTTGACCTAAACCAACCGTAGTTAGGGAGGAAATGGATGAAGGCCACACTCCTTTTTTCCTGGTTTCTCACCCTACAGGGCAGCAAAGTGAAATTGACTAGCAATGCTGCTAGTTAATTTCACACCAGGATTAGCTCAATTAAAAGTTGGTCCTTTTCTTCTACAAGGGCTCTTTCTAGGAGACAATTTTTCTTCAGCAACTTGGAATTCAGGAAAAAAAATCTGCTGGGAAGGTTCTTACTTGAACACAGCATTATATACAATGGTCAGCATGCCCTAACCCAGTGGTTGGCAAACCTTGGCTCGCGAGCCGCATGCGGCTCTTTGGTCCCTTGAGTGTGGCTCTCCCACAAAGTACTACGGCCTGGACGAGTCTATTTTGAAGAAGTGGCATTAGAAGAAGTTTAAGTTTTAAAAATTTGGCTCTCAAAAGAAATTTCAATTGTTGTACTGCTAATATTTGGCTCTGTTGACTAATGAGTTTGCTGACTGGTTTGGCTCAGTGGATAGAGCATCAGCCTTCCGACTGAAGTGTCCTAGGTTTGATTCCAGGCAAGGGCATATACCTTGGTTGTGAGCACATCTCCAGTAGGAGGTGTGCAGGAGGTAGCTGATCAATGTTTCTCTCTCTTCGATGTTTCTAATTCTCTATCCATCTCTCTTCCTCTCTGTAAAAAGATCAATAAAATATATATTTAATTAAAAAAAAATAAAATGGTCAGTAATCTGGGTTATGCAGCTCTGTCCTGTATGATCATAGGCTAGACATTAATGTTTCTGAGTTTAAAATTACGCATCTATAAAACAAAAGTAGATGATCTCTTGGGTCCAGTTAAATATCAAAATGTTTTTATTTTATGAGTAAATTAACTAGTGGACTCACCTGGTCTTTATGATCATTTTTTTTAATTTACTTATTTTTTATTAATTTTTATACATATTTCCCCATTGCCCCCCCTCCCTCATAGGCATACTCCAACCCCCCAGTGTCTATGATCATTGGTTATGCTTATATGCATGCATACAAGTCCTTTGATTGATCACTTATCTACCTCACCTAACTTTAATCTTTCTGCTGTAATTTCACAGTCTGTTTGATGCTTTATGATTTTTGTCCAGTCTCTCCCTGTACACCCCTCACCCCTTTCCCCCTGAGAATTATCAGTCTACTCCTTTTCTGTGCTCCTGATTCTATTATATTCACCAGTTTATTCTGTTGATCAAATTTTTAATTCACTTAATTTTTAGATTCACTTGTTGATAGATATGTATTTGTTGTTCATAATTTTTTGGCTTTTACCTTTTTTTTCTTCCTCTTCTAAAAGAGTACCTTTCAACATTTCATATAATACTGGTTTGGAGTTGATGAACTCCTTTAGCTTTTTCTTCTCTGTGAAGCTCTTTATCTGCCCTTCAATTCTGAATGATAGCTTTGCTGGATAGATTATTCTTGGTTGTAGGTTCTTGCTATTCATCACGTTGAATATTTCTTGCCACTCCCGTCTGGCCTGCATCATTTCTGTTGAGAAATCAGCTGACAGTCGTATGAGTGCTCCCTTGTAGGTAATGAACTGTTTTTCTCTTGCTGCTTTTAATATTCTCTCTTTGTCTTTTGCTCTTGGTGTTTTAATTATGATGTGTCTTGGTGTGGTCCTCTTTGGATTCCTTTTATTTGGGGTTCTGTGCGTTTCCTGGACTTGTAAGTCTATTTCTTTTACCAGATGTGGGAAGTTTTCGGTCATTATTTTTTTAAATAGGTTTTCAGTATCTTGCTCTCTTCTTCTGGCACCCCCACAATTCTGATGTTGGTACGCTTGAAGCTGTTCCAAAGGCTCCTTACATTATCTTCACATTTTTGGATTCTTTTCTCTTCTTGCTTTTCCAGTTGAATGTTTTTTGCTTCTTTATATTTCAAATTTTTGACTTGATTCTTGCCATCCTCTAGTCTGCTGTTAGGACTCTGTATCATATTTTTTATTTCAGTCAGTGTCTCTAGTATGTCCTTTTTCATCTCCTCTTGGGTCTCGCCAAATTTATCCAACTTTTCTAGCATATTCTTGAAAAACCTTATAAGCGTGGTTTTGAACTCTATATCCAGTCGTTTTTTTTCCCTCCATTTTTTTTGTTTGTGATCCCTTCCCTTGTCTCAGCATTTTCACTATGCCGGGAGAACTTCTGTGTTGGATTCAGCCTTATGATACCAGATTTGCAAAACCGAAGAAGCCTCTATTGAGCTTGGGATGGGTGGAGTCTCAGGGCTTAATGGACCACCTTGCCTTCCAGTCGGCCCCGCCCTCCACGGCCCCTGAGTCTCACGTGACTAGGTAATCGCTGGAGCGGTCCTTGTGCACACACGCTTTCTCGCAGTGCCTCTAGTCTGCTGCCTTTCCGGCTCCCCTGCACTCCAGGACCACACGAGTCTAGGTCCCCAGGGTTTCACCCAAAACAGGGGCTTAGTGGAGTCAGAAGTGGCACAGTTGGGAGGGTCTGTCTCCCGCCCACTCGCGAAAGCCAGCGGCACAATGAGCAGTCGGTCTTCTGCGCACAGTGCCGTGCGTGCCACCAGCACTTCTGATCTTTTGCGACTCCCCTAAATTTCCGTGCACCTCTCCCTTTTCACAGTCCAAACTCCCCTGTATGAGTTTCAGCTGGATCTGGGGTTTAGTGTCTTAAGATAAGGGGTTCAATGCCTTTGAGAGTCTCTGTTTCCCTCCTGCCAGAGAAAACCAGCCAGGTATTCCGGCACCCACTCTCTCAGCGAGCGCGTCTCCGTACCTCAGCTTTTAGCAGCTCCTCTGGGTCTCCGTGAGCCCCTCTCCTTCCCTCTAGCTGTAGAACTTCCACTCAGCCAGCTTTCCTGTGGTTCTGGATGATGTCCGTTCTTTTAGTTGTAGTTTTGAAATTGTTGCGCTTACCTATGCCGCCATCTTGGATTCTCCCTTTATGATCATTTATTCTCTTGTCTCTTGTCTCATATCCAATCAAGCTAATAGATGTTGGTATTAACATAGGTTCAAACTTGAAGTCCACAAGGAGGATTTCAGAGCAGACCCTATTATTTTGTTGTTGATTTGTTTGCTGTTGCATCCCTACTCTTAATATATGTCTACTGAAAAATAGATACTCCATAAATATTTGTTTGTCAACTGAATAATGAATGAATGAGCTAGGTATTTATGCTCCATTCTCATTTTCACTCCACCATCCCACTCAAATTCAAAGTCATTTGAACTGTATTTTATTTATGATAGTGCATAAAAATTCATGTACTGGAGGAGAGGGCCCTCAGCCCGGCCTGCTCCCTCTCACAGTCTAGGAGCCCCCAGGGGTGGGAGGTGAGCTGGCAATCAGAGGAAGGTAATGCCCCTCATCACACCTCTGCTACTGCCACTGCTGGCAGTGCAAGCCTCAGCTGGCCCTGGTTACCTGAGCCTTGGGCAGCCACCACCTGAGGCTTGCCTGTGCCTCAAGCAGGTCCTGGGCAGCTGGGGGAGCTGAAAGGACTGTGCACCTGCCACCACTCCCTCCTGGCTGGGCTGAAAGGACTGTGGGACTCCAGTGGGGCTGAGAGGACTGGGCACCACCATCTTGTGCCTATGGGCACTACCATCTTTGTGATGGCATGACAGTCAATTTGCATAACCCCTCTTTATTAGATAGGATAAGATCAAAGCCCAAAGTAGAGAATTTTTTCCATCATTATAAGCTTAGCTAGTTCTTCATTGCTACTTAAACATTTCTCATAATGACAAAAAAGTCACCACAATCATAGGAAGCCAGGGTTGAGAATCACTATGGTAGAAAAATTACAATCTAGTCTTTTTTTGTTATTTCTAGCTGGTTCTCTCTCTCCCTTTGTTCTTCCCTTCTTTCATTTATTTCTTCATTTCTTTTTTATCTTAAAAAAATAAATATTTAGGTCAAACTTCATTCCCTAGGGATCTAGAGTAATTCTGGTAGACTTCAATATACAGAAAACTCTTCTTTTGTTGCATAAAAAGCATCTATATTTAATACCAAGTATAAGGGAGTCAAGATATACTGTATTATTATATGTGTAAAGATTGCTACTTGGCACTTCAAATTATGGAATGTCAGGCACCTTGTCAGGAACTGCTGCTCTATAATAATAAATGTAACCCCTAAATTACGTGAAAATACTTTTTCTGTACTAAAGTGCAGTTTTCTTCTAAAATTAGAAAATGTTTCATTCAAGAATGGATGTATCTATGGTGAACAATCAAATCAATATGGTTAGTTAATTCTAAAAAAATCACTTTTCATAAATTCACTGAAAAGAAAACCTCAGTCAAGTCATTCTTTTTGTAAGTTTAAGGACCAATTCAGTTAAACTAGTCAGTTTGAAGTCTTGTGTAGACTCATACTAGTTCATTTATGAAAATACCTATTAAAAGACTCCCAGATTAAAATCACCATATTCAAATGTTATTATGATGTGGCCCATAGATTAGGAGACCTTTGACAACATCGCCCCCCCCCCCAAATAAAGACAATGTGTCTAAAATGAGAGAAAGAGATTTCTTTTTGAGAGAGAAAGAGATTTAATTATTAACTTTGACAATATGGAAGCAGTGATAGCCGCTGAAAAGAATTTGCAAAAGACCGTCTGAAAACATCAGGTGGTAAGGAAAATCATGTAAGGTCATTTCCCAGAAGCAGACACACATAAGAGAGATGTCACTGTCAACTATAGTTTAGAGCTATTTCTCAAAATTATGCTGGTTTAAATCAACCAGTAGAGTTCACTGTGATGTTTCTGCTTTTTGAAATCATGTCATAAACAAACATCTGTAATAAATATGTTTGAACGTTATAGTGCTCGTATGACTGTATCTGGAGAAATAATTTTGAAGTGCGTGACAAAACAAAAGAAATATTCTGATGTCAAAGAGTTGCTTTATTTTTCTAAGAATAAAAGAGACAGGATCCCCAAGGTCTAAACAAAGAACAATTCTATGAAATACTCTTTCCATGGTAATTAAGGGATCAGACACAAGCCAGATGCCTTGCATTCGAATACAGTTTTACTATTAATGAACCCAGAGGGCAATATTGGAAAAATTATGTAATTTATTCTCAGCACTGTGGGTTTTTAGTTGTAATATGGGAAGGACAACAATATTTATATCAATGGGCAATTTTCAATATTAGCATAACTTTGTAAACATAAAGTACTTAGATCAATACCTGGCACATAGTAAGATATGAACACACCTTGATTCTTTACTATTTAACCCTAAGTCTTCCTAATTTCAAATCAATAAAAAAAATATAGATAGAAAGTATATTTGCTTCTTACATTTTTAGATCAGCTCTTTTTTTAAAAAAATGCATTTTTTATTTATTTCAGAGAGAAAGGAAGAGGGTGAGAGAGATAGAAACATCAATGATGAAAGAGAATCATTGATTGGCTGCCTCCTGAATGCCCCCTAGTGGGAATTGAGCCCGCCATCGAACCTGGGACCCTTCAATCTGCAAGCTGAATAGGGCAGAATAGCTGTTTTTAATTCCTGGACAAATCATACAATTTACTTACATAATGCAAGCGTGCGTGTGTGTGTGTGTGTGTGTGTGTGTGTGTGTATGGCAATTGAAATGCTGTGTTGCTTGTAAATATGATGGTGATGTTGTTTTAAGGATGTTGCAAGTTATATGGTTACGGCTTATTTTATTTTAGAGAAAAAACTATTCACTAGTCAAGACATCTTTTGATTTCTCTTAACAATTCTTACAATGCTTTTTTTTTTTTTTACTGTTGTCCTTTTTATTGTAGTTTTTACAAAAGTAAAAAAGAAAAGTAAGATAATGAACCATGAACCATGATGTTCTTATTATTCAATTTGGGCAATTATCAACATTTGCACTCCCCTTCCCAACAATGCTAAATTGAAGCAAATTCCACCTATCATAATACTTTGCATGTAGATATTTCAGAATTTATTTATAGGAAATAAATACTTTTATTTTTGAAAAAGTAGCCACAATACAATTGCACCTAACAAAAAAATTACCAACATTCCTAATATTCAAATGTCTTTACTCAGCTAATTTATTTAAATCAAGATCCAAATAAGGTGAAATGAGCAATTTAAATTGTAACTATTTGGTTTTATATTTTGAAAGGTGTTTCAGCTTTATAATTATTCTAAAGGGAAATGAATATTCACAGTTGTGATCTAAAATTGAATCTTCATAATAATAGAGAAGACTGGAGTGAGAAATGGGAGTCTCGTGGTAAGCTTGGGCTTTACTTGTAATACTGATCTAGGGGTCTATTTCATGACATTAGATTCTTTTGATACAATAGAAGGAAGAAAAATAATTTTTCCGAAGTACGTAGGCTATAGGAAGTATATGGAGTTCAAAAACAGCCCCTCTGTGGCCATTCCCGGACACTGAAGCAGCATGAGCTAAGTCTCCGTCTGAAGTCCCATGAGTGTAAAATCCCTCCAGCTTCTTGTCTATCTCAGATCCTCTCCCCTCTTCCTTAAAAATGTTTTCAGAGGATTTGTTTGTGACATTTAAAACTTAGTTCTCATATTTACAGCTGTGCTTCAGGGTTTTTTCTTTATATTTTATTTTTGAATTGCACACTTCATTAAATTTATTGGGGTGACATTGGTTAATATGATCATATAGGTTTCAAGTGTGGATTTCTCTGTTACAATATCTGTATGTTGCACTGTGTGCCTACAGTCCAAAGGTGTTTTTTTTTCTTTTTCTTTTTCTACAGGACTATTTACATGTCTCTTAAGACTTGAATGTAATGTTTTTATTAGACTTCATTGTTCTTAATGTAGATTTACTATGACTATCACTGAAGCTCCCAAGTGTTTTTATAAGGAGATGCTTTATAGTGTTATTCATAATTCCCTTTATAGGTTACTCATAATTATCAGAATAAATGAGATTTCCCTTTTAAAGAAGGTGAGTAGGAAAGGAGTAACAAAGGTAGTACTTAAAGATAAAATGTTAACATATTTCTATGATGTGGGGAGAATCTAAAAATAAATAAACCCACATCCTTCTATGGATTCTTGCAATATAGCCTCCTGCAACTATAAAAGCTAATGAGAAATCCTCTTTATTGATTAGGATCTCAAAATAGTCATAGTCTTTTACCTTCTTACTTCTTTTCCTGAGGTTCCATTTATTATTGTAAAATTACCATTGTTTCTGCATTTTTTTTTTGTAATGTCATCTGAAGTCTGGTTTGTTAAAATCAAATAGAGCATTAGTTAAGATCCTAGGCTCTGAAATCAGACATGCTGGATTAAAATACTAATGGCTTCATCATGTCTTAGCTGTATGTCTTTGGGCAAGTCACTTAACCTTCTGTGTTTTGTTCATCTTGGCTTATTCATTTGTAAAATGGGTGTAAAATACCTATATACCTACCTTAGTATATATTTTATTACAGTCAAGTCACTATTCAGTCCCATCTTCCTTGGGGTAGAATATTTTTCCTCCCTATCAATGTTGGTGTTGGTCATGGGAGGTGGGTAGAAGTAACTGAGCCATTGCAAGCTTGGCATCATGTGTTTTCACTTGCCCTTTTGCACTCCTACCATCACCATGAGAAGTACATGTCCCAGGTAGCTGTTCTTCCCAGAATAATGAGAGTCATATGGAGCAGATGGAACCCAACACACACACACACACACACACACACACACACACACACACACACACACGCTGGAGCCAATCTCCCATCCCACAGCCTGAAGCAAAGCCATGCTGCAGGGCTTAGCCTAAATCACCCAAACCACAGGCTTGCAGACTAATGAGAAGCATGTATTGCTGTAAGTTACTGGGCTTTTGGGTGGCTTGTAATAAAACATTATTGCAGAAATAGCTGACTAATACATAAGACTACTACAAGAAGCAAATGAGATAATCTGTATAAATCATTGAGCCTAGTGTTAGGCATATAGTCATTGTTCTGTTCAATTAATGTTTGCAATTATATCACCATTATCATCATCACTATTATTATTTTACTTTTTCTGCGTAAAGATATCCAAGTTGTATATTGTGATTAATTTATAAGATAGTGTTAGACCATATCCTGTGAGCAATTGCTCTAAGGTGACTTCCACGCAGCTCCTGGTATTGACGATGGATTGTGCTTCGTCTGGCACATGTTCATATATCTCTCTAACGCTACTTGGGACTCGAGTGTGTTCATCCCTTTCCTCTTTCAGCCTATTGGCCTTTTATTTAGTTTGAAGTGTGTGTTTTCTTGTGAAAAACTTGTTTCACAAGCATGCATTAAAATATTTTTGTCTTGCCCTAGCTGGTTTGGCTCAGTGGATAGAGCATCGGATGCAGACTGAAGGGTCCCAGGTTCAATTCCAGCCAGGGGGGGCACATACCCAGGGTTGTGGGCTCAATCCCCAATAGGGGTATGCAGGAGGCAGCCGATCAATGATTCTATCTCATCATTGATGTTTCTATCTCTCTATCCTTCTCCCTTTCTCTCTGAAATAAATAAAGAAATATAGTTTTAAAAATAAAATAAAATAAAATATTTTTGTCTTAAGTTTATGCCAGTAGTCACTGAACTCCATTTTTGCATCATTTATTCTCTGGTGACTCTTCCAAATAATAAAAGACTAATATCTAGCTATATGGGCTATAAGAGGGGATAGATAGGGGGGAAGTCTGTTGTGATATAAATAAAAAGTTATATGAGGTAGCAGGGGAGTAGGGAAAGATGAGATATAATGAAAAGTCACAGATACCTTTTTATTCCATTATCAAGTTTGAACTTTGCTTGCTATATAAAGTTCAGTTTACATTACAGTTAATATCCAAAGTTATACTGTTACATAAAATATGCTAAAAAGAATATGTTTGTCAAGAAGTCTCTCACTAAAAATATGAACTCCACATCATCATGGACATGATATCAAGTCAACATATATTTATTTGGCAGCTGCTATGTATCTTGTACTGATATATAATAACATCCTATCTAAGAAAAGAGTAATATGCAAATTGACCATCACTCCAAGACACAAGATGGCTAAGCCCATGTGGTCAAAGATGGCTGCCCCAGGTGAACACAGATGGCTGCCACAGGATGGCCTGCAGGAGTGGGCAGTTAGGGGTGACCAAGCTGGCAGAGGAAGGCAGTTGGGGGAGACCAGGTCAACAGAGGAGGGCAGTTGGGGGTGGACCAGGACTGCAGGGTAGAGCAGTTGGGGAGGAGCAGGCCTGCAGGGGAGAGCAGTTGGGGGGGGACAAGCTTGCAGGTAAAGAAAGTTGGGGGCAATCAGGCTAGCAGGAAGGGCAGTTAGGGTTGACCAGGCTGGCAGAGGAGGGCAGTTGGGAGAGACCAGGCCAATAGGGGAGGGTAGTTGTGGGAGAGGACCAGGCCTACAGGAGAGGGTAGTTGTGGGGGGTGGGGGGGACCAGGCCATCAGGGGAGGGCAGTTGGGAGGACCAGGCCTGCAGGGAAAGGCAGTTGGGGATGATCAGGCCAACAGGGAAGGCATTACGGGTGACTGGGCCAGCAGAGGAGGGTAGTTGGGAGGGACCATGTCTGCAAGGGAGGGCAGTTAGGGGGACCAGGCCTGCAGGGGAAGGCAGTTATGGATGACCAGGCCAGCAGAGGATGGCAGTTGGGGGAGACCAGGCCAGCAGGAGCGGGCAGTTGTGGGGGGAACAGGCTTGCAGGGGAGGGCCATTGGGGAAGGGGGGACCAGGCCTACAGGGGAAAGCAGTTAGGGGTGACTAGACCAGCAGGGGAGGGCAGTTAGGGGTGACTAGACCAGCAGGGGAGGGCAGTTAGGGGTGACCAGGCCAGCAGGGGAGGGCAGTTGGGAACAACCAGGCCTGCAGGGGAGAACAGTTAGGGGCAATTGGGTCAGCCAGGGAGTAGTTAAGCATTGATCAGGCTGGCAGGGAAGTGGTTAGGGGTGATCAGGCTGGCAGGCAGAAGCTGTTAGGGGCAATCAGGAGGAAACAGGAGAGCAGTTGGGAGCCAGCAGTTCTGGATTGTGAGAGGGATGTCCAACTGCCCATTTAGGCCTGATTCTGGTGGGATCAGGCCTAAACAGGCGGTCCCAGATTGGAGAGGGTGAAGGCTGGAATGAGGGACTTCCCCCCGCCACCATGCATAAATTTTGTGCACCGGGCCTCTAGTATATAATATGTGTCATATTTTACTGATTCTGACATATTATAACATTTTAATATTTTATTAAATATTTTAATAAAAATATTTTAATCATATTTTAATATTTATATTAAAATATTTTAATACATATTTAAAACATATTTTAATATTTATATTAAAATCTCTGAAATCAAGATGCAGTTTCCATTTGTTGACATGTAGTTTAATTGTCAGCTTTTGTTGCAATTGTCCATATCGCAGCGGCTTATAATGACACCTATTTCTTGTTCATATTATGTGTTCACATCTTGTGTGTTGACTGTAGTAGCTCCACTGGCCTTTGTTGTGTTTGTTTTGAATGGACTTGGCTTAGCTCTACACGTGCCATTCTAGAATCCAGGTGGAATAACTCTCCAATATCTGGGACTATTCTACTACTCTCTCATGGTTGAGAAAAGGAACAAAAGCTGAATCTAACCTCACAAACATTTAAAGCTTCCTGGATATGGCCTTTGTCACATCTCACATTCAATTGGCCAAAGCAAGTCATTTGCCTTATCCTGACAATGAAGTGGGGAGATGTACCCTACTCTCTGTGAATCTGGGTGGATCTGGCTTACGGTCTCTCAGGCAACTTGAGTCGAGACATTGATTAGGGTTACAGTCACCTGAAGGCTTAACTGAGGCTGGAGGATCTGCTTACGATGGCTCATTCACATGGCTATCGGCAAAGAAAGCCTCAGTTATTGGCAGGGGGCTTCAATTCCTAACCATATATTGACCTCTTCATAGGGCTGCTTGAAAGTTGTCATGACATAGTAATGGGCTTCCTCCAAACAATATATATATATATATATATATATATATATATATATATTATCAAGAAGAAACCACAATATCCTTTATATTAAAAAATCTTGAACATCACACACCATCACTTTGGGCGCATTCTATTGCAAGTCACTACATATAGATAGAGCTTACAATCAAGCGAAGAGAAAACAGGCCTTATTTTTTTCAAGGGAGAAGCATCAAAGAATTATAGACATATTGCAAGACTATCAGAGTATGATAGGAAGTCACTGGAACATTTGAAGCAAGAGTGTGCAAAATCTGTCTTACATTTTTAAAGAATTGGTTTGGTTACTTTGTGGAGAATGGCTTGCACGAGGGCAAGAGTGAAATCAGGGAGCCTGAGTAGCTGGAAATTACTTAGTTTTGGCAATTGATAAATGGGCCTAAGATTAAGATAGGTGAGGTGGAATTACTAGTAGAGAGAAGTGGTGAGATTCAGGAAATCTTTCAGAGGTAGAGCAGACAGGACTTGATAAGATATTGCTAAATCCAATGTAACCGGGTGTCATTCCCTTTCACATTTCCAACTGTAGGGCTTTTCAAATTGACTAGCTATCAGAATCTTTGGAGAGCTTTAAAAATATGAACTGCTAGTCTTCACTTACAAGACAATCTACTTTAATAGGTTAGGATGGGGAATGAGCATTCAAAACTGGACTCCACTGCTCTAATTGTTCAATGTGTTAATTAGAAGGTAATTGTTATTGTTGTTGTTTCTTTAAAAAGAGATAGTTACTATGCAGTGGGCTGTATTATCCAAATAGACTTTTCTTCATGTAACCCCGCCTACCACATTCAATCGATACTAATTGCTATGGATTCGGTCTCTAAGGTAACTAACTCATAGAGAGAAAACATTCCTCCCAATCAATACTGCACTAACCTAAGCCATCATTTATTGCCTCTTAGACAGGGGTCGGCAAACTCATTAGTCAACAGAGCCAAATATCAACAGTACAAGGATTGAAATTTCTTTTGAGAGCCAAATTTTTTAAAGTTAAACTGTATAGGTAGATACATTGTTATTAACTTAATTAAGGTACTCCTAAACTGGCCTTTGCTAAAAACGTCCTCAATCTGACTGAGGTACCCTCAAGGGGCCAAAGAGCTGCATGTGGCTCACGAGCCACAGTTTGCCAACCACTGTCTTAGAGTATTGCAAACACCTCATGTAATTTGTTACCTCTGGTCTCTTCTGCCTTTCACCTGCTGTCAAAGTACTGTTCCTCCCATGTTTGTGATCTTATCATCTCCATAACAAAGAAAACCTCAGTGGCCTCCTAGAACTCTCAGAGAAAGTCCACACTCCTTTAAAGTGGTATTTGAGGTCACTGACAATCAGTCCCATGCTACCTTTAGAGTAACCTCAGAGCCCCCTTAACACATTCATCCCAGGCACACTGACTCATTCACCCTTCCCTTAATTCTACTTGTACTTTCTACTTCTATTGTCCTTTCTGTCTAGGATGTTCCTCTTTCTTTCTCCTTCACCTGACAATATCCTGCTCATCATCATTAGGGCCCAATTCAGATGGTGGCCACCTCTATCCCTCACTCAGAACGAGTCATCCCCTTTTCTTAATTCTGTCTCACTTTTAAAACACCTTTCTTATTTATGTTTATGTTCACAGTGCCAAGTAGTGTGTTTGCCCTTAGTGGGTTCCAAATAAAACATTCATACAGAATTTATTCCCTTCTCTTTTACCCAATTTTTTATGCAATGGAGAAAACAAAAGGCAAACTCACGTCAGAAGTTTGGTTAATGAAATGTGCAAGGAACATATACCTTAGAAATCTATACACATTTAACACAGTCTACACCCACTATACTTTAATTTTTTTAAATATATTTTATTAATTTTTTTACAGAGAAGAATGGAGAGGGATAGAGAGTTAGAAACATCAATGAGAGAGAAACATCAATCAACTCCCTTCTGCACACCCCCCACTGGGAATGTGCCCACAACCAATGCACATGCCCCTTACTGGAATCGAACCCAAGACCCCTCAGTTCTCAGGTTGACGCTCTATTCACTGAGCCAAACCAATTAGGGCTATACTTTAATTTTTTTTTAAATGTATTTTATTGATTTTTTTACAGAAAGGAACGGGAAGGGATAGAGAGTTAGAAACATCGATGAGAGAAACATCGATCAGCTGCCTCCCACATACAACCTACTGGGGATATACCCGCAACCAAGGTACATGCCCTTGACCAGAATCGAACCTGGGGCCCTTCAGTCCGAAGGCCACTTTATCCACTGAGCCAAACCTGTCAGGTCACTCACTATACTTTATAAGGACAATGTGTATAGATTTCTAAGATATATGTTCCTTGTACATTTCATTAACCAAACTTCTGACATGAATTTGCCTTTTGTTTTCTCCATTGCATAAAAATTGGTAAAGAGAAGGGAATAAATTCTGTATGGATGTTTTATTTGAACCCACTAAGGGCAAGCACACTACTAGGCATTAATAATTCTGAGGCATTGCAAAACCTTCACAACCCAAATATCTTATTAAGAATTCCAGTGACAAGATCTGAAGTATAAAGGTTTATGTTTTTTTTTTAAAGGCTTAATCACATTTAGTTAAAAATTTAAGTTAACAAGAACATTCTATTCCCTAAACATTCTAATTAATTGGTGTTTAGCATATGGGAGTTACCAAATTTGTCTTTGCAAAGTTTACATTTAGAGATTGCAAATAACATCATTAGGATGAATTTCTAGGTCAGTCAGGTTCTGATTTGCCATAATTTAATGTTTGCACAATTCCACCTTGCCTGACCTTTCAAAATTCTTTTAACAGACCTACATTTACTTTCCTCATGAAATAATTTGCTACAGAGTGGCTATCATGGGTAGTCTGGAAGGATACTGTAAAGTTCCTTTGCCTGTCAAGATCCTTGCATCTGTCCTTGTATGGGGGAATTCTTTATTGAGTGTGATCTTGGGATGTAAGAGCTTGCCTTCCACTGTGGAAACCACAGAGTTTGATTTTCATTCTCCCCACACCTTGGAAGATGGAGTAGGCGCCCCAACACCTGGCAGTGAACCCTCCCACCCAGATCTGTGCATCCTAAGGTGAAGGAAGAGCATCTGGGGCAATTCATGGGGCCACTCCAATGTCCAGTGGTAGTTTCTAGGGTGGCACAGAAGAAGCAGAGATGGCAGCATTTTGGTTAGAAACTTTGTGTGGCCTGGCCTCCTGAGGACTTGGGATCCTGTCTGTGTCCCATGACTATTCTTTCAGTCTTTTGAAATCTATGAGCTTCCCTTCCTCCATTAGATTTTTTTCTTGCAAGCATTTGTTTTTGTTGCTTGCAAGCAAGAGCCATCGCCAATACATTGGCTCTACAAGGTGGCAGAGAGGGAGTTTTAGACTCTGGAGTCAGACTGCTAGTCTACTTACTGGGCAAATGCTTAATTTTTTTAACCTTCCATTTCATTATCTGTAAAATGGGACCCAAACCAACAGTTATATAAACCGTGTGAGGCTTGAATAAAACAATCTCTGTAAAGTATTTAGCCAGTCCCTGATGCATAAAGAAGCACTCAATAAATAGTGGCTTTTTTATTACTAAATTCCATGTAATTGTCCCTGGGTTCAGGCCACAAAACTCTACCACTCACCACATAAAGACGTGCCAGTATATTCTCTGCGTTCAGTGTGGCACTTTGTTTTTCCTTTTCTTTTTTTTTTAAATTATTTATTCATTTTAAAAAGAGAGAAAAACCTCAATTTGCTGTTTCTGCATTCATTGATTGACGTTGGTACGTGCCCTGACTGGAAATTGAACCCACCATCTTGGTGTATCAGGACAATGATCTAACCAACTGAGCTACCTGGCCAGGGCATTTAATTCTTCCGCAGGCTGGGTTTTTGTTTGGTTGCTTTGTTTTTTAGTTTAGGACGTCAGTGCCTTCCCACACTTGTATATCCCGAGACTTTCGTGGGGAGTGCAGCTTCCTGTCACTGTACCTGGGTTTTCTCTCCTCTGTCTGTCCGTGACTACTCTGTCTCAATTTCAGGCCTTCAAAAGATGAGCTGCACTAAAACCACTGACTTCAGATGGAAAGGGTAAAACTGGGTTGAAGCATGAATCTTGCCTCAGCTCGGTATCTAGATTTAGTAGCTTGAATGCAGTTAAAAGACAAACAAATGCACAGCCTATATCCCTAGACTTATTATGGAATCCTTAATTTATCTAGTTAGCTTTTGATGAATTCTTTTTTCTTTCACTGACATGTATAATGTCCTCTCATAGTTAAACTGCAGAATCTTTTCCACTCAACTTCCTCCCTCTGGGCTGTAATAAAGAGACAACTTATGGCCCAACAGCACATTGGAGACAAATTTTCTATAAAAGAAAAATGTTTCTTACTACATGTAATGTTTCTCAAAGGAGGTGGGTCAAAACATAGATATCAATCCTCTGTAACCAATTACTGAATACCATATTTGGTTTGAGAATATGAAAATGTTGTATGTTATTTTTGAAAGGTTGAATATTTTTTATGGCGGTTGTAATTTCTATTTTTTCTTTATATATATATATCAGAGAAGAAGAGAGCGTGAAACATCCATAATGAGAGAGAATCATTGATTGGCTGCCTTCTGCATGCCTCACAATGAGGATCAAGCCCACAACCCAGGCATGTACGCTTACCGGGAATTGAACTGTGTCCCCCTGATTCATAGGGTGATACTCAACCATGAGACATGCCGGCTGGGCATGGCTGTTGTAATTTCTGTAACAGCCATGTGTGAATTAAAACAAAGAAAAGTTAGTTTACCATGTCGACATGCTATGAGAGGTGAAAGCATACCTCACCTGTCTGGGAGTTGGCAGACTGAGGACTTTTATCCTGGATTGGCCACTCTCCCCTGTGACCCTGTGCTCAGCCTCACTATCATGAGTTGTGAAGTGGGGACAATTGTACTCCCGAGCACGGTTATGAGCCAGAAATGTCGTAATGTGTCCCAAATACTTGACGTATAGCAGGTTTTCAATACATGATAGCTGATGATATCACTCAACAGAATTGTCAGAGGACTGATAATTTTAATGGCACTTGATGATTTAGCTAAAGAAAATATGCTATTATTGCAAGTTTACATTAGTATCTACATAAATCAAACCAAGAGTACTGATTTCATCAATAGACATCATCAAGAAAGGCAATTCAGATACTAAGCTAAATGTTCTATTTACCAGAATTTTGACTAATTCTTGGAAATGCTCTGTGTTTAAGTTGTCTTATTAAGATATTAAGGCCATAAACAAAAAGAAACTACTTTCATTTGAGAGGTACTACTGTACTTAAATATTAACTAAGTAGGCAGATAAGGCCTCAAATTTACTTCAAAAGTCAGAAAACTCAATTTTTTAATTGCTTAAAAGCAAATTTGAGTTATAGGGTAAGTATATGTGTGAACTGTAAGTATCAAGATAAAAAGCTCAGATATTTGGTACATATTTCTTTTTTTATATGTAAAAATTTTATTTTATTTTTTTATTAAAAATATTATTCAGATTATTACATTTGTTTCTCTTTTTTCCCCTCCATAACTCCCCTCCACTCGGCTCCCAACCCTCCCTCTACCCTTACCTCCCTCCCGTTGACCTCATCCATAGGTGTATGATTTTTGTCCAGTCTCTTCCTGTACACCCCTCACCCCTTCCCCCCTGAGAATTATCAGTCCACTCCCTTTCTATGCTCCTGATTCTATTATATTCACCAGTTTATTCTGTTGACCAAATTTTTAATTCACTTAATTTTTAGATTCACTTGTTGATAGATATGTATTTGTTGCTCATAATTTTTTTTATCTTTTACCTTTTCTTCTTCCTCTTCTAAAAGAGTACCTTTCAGCATTTCATATATTACTGGTTTGGAATTGATGAACTCCTTTAGCTTTTTCTTATCTGTGAAGCTCTTTATCTGCCCTTCAATTCTGAATAATAGCTTTGCTGGATAGAGTATTCTTGGTTGTAGGTTCTTGCTATTCATCACATTGAATATTTCTTGCCATTCCCGTCTGGCCTGAATCGTTTCTGTTGAGAAATCAGCTGACAGTCGTATGGATGCTCCCTTGTAGGTAATGAACTGTTTTTCTCTTGCTGCTTTTAATATTCTCTCTTTGTCTTTTGCTCTTGGTGTTTTAATTATGATGTGTCTTGGTATAGTCCTCTTTGGATTCCTTTTATATGGGGTTCTGTGTGCTTCCTGGACTTGTAAGTCTATTTCTTTTACCAGATGTGGGAAGTTTTCAGTCATTATTTCTTTAAGTAGGTTTTCAGTATCTTGCTCTCTCACTTCTTCTGGCACCCCCACAATTCTGATGTTGGTACGCTTGAAAGTGTCCCAGAGGCTCCTTACATTATCTTCACATTTTTTGATTCTTTTTTCTTCTTGTTTTTCCAGTTGAGTGTTTTCTGATTCTTTATATTTCAAATTTTTGACTTGATTCTTGCCTTCCTCTAGTGAGCTGTTAGGACTCCGTATAATATTTTTATTTTAGTCAGTGTATGTTTCATTTCTAGTTGGTTCTTTTTCATCTCCTCTTGGGTCTCGCTAACTTTATCCAACTTTTCTAGGATATTCTTGAAAAACCTTATAAGTGTGGTTTTGAACTCTATATCCAGTTGTTTGTTTTCATCCATTTCTTTTGTTTGTGATCTCTTCCCTTGTCTCGGCATTTTCACTATGCCAGGAGAACTTCTGTGTTGGATTCAGCCTTATGATACTAGACTTGCAAAACTGCAAAAGCCTCTCTGTTGAGCTTGGGATGGGTGGAGTCTCAGGGCTTACTGGACTTCCTTGCCTTCCAGTCCTCCCCACCCTCCACAGCCCCTGAGTCTCACGTGACTGGGTAATCGCTGGAGCAGTCCCTATGTGTGTGCATGCGCTCTCTCGCAGTGCCTCTAGACTGCTGCCTTTCCGGCTCCCCTGCGCTCCGGGACCATATGAATCTGGGTCCCCAGGACTTCGCCTGAATCTGGGGTTTAGTGGGGTTAGAAGTGACGCAGTTGGGATGCTTTGTCTCCCGCCCTCTTGTGAAAGCCAGCAGCACAATCAACAGTCAGTCTTCTGAGCGCAGTGCTCTGCGTGCCGCCCGACTTCTGATCTTTTGTGACTCCCCTAAATTTCCATGCACTTCTCCCTTTTCACAGTCCAAACTTCCCCCGTATGAGTTCCAGCTAGATCTGGGGTTTAGTGTCGTAGGATAAGGGGTTCAATGCTGTTGGGAGTCTCCCGCCAGAGAAAGCCAGCCAGGTACTCTGGCACCCACTCTCTCCACGCTTGTGTTTCCCTACCTCAGCTTTTTGCAGCTCCTCTGGCTCTCTGTGAGCCCCTCTCTTTCCTTCTAGTTTTAGAATTTCCACTCAGCCAGCTTTCCTGTGATTCTGGATGATGTCCATTCTGTCTTTTAGTTGTAGTTTTGAAATTGTTGTGAGAAGCAGCAGTATAGATGTTTACCTATGCCGCCATCTTGGTTCCACCATGGTACATATTTCTTTATCATTGAACCCAACTTTTGTTACATAAGACTACTCTATTAGACAGTGGAAATGAAACCTCCAGATAATCTCAGTTGATTTGGTCTTCTTTCATGCTCTTCTCATGGGCTGGCATCCACATGGCAGATAGGTGGGTGGGTGACATTTACTCCTCAGCCAGTCTCCTCTTCACCTGACATTCTTTGATATGAAAGTCTTTGTGGAGTCTCTAATCAAACACTGCGGGCAGATGTGTACTCCAATTGTCCAGTTTCTCAGAGCCACACATGAAACACACACATTATGGGGTGTATATATGCCCTGCCAACCCCTGACCTGTGCAAAGGCTTCTTCACACTACTGTGCTCCCCCCTACTGTGCCTTCCTGTGAAGTGTTGAGCTACTCTGTTCTATAAGGCTCGCTGCTCTTCTAGGCTTCATCTCGGAAGGGAGGCACAAGATGCTTCTCCTCTTTGCTTTCTGCCCACTGCCTTAAGATTCTTTCAAACCTAGTAAGTGTTCCAATGAAACTACTTCCTTCATCTAAGCTTCTTTGCTCCTTCTTTTTCTCAACCACAGAAAATTACAATCTCTTTCTAGGTTGGGAAAAAAAAATCCCTTTGGCTTACCATTTTCTCCCTAAATCTACTTTTTACAGTATAAACTTTATAATATAAATCCTTCATGTCATTGCGTCTTGACACTAAAAATCCAGACTTTTGAAACTCAAAGAACAATGTTTTTTCTCAAACTATTTTTCCCTTGTCTCAAATTTCACAAGTCCATTTTAAATCTTAAAAGTTGTAGACAATGCATATTTTTCTGTGAATTTCTTTTATAACATTCTTACCCTGAAGCAAGGGATGCCAAAGTCTAGTTTGAATGAATGAGTGCATAGCATAGAAAGAAATTAGCAGATACAATAATACAAAACACTTCTTAATACAGCAAAATATTATCTCACCACAAATGGAAACTTGCTTATACTTTGATCTAGTTTCTTGTTAGTTGTTTATAAATTATTTTATAGTTAACTAGAGGCCTGGTGCACAAAATTTGTGCATGGGTGGGGGGTTTATGTGTCCTCAGCCCAGCCTACACTCTCTCCAATCTGGGATCTCTCTCACAATCCAGGACTGCTGGCTCCCAACTGCCTGCCTGCCTGCCTGCTTGATTGCCCCTAACTGCTTCTGCCTGCTAATCCGATCATCCTTTAACCACTCACCTGCCAGCCTGGTCACCCCTAACTGCCCTCCCCTGCAGGCCTGGTCACCCCCAACTGCCCTCCACTGCAGCCCTGGTCACCTCTAACTGCCCTCCCCTGCTGGCCTGTTTGCCCCAACTGCCCTCCCCTGAAGGCATGGTTACCCCTAACTGTTCTCCCTTGCTGGCCTAGTTGCCCACAATTGCCCTTCCCTGCTGGCCACCTTGGGTGGTCATCTTGTGTCCACATGGGGACTAGTATCTTTGATCACATGGGGCCAACCATCTTGTGTATTGGAATGACGGTCAATTTGCATATTACCTCTTTATTATATAGGATGGTTTGAGAGACCAACTGTACAAATGGACAATAGCCAGACCATATAAGACAATAGTACTCTGACCCATAACCTCTGCAGCAACAAGCCAGAGAAGACAAACCACCTTTTCTGCCCACATGGTTAGGATTGGTCAATGATGGCCAGCTTCCCAGTTCCTCATCACCACCACCTTCCAACTCAGAACCAACTAGAGAAAGCCAAATATGTGCCCCAAACTGGTCACTTAGAATGCCCTGCTTCTAGGTAACCATCTTCTGGTTAGCCCTCCTCTAGCTTCTACATGTGGACAAGCTCAAAGCCTTTTCCCCCCACTCTAAAGCTTTCCCACTTCCATGCCTACCTTTGAGTCTCTGCCAAATGCAAGTGATAGTGGCTGACTTCCTTGCTCTAAACAAGCCTTGGTTTGTTCTCCTTTGGGTGGTCTTCATTTATTTCCACAGGCTTACTATACCTAAAGCTGTTATATTCACACATGCATGTTGATAGTTGAGCTTCACTTTCTTCTTCTTCTTCTTCTTCTTCTTCTTCTTCTTCTTCTTCTTTCTTTTCTTTTGTTTAGCATAGAGATGCTTGGAGTAAATAAATACAGGGCTTTGCTCTCTGCTTTGATGGATAAAAATTAAAAAAAAAATACCTGACTTGATCTTTTTCTTAAATTTATGGGTATTGTTATGCTTGTTTTAATGGGTACAGTTGAAATGTTTTTGAAAGTTCATATGACAATCTCATTTTTATAAATTAAAATTATTACAGTCTAGCAAATTACTATTAAAAAGAACCCTGAGCCTGGCTGGTGTGCTCAGTGTTCTGATCAACCTATGAACCAGGAGGTCCCAATTTGATTCCCAGTCAGGGCACATTCCCAGGGTTCTGGTGTGATCCCCAAGAGGAGGCATGCACGAGGCAGCCCACCAGTGATTCTCTTTCATCATTGATGTTTCTACCTCTCTCACCCTCTGCCTTCCTCTCTGAAATCAATAAAAATATACTTAAAAAATAAAAGAAACCATAAAGTACATTATTTTGAAAATAAAGACCATTTTTATTATGTAGGTGATTATTACTCATGTACCAGATTTCCTTACATTGGCATACACCTGCATCAATCTGTACCTGTTGTGAAAATTAATAAAGGAGACTTCAATCAAGATTGGAGCCTGTAGGGGGAGCTCTCATGCCCTACCACTCATAGTCAATTGTCCTAAATAGGAAGAGACTTGTGTCTTGCATCTCTAACAGGAAGAAGGAAGATTTTCTCCTCCCCCAGCAAAGGCCCAGCCAATGAGAGACTGCCACAATCCATCCAAATGAGAACCTTCGACTCCCATTTCCCTCCGATGTACACTTTGTAAATAGTTCCTCCCAACTTCCCCCTTTCCGTATGAAAGAATGTTCTCTTTGGTCCTCTGGACTTGCCCATGGTTTTGCCACAGCTTGTATATTCTGAATTGCAATTTTTGGCTGTTCCTGAATAAACCCATGTTTGCTGGTTATATTACTAACTTTAATTTTTTTCTTGTTTTTATTTTATTTTTTATTGTTTAAAGTATTACATATGTCTCCTTCCCCTTCCCCTCACCCACATTGATACCACCTCCCCGGGTCTCTCTCACTCCTGAGGGCAAGCCCCGACCACCTCAGTGTCTGTTTCCATTGGTTAAGCTAGTATACATGCATACAAGTCCTTTGGTTGATCTCTAACTCCACCCCTTCTTCCCCTGCCATTTGTCTCTGGATCTATTTTTTGTTCATCAGTTTATGTTAATCATTATATGAGTGAGATCATGTGATATTTATCTTTCTCCAACTGTCATATTTTGCTTAGCATAATGCTCTCCAGTTCCATCCATGCTGTTGCAAATGGTGAAAGTTCTTTCTTTTTTATAGCGGCATAGTATTCCATTGTGTAGATGTACCACAGTTTTTTAATCCACTAACTTTAATTTTTAAGGTCAACAATATAAACCTTAGGCTATTGCAAAACAATAATGATCCTCAGAAGAGCAGATAACTCACATTTGCATACAACCATTTGCACAGTTTTATTTTTAGTTCACTTTAAATGGGCATTATATAGCCTTAACACAACACTCCAAAATATAACTTACTATTCTTATTTCACAAATGAAGACTAAAACAACTTGTGCAAGGCCTCATGAAAGGATGAAGCCCCTTATTCTCTTGGAAAGAAGCTTGAGCCTGTTTGAAGCTATAAGCTGGGGAGCTGCTTATACCCCTGTGACTGAAAGAAGGCCCCCATTCTTCTGGGAAGGTCATGGTCTTCTTCTGGACACCATGGCAATGGAGGCCAGGATGTTCTTTGAACAGCAAGATGGAACAAAAATCCTCACCTAGGGATGTGCCCATCTGGACGAACTTGGTATTTAACAGCAGGGCTAATGACACATACAAATATTGGAGCCACTAAGAAATTTTGGCTTTCCTATGAAAGGGAGGGTTTCTTTCCATGATGCACTTGCCCACATTTCTCTTAAAATAAGGTTTAATTCCTTACTATGAACCACAGGTCCTATATAATCTGGACTCTGTACTCCTCTTTCACTACTTCCCCTCCCACTCTCCTCCTCATTCTGTATACTCCAGATATCTTTAATTTCTCAAACATGGTAAGTGCATCCATTCTTTAGCGCCTTTTTAATAAATATTTTTTATTGATTTCAGAGAGAGAGGGGCGGGGGTAGAGAGATTTAGAAACACCAATGATTAGAGAGAATCACTGATCAGCTGCCTTTTGCATGCCCACTGTGGATTGAGCCCTTAACCCAGGTATGTGCCCCAACTGGAAATATAACTGTGATCTCCTGGTTCATAGGTTGACTCTCAACCACTGAGCCACACCAACTGGGCTTTTTTTTTTTTTCTTCAACTCCTTTAAAACCGACCAGAATACTTTTCTCCAGGTTTCCAAAGATCTCTGCATGGGCAGTTCCTGCTCATCTTTCCTGTTTCATGTCAAAGTCCTTCATGTAAGTCTTTCACTATCATTTTAGGGAGACCTCCGACCCCAATATTCACCCTACTCCAGTTTCTATCACACACTTCTTTTATGTCACCTATCTAGATCTAAAACTATCTTTGTCATTACTTGCTTATTTATTGTCCCCTCTCTAGATTGCAAGCTTTGTGATATTTGGGAACCTGTCTGTCATGTTTGCTGCTGGGTCCCAAGTACCCAGAACAGTGCCTGGGATATAATGGGCCCTTAATTCGTGTTTGTTGAATAAAGGAATGAATAAATCATGAATCCCAATTGAAAATCCGATGACAGATCTGAACCCATTCCTTGGGGGAAAATGCTCTTAGTGTTTTGTATATGATTTCAGGAGGTTTCAAAGCCCTGCAGGCTTATATAGGGGTTTAAACCCCTGCATTATAGCTATCCTGTTTCATAATCTTTCTGAAATTGATTTTGAATGTTGCTCTTTGAAATTAGACATGAGTATAAACTTTAAAAGCATGTTTTAGGTGCAGAACAACAAACCACAAGCCAATCATTCCTCACTGGTTTTGAATAAAATAGATCCCTGATATTTACATTAATTGATCCTAATGATCATATTTCATTGAATCAGGATGACTTTGTGGTATAAATGTTAACTGTTTACCCATATCCTGTTCTCCTCTCCTTTGGGAAAGCTGGAAGGATTAAGCTTCCCAGCATCCTTAGCCATTGGGTACAGCCATATGACTAACTCTAGGACTGGAGACAGAAGTGACATCACAGACAGGATGGTGCATTTAGTTGCCTGTGTGAGATTCTCCAGAGCTCTACCTTCTCCTGTAGTAGTGACTGCAGAAGAACACGGTGGCATGGGGGTGCAATGCCACGCCATAACATGGAGGATCCCTGCTCTGAAGAGTTACCCAGTAGGCTTTGTGTGAACAAGGATTAGAAACCTTTGTTGTTTTGAGTCCCTGAGATTTTCTGATGATTTGCTTTTACAATATAACCTGAAATAACCAAAATATATTACTGGTTGGAAAATGTATTATTATTTTATACCATTGAAGGAAAAGAAGCTGTCATTTATAATTGTAAGAAATCATCATAAGATGCATCATAGTCTCTGAGATGTTAAGATATGAAAAACGTGAATCTGTAATAAAATACAGATTGTTAAAATGAATTCATCAAAACCGATTAGCATAGTGTCAAGAACTCCAAATCTAGAGTTGGACAGAAAGATGGGTTCAAATCTCAATACTTACTAGCTTGTGACTTAGTAACTTAGCCTGTTGTAAACCTTATTTTCTTTAAATGTGAAGCTGTCTCTTAGGATTCTGTGAATATTAAATGAGATAATATACAAATGAGTTCAGCATAGTAATTATTCCACATAGTTTAGTTACATGTTTGGTTGGATCACAAAACATTTAAGATCAACATTAATTTCAAACCACATACAGGAAAATAGAGAGAGAAAGAGAGAGAGAGAGAGAGAGAGAGAATGAGAGCGAGCTAGCTAGTGGGAAGTTTAATGGTAAATCATAGTAGCAAAAGAGTAGCCCTTCTGAGATATGTATGAATGTTCCTATCCACATAATGTTACACTCTTACAGACACTATGATGTTATATAGGGAACATTATTGGCCTTATGGTATGTCCAAATTCATAAAGCAATACTTTTTATCATTGATTTCATCTACAGTATATCTGAGGAAACCTACACCTTGTCACTAACAAGGTATAGCAATAATTAGTTCTGAAGATCATTCTAGACTAAAAGTTTCCTCATATATACCTTATGAGCTTTCATTCTGACACTGAAGATATGAGCTGTGGATTCTAACACAGCGTTCTCACATCAGTTTTCTGGAGGATATATGCCTGTGTAGGAACAGGTGGCTGATTAATATCATCTTTTTAAATTAAATGCCTGAAACATTGCAGAGTAAGTACTTTTCTTTAAAGGAAGTATAGCTGCCTCTAAATATAACTCTGGGCCACAGTTCACCTTTTCTGTTTATTTTATTCTTAACTTGTGAAATTGTATCTTAGGACATGGGGTATATAACTTGTTATTTGATATGAGCTCTGAACAACAGTGAATCAATTGTAATGGTTCTGGCACCAAAGGAAATGGAGGGGACTTAAATATGTTTCCAGAAGACAAAAAGCTTCTCTTTGTGTACAATTTACAACGTATGCTGCAATGTTAGAATATTCAAAAGCCCACAAAAAGTTTTCTCACTACTTCTCATTAAAGACCAAGAGGACAAAACAGAGAAAAACTCATTTCAGCCCATCAAAACTTCATTTTGATGAAGTTTTCAGACTGAAAACCACCGAAGACCCCCCTGTCTTCTCTCCCTTCCCGGAGCAGCATTGGGACGGTATTTCTCACTGTGAAATGCATCCACTCGCACACTGTGTTACCGTAGGTCCAGGAAGGGGCTGGGGGTGGAGGAGTGTTCGTGCCAACAAGGCTTGGGCTCCTCTAGCGCCCTTGCTGCACGGGTCGTCTTAGGTTCGCTGTGGGCAGCAGCAGGCTTTGAGCCCGGGTCGGAGGGCTTGGGCTCACCACCTGTATACACCTGGGTGCGTTCTCAGAAGCTATTGGAAAAAATCTGTCATAGGGAATGCTGTACCGCAGAGCGCTCCCTAAAACCTCATCAATCCTAGGCTCCTGGCTTTTCGGGTCCTGGATAACCGCCCCAGGATTTTTAACATTTCTCCTGGGAAGAGTCTCTCGCCGACCGGGACCCCGAACTACACACCCAACTATCTCTAATTTGACGTTTAAGAAACAAAAGAATGCTAAGATGCAAATGAGACAAAGTAACACCCGGAATGAGCCTCCTTTGACAGGCCAAGCTGCGATTTGAATGGAAAGCTAACACGGATCCCCCCACAAGGAATTCATTGTATCTTTTAAGTTAAAAATAATGTGTAATTTTAAGTTCCACCACTGTCATCAGAAACACTCCACAACAACCAGCCATGGAACAATGGACACCCCCACATCGCATTGTCAGGTAACTACGAAGTGTCTGTCGCCGCGAGGGACCGCGCAGCCCGGAACGTAGGCGTGTCCTCCGCAGCGGGGATGGGGCTCAGGGCTGCGGGTCTCATCGATGCCCCATCAAGCCGTTCATGCCAAAGCCTCAACCCAGAGAGGGACCCACACAATCCAAGCTGGGCCCTAGGGGGCCACAGAGGGGGCGCTGGGCTCGGAAGGAGAGCGAGGCTCCGGAGAGCAGATGCGCGTAGGGAAGTCCGGAGGAGAGAGCGCAACCGGGCGGAGTGGGGAGGACCCCCGGGGCGTGGCGCGGGCGTCCCGGCTCCCGGAGAGCTCACGGTTCTACCAGGGTCCCTGCGCTCACGGAAGTGCGCAATGTTGGGGGTTAAACCCAGGGCACCGGGTCAGGGTAAAGCTCACACACACACACACACACACACACACACACACACACGCACGCGCACATACACGCACACACACGCATACACACGCACGCACGAGGGGAAAGAAGAAAAAAGGAGAAGAGGCTGAATGCCCAGGTGTCCTACTCCCGAGTGGTTCAGTGAGAGGCAAACGCTTTCTTCTTGCAAGCGCGACCGTAGCCCGGCGCCGCGGTGGGGACCAGCCGAGCAGGGTGCAGGCCCTCTCCAAGGGACCCCCAGCCTCCACGTGCCCCGAGGGTGCCCTACGGTCCCTCTCAGCGGGATACTCCATTCTGGCAGCTGTGGGCTCCTTCCCCGGACCCCGGCCCGGCCAGGGGAGGCGGCAAGCTCAGCCGGCCTGGCCCCGGGTTAGGAGGGGCGGGTCGCTGGCATGGCGACCTCGAGACCCCACGCCCTCCCGCCGCTCACCCTCCTCCCTTCACCCCCATTCATTTTTTTTTTCCTCCGCAGCCTCTGGGACGGCCACGCCACCCGCAGCGCGGAGCTGAGGGGGACGCCCGGGGGCGCAGCAGGCCCGGGGGTCGTCGCGCAGAGGTAGCGGCCGCGAGGGGCGCCGCGGAGGAGGCAGGCGGCCGCGAGCAGCCCCCGGCGCCGCGCAGCCACGGCGGACACGGCGGCGGCGGCGGCGGCGGTGGAAGCCACGCCCGCTCGGGAGCTGGGGGCCGTCCTAGGCCCCCCACCTTCCCCTCCCTCCGCCCCTCCCGGCCCGGCTCGCTCCCTCCCTCCGCTCTGCCTCCCTCCCCCCGCCGCACGCCGGCCCCCGGCCCGCCCCCC
>JAAGEH010000018.1:29069601-29180406 GCA_011751065.1 Lasiurus cinereus | reverse complement strand
GCTGCCACCATCAGCACCACCTCCGCCGCCGCCGCCGCCGCCGCCGCCGCCACCGCCACCGCCGGCGGCGGCAGCAGCCATTTCATCTCCCCAGAAACCAGACACAAAAACATGGCAGAGATGGAGAAAGAAGGGAGACCTCCCGAAAATAAAAGGAGCAGGAAGCCGGCGCACCCCGTGAAGAGGGAGATCAACGAGGAGATGAAGGTATTTTTTTTTTGGAGGGGGTAGGGGTGGGGGAGGACTCCGGGGCGGCAGAGACCCAGCTCTTCCTCCCGCCCGCCCCCCGCGGGCCGTGGTGTGGATCTGGGGGTGCAGCGGGGAGCGCCTGTCAGTGTGGGTAGGATGCCCACGGACGCCTCAGCGGCTCCTTCCAGGTGCAAAAAACCGGAGGCCAACTCGCGGGCGGCATCCTCGGGGCTGGCCCGCCTCCGGTTGGTTGGAGGCGGGTGGGGGCGGCCGGAGGAGCCCGGACTGTGGGACCGTGTGAACCCCAGGCTGGCACGGGCGCGTGGTCGGGGGAGCGCCCGGCGGCCCGAGAGGCGGCGGCGGGCGCGGGGCAGAGGCTCTCCCCGGGCGGCGGGGTAGTTTCCCCCGCGTCTGGCTCCCTCCAAAGTTAGGAGCTGCCGGGCCCCGGCCCCCGGGAGCGCGCCAGCCCCCCCCCCCCCCCCCCCCGGCGCCCCGGCTCGGCTCCCCGCCGCCCGACCCCGCGCCCCGCTCCTCCCGGCGGCCAGCTGGGCGGCGGGAAGGGGCTGTCAGTGCCCGGCGGGCGGCGCGGGTCTGGGTACCGCTCTGACGCCCGGCCCGCCTCGCCCGCCCCGGCCCGCGCCTCGCTCCGGGCCGCCTCCGCCGCTCGCCCTGGCGCCTCGGCACGCTTCACCTCCCGGGGAGGCGGACCCGGGCCGGCCCTGCGGGCAGGTCGCGGCGGCCCGAGGGGCGGCCTGCGGGAGCCCCGGCCCATTGTTCGGAGAGGCCAGCCCGCCGTCCGCCCGCCCGCCTGCCTGCCGAGGCCGGGCTCCCCGCCAGGCCGGCCAGCGGTGCTGCAGCGGTGGCGAGCGCAGCCGCCTGCTGCTCCAGCTGTTCCCGCTGGAGCGACGGCACTCCGCTGCAGCTCCAGGCGCTCCTCAGGACCCCCACCCCCACCCCCTCCCCTCCCTCTCACCCCCTTATTTTCTATGAAGTTGCAGCTTTTGCCCCGGCGAGGGGTTTTTTCTGGGATGACAGGAGCCTCTCCTGCTTTTTTTTTTTTTAAAAAAAAAAGATGATTTTATTTACTTATTTTTCTTTTGAGTTACACACGAGTAGCAAGCAGATTTGGGGGGTTGGGGTGGGGGGATTGGAACCTGAGTCTTCAGCCTGCAGCTGTCTTAGGTCTCCATCTTCTGCCGTAGAATCCCTCACACTGCCAGCGGACCTGGTCAGGCTGGTGAAGTTTGTATTTTTTTAAAAAAAGACACACTGAATGAAAAGGGCACGCAACCGAGTTGGATTGATCGCAGTTTGAGGTTTTCTTCTTTAGGACAAACGTATTGTGTGAGAGTGCCTTGCGTGAAGTCCACCTTCAGAGAGGGACCCATGGATAATATATGCTATATGTGCACCCCCCCGGGAAATTCCCATACAATCCAGATATGGAACTTAAGGCTCGTATTTTCTGGGTGAGGAACTTAGTGCGTGGAAGTACGAGGTACAGCGTCAGTCCTGAGAGTTAAGGAGGATTTGCTTTGGAAATCAGTGCTATTCTTTGGGATGGAAACCACCATTGATTCTAATCATAGTTTAAAAAAGAGAAAGGAGAGAGAGAGAGAGAGAGAGAGAGAGAGAGAGAGAGAGGGAGAGGGAGAGAACGACCAGTAGGAGTTGTTGTCCTCCAAAGGGGCTGGAATTCAAGCAATCTACAATAACCATTCTTCCTCACGTACCCTTCCTGCGTTTCCAGATCACTTTTCCATTTCATTTTAAATTGGGGGTGGAGGAAGAGGAGAGAGGTGAAGTAACCAGGAAATCAGTGTGCACTGGCCCTTTAAAACACTGCCTAATGTGATCTATATGGATGGCAGCTTTTAAGTTTCATAGGTTCTAGAATTACAAATTAGCTAATTTTAATCAAAACATGTGAAATGTTATCCCGGCTGGATATAAAGGCTGACTGTGCTCGATGCTTGGGGCTCGCGTTGTTGACTTTGGCTGCGGGTGCACTCCGTGGTTTGGGAGATAGTTGTCCTTCTACAGTATAACAGATGTTTGTCTGAACTGGTGAGGAAGAAACAAAAACAACATTGTGTGAAGGGAAAAATTACACAGTTTTTAGCCAATGCTACAGGACTAAGTATAGAATTAACCTCTGTGCACAGAATTTCCTTTTTGAAAAATGTTATTTTTCTTTTAAATCACCACCTCCTATTTGAAATTGTAATCCTTATTGTTTCAACCCAGTCGTAGCAGTAAATGAAAAGTTTCGGCCAGCAAATAGTTCAGTTGCCTGTCGCACTGGTGTTTTCTCTCCGGTTTGGAACAATGTGTCAGAGACCCCGGGCCGAAACCTTCAGTCATGTCAAAGCACACCAGGCCAGGGAGTCACGGAATCCCATGCCTCGTGGAATTGTTCAGTAGGCATTCCTCTAAATAGAATAGCACGAAAAGCCCTCACTTTAAAAGTGGTTTTTCAAAGACAAAAGGTGAAAGGGTTATTTCGAACTCATTAAAATTGGTCCGTTTTTAAGAGTAATAACCATATCAATAAAACCCATCCCCAAACCTCATGGCGTTATTAACCCCCCCCCCCCCAATCTAAAGTGTAGAGTAACATAACAAGTTGGTTGCCCTGTATAAAAATATGTGCAACAAAATGTCACGGAGAACACAATGTGGCCTTGTGCAGCTTCATATCGGTGCCGCTGGAGCTGCCTGGCTGTGTTTGCCTTCATCTGAACGGCTTTCATCTGGACCAGTGTAAACTAAGCCCTGGTAAGTAATCACTGCCCCGGCAGAAAGAAAGGAATGTATACAGCTAGCACGGCCTAAGCTGTAAAAACGGAAACTTGAGCCCCCACCAGGATCACATATCAAGGCTTGAAGGTAGGGGAAATGAAAGGGGGAAAGAGGAGAGAGCGAATGGAAAAGTCAGCCTGGGAAGTGGAGGATCAGGAGGAGGCCCCCCTTGGGGAGATTTGGCTCAGGGATTAGGGAGTTTTATCATGGTGTACAGTGACCTACTCAGGTTTCAACACTGGTTGGATCAAGTTGCCTCTCTGCAAGCTGAAAGAAAAAGGACTGGTGTGTATGTGATTTTTTTTCTCCCCCCCTTCGGTAAGAGAAAGGACATTGGTACAAGTGTCTATTTTTAAGTACAGCCCGATGCAGAGCACCGAGAATGAGCAACAAAATTACCTCCTCATAGAGACTTCCCTCAAGGTTTCCTAATTGAGATAGTCACAGATTTATTTGAAAACTGGCTGGAGAAGACAAACTGGCTGAGGTTTAGCTGACACCAGTAATGGCATTGGAGATTGCCTTCATGTGGCTGGGAGCTAATATTGGTTGCTGTTTCACTAGATCAGATATTGAGTTACATTTTCCTTATCACTCACTGGTTTAATGTACATGGCAGTTGTAACAAATTTAAATTTGATACAATATAATTTTGTGTGGGAGAAGTACATGACTTGGCATAGCTAGCTTATAGTGTAACTTTAGTGACAATGTCTTCAAGCAGAAATGTTTGTCTCCTTATGACCTTTACAATGACTCTTTATCTTCCCTTTTCTTCTTCCTCCCTTCATCCTGGGTTTTTTTAAATTGATTAAAAAGACTCATTACTATATGTGCAATTAGCATACCTTATTTGATTAGTGGCCAACAAAGGAAATTTGGGGAAAAAATGTAATCTATATTTTGGCTACTTTTGGTTTCACAAATGAATATTTCACAATTGATTGTATCTAATGTATTATGTCTTCGTTATACTGTCAACTTCTGAGTATCATAATAAATGCATGTTAGGAGGGAATTCTGACATATGGAAGGGTTAATTTGTTTTAGGAGTTCATCCAGAGCATGATCGTTGTAATATGAAAACTAGTTTGTATTATTGGATGTGTAAATGTATATAGATGCGTAAGTGTAAATAGAGTTCACGTAAAGGTATGTATTTTGTGCACATAAATCTTAGGGGACATAATCAGTGGTTATCAAACAGTAATGCAACTAGAATATCTATACTATGAGTAAAGATAATGAGTTGGATTTTTACCTTTTAAATCTCTGGCAAAACCAACATGATTAGATCAAGCACTCTGCCCTGGGAACTGGCCTAAACAAACCATAATTAATGCATTTACAATGTTTGGCTACTTTATCAATTGCCAAACTACAAGATAATCTGTGTTAAATGTCTAGCGTTTTCCTTTTTGCTAAAGACGTTTTCTACCTATAAATATTCTCAGTAAGTAATTTCTACCTAAAATTATGCGTCAGTCCTGATGCCTACAGTTAGAGTCAGTCACATCTGTTAGAGTTTAGTAGTATACTCACCACAAGATTTTCTACTTTGGTTTCTGATGGTCTCCATTTGGCATTAAAAATGAACTGTGTCAGTTGCGTAGATGATAAAACAAGTTGCAGAGTTGAGCTAGTGAGTGCAGTGAGATAAATAGCTTGGCTTTATAAAAATAAAGGGAAGAAATCAGAGTATGGATGAGAAAAGTTAGCATGGGTTGAAATCAGTTCATTATTAAAACATATATATATATATTTTAAGTTTTGCTGTTGAAACACCATCCTGGTGTCAGACCCGGTAAGTCTCAGGAACCTAGAAAGTGGGCTCAGGACCAGATCACACTGGGGCATTCACAAATGATGTCACACTTCTCCGCCTCAGGTGTGCCATGGGGCAGGACTGGGGACTCATGTCTTGACTGACATTATCCCAGTCCTTGCCCCTTGGGAGCTGGAATAGGATGTTACTGAGCCTACCAGCCCTGTTCTCTGCACTGCTTTCAGTCTTCTAGCTCAATGCTCCAGTCCTAAGCCCCTGAGAGATGGTCCCAGAAGGGCAGGAGGGCTGTGAATTCTGCTCTGTTTAACTGGAGATTTTTCTGAAGAGTCCCCATCTGTGAACCTGTGAGTTTGATGTGTGGTGAGAGAGATTCTCCACGCCTTATACAACTCGCAGGTTCCAGAGACGAGGAAATGGAAAGGAACCACTCCACTTCCTCCCAAATCTGAAATAAACATTTGAACTAGAAGAAAATGAGTCTGACAGACTCATTCCCTTCTGCGTTTCCTGCCTCTGTGCTTGCCAAGCACCGTTCTGAGAAGCCAAGCCCTACTCTCCTTGTGTGAAAGACAGACTTACAGAAACCAAGAGGCAATAGAGTTTTTAAAGGAAAGTTAAAAAAAAACACCCAAAAACCAAACCAAAAAAACCAACAGAGCCTCAAAAAGCGTAAATATCAGTGAGCGCAAGTAACTATCTGAAAAAGGGGAGTTCTAGGGAACTATAATGTCCTGTCAGGGGAGCCAGACTTTTTATATCTTCTAAGGAAGGGTTCTTTTTATTAAGTCTTTTTACTTCTTTTGAAAAATATTATTGGAAGTAGTAGAAGGTGGGTCATATAAAAATCTCTGAAGTCTAAAACTTCCTCTTGCGGGATGGGAAGTCAGCCACAGTTGCACTCTCAAGCTAATAAGATTATTGAATATTTTCCTAAAATGAGAAAAAACTAGAGTACTTTGTTTTTGCTGGTGCCAGTTGAAACATGTAAACAGACATGAAAGCCTGGGGCAAGTGAGATTTCGATATATTTTGGGATCTGTAGACTGATGGGTGTTAATATCTCTTGTGTAACAACCAAAGGGCTGTGGAACTCTGTCCTGCTTTAGGACCAGAGGCTTTGGCATGGTCAGGCAAACAATGTAACAGGTCTTGGTGATTTTTAGGGCAATTCTGAGCTGTGACGGGACACAGCTGCACACAGCTGCACACCTGCCATGCCTGCCACAATATTAGCCCGAGGGCTGCTATTCACAATTTCACAGCATTTGTTTGACCTTTCTAGGGTAATTGATGTCCTGGCCAAAGATTAAAATGTGAGGACATAAGTGTC
Source organism: Lasiurus cinereus (assembly GCA_011751065.1). NCBI lineage: Eukaryota > Metazoa > Chordata > Mammalia > Chiroptera > Vespertilionidae > Lasiurus > Lasiurus cinereus. The sequence continues at coordinate 29,174,299 of JAAGEH010000018.1, read as the reverse complement.
TTCTCTGTGTTACAAGAAGACAGTAAAACAACATGGATTTTATATGTGGAAGCACACAAGTTTGGTTTCATATGCCAGTTACCATATACAACCATCCAATTCAGAATATATATCAGTAGGACAACCAGACTTTCTCTCCAGACCTGCTGGAGGCTGGGGTTAGGTTCTAGTGTTTGATGTGTCCTCTGCTCGTAAGAATGCATTGTAATAATTGTGTGGTGGCTGAGAACAATGCTGCTAAATGACCCAAATGGAGTATAGTGGCCATCTTCAAAGGACTTCAAGCTAAAGTGGTGCAGTTCAGGTAAAACCAGCAGGGCTCAATGGATAAAGTCTGCATCGGGAATGCAGATCTGGAGCTCTTGTTATTTCATGCATGCGCATGACCCTCTAAGGCAGGGTGGTTCTCAATCTTTCTAATGCCGCGACCCTTTAATACAGTTCCTCATGTTGTGGTGACTCCCAACCATAAAATTATTTTTGTTGCTACTTCATAACTGTAATTTTGCAACTGTTATGAATTGTATCTGTGTTTTCCAATGGTCTTAGGGGACCCTGTGAAAATGTTGTTTGACCCCCAAAGGGGTCGCGACCCACAGGTTGAGAACCGCTGCTCTAAGGGTCATCTGTACAGAGTGGCTGGTCCTTAGGATACGATCTGATCTAGTGGGATCATGAATGTGGAACTACTTTGTAATCTCTAATGGGCTCTTCCAATATTTCTTTTGCACTGTTTAAATTTTACCTCCCCACTTCTTGGCAGAACCATAAAATAAGATCCATCCACTTGATCTGTATTAACAGAGATGATTTAGATTCAGCCCTAGTCCAGACCTGGGTATAGAGTGAGGTGCTGCCTTCTAATCAAGTTCAATGCCTACTTTCTACAAAAGAAATGGTCTCTTTCTTTTGCAGATTCTTTCCCCACCTCCTATTTGAATCTCAATTAGTGAGTCCAATGATTCATAATAGAAATCTACTTCAGAAGTTAGTACATAATGAGGTGAAAGGGGAGATAAAATATTTTCCAGAAACAACCATAATTCTATTGTTAATAACCTTAACAATAGTGAGATATTCACATTTTTCCCACCTTGTAAGATTGTTCAGGATTTGGGTTTCCTTTTCCTTTGAAAGTATTTCTCATATACTCCACTTTCTTGGATGATGTATGTCAGAATGTTTTGAACTTAAATAGTATAGGTGGCAGATCCTCTATTGTCATTAGGATTGTGAATTTGGCTGGCATGGTTGTCTATGAGAAGACTGTTAATTTTTAATTAAAACTATTTTTATTTTTACAAAAATAATACATAGACATGACAGAAATAGTAAAATAAGCAATACAAATAAGTAAAAAAACACCCCAGAACCTATAATTTTCCCACCCAGACACAATTACTGTCAACATTATGATGTACATCTTTTCATGCCCTTTTCTATGTATAATATTTAGTTTCTTTTTAAAAAACAAAATGGTCTTATAGTGTACTAACCTTCCTTTTAAAACTTAACATATTGTTAATATTTTTATGGCAGTAAAAATTTATCTACAGAATATATTTTACTAATAAAATAGTATTCCATGACTAAGCTGTAATTTATTTAACCAAATTATTATTGTTTGGCCTTATAGTATGCTTCTAAGAAAAATAACACTGAGATAAGTGTTCTTGAACATTGCATATTTTTATACTTATTTCCTTAGACTAGGTTTTATAATGACTAGACATAAAATTCCTGAATCAAGGGGTATGTACATTTTTAAGACTTTCAATGCATAGAGTCAAATTACCTTTTCTAAATGTTGTATCAGCTTCAATTCCCAATACTAAGAGAGTGCTCATTAACACTGGCTATTATAAATTTTTAATGTGCAAATATTTATTTTTAGAATCAGTTTTTAAAAATTTTGTTTGATCATTTCTCTGTACTTATACATTTGTGAATGCATCCAAATGGATCACCACATTTCTTGAGTACATTCTAAATGCTAGGCATGGTGTTAGGTGAGGCATAAAGTGAAATAAAAGGTTTTTGCCCTCAAGTAACTTTTAGTGTATTTGGGATACATGACATCTTCTATGAGAACTGTAAGTTGGGCCCTGGCTGGGTGATTCAGTTAGTTGGAATGTCGTCCCCATAACACCAAAAGATTGTGGGTTCGATTCCTGGTCAGGATACATACACAAGTTGTGAGTTTGAACCTCCATGGGGATGCCCACAAGAGGCAAGTGAATGATGTAAAAATTGATGAAAACATATCCTCAGGTGAGGATTAAAAATGAAAAGAACTGGAAGTTGGAGGGAAAATGGGAGTTATGTTTGTGGGGAGAAGGAGGACATGGCGTTTTCTTTATTTCAATGAGTCATTGGGAGCTCTTTGAAAGCTTTCTGCTCTCTTGGGTAGAATAGGATACAAAGTTGAAAACACATTGACATTCAGTTATGCAAGGCCTAGGATGAAAGAAATCAGTGATACTTATGTATATTTTAAAATATGCTTGCTGCTTTAAAAATAAAATCATTAGTCCTTTTGGAAGACCTTGAAATACTTGTGCTTCAGAGGTATTTTGAGAATTTGTAATAATTGTTATTTTCAAAGTGCTTTGAAGCCAACTCTTTATTGGTAAAATGTTCAATTGAAATTCGTTAGATTGAACTTGCAGTACTTCCAGTTGAATAACGACAGTGTCTAATTAATGTCCTGGGGATTTAGTTCTGATAAAAATAAAGTTTGCCAGTATATACAGAACTCAGAGGAGTGGAGAAATAGTAAAATTTCCTGCCTTTCCACCATCTTTCTGTGATTTTTTTTTTTAATTCTAGGAAGAGATTATGCTTTCAGACTACATGGTAGGAGTGCTGGTGGTGAGAGAGAGACTGTAAAAGGTGAGGGAGAGGTACGGGAGTAAGAGGCGTGCAAAACAATTAGAGTCAGATGTGATGTCAAAAATTTTCAAGTGAGAAGGTTAAATTTTAATTATAAAATTTGAGCACCCCCATTTCATTAATTAAGGAGAGTATGGCCCAATGATAAGATCTGAAAGAAAGTGAAGTTTTAACAGAGGTAGATGTGCTCTGGCTTGAAAGCTGTCTATTTGTGATATTGACATTCTATGGGATGAATTCTTTGCAATTCTTTGGTCCAAAAGGTAGCTTCTTTGGAATTGCCGACACATTGGACCTTGCAGAAGTTATAACACAAAGAGACCTGGTATGAGAACCTGTATTTTCACGCTGACTCTCCTGGGTGATCTCTCATGCCTGTCATTTACCTTCTGGATGCTTTCATTTCTGTTGTAAAATGAGGATGTTACATAGGTTCACCCAAAGTTTATTGTGGAAATCAAATACCTAATTCATAGGGTTATTGAAAGGAACAGGAGACTTTTAAAGGATGTGGAAACACTATAAAGTGCTATAAGAGTGTTAGACATTATCATTATAATTATAGTGACCTATTTTCCAAACCCAAATTGGACCACATGGTATGAGAGAGGATTTTTGTGCCACTTCCAAGGGCGAGAGGCAGTCTGCAAAATGTGATTCAGATGCCAGGATATTGAAATTTCTGGCACATTTTGATGGTTTATGGGAGCAATGATAAAATATCTGAAATAGTGGCTGTTCAGTAAAATTTATGATGTGTGATCACTATAATTATATTTCTTTGTAAAAGGTATTTCATTTCTCATATAAGTAGAAGTTCGTTGGTTTAACAAAATCTCAGAGCCTGGAAAGACTTTCAGAGACTCTAGTTTCCTATTCTAAGTCTCCAGGGCAAATGGTGGGTGAAGATTTAAGGGGAAAGCAAATTTTATAGTCTCCCTTAGTACAGTAGCTTTTCTTATAATTGAACATCCTTACCTCAGAATCTCTATACTTTAACTGTTAACAGCTTTATTTTTCACCTTAAAAAAACATAACTGACATAGCCTTACGTAGGAAAAGAATCATTCTTTTAATGGATTTTTTTTTTTTTTGGTAAAGGATAACAATACAAAAAATGTTGAAAAAATGACTGTTGAAACTCTCTGGCAGAAGGGCTTAAATCCCTTATGGGTCATAAACATTAAACTCATTTCTCCTAGAATATGTCATGTTTCTTGGATGATAACTACAAAAGTATATTTCATTTCCTTTGATTTAGCACCATAATGAGTCCATATGATATCTGGCATCAAATTCTACCTAAAAATTAAAAATTTTAAGTTATTTATTCCTTGGGGTTCTTTGCTTTCCTTCTTTCTTTATTCTTCTTGTTTGTTGTTGTTCTTTTTTAATAGAGAGAAAGAGAGAAACATAATTTATTGTTCCACTTACTTATGCATTCATTGGTTGATTTTTATAATTACCCTGGATAGGGATCAAACCCACAACCTTACCTTATTGGGATGATGCTCTAACCAACCATAGGACATGTTTTAATTGATTTTTACAGAGAAAGGAAAGGAGGGAGTGAGGGAGGGAGAGAGGGAAAGAGAAACATCAATCGGTTGCCTCCTGTACATGCCTGAGCCTGAGTTTTGAACCCACAACATTTTGGTGTATGGGACAGCGCTCCAACCAATTGAGCCACCTGGCCAGGGCAGGGCCGCTTTCTCAATACAACAGTGTGTAAGTCAGAGGTAATAGTCCATTTCTTGTGCTTACACTAAAAGGAAACTTGGGTGTTTGTTTTCCTCTTCTTTCAATGAAAGTCTTGTTCCTCCTGTCATGAAAGGTTTGAGATTTATGGCTTGAGGCTTTATAAACCTTTTGTTTTCTACTTTTGAAATCATATATTGAAACATTAAGGAGTTTATTTTCTTTTCAGTGACAAGAAAAGGGAATGTTTTAGAGTGTATTTTCACTGATATTTATAGTAACTTGAATATCATGGAATAGATCAAGTTCATATTGATTCATGAAGTGTCTGAGTTTTCAGCACAAAACCATAAACTAAATGATGCAGTTCCGACTCCCAAATAATATGAATTTGGTGTTAATAATCCAGTTGAAGTTTTAGTTTTTTTATCTAAATGTGTGAAACTTCTGGATTTCATCCCTGGGATTGGTTCTAAAAGAATGAATGGATTTGCAGTTCAACTAAAACAGACACATCTATATGCTGACTGGGAGGTTGCTCCATGAATTATGCATCTGTAGCCTTTGTGTCACTTCAGAGGTTCGACAGAACTGGAGAGAGAGGTGCCCAGATTCAAATGGTCTAAAAAATTGGATATGGTGGCCAGGAGTTACCCTGGCAGAAGATTTTCTATCTTGGCACGGTTTTCTGAGAGATTGGGGCAAATAGCCCATAGACCAATAGGATGGCTTGAACTTGGCTTTTAAAATTGTTGAAGTTGTTTTTTTGATGCAAGGTGCATTCCTTATCTTTGGAGATTTCTGCTGCCAGACCACTGATGGAGGACCTCGGTTTGTGCACTTAGGGACTGTCATTCTTCAGTCCAGGCACTGAGCTCAGTGAAAGAAATTGGGTGTTAGGGGAGTCTGATGCCTCATTAAAGAGATCACTTTTGATTGAGCGGAGCAGCATTTAGCTGAGTCCTCCTCGGTGGTATTCCAGAAGTTGCTGAGCTTATTATACATATTGATCATATCATCTTTGTGCATTCATGAAAAGAATGTCTATTTAATGTGGACATGACCAGCCATCAGTGAGAATAAATGCCTCACTAGAGCTTGATATGGATGACTGTTGGCCTCACGGATGGTAACCCTGAATCAATCTGGCTAGATTTTTTTTAATTGCTTGTGCACTGTACCATCACAGGTTGACCCCGTTGGAGTTCTAAGCTTAAATGAGTACTAAAGCAAAAAAAAAAAAAATCTAGCATCCTGTGGGTAGTTTGAAATGACAGGTTTGTTTTTGTGGAGTTAGTAGTGTAATATCATTTTTTAAAAATAATGCAACCTTTGCTGAAATCTAGTTGTGAAACTTAAGGGAACATGGAACTCACACATTGAACCTGTGAGCACTTTGGTTTTACCTGGGTTCTTTGTTTCAGGTATATAAATTATACATCCCAGTGTAATGCAGAAATGACAGCTTCTAGAGAGAATGAGAAATGACTTTGAAAAGATAGAGAAGGTTAGAATATACAGATTTCTAGCTCAGAGTAGGAGGGTCAGGCTGCCCTGACAGATAGAGATGCTTTTAAAAATTCATTCAATAAACATTTATTAAGCTCTTACTCTGTAATGTAGATTCCTTCTTTTTATTTTAAAAATTTTCCAGCTTTACTGAGTTATAATTGACACATAACTGTGTAAATTTAAGATGTATAGGGGTTGGTTTGATACATTTATGTATTTCAAAATTGTTACCACTATAACATTAGCTCCTACCTCCATCTGTCACATAGTTTAACATTTCTTTTTGTGGTCAGAACATGTAAGATCTACTCTCTTAGCAACATTCAAGTATGTGATACAGAATTATTAGTTATAATAATTATGCTATAAATTATATCTTCAAACTTTTAAATCTTATAACTGGAAGTTTGAACCCATTAACCAATATCTCTCTATTTCCCTGGATAGAGATTCTTTAGGGTCCACACAAACATTAAGATAATTAACAAACACAGCCTCACATTTTGCTTCCAGATCTAGCAGTTGATAAATTCATAAAACATAGTCACCTAATATAAAAGCTTTGAATCTGTCCAAGAAGATTCATTATTTTCACAGTTTGATATCTATAATAACAACAGCACCTTATCTTTAGATATTAATTTATAGCTCAGAAAGTTTTCATACATTATCCAAAATTTGGGTGGACTGGAAATGTTAAAGTTATTTGGTACCTTTACATGTCAAAAGACGATCACAGTGTTCTTTGATTTCATAGAGACAGAATCTGTCACTAATGAAATTGATAAAGCAAATTCTGCATTTATTTTTAAAGAATACTCTTGAAAAGGGAAAGTAAAAAAGGGAAACCCTTGTCACTCAGTGTTACTATTAATAAAATTTTTGTTCATTCATTAAAATAAAGGGAGAACCTTGTAGCCTACTTAGCTTTCTGTGTGGTAGGGTACAATTAAATCATTTCTTTGCTGAGGTTTTGCTTTATCTGATATGAATTAGAAAGCAATTCTAACTTACATTAATCTGAGCCACAAAAGGTCAATTAGTTGTTCTCGTTTTCAAAAAAAATTTTTAGCTGTTTTTGTACTATACCTTTCAATATTTTTGTATTAGTGTGGTATAGGCTTTGCAGAGGATGCTAAAATTGTGTTTCTGTTTGTAAGCAAAATTAATATATTTTTTTTACTATCTTTAAATTGCAAATGTCTGAAGGCCTGTCATAATTTGATGTGTCATCCTGAGATTTAAATGCATTACAATTTTGAACAGGAGTTGAAAAATGAACATGCGTCTAGGGGAGTTGGGTAGAGGCTGGTAGAAAGCGGGTAGTGCAAATGGAATTTGATTCATGCATTCTTTTCAAATAGTTATTGATTATATAAATAAGTAGTTTATGCTTCTCTTTCAGAACTTTGCAGAAAACACCATGAATGAACTCCTTGGCTGGTATGGCTATGATAAGGTTGAATTGAAAGATGGTGAAGATATTGAATTCAGGAGCTACCCTACAGATGGAGAGAGCCGGCAGCACATTTCTGTTCTCAAAGGTAATGACATTTAATGTGCCTGTGTTCATGCCAAGATGGATTAACTATCTCAACTTGCCAGAATTGAGCTGCTTTGGGACTCATTTTGTTGATTATGCCAATGGTTGATTTACACGCACATCCCCAGTGGTGTTTTCCCGTAAGCAGAATTCCACGGAATATAAGAGCACAACATAAAACAAAGGTAGACACAGCTTGATCTCCTTCCAGCAACGGGAGCACTAGCTAGACAAGGGCTAGGGATCTGGAGTGCTCTAGTCCTGCCCACAAATGTATAGAAAGGGATAATGTTTGCTAACTTCTCCTGCTTTTCTTTAAAAAACAAAAATATTTTATTGATTTTTTTTTTTTTTTACAGAGAGGAAGGGAGAGGAATAGAGAGTTAGAAACATTGATGAGGAGAAGCATTGATCAGCTGCCTCCTGCACACCCCTTACTGGGGATGTGTCTGCAACCAAGGTACATGCCCTGGACCAGAATCGAACCTGGGACCCTTCAGTCCGCAGGCCGACACTCCAGCCAGTGAGCCAAACCGGCTAGGGCTCTCCTGCTTTTCTAAGCCCTTTGATATATGAATTGTTGGAGACCGGTTCTTTCTGTGACATAAAATGCTAGGTTTAGATGATCAGATGCAAGAGCGTATCATGGTTACTTTGGTAATTCCCCCGGTCCTCCCTTTTGTTGGTGGGAATTCTAAAGAAAAGCCCTGTTTCTGTTTCGTATTTGAAGTTTTTACCCTTCCCACATCCCCAACACCTGTGGGTGTGGTAGGTAGAAGAGTAAGAACATAGTAGATGGTTGGATCCTGTATTATTCTGTAAGAAGTTCCTTAAAGCCCAGCCAAAGAGTGGAAATTAGAGGCTTGACAGAGTTGCATTAACACTGATTCTGCTGATGGTAGCAGAACCAGATGACTCATCATGAGGGAGCGTAGGACCATTGGGAGGTGTTGTATGGATACTGAACTTATGAACCTAAATTTGGAAGGAATGTCCAAGAAAAGAAGAGGAATATGTGAACTCTCTTAAAATGAGGAACTTATTAAAATATGGGTAAAACTAAATGTGTGTTGTCATAGGTAATTTGATTAGTATTTGCATTGCATTCCGAGTCTATTGGCATAAACTACCTGTTAATGCATTTTGTTTCAGTCTCTAAAATAGCACTTTTCCTTCTTATATGCCAAGCCACGAACTATAAATGAGTTGTCCTGCAGGCATGTGGAATTGCATGTACATGACAAATTTTATGTTAAGCTTGCTATGAAATTGTACACATCATGTTATGGCAGTAGTACCAATTTCACTTGTAAATGAAAAATACGAGTTATGAGTTCATATTCTATCAACAATTAGCTTATAAAATACTTGGTCTAGGTAATAATCTTTCCCTCCGTGGAACAGGGTACCAGGATATGTAACTAAAGGGACAAAGTTGTTTTCTATGGATAAGGTGTTTGTGTTTTTGTTTTGTTTTTTAATGTTTGACATGCAAAGATAAAATTCACAAAGTTCATGTTATTGTAAGTTTTCTTTATTTGCATTTTAAATTGATATTAATGGGTTAATTTAGCCGGTGCAACAACAGTTTTGTTCCTAATCATTTGTTTCTTTTCTTTTGATTATATTACTGACCAAGTTTATAATACACTGGGACCTAGTTACAGTGCCGGGTGGTGGGGCACTTTTTCAGCTTTTCCCCGCTAGACAGAGAGTGATGCCTGCTATACATCACTTGTACATGGAAAAGGTTAATTGCCTCTCAATTTTCTATGGGCTTTTACAGTGCTAAAATTCATCATCATGATGCAATTGGGATTTAGTTATCATAGCAGGGCAAATTATAAAGGAGCCCATTGGAAATTTATGGCAACAAGCCTGAACAGGTCCTGCATGGTTTGTAGAGTTCTGGTAAAGTGTTTAAAGGTTTGCTTGGAAAATGTGTTTTGCTACATAGCTATTTTACTTGAGAAAATGTGGTCATAAGGGAAATAAAGTTCTTTTGTCGTGTTGAATGTGATTTCTTTTCTTTTACAGAAAATTCCTTGCCAAAACCAAAATTACCCGAGGACAGTGTTATTTCACCATACAATATAAGCACAGGCTATTCAGGGCTTGCCACAGGAAATGGACTCAGTGACTCACCTGCAGGGTCAAAGGATCATGGCAATGTGCCCATTATTGTACCTTTAATTCCACCACCTTTCATAAAGCCACCAGCAGGTAAGTCATTACTGGAGTTTCCAACAATAATGACTCATAGAAAGTTGTTTTAACTATCTTAAAAATAATGATCAAGCTCGAATTAATTTTGGACAAGACTTTTAGAAATGTTAGATAAGAAATGTGAATGCATGTGTTCTTTAAAGTAGTATTGCTATTTTAAGCAAACTCTCCAATCTATTGCTTAGGCTGTAAACTTCCAACCTACAATAAATTTTTCTCTACCGCTGGCTACAAAACATATTTTCCTTCTCTGAAATCATCTGTTTGAAATAAAAAGGGATAAAATAATTTTTAAAATAAGATCTATACTGACTGGTTAGGAAAAAAAGAAGTAAGCGTGGTTGGTAGTATCTTGAGGGCCAGGTCCGCTCTATCGGTTTCTAAAGGAATGGACAGTTTTGTAAAGCTCTCAAAGACCTTTCTAGTAATTAGAAAGAACTCTATGGCAGAGATGGGTCATCTAGGCTGTTTCTTAAGTGGGTTTAGATGAAGGAACTTGGAAGAACAAATTAAATGGCTTTCTGCAAGACCCATTTTGCATAGGCCAACTGAAAGAAGAGGGGTGACTAATTTTATAAATGCAAGGTTCATGCTTGAATGGATGTTCAGTGGCTTAGGTGAGTGACAATGCGTTGAGGGTATCAGTAAGGCAGTGCGAGTCAGTGAGAAGAACACAGCTTTCAGATTTAGGCAGCATGGGTTCAAATTTAAGCTTCGCCACTTACCAGCTTGGTGAACATGGACAAATCACATAAACTCTCTTCTTCTCAGTCTCCCCATCTGTAAAATGGGGATCGTGGTTCCATGCCAGGGGGTTTGCTGTGTCCCCGAGTTGAGAAAATGTATGCAAAGCTCCTTAACACGGTGCCTGCCAAACAAAAGCCGTTTAATTTTTTCCTTTTTTTTGCAGTTTCAGTCAGCCCTAGAGTTATCATGCACATAATTTGTGCATGAAAGGTGTGCATCCAAATGCAAATTCCCTTCTAAGATTTATGTGAGCAAAAGCAAACAGCTTTAGAAATTAGCATAGCTGAGGCTAACATGAGTCTGGCATGCCAAAAAACCTGCCCTGGAGTTTCCTGCTGAGCCAGCCACGTGGAATTCAAGCACACAGCTCCTATTTAATTCTAATTCCACATCAGATCAGGAAATAAATATGCAAAGGGATAGAGGCCAAAAACTGAGCCTTGGAAGTCTTCGACGTTGGAACTCTGAGGAATTACAAGCCAGAGTAACCCAACACCAGTGGTTTTATGCTGTCTTCCATGCGACTCCAAGGCGCTCATCTGTTCAAAGCAAAATGTAGGGAAGGACACGTTTAATTTTCTCTATCTGCTCTCCACCTGACTCGATCCTACTCCTGGGCTCTAGAGGAAAAGACAAAGATACAGAAAGGTTCTCTGCTTTCAAGGACCTTACCCTATTCGTTCCTACGCAGACATGTACAGGAGAGATGAATTTTCATTTAGCCATTTTATCTAATTCAGGGCTTAGCAAACTTTTTCTACACGGGGCCAGGGAGGAATTTGGGCTTTGGAGTTGTACTATCCCTATCACAACTGCTGAACTCTGCTGTGGTCGCAGGAGAGCAGCCATGGATGATACATAAACAGATGGTCGTGGCTGGGTTCCAATAAAACTTTGTATTAAAAAAGGCAGTGAGCAGGATTTGGCCAGGGACATAGTTTGGTAACCCTTGCCTTAGGGTAAGGTTGGTAAAAGTCTCGTGATAACTGGAAGGTGAATAGCATTTCTAAAAGTCAGGCTGTGAGCTTTGCCAAGGTCCTCTGTGCAATAGCATAAGGGACAGTAACAAGGGCCGGAAAACAGTGGGGTTTTCAGGGTATGTGGTGAGCTCTGACACATAGTGGGTGCTCCACCAATATTTGTTGAATAAATGAATACTACTCAACTTCCTGTTGCCCATATATAAGACAGCACAGGCTACTTTGTTGTTGAATGAGTCCCATCCTGTCTGACCTTGACCATAGTCTCTCCGACAGTGATGTGAGTAATCCCCTGTGGATGAGTAAAGTCCACACTTTATCCAAAGACTTCTGTCTCATTAATCATTTCAATTCTTCCTTTTGCTAAAACTTGTACCAGAGTTGTTATTCAGGGCAATAGAGTGGAGGCATTCTCACTGAGAGTTCTATAGCCATCTGTAGGTTAACATGGTGTTCCTGAGGGGGAACGAAGAAGTGGTAGATTGTCTAGAAGCAACAGGCCCCTCGATAATCAGCCCCTGAATAATTTAGAGTGTCCATCTTTCAGGAGAGGGCAGATGGGGATCCTAGGTGTGTTTTGGATTCCTGGAAAGAAAATAATGATTAGTGTTTGAATTATTGTTGTACTGTGAACTTACCATGTGAGAATGTTAATAATTGTACCTATGCTTGAATTAAATCCTCTACAGTTTATGAAACTCATTGATACTTGCTATTTTATTTAATTTGATCTTTTCAGTAACCCTGGGAATTAGCATGTTTGATAGTACTACATAAAAAAACTGAAGCTCAAATTGGTTAAATGACTTCATCAAGGCCATGTGATTTCTAAGTACTTGAGTCAAGACTAGTACTAAGGTCTTCTGACTCCTAATCTAATACTTCTTTACATAGAGTTGCACTTCTAGGAAGAATTCTTATTAATCTGCTACTCCCCCAGTGACAGGGGATACAATTTATTCCTGCAAAAGACTATTTTTTTTTAAGTCCACATCTTTTGAGTTCTCTCACCCTGAGAACCCGTGGTTCTGTTTACTGGATGACCTAGTAGGGGTAAACCTCCCATTTGGTGTGAAAGTGATTGCCATCCTGAGAAAGCTGCTGCTTCTCGGAGGTACCAGAGGGCTCTGTCTGGTCGGGCGCTGGTTCCAGGCATGTTTCATGTACTCAGGCTGACCACTGGACCTCGTCCACGTTTGGCAGGCCGTGGGCCCAGTGGAATACTCGTGATTGGGAACACGGTGATACCACATGCTCTTGGATTTCCCCTCTCCTTTTGCACAGCTGCATACAAAAGTGTGGGTGTAGCTTATTTCTGTGCCTGGGGATCTGCTTTTCTGTTCCTGCCCCCTTTTTCTTTAGAGAAGGGGAACTCCCTGTGCTTTGGTGATCACGACAAGATTAACCCTCCTTTGGCCACACATGTTTGCATCCGATTTAACCCGATTTCTGAAGCTAAGCTGCCCTTCCCCATTCAGAGACAGAATTTGGCCTTGGCCCTTGGTATTGGGTTTGTGACATCACAGTTGTTACTATGGTAATAGACTTGTTATAAACACAGGATAATAGCCCTGATTTTGCTTTTTTTTTTTTTCCCCTCTCCAAGCAGTGAAGGGAATCACCATAATCCTTAAATAAGAATCATAGGCTTTTTTTGCAGACTCTAGGAGATAGACAGAATAAGGCTTTGCCACACAGAGCAGTCATTAAAAAAAACACACACTGTTATAAGAATAATATTAGAAAATAATTGAAAGTATTAACCAATGCCTTCTTTTTATGCAAAGATTCGTTTATTCTTTTAGTCTGAATGAATATGAAAACCTCATTCCTTGCTAATTTTAAAAATCACAGCATGAGCAGAGTCTGAAGTGGCAGACTGCCTATCAGCCAGAGTTTTGAAAGATAGCTCAGGTTAATTATATCGTAACCTTGCTGTAATTCTTCTCCTATTAGAGATTTTAATATGAATCCAATCCTTTGGGACTTCATTCAAAGAGAACGGTGCTAGTAAAGGACTTTTCTGCATGAACCGAGTTATAGTGAATCTCCATCAAAATACTAGACCTGCCCTACTCCCCTGCAAGTTTGACAATTGAAGTAAAGACATTCAAAATAGGGTCCTTACTAGTATATTGGTCTTTGCTGCCATACAAGTGAAATAGCGCTCGGCTCCATTGATAGGCCATCAGTCCTCTGCAGTGGTTGGGCAGGTGTGGGTCTCCCCACCGTGTCTACCTCTAGTCAAAGTAACCAGCTGGGACTCGAACGAGGATTTTTATATCTCAATCTCAGACTTGCCCTATAACAGTATTTTTGCTCCCAAGAATTAAATAAAAATCAATAAAGCCATCAGAGTCCTTATTTTCCTTTTCCCGAGGAAAAGATGAAATGCAGCAACTTTCTAATGAAAGTTTTGCCGAGCTCTGCTGCAGAAAACAGTGTATCTAGGAAACGACATTTTAGATCTGAGTCTTTGGACAGGTTTTCCCAGAGGCTTACAAGTTGCCTGTTGTAAGCCCAGAATCCCTCTAAGTCCCTGATTACTTTTAAATGAAATGAAATGTGAAAGAAGGAGGGAATACATTTCTCTGGGTGCATTCATGTGGCAGTTTTGAATAAAACGTCTTTGACCTTAACTGGTAAGTGATCATATTCTTATTCCCCACCACGTTCCTACGTGTGAGGTGAAGGGCAGGGTCCACACAGGACATCAGGTTTGTGTGGAGGGAGATGAGATCAAGCCCCTGAGACCAGCTTGATTTCCTGTGTGCAGGAGCGTCTTGCCTTTCTTTGAAAACAATGACCATTTCCTGTCCTCCAGGATAGTTTGCTTTCAGTGAGCCTTCCAAATATGTGTTCAGGCATGGTCATGGAAATACGATATATTTTTTCAGGCAAATCTTGAAATTCTTAAGAGGTTATAGGAACGGGGCTCTAAGGAACCATTAGCTTAGCTGAGAATGTGGAAACATTCACGTGATCTGCTAAGCTCTCTGTATAAAGCTGAGTAACCCACAGTTAATAAGCATGTTACTTTTTGGCTCTTATAATTCTTACATGGAGTCATACTTGCAGGGAAATGGGAATCAGAATGTGGTTTGCATTATGATCATTATTTATTTTATCTGTTATTCAATATTCTTGGGGCTTGCATATGCATGCTGTATTCCAAGTAGCCATTGAGAAAACAGGATTTAATCAAAATTGCTTTGCCACTTATTTGTGTGTCCAACTTTTAAAATATGATTATTAAATAAAATTACCTTGAGTTAATGGGATTTGGATGACTTACTATTTATGTAACAGATACATTTCTCAAAGAAGAGGGTCCCTGAACCTTCAGATTTGGAGTTTTCCAAGTCATTTAGGACAAGGACAGGAGGAATGATGGTGAATGGCAGGACAAGAGTAGTTAATAACAATAATGCTATATTCTCACCACAGCTAATATTTAAAAAATATATATATTTTATTGATTTTTTACAGAGAGGAAAGGAGAGGGATAGAGAGTTAGAAACATTGATGAGAGAGAGACATCAACCAGCTGCCTCCTGCACGCCTCCTACTGAAGATGCGCCCACAACCAAGATTCATGCCCTTGACTGGAATCGAACCTGGGACTTTTCAGTCCGCAGGCCAACGCTCTATCCACTGAGCCAAACCGGTCTCGGCTACAGCTAATATTTTTTGAGCATTTATTATAAGGCAGTTGTTGTTTAAACAGATTTGACTTTTTTTTTTTTTTTAACAATTCTGTGTGGGTGCTATTATTAACTTTGTTTTACATCTGAGGGAACTGAGACCCAGAAAAGCTAAGCAACATACCGGAGGACACACAGGTAATAAGTGGCAGAGTTGATATGTGAACCTAGGCACAATGTCTCCTTAACCCACACTTATAACCACCAGGTTACCCAAATACTATGTCAGTCTTTCAGTCACGGATGTATTTACTGAATGCTTTTCACATTACATCAGATAATACCAATATCTATTATCATCATCCCTGAGCACCAAGAACTTAGAGTGTAGCTGGAATATAATCAGCTATACTTGAGAAAGTCAATATAATTTCAGCAGCATGTGGACAGTGCATGGTGTGGGCAGAAAGGCGAGGGAAGTGGAGTAGCAGAAGGTCTTTAGGCAGGTAAGACTTGCTATATTTGTACGTTTGAGAAATGAGATCTGAAACACAATGTAGGCTAGAAGATAGTTATTTAAAATTCAAAGTGATTAAAAAGACACAAGAGCCTAAAAATGTTATTTACTATGATATGGGCCCTGTTTTATCTTTCTTTATATAATTAGGGGGCCTTAAAGAATTGTAGACCAGATTTCAGTATGCTCAGTCATTCTTTATGCCAAATGGAATGTGTAGTTTGAATGGGAAGATTGCTAGAGCAAGAACCAAGAGGCCTGGGTTGTTAATGTGAGCTCTGCCATTTACTGGTCATGTAACCTTAGAGAAGTCACTTAGCTTCTTTGAGCCTCAGTTACTTTGTCTGAAAAATGTGTTTAGTTTAGGTAATCTGTAATTTTCCTACAGTTATTAAATCCTGATTTATGACTTGTATAGTGAATTGCCCACCTGATTTTATGATTTGAAAGAATCTATTTTAATATGCTATAATATGTACTTGTTAATCGATTGCACATATTTAAAGCAAACTCAGCTGTGTGTGTAGTTATGGCAGCCAAGATGAAAGATTTATGCTACTTAGGCCAGCTTTCAATGATTGTTAATTTTTATTCTGAAAGAGTGAATAACTTGAAATAATAGCTTTAGAATTTATGAAAAGTATCAAAAATGTGAAATGTGAGTGAATAAAAAAGATTATACCACACATATGTTATTAGACCAAATCATTTGTTATACATAAGTAGTGATCATTGAGAGTAATTATGGGAATTTCTGCAAAAGAGAATCACATTATGTCTAACTTAATTCACCAAAACAAGAACAGGAAGAAATAGAAAACTTGAATAGTCCTACATCTATTAAAGAAATTAAATAATTAAATATTTTTCAAAGAATATTCTAGACTCAGACAGCTTCAGTGGTAAATTCTACTAAACTTTGAAGGAAAAAAATAGATCCCATCACATGACAAGGGCATTAGAAGTAAGGAAAATAATAATTTAATGTAATTGGGTTACATTAAAATATTAAACTTCTATTTATCATGAACACTGATTAAAATATTCTGAACATAATCGTAGCAAACCAAAGCCAGTGATATATGTACAAAAGGATATTAAATCATGACTAGGAGTTTTTTTTAGGAATATAAGGTTGACCTAAAATGTAAAAATCAATTAATATAATTAACCACATTAACAGAATAAAATAAAACCTCTTACAATATTCTCAATAGATGCAGAAACATAATTGGATAAAATTTAGCACAATAAACAATAAAAAACTTTTGGCCAAGTAGGAATAGAATGAAACTTCCTTAATATGACAAAAAATATCCACAAAAAACTTACAACAAGTATTATACTTAATGTTAAATATTAAAAACTTTTCTCTTGAGATCAAGAATGAAATAAAGATGACCACTATCACCAATTCTATCTAATTTTGTCCAATTACATAGATAATGTAATAAGGCAAGAAAAAGAAACAAAAAAAATTT
The DNA here is from genome assembly GCA_011751065.1 of Lasiurus cinereus. NCBI lineage: Eukaryota > Metazoa > Chordata > Mammalia > Chiroptera > Vespertilionidae > Lasiurus > Lasiurus cinereus. The sequence continues at coordinate 29,157,059 of JAAGEH010000018.1, read as the reverse complement.
TGAAAGGTAGAAATGACATTTTGTTTAGAACAGAATGCTTACTCCACCAGTGTATAGGCCAACATCAGAGATATTGTGGGTTTGGTTCCGGACCATCACACTAAAATGAGTATTGCAGTAAAGAAAGTCACACGAAATGTTTGGTTTCTCAGTGCATATAAAAGTTTATACTTTTCTGTAGTCTACTGAGTGTGCAATAGCATTGCATATTTAAAAAGTACATTCTTTAATTTATTAAAATACTGTATTGCTACTGGTGGTTCTTGCCTGGATATTTTATACCTGGTCTACTAGTAGCTTTCTGATATTTAAATCGTATCATTCCTTATTATTAAGATATTATCTATTTTCATGAAATATTTCATCGTAAAGCCTCTACATTTAGTTATAGGCAGAAGGCCTAAGTATCTCTCACAGTGGTCTACTTGGAAGCTGCTTTTGATATGGTATAAAGTGGAGAGACAGGGAAGTGACAAGAATAGGATACACAATACACCATTGGCTCTTCTCAGGCTTTGCCCCCTAGGAGACAGTTAGCAATATTTGCAGATATTTTTGGTTGTCACAACTTGTAGAGGAGGTGCTGCTATGTGTGAGTAGAGGCCAGGCATAGAGCGAGTAGAGGCTAGAAAGGATGCTAAACATTCTACAGTGCACGGAACAGTCCCACAACAAGGAATTATCGGGCTGAAAATGTCAATGGCGCTGAGGTTGAGAACCGCTTTATGGTGATGACGACTCTATGTATGGGATATATGTACAAAAGGATATTAAATCATGACTAGGAGTTTTTTTTTAGGAATATAAGGTTGACCTAAAATGTAAAAATCAGTTAATATAATTAACCACTCCAGACCCTCTGGCCCACATCTTGACTCCGGTGATTGCTGGAGCACTCTGACAGCTTACCCATGTGCATTCTGAAAGGGCCCTGCCTCACACCTGTCTCTAGCTTCTAGTTCTGGGTTTCTCTGATATGGCAGCATGGACATCGCATACATTCTTTCAGCGCTCGCTCACACATGTGCAAACCAGAAGTGTGGGGAAATGAACCACACCAGATCAATGGGACATGAGCGTTGATGAATAAATACTTTTTTCCTTTGTCTCCTGTGTGAGTGGCTATAAAATGTATTTCATAAATTCCAAACAATGTTCTTTATGATTGAATACCAGTCCCCTTGGTGGTGGCCATCTCAATAACACATTGTTCTGTTGGCTTTTCCACCTCCCCAGGTTCATTTTCCTGTCCCTCACTCCTACTTCTTGGAATCACATGCCCAATAGATTCACCTACATGTATGTCTTTGTCTCAGATTCTGTTTTATGGGGAACTGAGGATAAAAATACCATGTGTGGAAGTATGTGGTGAAAGATCAGAAATCAATGGAAAAGAATATTAAAATAGAATTTTATGAACATTCATGTTTTTCCCTTTAAAGTCAAGCATAAATATAGGATAGAGGAATAAAAATAGAGGGTACCAGGTTTTTGGTGGTGCAAATATTGGAGAACTTAGAAAGGGCCACTTCTAAAATTGTCCCATTAGCCAAAGAATTTTCTAAGCCTCTTATGATAAAGGCAAAGAACAACAGTGGTGGCTATATAGAAGGAGAAAAAGGAAAAACATTAATTCAGGGATTCAAGAAAAATAGGAAAGAAAAAGGGATATCCTGTGCCTAAACTCTTTTAAGTGGATCTTGTTATTTTGAGAGATTTAGAATCCTAGAATTTTAATTAGAAGGGACCTGAGGGATCATTTAGCTAAATGCCCTCTTTTACAGATGAAGAAAATGAGGCCCAGTGAGGCTTAATAACCTTCTCAAGGTCATTCAGTTGGATTAATGGAAGAATCCGAGCCAAAATTCACTTCTGAAGTGGAGACACAATCTAAACATGAATTCTAAATCACACGTGTCTGTGATCCCTGAGGCAGTTCATGATTTCTTATGGCATTACCTCACTTTAGGGATGTATGACCTAGCTGGGATAATACTTTCAGAACACTCTACCTCAGGTCACCAAAGAGCTAAGATGCTAACAGGAAATAAGAGGAAATGTCAGCTGTGCTTTCTCTTGCTTGTAGAGGATGGCCGTATTTCTGAATTAATGTAGACTTGACTGAACTATTTGCTATTATTTGGAGGTACACAGTTTGGTTAAGAGAGAAATGATGAAGTTAGTAACTCTTGTTATTCTAGGGACATTCTCAATACTGACTTCTCAAAGTTCCTATTAAATTGAGAAGGCTTACTTAGTTCATGGACTTGGCCAAGGAGAGTGGAAATAACGATTGCATTCTGTTCTGGGGCTTTTAAGTGGTGTCTCCCTCTAAGGCAGCTTTGTTCTGAGTGATTACTACAGATGGTGTCCTTGGCTTCTCCCTGCTCCCCTACTCCCACTGGGTATCCAATCATCCAAGATGCACCTTGTAAGGATTCTGCTTTTTTCCTTTTTATGCTGAGGCCCAAAGTAGACATTACATTCTATTGAACAAGGCAAACATGGTCCCTGTCTTAACTGGCTCACAATATGGTGGAGGAGACTTGTTAAAAAGAAATCTCAATCAAGTCTGAAGATGATCAATTTAGGGGTGCTGTGGGATCTGACCAGATTTGGGGTCAGGAAAAATCTTCCTAGAGTGAGGTTTAAGATAAGGTATGAAAGAGCAGTAGTATACTCAATTGTTCAAGGACTTTGAGGTTGTGGGTGAGGAATCGGCACATAGAAAGATTCAGAATGGAGAGAGAGAGGTTCAAGGAAAGAAAAAAAAATCTAGAGTCCTGGGAGTTGATAAGCTGAGAGGCTGGCCTGGTCATGGGAGTCATGGAAGCTATGACCAAGAGTTCCAACTTCTTGAGGGCAGTAGATGACACTGAGGGATTTTGAGCAAGTGACAGCAGTGATAAAATTTGTGTATCAATAGAATTTTTTTTAATCCAGAGTGGAGGGAATGGATTGGACGGGAGTGAGATAGGAGGCTACATGTAGTATGGGCAAGAGATGTTGGTGGCTTCACTGGAATAGATAGCAGTTAACTCCATGAGGATGGAGCACCTAGAACAGTGTCTGGGATGTAAGTATACTTAATAAGTATATATTGAATGAATGAATGAGTATATTATGAAAATATTTAGGAAAATCTGGTGATTAATTAGAAGGTGGGAGGGAAGCAGGCGGGAAGAGGCAGGAAAGATACTAGATTTCTGTGAGCAGGTAACTGCATGGATGGTAGGGCCAGGAACTGAGAAGGGAAACACAGAGAAGGGGCAGGTTATCCCTGCAGCTTTGGATATGACAAGTTGTCTGGGAGGTAGTTGGAAATAATATCTCATGAGAGATGACTATTGATATGGAAATCTTCATTTTATGAATGATAACTGGCGTCACAAGAGTCCATAGATTACATGATCCAAGGGAATATGAAGAAAGAAGAGAGGAGAACTCTAAAAGATTCCCATTGGTGTGGCCTCCACTTTGCCCTTGTCTGGCATGTCTCATCATATTCCTGAATAAGGATTGGCATGGGGCCTTTTCAGAGAGTCCCTCAATCATTAATGATTCTCACTCAAGAAATCTAAATAAGTATTTCAAGATAGGAAGAATGAAGAGGGAAATAAATTATATTGTGGACAATGTTCCAGCAGGTTCATTTTGGTTCTTTTTAACAAATTCAGTACAGTGAACTTCTTCCTCTTCAATTTACTCAACTCGTACTTCAGCACATGGAGGGAAGAGAAGCTGAGGAAGAGAGAAGCAAGTGCTTTATGTGGGTGCTTTAACCCTTCCAGATGTATCTCTGACCTGTGTCTCTAGCCTGTGAATTCCTTTCTCCTGGAATGGTAATCCCAGCATGGGATGCTACTGAAAGACTGGCTAGAATGTTAAGGTGGGACTTGCCTGCTGGTCAGTCACGATGAGGCTGCTTATAGCCTTTTCTGTGTTTACCATGAACACCTGGCTTCTGTGACCTCCTATTGGTGCCAGAGCCCTGGGAGAAGGCATGGCTTTTCCACGGTCCTTTTCTACTGCATGTTGGCATTTTACACTGGGGGCAGCTATAGAAAGCTCCTTGAGGGCTGGGATCATGTCTGTCTTGTTCACAGTGTATTTCCAGCTCCGGGTGCAGCACTTGGCACAAAGTTGAATAAATAAGTGAATTCTTTGTCTATAATTAAGGTCTCCCCTTTGGGGAGATTTATCAACCTCTATGAAGCCCAGTGAGTGTAATCATTGAGAAAGCCAGATTTCAGAAGGGAAATGAGTCCTTCACATAAATAGTAGGTGTTGGGAATACTTTTTTTGCTCTGACATCCTATACAGTATAAAGCAGTTTGACTCTTTAGTCCTATTACGCTGCTATTGTATTTCTTTGGTGATAATGCCCCTGTTTGCTCTACAGGGGCTTAGAATTACTTCTCCATCAGTGATGGATTTGCTGGTACACAATCTTTGACCTTGTCCCCTATCCCTAATCATGTTCATTTGTCAGCTAGCTGCTGTGGCTCAGTGAATGGTCTTCAGCCATGTAGGATAGAGTGGTCCATTGTCGAGCAAACCCATGGTTACATCATCATTGTCCCAGGACCTCATAGATTTGTCAGATCCAGGGCTCAGGAAAGGGGGACAAGATTTTACTTGAGTTCCTTGTCCATCTAGTGAATATGAATTATTAAGTGTCAAGAGCAGTATTACTCTTCCATTGCCTTACTAGGGATTTCTGTCATTTTCTCTGTAGGATGAGAAGAAGGTGCCTGGTCTGTATTTGATGCAGATAGTTTATGCCACAGGATTTTGTGTATCATGGGTGTGTTAGTTCAGTCTGGTAGTATTTATTGAGGACTGGGAAGTATTTATTGAGTCTGGTAGTATTTATTGAGGATTGGTCAGCACACCTAGCATTGGCTAAATGGCTGCAGGCCTTGTTTTTCTGCCCAGCGCAGACAAAGGAGACTCCTGAAAAGAAAGATCTAATTTTGGGCAAAAGAGCAGAAACCTTCCTGATAATTATGATTTACATGGAAGTCCTCACACTTCAGTGTCAATATAGGGCAGTGGGGCAGCATGTCCCAGGGAAACTTTCTCAGAAGTCCAGTCTTGTGGCTTCTCTGTGGAAAGACATGTTCATAGTCCAAATGGTAAAATATAGCATACTCTGTCTCCCCCTCTTGAAGATCATACATATATTATATATTCCAAAAAATCTTAAAGAAACTGTGTTTGCCAGTGTTTTCCTTACATATTTCACCATGGAAATCTTTTAAAAACACCATTTAAATATCCCATAGGATCAGTGTTGTGTGGCATGTACTTTCAGAAATATTACATAGAGGACTCTGGGTTTTCTGTACTCTTAAGTTCTATTTTCTTATTCTAGTTCCTTAGGATGAATACATAGAAAAGACAAACTTTCTACAGTGAGTTTTAAGAAGTGGAGGTGAAGTTGGCAAAGAGGTTTACAAGCAGACATCTCTTCACTGGCAAAGCATTAAAACTATGGGGAGATAGTCAAGTTAATGCTGAGGAGCTGTAGGCCCTTGAGCTTAGTGTCTTACTGAAGAATCCAAGTCAGTATGATGTTCAGGAGAGAATTCTACTTTGTGACTTTATGGAATCTCCTTTTGTTTTTCTTTTCATTTTCACTGTTACTTTGTAGGTTTGGAACTCATCCCCTTTCCTTTCAATCATCCATCCATCCATCCACCCACCCATCTACCCACCCTCCTATTCATCTGTCCTTTTATTGATTCACCCAGCATAGTTTAAGCACTGCTCTGGGATAGGCACTGAACACACAAAGGTGAACAATCATGGACATGCTCTAATGTTGCTTACCGAGGCTTCTAGATGTGGAACAAGATTCCAGTCTTTGCAAATTCTGATATACCCTCCTGGAGTAACATTTATGACCCTGTTGTGTCCTACTGAGAAATACTCCGGAGCTCCGAATTACCTGTGGAACAAAGATGAGCTCCTCCTGCCCCAGAGCAGAATGCCAGTCAAGCAACTCCTTGTTCAGGCCCCTCTGACCCCAGTCTAATCTCCTACTTTTGACTTCTCACAATTTTGGTAAATGGCATGACTTCAGGAATCCTCCCCATCCTTGAGCCTGTCTGCCACTTCTTGACTCCTGCTGTTCCTTCTCTTGAACTTTCTCCCCCTCCAAATCCTTCAAGATCTAACTCTGTGGGCTCTCACAAGTTTCTGACCTTTCTTTTCTATATGTCACACACTTCCCTATCTGTTCTCTCTCTTTGTTTCCTATCTGTTCTCCTAGCCATGTCCCATTCAAGTTGGCATTCTTAACCAGTTTTCTAGTGCAGGGACCTGCATGTAAATGTTTAATTGATTCTGCAGTCACATCTTTTACATCTCTATGTCTATCTATGTCTATCATACATATATAAATAATTAAAAATTGCTAGAAAAATTTCATTAGAAACTTTAAAATTAATTTCAAATTTTATCATTTTTTCCTATCATTTTGTATAATATGTGCTCATTTCTGTAACTTACTGGAACTAATTTTAGTTTATATAGATATTTAAATTTTATTTTCATGTTAAATACTACTCTAGTTAGAGGGTTGCAGACTATTTAAATGTTTGAAATCACTTCACATAATTCCATTTCCAGAAGAAAAATAGGAATAATTTTAGGTACTACAAAGAATCATAGTTGTATAAACTGTTATCATTTAATTGTATCTATCCTTTTAACTAACAAGTGCAATAAACTTTTATTAATTTGGACTCTATTACTTGGCAATTTTTGATTGTTAGGGTGGCAGATATTTTCAGTTGTTACTATGATACTTTATAAAAGAGCAAAATTCCCAGGCACTTAGAAAGATCCACCCATGTGTGGATAGTTGATGTAATAATTACAAAGAATTCCCATCTATTAATTATAGAATATTTGGCAGTACTATGATATATTTGGCAACACCTTGTCAACTATTAATTCAAGCTAAAATTTATTTTGAAGGAATAGCTGTAAGTGAAGCTTTTAATAAATCTAATGGCTTTATTCTTAAATAGTTTGAGTTAGTGAAATTTAAGCAATTACTGTGTGGTTCTTTGTATTCAAAGATAGTGGTTCTAGAGATGCCATTCATGGGAGGGAATGTAATTGAAGTGACTGTGCCTAGTCATCTGGGCCTGTCCAATTACATACAGCTGACACCTACGTTCTTATGGGTCTAATTGCCAGTAGTTCTAAGGAAGGCTCATTTACACGTAGAATGTTCCTACTTTCTCTCATTTGGTCCTCACCATAGCGATACTTAGGGTGAGCATTACTATCCCCTTAGTGACTTGCCCAGGTCACACAACTGGTAAGGGCAGTTTAATACTTTACTTATGGCCTCTGTCTCTATGTCTCTGCACTCTACCACACTGTCTTTCAAATATTAATAGTGACTCAGGTTTGCAAAGCAGTGTTTATCTGTGACTTCACTTGCTTAAAAAGGTTACCCCCTTGAGACTGTAGTAAGTGGATCTGCCTGTTGCTTTTCTTCCCTGGTGATCCCTAGCTATATGCCATTTCGCCCATCTCCTTCAATTTCTACTGTGGTTTACATTCACATCTAAAAGGTTCTCTGAAAATATTTCACATTGTGCCACGGTATGATTGCACCGTATTTTCTTCTGTCTACTTCTGTCCACTCTGCCTTGTTAGACCTGTGGTCTAGGGCGAGACATAGCAAAGAAATGACCAAAGGCGTCTTGTGCCCTAGTCTCTTCCATGTTTCTCATTAGAAGCTGATACTCAACCCTTCTCCCCATTCTCTATGAAAGCCTTCAGAAAGAATAACTCATGTTAAAGCATAAATGATTGCTGAAAAATGTATATTAAACCTTCTTGCTTGCAGGGGATTTGTGTTTTAATGGGATATAAGAAATATTTAGTCAAATAAAGTCTTATCTGATGGTAGAATTTAATTTTAGTGAGCAGTTGAGGGGTAATTTTTGAAGCGGAGATATTCTTATTGGGATCTTTGAAATTATAAATGTAAGTGATTACTCACTTGACCCACATGGAAAGTCAATCTTATCTATGTCCTACTGTTAGTCCTTCTCCTAACAAAAAAGAAAGCTGGGAAGACTATTGCTTGCCTGTGGGTAGAATGACTGCATCATATGATCCAGATATTCTTGTTTCTTTTCTCATCATGGAATGCTTAAGTGGAACTTACTGGTGAACGTCCAGATAGAATATTTACAGCAAATTCAAGTCCCATAGTCATAAAGGCTTGCACTACAGGCCTTTATCATCATCATCTCCTCCTCCTCCTCTTCTCCTCCTCCTCCTCCTTCTTCTTCTTTAAAGTCAGTTGACAAATATTGATCAGGTAACATTTCAGCGGTCTTCTCAAAGACATTTTGACTCTTTTGGTTCCATTTTCTTTAAAAAAAAATATATATATATATTTGCTTTTTTACAGAGAGGAAGGGAAAGAGATAGAGACCCAGAAAAATTGATGAGAGAGAAACATTGATCAGTTGCCTCCTGCAAACCCCCAACTGGGGATGTGCCCACATCCAAGATACATGCCTTTGACCAGAATCGAACCTGGGACCCTTCAGTCTACAGGCTGACACTCTTTCCACTGAGCCAAACCAATCAGGGTGGTTCCATTTTCTTTGTCTCTTAGTGTGTCCTGGAACAGTGTCCTGTGTAAGTAGCAGAACCTGTGACAGCTTTCTGTAGAAGGAAGTCTGTGTGGATGGTGTGCAGCCTACCATGCTTAGAAAGGCTGTGTGCTTTAAGGTGTAGTGGTCAAGAGCTTGAGCTTGGCGGCAGATGGCCTGGTCTTCATCGAGACTTTGGTATGTACCGGCTATGTTATCTGGAGCAAAGTACTTAACTTCTAAACCTCACTTTCCCCATCTGCACAGTGGGGATAATGTTAGTACCTGCCTGCGGGGGGTAGTTGTGATTAAGATTAAATGATGGATTTAAAGAATTTTGCAATGTGCCTGGCACCTACTAAATACTGAATAAGGCTAGCTATGATTATTTTATTTTTGGCTCAGTGGTTCAAATTTTCCTCTGGGTATCCTTGAATGTTCATGTTTAGAACACAGAAAATTATACAGAAAAATCTATAGGACTCGGTGGAAACTTTTAAATTGGACTTCCCTAGAGTTTTTGGAGTTGAATTATTCCAAAAAAGGGCTGAAAAGAAAGCAAACTTTAACCCTAGTTTCTTGCCTGCCTTTCAGACCATGTCTTCATTTTGTTTTTAAATATAGCTGCTCCAACAAATAGTTTGACAGAGTACCATCTGTGCCATAGCTCTAGTTCATGGTAGGGAGAACTTGCAGGAGTCACTTCAGACTAACTTGTACCTTGCTTCAAATATGATTCAAGTTTTGAAATGAGTATCTGCACATGTACATTCTAGGAATTATTGGAGGAGAGAAACATCACTAGCAAATATTTTCAGATTTCCCCCCTCAGTCTTGGATTCCCATAAAAACTACAAAGGGATGATAAATCTACATCTTAATCGCTTGGAGTCCATTAAGTCCCTCCTGATTGTCTTTGGGCTCTGTCAAATAAACTAATATGCAAATTCATAGCCAATTCAAATGTCCCGAGAATGCCACTGGCCAATGGCCATCCTTATTTTTAATAGTCACCAAATAGTGCAGATTCTCAAACAACTTCAGCACTTCAGCAAGGCATTCCAGAAATGCTTGACATCATACTTCTCTGCACTGTGATAAACAAACATAATTTTGATTTCATCTCAGAGTAATTAATCTGAACTTCTCCTTCTGGGATGTAAAATAGAATGATTTTCTATAGTTCTTTGAACATTAGATTGGAAAGAAAATACCCTAAACATTTTGCTTAATTAAATCCTAAAGAGGTTGTACAAACTTCATGATTAATTGAAACATGCATATTTTGACTGATGCATATTTATGTGACATTATCATATGAAAATTTTTATCATGTTATATAAACTATTCAATTTGGGAATATGCTTTAATACTATAAATATTTTGCATTTGTTGTTGCATTGTTCATTATGAAAAATACATAGGCTAATGGTAGTAAGGAAAAATATGTTAGATGAGTCTTCTTGGAGGTAATATCAATTCTCAAAATCTCACAGACCTTGAGCTTCATTATAAGACAGCGCATGGGGTTTTCTCTAGTTTGAAGAAATAGGTTTTAAATTAAGACATTTGAAGCAGGTCAAGTTAGAAAAGCTGAAGTGCTGGGGCCTTCTATTTTGACAACATAAAGCATATACCTAAGTTCCAGATTTCAGCACTGAAGAAAATCTCACTTTTATAGGGGTGCAGTCTTACTGCTTAAGGTGGGACACCATCTCCTGGTCTGGTGGCAGAATCTTGAGTTATGCTTTAGCTGACAAAATTAATGTATTATAATTGCAGATCTTTCTTAGTTTCTTAAATATACTATTAATAAAAATGACTTTTATAAGACTAGAATACCTAAGACATGTAAAAATGTTTTCTTGAACTTGTGGAATAATCCACTTATCAGACTCTTCTCTGGAGCATTAGCTATTGATAACAGTTTGATGACAGAAAAAGAGAAATCTCATGGAAGTTTTCCAAAGTGTTTGCCTTTATGAAACGGAGTTTTATGAAAAACGGATGGGAATACTGAATTATTTAACAAGACAGATGCTAACCATTTCCAATTTCCAGATACACATTTTTTTTTGTTTGTTTCATCTTCCCGTGTTGTTACTTCATGGTACAAATGATTTATAAAAATAATATGCTTTAAAATTCTACATTTTGCCCGTGTGTTAGGTCTGTTGTTTGTAAGAAAGTATCCTTGCCTCCCTTAAAAAATGACAAGTAGTCTGACTGGTGTTGATGGATGAAGCATGAGGAAGACCCACCAGCAGCCTTTTGGTTCCAAGTGTCCTTCCTCTGGGCAGGCCAGTCGCAGGCCAAGCACCGCCCCTGCTGCAGCTTTGTGCTCTGTTCTTTGTCATCTCGGTTTTAGATAATTTAAATGGAAGAAACAATGAGGGGAACCTAATGTATGCCCTAAAGTTCCTCCTTGAACGCTGAGGCCAAACAATTTCTCGCATAAAGTATTTTTCCTTACAGATTTCACCAGAATCAAGTTTATTGCCGCTGGATCACTTGTGAGAGTTTTGCTGTAATCATCTTCTTTTTCAGGAATTTAAGATTATAAAGCAGCTAATCGCTTGGGAAAACCAGAAACTATTAGTGCTAGCGAGTTTAATAATGATAGATGATTATTTAAAGGGTATAACATTTCTAATCTAATTTAAAAAACCCTCTGTACTATAAGGTAAATGATAGAGTTTTGTTAGTTCTTCATACATGTACAATGTCTATAGACAGATGCCATATTAGAGATGATATAAAACACAAAGCTTTCTTTGAATAAAACAAATTATTAAATACAGTAATTGTATGATATTTGAACTCATGTTGACTCCATTTAAAGAAACTTATGTTATCAAAAATGTTTGATTAACATCAAAAGTCATGGTCACACTGTCTCATTTATTATTAATTATAATAAATCACAATATGTAATTGTAAAATAAAATGGTGATTAAAATTACAATATTCCATTAAAGTAAATAAAATGCTGCACATGGTTCTGAGTGGTGATCCCCAGGGGAAAAAAGCCGTATCACCGCACTTCAAATTAGTTTGCTTCTAATTTTGCAGGCTGATGACCGCACAGACTCAAACCAGGTCTTTCCCCTGGAAATGGAATGATTGCATGACAGGTTCTTTGAACCATGAATATGTCAACAGCTCATGGACCAGGCCTTGCTTAGCAATTAGTCTTTGGGGGATTTTACTCAGAATCAGACAACACTATACCAGAGCTTGTTGGGGATTTTGTGATTACCATTCATGTCTGGAGCATGAGTCTGGGTTACTACACACACACACAAAAAAAAAAAATCCGTAAAGGACGAAGAGATGTGGCTAATAGTGGCAACCAGTGAGACCCACTCTGTCATTTGGGAGGACCAAGGAAACTCGAGGGATAGCCAGAGCACATAGGAGATAGCAAGGGACTATTTCTCAGACCTGTACTTAAGGTCTATGTTTTGTCACCCACCACAGTTTCCCAGACTTCAGTCATTGGAATACCACCCTCCCATGTTTGTCTTAACATCTTGCTACCTGCACTGTAATTACTATTACATTTCATTTACTGGCTCACATTGAAAGTCTTTATTTGTTTTAAGCAGCAGTATTTGTGATGTCATGGACTTGTACTACTTAAATTTGTTTCCTTTTCTTACAAAGGAAAAGAAATACGGCATTTTAAATATTGAAAATATTTGCATACCACCTGACATCATTCTGAGCATCCCCATGCCGAGGGCGACAGGTCCTCCTGGAGCTGTGAGGACCACCCGTCTGGCCAAGAGTGATCTGGGCAGCCGTGTGACCTCAGGGCTCATGGCCGACACCCCATGACTTTTCTTCCATCCAGGGACCATGAATCACACACATCTCATGGAGAAGAGTTTCAGTCAGGCCTGTGCCTGTCTGGGACCCCAGGTGGGAAGGCTGCCTCACAGGAGACCACTGAGTGAGCCGAGCCACTGCCTTTCTATCAGCAAAATCTGGCCACTCACATCTCTCCATTATTGACTAATCGTATCATCTGGGAATCATTACATTGCAAAAGTAAACAGCACTCCATATGTAACATGTAATAGGGAACACGCCAAGATCGGTCCTGGCTCCTGACTGTCAAGGTTCACATTAGGACATCACATATGTGGGTGTGGTGTCCTCGCCCATAGGCAGATCCTGTAGGCTGTCAGCTGCACCTTTGACGAAATGGGCCATTCCACAAGCTTTGTTAGTACTGAGCCTGGGATAGCCGGGTAGAATAGGCATTTTTACCAGGCTCAGCAAGCAGCCCTGGGAACTCCCATGGCTCTGTAGTCATGCTCTGGTTTGTAAGTAAATGATGTCTTTAGAAACCTAAAAGCCAACGGAAAAAAAAAGAAAAAGAAGAAGAAGAAGAAAAAAGCACTGAGTCCTCCCTCGCAAAGGGCTGGCTATTCTTTTTGGTTAGAACACGGTGAGGTGCGGAGATTGAAATCAGACATCGGGTAGCTCTTTCAGGTTCAGGGTGTGACTAAGTTTGAAGGGATGTTTGCTTCTGATATGAACATTTCTCTTATACTTTTATTATAGAAGATGATGTGTCAAATGTACAAATAATGTGTGCCTGGTGCCAGAAAGTGGGGATCAAGCGCTATTCCCTGAGTATGGGAAGTGAGGTGAAAAGCTTCTGCAGCGAGAAGTGCTTTGCCGCCTGCCGACGAGCCTACTTCAAGAGAAACAAGGTAAGAGCACGTAGAGAGGCGGCCCTGCAGGCCTCCCGCGTCCACCTGCGCATGTGCCTCTTAGCTTCTAGCTGGAAACACTGCGCACCTTTTATTCTTCCTGTTTTATTTCATTTTTTTTTCTGTCCTCTTTCTCTGTCATACTTAACTTTTGGGAATATGGGGTCCCCTTCTAATGTACATAATCACCTGTTCTTCAGTTTCTCTGGTCTTGGTGTTTGAATTCTGAGAGGGTGAATGAATCTGATGAGGACACGGTGATCGCAACTGGTACCCAAGAGACAGGGACTTCCCAACAGCAGAACACACAGACTAGAATCTGGCAAGATACGTGGTAGAGGTTCCTGAGGAACCAGCCACAGGCCTTGCATGGCCAGGAAGCCTGAGGGCACTCAGTTTACTGGCTCCCAATGGGAAGATTGCTCTGGCTCTTTCCGGAACCCGGCCCACAAATTCTAATCAAGAAACACGTCAAGTCTCTCTTGACGCCTTATATTAAAGTTGATTGATATGGAGAAAAGGTGAAAGAATGAACCAGCATAGCTCACATAGCCAGGCATGGTGGGTGAACACAGGAAGGGCCATAGTCATAGTTTTCTGTTTTTTTCCCCGCTTTTTGTTTTGTTTTGTTTTGTTTGTTTTAAGACATCTCAGATTTGAAAATGTCCTTTTAAAGAATAGTACTATCAGCCACCATTGATGGGAAATGGAATGCATGATGATTTTACAATCCCCCACATACATATACACACACAGCTAATTTTTTAATCTTTAAAGAACTTCTATAGCATTTTGCCACTAATTACTGAAGTAAATTGCTAGTTCTTGATTATTTCCATTGATCTGTAAAGCTTCCTTAACTCATAAAACTATCCACACTTTGCTGAGCATTTCCATTCCCATAATACAAGAAAGAGCAAAGCCTGTCCTTTCTTGAAGCAAATAATAATTATTTTTTAAGTCTGATATTTGCAATCCTGAAATGCTCATCTCGGGCTCATTGCATTATAAGGAGCACTGTTGCAGCAAATTATCTCCTGCAAATTTGGGTCACATCATTCTGCCAAAAAAACATAACGCTGAAAGAATTAGGCTGCAGAATCCAGTAGGGTGGAATTTAGTAGCAGTCTCTAAGAATTAGGCTCATAATCTTCACTGGAACAGGAAAGCAAGTAAGGAAACTGCAATTCTTTTGGGACAGTCGCCAGTCAAGTTCACTTTCCCTTGTGTGGTAGGCGGGGCAGTGAAGCTTCAGAAGAGGGTGGTTAGAGCCATGCATGGAGACATGGTTTGCTTTAATACAGGGGGATTAAATGATCTCTGAGACCCTGGGTTCCCCCTCCCCCCTTTTGAATACTGAACACTGGGGTAACAATCACAGGAATGGCCCCAGCGCTTTAGTCTTCAAAGCCCTACTTACCACAGCAAAATACTTTGCATTCCACCCTAGAAGATGGCTAGAGAACAGGTTTTCTTTTTGTCTTTCTATGATTCTGAAAGGTTATGGGTCTGAATTTTGATAGACTGCCTGTAGTGAATAAAATCCAGCAAGATGAATTTGTTACAATCCTGGCGATACTTATTATACTTTGCAAAGTCATTTCACTTTAGTAAGCTTTTGAAGGAAAGGCACCTGACCCAATTGGAAAACAACCTAGAATAATGTACCTATAGTAACTATATATCTACATATATAATTATATATAAAAATTCTACACATGTCTAAATATAGCTATGTAAAAACACCATATATAATAATACCATATGTAAAATTACATGACTATAAGTCATATACAATATTACATCATTATAAAGTTTAAGGTCAAACTTCCGTAGCATACGGTTTTGAAAACTGGGTAACTGGGGACGAGGTTAAGCATTAGCGTGTGGAATACTTCCTAAGCCAGCGGCAGGGTTATTGGGGAAGGTCTTTGAATAGCCCGCAAAACCTGGGCATCATAGTGGCTTGAAGTTTGCCGGCTGAACCCAGCAGCCCATTAGTGTACAGACTCTGCCTGTCTTCTCTGCAATCTTCATGCTTATTTATGTATCAAAAGCTCTGCCACACTATATACGTTCTCATTTTTCAAATAGAGAAATAAACTGGTCACATCACTTGCTGGGTTCTTCTTTTTTTTTTTTTTAAATTTTAAGAGTGTTATCTCTGTAACAATATCCTATTGTATTACAATAAACATGTACAGCTGCTGCATTTCTGTGAACTGATAGGATTTTGTGGTCATTTCATTTAGGGCTTGGGTTTCTTAATGGATTGTATTAGATACCAGTCTCCATCCTGCCATTTCTAAGAACTGCTGTAATCAGCCCTAGGGTGTTCCCCACTGAAGACAATAGCAAATAGCTACTTCTCTTGTATCATTTAACAAAGTCTTTGGTCCTCATTATTAAAATTGCGGACCTTCTTAATCGTAGAAAAAGGGCCCAAAATTCTCCCATTCCTTCATAAGAGATTTTCTGGCTAAATTCTACACTTTTAAATATTGAGACGTGGATGGAAACCAGAGTGAGTAATGTGTATACAGAACAGAATTTTGCCTTAGGTATGGTGTAGATTAAAAAAAAAAACATGTAAAATTAACCATGCTGTAAATTATGCTTTATAATGACAGCCTGCTTCTTAGTGGATAGCATGCTGGGATCTAAAAATGGCGTTTCTAAGTTGAACCAAGTTGCATGCATAACTTCACAAAGGAAAATCCTTGTGAAAAAGGTAGCTAATTAGGAGCAGTATTCAGCTGACCTCTGTTTTGTGTCTGTGCAACACCTGCATTTGTGAATGTAAATTGGACAGCTGTGCCCGAGTGTTCCCTGCTATCCTCTTCTCAAATGCTTGGGATAGAAGCAGGGGCTGATTTTCTTCTAAAAACAAGGACAAAAATAACCCAACTCTCAAAATGAAGGCCCCCTGAAAATCGATTCTTTAAATTTATCACGTGCTTCTCGAACCTTCTTTCTCTTGGATGGAGTGGTTTAAGGATGTCACATTTCTCTCATACAAACCCTGGCTCTGAAGTAAGGTGGGATGGATTGAAATCAACGTAACCCTTTATGGCATGCCGCTGATAGTTTTAAACCATATTAATTTTATATGAAGAGTTGTTTGGATTGCTACAAGACTGTAGGCTGTCTTCCGAATGCTTCTGCTAGGACAGGACTATGAATCACAGCGTATTCATTCCATGGACCCAACTACTAGCTTATACACGTCAGGATGTCAGCTCTAAGACGTGTACAGTGTTAATTAATAATTTTATTCTGTGGAGTCCTCATCCCCAACAGGCTCACTTGCGGCCTCAAAAGTTTTTGAAGCAGTGGGTATGAAAAATACTTTTGTAGTCTGTGGGCATTGGCTGAACAATGGGATGTCAGTCTCATTACTAGATGCACTAGAGACTTGTCATGGAAATAATAGCTCATGCTTTTCCCAGCCCCCTTTTGAGCCGCAAGTAGAGAAGGAACTGAGAACATTTCTAGTTTAGTGATTTACTGAGGAGCTGGCAAGTTGCAGGGACTCCTTGGAGAGTTTGCAGGAGATGCTGAAGTGTTTAGTCCAACTAATGCCAGTTTTACTTCCTACCATAACACACATTTAAAACTATTCTTTACTAAGGGAGTAATGTCTTGTACCCATTATCTCTTGAAGATCGAGAGTAACAAACAGGACTGCAAATAGTAATCATTTCTAAATATCCTGTGCTTGTGTTTTTCCTTTTGCATGGGAAATATTGGTCGTTTAAATCAAGTAGGTAATCAAAACTCAAGACAGATGATTCGTGCAGGCAATGTCAAGGATGATTGTTTTCTGTCCTTGCTCAGATCTCAAGTCTATAGCATTCTTTTTGAAAAATATATTTTTATTGATTTCAAAGGGAGAGAGAGATAGAAAGATCAATGATGAGAGAGAATCGTTTATCAGCTGCCTCCTGCACACCTCACATCGAACCCCAGGTATGTGCCCTTGGCCGGAATTGAACCTGGGACCCTTCAATCTGCAGGCCGACGCTCTATCCACTGAGCCAAACCAGCTATGGCTATAACATTCTTGATGGATTAGGGGCATTGATAGTTCAGTCATAAATACAAATTCCTAAGAGCACTAAAATTTTGCTTCCTTCTTTTAGTTTTTATATAATTTGAGATAAGAATACATAGAAATATTTCTTCAATATCATAATGTTGCTGTTCCCCCAACCAACAGTAGTGGGAAGAAACCTATGCGGATAAGAGATAAGGATAAGGATGAATCTTACTAATAAAAGCCTAGGTGGTCCTCACACCATTACAAGATGGCTGCACGCCCAGCAGAGACGGGGTTCCCGTGGACCCATGTGTGTGCCATGGGGGTGGGGCCCTGGCGGCTGCTCTGGGTGACTTCTGCCAAGGTTCCCGTGTCCCCCCGCCCCCATCCTGTGTGCAGTGGGCACAGGCCAGGAAGGAGGGACCCTTCCCCCCTTCCCCCAAGTGCACAAATTTCATGTACCAGACCTCTAGATAAAAAATAATAAGATTCTATAAACAAACAACATTGGCAGATGATGTCATTAAGATCTCCTAACAATCATGATAATAATATCCCTTGAGGGAAATATTGTATAAGCAGCATTTCTTTTCCTTTTTTAAAAAAATATATTTTATTGATTTTTTTACAGAGAGGAAGGGAGAGAGATAGAAAGTCAGAAACATCGAAGAGAGAGAGACATCGATCAGCTACCTCCTGCACGCCCCACAGTGGAGACGTTCCCGCAAGCAAGGTACATGCCCCCAACTGGAATCAAACCCGGGACCTTTCAGTCCGCAAGCCGACGCTCTATCCACTGAACCAAACTGGTCTCGGCCATTTCTTTTACTTTCAAACCATATCCCTCGACACACAGCGATCTCTTCTTAGAAGAGATTTCTTTTGGAAGAATCTGTCGCTAGTTAGCATGTATCATCATATTAGTTGGAATTACGTTTTATTTAAATTATTGTTTTTTTTAATTAAACTTGAATATATCCCGGGAAAGATTCTCAGGTTCAGACTTAATTATAGAACCTCGTAGTGCCGAAGAAATTGTAACAAATGCCCTGTTAATCTAGTGATTAACCTGTCCACTTTTTTCCCTTTAAACACCTGCAAGATTTAATTTGCAAAAAGGCTATCAGTCATGATGGTTTGGAGAATGACATTTAGAAATTACTTATAACTAATGTCCCCTGACTGCCTGAAGCTCAGGCCACAGACTTGCTTCTGCCAGCTGCTTGCAAATATTCTTGATTGACAAGTAAATGTGCCCACGGAGCACCGGAGTTCTTCCCCTGGATTCACCTTGTTTTTATGGGTCACCGAGGAGGCTGTTGGGTCTGTCTTTCTGCAGGATGGTTGCTTTGGTTTTCTGCAGTGACCTTTGGAACTGTGCCTGCATCTAGGGTGGCCTCTGCCTCCCAGGCTTAAGCCTGCAGGCCAGTGGCTGAGTTCGCTTCTGGTCACAACAAACAGGGAGGCTCTGGGGAGAGAACAACAAACCCCGTGGTTTTCTCATTCTCTGGTATTTTGGAGTATGGGATGGAGTATGATGAGCTCCCGAAAGGAAGAACCTCTGAAAAAAGCAAGAGCAGAGCAAGGGAAAGGTGTTGTTAGCCCTTTGAAACACATGTAGGCTGGGGTTAGAGCAGAATTCTGGCCAGTGAAGTAAAATGTGGGTCAGGTTAAGGTGATGCCCAGGCTCTTGAAGGAAGCCAGAAAGAGTGCCAGGCCAAGTGGGACACCAGGCCCTCAGAAGTCATCAGAAGCTCTGGGAGAGACATATGTGATGGTCTTGTTTACAGAACACTTGACTACCGCTCGAGAAACAGTGGTCGAAGGGATACCGGGAACAGACACAGCGGGGCAAGGGGGTATACTGAAAGAAAATAGCGATGACACCTAGTTTTTAATGGGCTCCATTTTGGGAGGTTGTGAGGGAAAAAAGAAATAATTCTAATCAATTTCCCAGAATGGATGTCAACTTCTGAACCATAGTAGACATTTAGATTAAATATGAAGATAGGATAAAAAAATCCAAAGAGCTTCAAGTTCCAATCTTTGCTCAGTGCTTCCTCCTCCCCACCAATGAATAGGAGGAAGAGGGGGATTTTTAATAGATCTGAATTCAGTCCCCTGGAGATCAATACACGGGGCTATTGACATATATGCTTGAATGTTAATTTTCAGACATGATCTCTGGCCATCCTTCTGGTGATAGCTAATGCTCCACACTTAAATCAGGTTTTTCTCATCCGAACTGCCAGTAATTATCCAATCCATCTCAAAGGCACGCTCCCTTTTAACATTAACCACAGTGTCAGATTGCATCAGCTACATTGTGTTCTGGTGACTGCGGCTGCAGAGTGATGAATGTGTGCACTTTGAGCTCCTGGTCCAGTTGCCTGTTTGGACAGTGGCAGCTACTGATCAGGAAGGGATCTAGTTATTTGGGACATGCATTCTCCTTATCGATCTAGTCACCTGCACTGCCAGCTTCCTCACCCTGCTGTTAACAGTGTTCAGGTTTATCTGAAGAATAAGCATTTAAAGAATTATCTAATGGGCCATTTTAATGCACTTCTCCCAGCATGCGCTATCTAAGCACAGAGTTACTCTTTGTACCTGACTATAAAAGGAGTGAGATATTATTATGTGAAAGTAAAGACCAGAGGAAGGAGATGTTTGTAAGATGTCTTAGTGCACTGTCCAGAGAAACCTTGAGAGAATGATGGTGCATTTTTTCCTAGGGTTGTAGTTTTACTCTGTGAATTCAAATGTTTTGTTAAAAATGTTAACTGTCTAAATAATTGCATGCATAAGACAGGCCAGGTGGTTTGTCTTGAGATATTTTAAGGTAGTAGTTTGAGTCCAGAATTTCTCTCATACACTTGCAATATCTGGTCTCAAACCCTAGCACTCTCAAGAATGGCATATGCAGGAGATGCACACGGTAGGCACATCCGTGGTTATTTTTATTTCCTCTCCATCTCGGTAACTGTGGATGGCTTTTGCTCACATAAGCAGAAACTGGGCAAGTCACCTGTAATTCTGTGTTTCTTGGGCTCCTTGCTCTTTGTGTATGTTATTGCAGATTAGGACGGAATAAAGAAGATCTTGTAGTGGATGGGCACTTAATTTCTGTCCCAACAGTTCAGACAGAGAATGGCAAATTCCCTGTGTGACAATCCACTCTTCCCATGGCCGTGCACACAGTGGAATCTAATGTCTACTGACAGACTGCCTTTGGAGATTACAAACATCAGTCTGTTGCATTTTCTGTAAACAACGGCTGTGGGCACCACTATAAGCACTAGAAGGCAGATCAATGGTTTAATGAATCTATAAAAAGATGCTTGGACTTGGCTGCGATTTACTGAGCACTCCAGTTAAATGAAGCTCCTGTCGTCTTTAACAAAGATAGAGATAATCAATGGCTGGGGAGGGGAGCCAATGTCCAGTCACAACAACCTCCCAGAATCTGTGTTGTCATCTCACTGCTCACAGAGGTTAGGAAGACTCAGGCTGTGATGTTTGAGCTGCATTTCACCCAGAGATGACATAATTATAGTAGCGTTGCTTCTGTGAGGAATATTTTTGAAAGCAATGAAATATTATTTGAATAATATTTCTTTAAAGCAACAAGATTAAGTTTAGGAGTTAAATTTATTCTAACATGTAGTGTCTTTGTCAGGCATCCCCATGATGAAAAGTAAATAAGGGAATAAAATCTATTCATGATTAAATCTTCAAAATGTCAAATTGCTTCATGTTGGAAAGCCCTGATTAATCCTTCCTGGTAAAATATTCCTCATTAGTTTGCTATGGCTAAGAGTTAACCACTCCTATTATAAATTCAGACATTAATGTATTTTCTGCTTAATTCGTCTTCTAATAGAGGGAAATATAGTTGGAAGATATTAATTTTTTACTTCCAAATGTGCTTTGGAAACATTATACTGATTTATGAGCGAGATTGGAGACATGTAGGAGAATTGCTTCATAAATATGTTGAAATGTATTTGAAAGTATTTAACCACTTCTGATTGTCGAAAAACTACTGGCCTGACTTTGAAATGAGCCCCCCTCACTGGCCCCACAGAGTTAGAATTAATAACATACACCAAAGATTTTTATATCTAATTTTGGTCTAGGAACTTTCTTAGTGTTTCACTTTCTTGATTAGCTAATTAACATTAAGAACTGGATCCAGCCCCAGTAAGTGTATGTGGGAGGTTCAGTGGGTAATAGGAATTTTAAAGTCTGACAACTGTTTTTCTGCTTCACGGGCCTTTTGCCAAACAGTCTGTGACAAAGTAGTGACTTATCTTGTAGTCTGTTTTGATACAATGACTTCGAATTTTAAGATATGGTGAGCAGTTCTATGATTGCACAACCAACACTGTTATAAGAATCGTTGAAGGCCCTGGCACTTTCTGTGATCCTCTGTAGGATCGTATGTTTCCTTAGTTGGAGCAAGTATTGATGTCAAAGGACTTAGAGTAGGTGAGACCCCAGGGTAGGTGAGATAAAGCTGGGCACATAGTTGAAGACCAGGGGATTTGCCCAACAGAAGGCAAGTTTCTCTGTGATGACTTTTTGTTTGTTTTTAGCCAAAATTAAAAATCAACCTTTTTATTTATGTATCCACTTATTATTATTGTTACTATTATTATTTTTGTTAATCCTCACTCGAGGATATGTTTCCATTGACTCTTAGAAAGAGTGGGAGGGAGAGGAAGGGATATAAAGAGAGAAACATCAAAGTAAGAGAGACAGATCAATTGGTTGCCCCAACCAGGGCCAGGGATTGAGCCTGTAACCCAGGTATGTACCCTTGATGGGAATCAAACCCAGGGCACTTCAGTTCATGGGCCCATGTTCTATCCACTGAGCCAAATTGGCTAGGGCCATCCACTTACTATTTGGAAAATAAAATAAAAAGACATATTGAATGCCTATATAATGTGCTATGCATTGTTTAAGGTTTGGTGGATTATTATTAAACTAGAGACCTGGTGCATGAAATTCGTGCATGGGGGGTGTGTGTCCCTCAGCCCAGCCTGCACCCTCTCCAATCTGGGACCCCTATAGGGATGTCTGACTGCTTGTTTAGGTAGGATCAGACCTAAACGGGCAGTCGGACATCCCTCTCACAATCCAGGACTGCTGGCAGCCAATTGCTTACCTGCCTGCCTTCTTGATTACCCTAACTGCTTCTGCCTGCAAGCCCAATCACCCCCTAACCACTCCCCTGCCAGCTTGATTGATGCCTAACTGCTCCCCTGCCAGCCCCATTGCACCTAACTGCCCTCCTTTGCCAGCCTGGTCACCCCTAACTACTCTCCCCTGCAGGTCTGGTCCTCCCCAACTGCCCTCCCCTGAAGGCCTGGGTCCTCGCCCAACTGCTTTCCCCTGCTGACCGTCTTTGGCAGCCATCTTGTTTCCACATGAGGACAATCATCTTTGACCACATGGGGGCAGCCAGTTTGTGTTGGAGTAATGGTCAATTTGCAT
Source organism: Lasiurus cinereus (assembly GCA_011751065.1). Classification (NCBI taxonomy): domain Eukaryota; kingdom Metazoa; phylum Chordata; class Mammalia; order Chiroptera; family Vespertilionidae; genus Lasiurus; species Lasiurus cinereus. Next base: position 29,134,161 of record JAAGEH010000018.1, on the reverse strand, counting down.
ATTACTCTTTTATTAGATAGGATAAGAGAAAAGTCCTTGTCTTAAAGGGACTTACATTCTATTCTCTAAGGGAGATAGTAATTTATTAGTTAAAAATATGTAAATATATATCACAACTTCAGGTAGTGATAACTGCTATAGGGAAAAAAGGAGGGTGGAGGGATGGATAGTGATAAGATGTCGTTACATGGTGGTCACAGAGGTTATCTTTGAGGAGGTGACATGTAGGTAGGATAGATTGAAGTGATACAACCAGTCATTCGAAGAGCTTGTAGCAGAGTTTCAGAGAGGAGGGGAGCAAGTAAGAAGCAGAAGTCCTTAGGCAGGAATAGGCTTGACATTTTTGTCAAGAAAGTCAGGCTGCAGTTGAATGATCAAGGTTGTTAGGGGCTTGATCACACAGGCCAGAGAGGTAATAGTTTGAATTTTATTCCAAACGTCAGGGCAGCTATTGGGAAGTGTGACATATCTGATTTTCACTGTTGATTGGATCTCTGTTGAGAAAGTAATACATTTAAAATTTAAGATCCTGGATGCAAAGGGGATTTGGAGAGCAACAAAGGCAACAGCATTCTCATTAAAATTGAGTGTGTCTGGCAAAAGAAAACTAAAAATATAATATTCACTGAATTATTCACTAGTGGTTATGAAACGTTTCCCAGTAGCAAAAGTGTGTTGAACCAATTTAGTTTTTTCTCAAGTGTTGGAGAAAATGAACCAAGGATGGACATGGTAGGCTAAATGCTGACACAATAATTTTACTTCTCTACAGTAGACGGAGCTTACCCCCAACATAGTGGGAGGTGAAGGCCTCAGAAGGCAAGCTCTGCACAGAAATCAAGTCTTTAGCATCCACAGGTCTTCTCAAGCCCTGCCCCTAGGTGTGATAAGAGATGGTACTTTGAAGGGAACATCTTTGGGTAAAGGAATTATTCTGAAGTTTATTTTATTCTAAGAGTAGACTTAATTTGTTGATTAGTTATAAGGTGTACCAGGAACTAACAGAAGACTCAGTACAAACTGGTTTAAATATTTAAGGCATCTTCTCTTTGATGGAACTGTGAAGTTCTAAGTTAGGGTATACTTCAGGTGGGTTGACCCTGTGGTGTAGTGGTCTTAGCATGGTCTCATGTCTTCCCATTTCTATATTCTTCTGCAGAGAGTGTTGGCTAGCTTCCAAGGCAAGCCTCTCAAAGATCATGGGATGACTACTGCAGTGACCAGGGCTTAATGCTTCTTTATTCACATCCCATAGAAGATAGAGTGACTAACAATCCATGCAGGAATCTTGAAATTTCCACTCATTGTCTATACTATGGTCACACACTCATGCTTGACCTGGGGATTATGACAAGAGCAATGGATTCTCTGATTAGGTTAAGCCAATCAGGACTTTCCTCTGATGTTGGGGTTGGATTAATTTCCCTCTAAAGCTTGCATGGGGAAGGGTAGTCACCAGAATGAAAATCTGGAAACTGTTAAGAGAGGAAGGGGTCAGAGTGATAGTTGATGGCAGACACTAGCAAATGCCCACTAGAGAGGAGAGGTGATCTCCTGAGGTTATCCCATGAAGTTGAATTCTTTATCCAATGAACATGTCATACCCATCTACTCTTGTCACGTGGAGGAAAGAATCTGGGATCCAGGTGTGAAATGAAAGATAAAAAATGCGGCTACCATTCACCATGGGACACTTAGATGAGCGATGTCTTCCAGCCAGGACCATAGGCTTTTCAAATCTGCTTAGACTGTTGGCTTTAGCACCAAGACCAAAGTGCTGACTTTTCTATATTTTTTTGTGCTCTGTAGAGCATGAGATTGCTTAGAACTAAGACAAAGGGATTGTGGTTAGCTATTAGATGTGCTCATTTATGAAGAGGAACAATGGTGCAGTTAAAACAGCAAGTCCAGTAAATACAGGGGTGGGCACAAGTAGGATTACAGTTATTTGTATGAAAAGTAATAAAATAATTAATGAATAATAATATACGAATAAGCTCTGTGTTTCACACACGTACAACTGTAAGCCTACATTTGCCCTACCCTGTAGTTTCATCAGTTTAAGTGGCCTGGGGGGTGTTGGCCAAGGACCATATTGAATGTAGGGAGGCAGATGCCTGGGATGGGATGCGTGATGGGTCGATGCAGCTGTTAGCCATCAAGAGTTAGCCTGCCCACCCACGCATTTAAGCTACTTCCTCTGTGGCTGGAAACTGCGTGCTACACAGAAGGGAAAGGGGAGTGTTCAAGCAAATGGCGATTTAGTCTGAGGCTGAATGCATTAAGGGCCGATGGCCCATGGAGCAGAGACCCTGAAGGCTGCAACTTTCACAGTCATTTTAATGATGTCCAACACATATTTGTTGAGCAGCCATTGTGTACCAGGCCCTGTGCTAGTCATATTGAATTTCATGCCAGATTTTCATTCAACAAGAACCTGTTTCCTACCCTCAGGAAGCTTATCGTCCAGTGGGAGACATTTATTTAAATCATAACACAGATGTGAAATTGCCACAGTGACCAGTGCTTTGGTAGCGTGGGCACAGTGCTAAGAGAGGCCCCGGCAGTGAGATTTGACTAGGCAGGAGATCTGGGAGTTTCCCTCAGGAAGTAGTACTTGGACTGAAATAATAAGGATGAAGAGATATGAAGTAGGTAAGGAGGGGAAGAAAGAGCTCTTGGGCTGACGATAGGGCAGCATGATCTTGACCTCTGGCCCCGATTTGCCGCTTCTTTGCTAATTTCACGTAGTCTGTGAAGGAATTGAACATTACCTACAAACAAGAAAACAAACAAGTATTCCCTGGAACGATAAATCCCATTTATCTATTTGTTTCTGCAGTCATTCATTTATTCATTCATTCTATAACCCCTTGGGGATTCATTGGCTTCTGCCTTCCCCGACTTCACTCAGCCACAGTTAACTTATTATTATCAATTTATTTCGGGGGGTCTATTGACAACTTGTGACTACTGAAGGCACAAGCATTTTATAAAGAAATAAAAATAATAAAAATAATGATAACTGTAAGAGCCCAAGTATTTTTAATGATCAAATGTATCAGAAAAGCAACAATGGCAACAGAGAAAAGATTGGGTAAAAATGCACTGATGTGAGAGAGGGGATAATGTAATTACTGTCTGACCGATCTGATTGGATGATTGAAAATAAATGGGGTACGTTACTTTTTGATGGGAAGAGCCACAGAAAGGGCAGACCCCACGTTCAACCTCCTGCCAGGTGTGGGGAGAGATGTGGTTTTTGTTACAAAGAGAAGGAACAGCAATGTTAACATTAATGCAAGGGCACACAGGAAGGGTGGGTGATGATACATTCCAGGGGAGAGGACTGCTTATTGACACTCAGGTCCCCAGACTAGACGACCGTGATAAAATGGAAACAGAACAGCATGTCTGCTGGCACAATAACACAGGGCGATTCTCTCATGGCGCAACAGTGTGGCGGGCAGGAAGGAATTCTCCTGCCTGTCTTTGTATTCTTTGTTTCAGCTTTGTATCTCATTGAGAGCCTAGGATCACGATGACAGCTCCGGAGAAATGTAGGGATAAGTAAATAGGCAGGTAATTCAGATTTCATCATCCGGGGTCTTCACTGGGTGACGTGGAGGTCTGTACTGCAAATGAAAGGCATCTGCATCTCTCTTCATGATGCCAAAGGGAAGAGCTGACCCTTACCGAGGCTAACCAGACCTGCACCTGCCTCAGATGGCTGAGTGGGGACCGCGGGGCAGCTCAGCGGGAGGCAGCAGCCCCTCTCCAGTTCCAGTAACTTCTGAAAAAACCTCATGGAGTGACGGTTGTTTCCAAAAGAGGCTGATTTTAAAACTGTGATGAAAATGGCTAACAGCAGGCTGAAGGTTAAAGTAAAAAACTTAAAAACCATAAAATCTGCCTGGAGGCTATTTAAGCAAACTGTTTTAGAGGCACAGATGGTTCATATACCTCTGAGCCAAAAACAAAAAAAGTAAAAAGGGGACAGTAAAGCTGGCGCGATTAAGCAGACAAATATGAAAGTTTTATTAGTACTGAAAAGGCATCCTTTAGAAAAATGAAAAAAAAATCTATCTCCGGAAACTTGGAAGACCTGAGTGGGAAATGGAGAGGCCAAATGCATGACATCTTAAAGCGCAATCAAAGATAGTGACAAATTACAATATGCCTGCGTCCAGTGGAGAGATGTGCCCCGAGGAGATCTGAAAGTGTCAGACATCAAATAATTATAAAGACTTAAATGTTTAATAATAGGGAATTATTCAATAAATTGTGGCACTTTTTACTACGAAATGCTGTGCATTCATGTAAATATGGCCATGTAAAAATATTTAATGATGTATAAGCATATACATATTTATGTATTATATGCATATATCTGTAAAACTAACTAAATATCTGCTTCTGTCTTAATGTAATCCATTCCAAAGATTTTAGCGCTCATATTAGGAAAGAATAACTCATCAGGATAAAATGCTTGGTCAGAAGTAACATGACAATATGTATTTGTAACTAAATATTGGACCACATTCATAATTATTTCTGGTGAATATATAGAAATTACTATTTAGAATAAATATGCAGACTAAATATATAGAGATGGCATTGTTGGATCAATGTATCCTATAACATGGAAGTCTAATATGAAAATTGACTGAGCAGTGGAACTGCTGGTCTGGGATGGGAGGACCGGTGAGTGGGTGGCGCCGGGACAGCCAAGGCAGGTGCCAGCAGGCAGAGGGAGTGGACAGTGATGGGGGGCAGTGGTGACCAGTGGTGTTGGGGTGATGCGGGAGGGGCCGGCAACTTTCGGGCTGGCCCTGGACCCCAGTTACCTCCTGTAGAGGGAGGGCACCGGTGGTGGTGGCAGTTGGCTCTCTAGTCGTCTACTGTAGAGGAAGGCCAGACAGTTGGACATCCACCAAGGGCTCTTGGACTGCGAGAGGGTGCAGGCCAGGCTGAGGGACCCCTCTCCCGCGCCGAGTGCACAAATTTGTGTGCACCGGGCCTCTAGTATACAATATTTTAAAGTTTTTGTTATGAATGTCAAATTCTCATTCAGAAATTCTATCAATTTACATTCCCATAAACACAATTTGGAGGGGAAAAAAAGAAAGAAAGCAATGCAAGAGAAAGAAATGTGGACCATGGGTGTGGCTTCCCTGCCTTGCATTTTTGATGTAGAACAGCTTTTAGAGGGATTTTGATGCAACTTAAATGGTGATTCGAGTCTCCGAGGAAAATCAGCTTGGAGCAAATTTGAGGAGCTTAAGTGCCATAAATCAGAAGGTCCAAAGCATAGGGAGGAAGTAAAGTATGGGGTTGCTGGTTATGTTATTAAACATTGTAAGCAGCCCTGAGAGCTGGGAAATCTGTGGGGCTGGAAGGCCCCAGCCTCCTCCAGAGGTGCCGCTGAGTGCTCCTGCATACAATCTCCATCTGAGTTCCTGTGCCCGCCAGGGCGCACACATACCCGCACACAGACAGTCACTGGGGTTTCGTCTGATGAGCTGCCATTATAATTTTGAGAAAAGTCAGACTCTGGAGAATAACAAAACAGTTTGCAGGGCTGCCATTTAAGAAGCCTTCTCTGAGGAAAGAAACGCAGTTCTTGTGTCTTGAGTTAGCATTCTGTATAAACCTGTATAAAAGTGACCAAATTCAGCCATGCAGAAGGTAGGTAAGTTGTTTGGCTTTTCAGAAACCCAAATTATTCACTTAAGAGTTTGGCTGACTCCCTCCAAAAGGAACCTTGAGGAGAATAAATAACCCAAGGCAAGGAATAAAGCCTTGCGTGGGGTTAAGAAGCTGGGTAAGGAGGGGATGCCATTCCTTAGAGTACAGGTGAATGAACAGATACCATCCCAGGGATTTATATTAGGAATAGTGACACTTAATGTGCTGGTTGCTTATTTGGAAGGAAATGACAGGAAGGAGGGGGAGTTTGCTACTTTCTTTAAGTTGCTTTCATTTAAAAAACCACAGAGGATTACCTCTCCCTCCCACCCCCAACCCCCCAGAAACAAACCCTGCTCTACAAATATGTAAATGTAAAGAGATAACCAGACATCAGATGCAGTTTCATTCACTGACCTGTCAGCTAGCTCACAGGAACCGAAAGTTCTGTCCTCACACTTCCTGATACAGTGATACAGGCTGCCTCTCAGCATCCCCAGAGAGGGCTCTTGGTCCAGAAGGAAGGGGGCTCAGTTGTGTTTCTTGACTAAAGTAAAAAAAAAAAAGTTTTGAATTGGATGGAACTGGAGAGCATTATGCTAAGTGAAATAAGCCAGTCAATGAAAGAAAAATACCACATGATCTCACTTATTTATGGATAATAAAGGACATTATGAACTGATGAACAGAAAGATAGATACAGAGACAGTAAAGCATCAAACAGACTGTCAAATTACAGTGGGAAGGTTAGGGAGAGGGGGGTAGATAAGAGATCAACCAAAGGACTTATATGCATGCATATAAGCATAACCAATGGATGCAAGACACTGGGAGGTTATGGTATGCACGGGAGTGGGGAGGGGAGCGGACAGTGGGAGGTATGTACACATGTAATACATTAATAAAAAATAAAAATAAATAAAAAGTGGGCAAAAGTATATCAAACAATGATCATCAGGCTTTGTCCCATCTTCATAGGAGATGTGTAGTTCATCCTTCTTTAACCTGATTTTTACAAAAGGCTAACGCTGAACTTTAGGAGAATTGACATGGAGGATTTAATATATTTTCATTAGACTCCAGCCTATACAAATATGGGATACAAGAGCCTGAAAAGGTATACTGCTTGTGGAGGACAAAAGATCTAATAATAAAACAAAAGAGTTGGGAAAGATAAATGGAATGAAAGTGTACTCTGCCTCTTAACACTCAGGGACAACCTTTGTAGTTGGCCACCTTGGAGAAAGACTGAGTCAGACTTGTGGCAGATGGTTTAATGCCTCATGCATATACCAATCCACTGAGGTAGCCCTGGAAATGCAAGCAAGTTGTCAGTGATCGTGTGTAGCAGTTGTGAGTGCTCCCGCTCTTGCAGGAAGGTATTCCAATGCCATGCTTCAAGGTTCAAGCTGAGCGTTTCTGGTGGGGAAAGCATTTCTCCTTTGTGTTGCATCCTAGCGGATGAGCTGTGCTCTGGGAGGGGTGGCTTAGACCGTGGTGGGTGGATGGAAGGGAGAAGGTAGAGTCACACCCCAAGCACACAGTTGAGTTTCACGATGTCTTACTTCTGGATGAAGTGGTACGTAGAGTCCATCAAGTATGAGGAATTTGTGAATCAGATGTGAAGGCAGCAGACACGATTGCTTGTAAATCCAAGGGAAGGTCGAACCAGATATTTGAGTCAATAGTAATTAAAAAAAAAAAAAAAAAGAGGAAGCAGCCCCAATCTCATGGCCTGGTGGCACCGCCTTGTACCAATGATATCTTTTCCCATTTTCTTTGCCCTAAATTGTTGAATAAGGAGAAAAAAGATATTGGCCTCCCAATTCCAGAGCATTAAACGTAAAGAGTGAATTAAAAACACATAAACCCCGGGGAAGTATGAGGAGGCATACACCCAAAGCTCTCTACCAGGCTTGGAGCTCATAGAAGATACTTGTATTTATTAAGACTTAAATCAAGACAACCAGAATTAAATAGAAAATCGGGAAGAGTTGGGTGAGATTTAGGGCACCATGTTGTATTAAATGTGAGGAGAGAAGAAAATTAAAGTGCACAAAAGTAAACAGAGGTAGAGCTTAAGTTAACATTTCCATTCCCCCACAAGCAGAACTCCCCTCCTCAATCAAGCCCTTTTGCTCACTTCCTTTACATTCCTAATGCAGCCATTTAGCACATAATAAATATCACTTACATTTAATTCTCCAGGACCATGTAATTCAGCTCTGGCCAAGGAGGTTTGCGACATCCCCAGGGCCTACATACTTGGCTATAGACTTGTTCAGCCTTGGTAATGGTGGCGTGGACCTCAATTGCTTTCTGCCTGTGTCAGTGGTCGGCAAACTCATTAGTCAAAAGAGCCAAATATCAACGGTACTACGATTGAAATTTCTTTTGAGAGCCACATTTTTTTTTGGAATATATATTTTATTTGATTTTTTACAGAGAGGAAGAGAGAGGGATAGAGAGTTAGAAACATTGATGAAAGAGAGACATCGATCAGCTGCCTCCTGTACACCCCACACTGGAGATGTGCCCGCAACCGAGGTACATGCCCTTGACCGGAATCGAACCTGGGACCTTTCAGTCCGCAGGCCGACGCTTTATCTACTGAGCCAAACCGATTTCGGCGAGAGCCACATTTTTTAAACTTAAACTTCTAACGCCACTTCCTCAAAATAGACTCGCCTAGGCCGTGGTGTTTTGTTGGAAGAGCCACCCTCAAGGGGCCAAAGAGCCACATGTGGCTCGCGAGCCGCAGTTTGCCGACCACTGTCCTATGTATGTATATGGGGACATAGGATGACACATTGAATAAAACCTTTGTCAAAGTAATTATTACAGTTTGCCCCCATCACCTGTGCTCTCCAGGGACATCTGCGGGCGACTGCCATGTTGTGCTAAACCAGCTGTGCCTGGGAGGAGAGGTGGAGAGATGGGCCTCCTTCACTCCTGGCAGCCCAGGACCCCTGCCTGGGCCCTCTTGTCCACACCTGGAAGGCTGATCTTGCTCCTAGTCGGGGCAGGAAAGAGATTGGTTTCTTCCATCTTGGTTTTGGGTCCGGAGGCTAAAGTAAGCCTGGCTGTCACTGAGCCCCTTGCCCGGGTCTGCTGTTAGCAGGGCCAGGGCCAGTTGGTTTAGGTCAAGGTGCCGGAATAGGTTGGGGGAGTGAAAGGCCGGAGAAGAGCGCCGTGATGCGTATTTTAGTGCAGATCCAAGTCTGTGCCACTAGTGGAGGAACCAGCCACGCAGTTAATCCTCACAGGCCGGGACCTATCTCAGGGCTGAATGCCACGGAACACAGAAATCTGAGACGGGGTTTATGCTCTGAAGAATGTCTGTCTGCCCGAGTGTGAGAGTTCTCCTGTGCTTGTGTGGAAATGGACCTCACACTGCATATTTACTCATTTATTCAGCGTCCACTGCATTCTGGGCATTGTTCTGTGGCTGGGGATGCGAAGAAAAATAAGGGAGGCCTCGAAGGCTCTCACAGTTGAATAAGGGAGGCCAACAAGTAAACAGATGATGCAGTGGGAGGCGTGCTGGAGATGTGGAGAAGAAGAACTGGGGGCCGCAGTGTGACTTCCCCATCCCAGGGGCCCGGCTCTGTGCCTGAGTGAGCACTTGCTAGGCCGGAGACCGAAATACAAATTCAGGAAATGGGATGGATAGGAAAAAGGCTAGGGACAGGGAGGCAGGAAAAAGGATCTGAGTCAGGAGGGAGAGCTCCCCATTACATATTAAAAAAGGCACATATATCACCCTATTGTAATTCCCACATTGTATTTCCCCGTTTAAAAATATCACAAGCTTTATAGGAATACTTAAAACCATGACACGCCTTTTGTCTTCGGGTTGGAGCTGAAGAAGCCTACCAGAGGTAAAGGGGGCAGAGAAGCAAAGAATAATCAGGTGGGGCTCGTGGCAGACATGTGCTTTCCGGACTGTGCAAGCTGAAAGTGCTTTTAGGAAGATGTTTTCCTTTTACGAATGAGAAAACCGTGGCCCTGAGAAGAGACGACTTGCAGGTGTGGCACAGTTAGTGAGGAGCTATGACAGGGGTGTGGTCTCTGACATCAACAAGGGGAGACTAGTAATGGCAGTTGCCCAAAGGGCAAGAGAAACGGCTCTTCTTTAGATTAGATAATATTTAGTGAGTGCCCAGATAAACTCTATAGAAGGGTGCATTGTGCCAATTTTTAACCTGAGCTTGTAGTAAGAAATACATTTTGCTTTGTAATTTAGCGCTCACGCCCTCTCTCTCTCTCTCTTTCTCTCTCTCTCTCTCTCTCTCTCTCTTTCTTCATTGTCTCAAATTCTCTTGGATACTGGCATTTTTTTATTTTTTATTTTACCAGAAAGTATCAACAGAAGATTTTCTCACAGTTATGTCACAACTGCAACCTAGCTGACAACAATTGTAAAACATATCATGATTTCAGAGGTATTACAATGTGAAAAATGTTTAGAATACACAATACAGGATATATCTATTTAAAACTAACACGAAGATTTCATGAAACGATACTATATTTCTGTGTGATGCGCTTTGATATTTTCTGCTTTGATCTATTCTATTTCATTAAAAAATTGCCTGTTGGGACTCATTAATGGGTTGAGAACCCAGCTTGAAAACACTAGATAAATGGATCAATTTGTATGAAATGTAATTATTGTGGCAGAATAGCAGGGCCTTCAAGGTTTCACCACTGGATTCTTCTTGACCTTAACACTGCACATTAATCTGAGTATTTCTATCAGTTATTCTAAACTTTCATTGTGGGCTCTCTTAATGGGTCAGGTTTATCTTGTACAATGGTCAATGGCTGCTCCATTTATCATTTGTTTTAAAGTATGCACTTGTCTAGATGGAAAACTGGGGGTGATGGTGTATTGATCAGACAGTAAAGGAAGGTGCACGGATTTTAAAATGTTCTATGTTCAGCACTTGTACCAGGTGAGAGTGAAGTAAAGGAAGGTGAAGATGAGGAGTGGGGAAGGGCAAGAATAAGAAAGCCAGGGGGTGGAAGAAGACTAGACAGGCAGAGGCACCAGACCAGTGGAGTGAAGGAGGGGGAGGAGCCTACAAGCAGCTGCCCACTGTAGTCCTAAGCCTTGGGCCAAGAAGGTGAGGCATGTCCTAGAGGGATAGACTCTTGCCATGTTTGGGTGGTCTTCATGCCACAGTCACAGAGATGATGCCCAGGCCTGTTCTGCAGAGCTGTGCTATTAACTGTGGCCCCAGGCTCTCTCTCAGGGCTGGCCTACATCAGGGGAGCTGTTGGGAAGACAAGTTGACTACTAAGGAGAAAGAGTGGTTGAACCTGTTTGCAAGTAGGCTGATAAATAACAGCTAATGCTTCCCCATTTAAATAATTAGATACTTGTAGCCAGACGGCAGGCAGGGTGGGAGTGGAGTGGGGCATAAAACCGCATAGAAAACTGGGGCAGAGGTGCTTCATCTCTTTAAAAAAAATTATAAAAATTGATTTCAGAACGGAAAGGAAGAACACCAGTGTTGAGAGAGAATCATTGATTGGCTGCCTCCTGCACACTCCATCCTGGGGATTGAGTTTGCAACCCAGGCATGTGCTGCCTGACTGGGAATAGAACTGTGACCTCCTGTTTCGTAGACTGACACTCGACCATTGAGCCATGCTGGTTGGGCAGTGCTTACCCTCTTGTTTGAATCATGGCCTTCTAGGAAAACCTAGGATAATCCTAAGACAATTTAAGGGTAGAGCCCTACTCCAATAAATAGATTTACACACAGAACTTTACAGATCATTTCATGGGTTCAGGTACTTTATGAATTGAAATTTATTCATGGGTCTTTTGAATCCAGGTTTAGAACCCTAAGTAAAGGTTATTGGATGTGGGAGAATTCAGCTCCCCATCTACTCTTCTAAAAACTAGAGTCCTTCCCTCAAACTAGAGATGAAAGAGGGAAGGTTTTTGACCAATGCAGCCTGGAATGGAGGTTCAGAAGAGGTGGAGGTGAGCTCTAAACCTGTCCCCAGGAGAGGCAGTGAAAGCAGACAAAGGGTGGCTAGATTTCTGGAATATTAAGCATCCAACAATAACCTTTACAGCATAGGAGAGAGGGCAGTGCCTCAGTGCCGGGAGATGATGCTTCCCCAACCATGTAGACCTTGGGAATCAAATGACACAGCAATTTGTCCAATCCTTAGAGCGGACATTCTTTTCAAATGGATGTCAGTAAAGTCACAAACCCGTGATATGATGGACAGATTTTCTTCCATTTGCATCACAGGGACATACAGATGTGGCAGGCTCCCAGTCTTAGCTAGGTGTTGGATTAAACAGCATTCAGATGCATTGGAATACTTAACAGAACTTGCCTTCTCTTCAAGGAATTTAAACTGCCAGCTCATTTGCAGCTCATCACTAATGTGAAATTTTTCAGAGGTAGCCACTTAACCTTGATTTACCAAGATACCGCTTCCTGTCTAGGGGAGGAAGCAGGGCTGGCGTCCATTGGCGTTGCCTCTTTGCAGAAGTTTGGAACACACGGGACACAGCATGGGTTACTGTGGCTCACTGTGGCATTTCTTAAGGAAAAGCAGTGCCACCTGCTTTTGCCCCCACTTCATGCCACTGTTCCAATAACATGGGAATGATCTCAGGCAGTTTGTCTTGAGTTTCTAGAATGGTCCAAGCATTGACCACTTTTCCTTCTGGGAGGGAGTGGGGTTTGGAGGAGCGATTGCCTGTGGCTACAGTGGGAGGTTTGGCAAGGACAGCAGCATCTTTGTGCTGCAGTTAGCGCTTTTACTTTTTTTTTTTTCCCCAATCCCCTTCTGAGGGAAATCTGTGATTACATTTTTTCTCTGCACAGGTGCTAGGATGCATTGCACAAATACAAACATATCCCACTTCATGAGGAAATTTGGAAGTCATTTTCCTTCCATCTGTCTGAAGTAAACTGAGCTCTAAAACTGGCCACCCACCCACCCATTCTCCCACGCACCTTCTCGGTGACAAAGAGGAGATGGCATTGTAAGAGAATGGGGAAAAAAAAAAGAATAGACCCTGCAAGGCATTGAAAAGAATGGCTTATTAGTATCATTTGGACAGCTATGAATACCACACGATAGCTTCTGGGGCTGCCTATTATTATTCACAGAAGAGGAGCCTTAATTTCCCTTCTCTCCTCTTTGCCATCCCAATGTGCCTTTATTACAGATACCTTTCCCCATTTAATTCCCAAATCCTGGCCGAACCAGCGTGTTCTTTGATCACAGATCATTTTCTTATGTCCACAGTGAGTTCTCGCCCACGTAGGTAGGTAAGCGGTGATCTTTTAGGAAAGGGGGGGCAGGGGGAGGGCAGCGTCCGTGTCCAGAGGACGCCGCAGCTGTGGGCGCTCCGCAGTCAGACAATCAGAGGCCCAGCAGGGCACCTTCCGAGCGCAGCTGCACAGCCCTCCTCGCGAGCTCTCCAAGGCTCTGCGCCCTACGTGCAGATTCCAAGCTACATTTAACACAATTGCCCATCAGCACTTAGGAAGCAGTTACCACAGAAACCCAGCAGAGACCAATTAGTCACATGATTAAATTAATTAAAATAACCCAGGGCATCTGCCATCTTGCCTCTTTCTGCTGCAGATAGCCGCATGGCCCAGACAGACCAGCGATTGGTTAGCAGCCCTGTTGTGTCTCTCCTCATCCCGGAATTGTCTTCTTACCGGGGGGAAGGGGTTCTCCTGATTTGCTTCTCTTTCCACAAGAACTCTTGGTTGTTTTGGAAGAGATCTCTCCCCAGTAAGCCAGGCAGTATCAAATTTACAAAACATCGGGTTTAATAAACAATGGGATTTGTTATGTTGGGGATAAGAGGATTTGGAAACATTTCCATTTGCACAGTTAAAAAACTTTGGGAGGTTTTTTAATGAGGGCTCTCACAATACATGCCAGAGGGTGCTCTGTAATATGCATTTACACTTGACCTGAGGATTCGGTGGCAAGTCAGGGAAACCAGACCATGGCTCTGCTTGTTAAAATAATAGAGGTGTCCTATGGGGCATGGGCGGCCTGTGTTCTAAGGCAGTCCTGAGTCAAAGGTGGTGTCTAATGATCCCACTCAGTGGCTCATCATTTGTAAAAGGCAGAAATGCACATTCTGAAGCTAGCGCCGTAAATCAGTGCTTTGTTCATGATATGCTGAGTGACCTAATAATGGCCTCTATTATAGCATACCAGTGCCATACTTCTTACACGCACACACATACGCACGCGCACGCACACACACACACCAGCTTACCTAGATCGCATCGTGCTCACAGCAGCATGACCTCCATCATTTCAGGCACTTTCTGGAGACCCTTCCGATCCATCGAACCTGAGAGCAAATGACTGCACACAATTTGGAGATATCAAAGGAGGTAATGGTGTGGTTTCCCAAAGCTCTTTCTTTGTGAATGGGCTTGACAGAATGGCATAAGTTATCTAGTTCGGCCACATTAATCTCATCTACAGACCTTGACTCTGAGCGGGAGAATCACAGTTCTACATGAAGAAGAGGTGGCATGCCAGCAGGGACAGGTCTTTCAGCAGCTGTAGGCAGTGGTCTAATTTGAACCTTGCTTCTTCCTGGGGGAGTCAGAGTCTAGTCAGACCTCAGAACAGATGTGTCCACCTGGCAGTTCTGAAAATCAGGTGGCTGGGAGAAGAGAGTCCATATGGTAGTTAAAAAAGCAGTGGCCTAACATATCACATAACTAGCTTCAAAGGAAATTAATTGGTAGGATATAAGCAATAGCAATAATAATAAGGATATATATTTGAATCACATTTTATAATTTATAAAGCACTTACATAGTTCCATAGTTAAACTTAATCTCTCCTCTCTGATCCTTACTAATTCTCTTATTTAATGTGTATATATATATATATATATATTTGTGTGTGTGTGTGTGTGTGCACTTGGCACACACTTTTGTAATCAAGTGGCTATTTTGTGAATAAAATAAACATAATATGCATGCAAAGCAGAACTAAAACAGTTATAGGAAGTATACTTTTCATTTTAGATATTCTTCCTTTGAAATTAACAGAAAAAAGAAAACAGATTTTCTTTGCATAAGTGATTAATGAATAACCAGGCTAGAAACTATTTAAAAAAGATAATTTTAAACCTTTTATTATTATATACACTATTAATAAATGTTTATTAAATAAATAGTAGTGCTTCTGTGAGCTCTCGACTTGCTTTTACAAGCAGATATCTGTTTCTACTATCTCTATATAAAATTGTTCTCAAACTATTAAAAACTATTAACAGCTATTTTAAAGCTATTAATGACGACTCGTTGGGGAATGGCAAAATGAACCACAAATCAAAGTGTATCATGTCCTCTAGTTGTACTGTATATCAGGCACGGTCAAAATGTGTCAAGCATTTGGAAAGTTATTACAAAATGTTTTAATAGACAGACTCTGCATGCCACATAGTGGATTTGAAACAGAGATTTGACTCTATTTGCTCATGTTTATATTGACTACAATTGTTAGCCACGAATTGAGTTTTCACAACAATACAAGGGGCTGCCTGTCACCATCCTTCTGAATTCTGGCTGCTGAGAGGAACTTTGAGGGGCTGATTGGTCATGGAGGGGGTACTGGTTGTGCATGTTCCATTGCAGTTTTTAGGTTATCCTTTGCCTTGCATCCTGAAGCTTCCTCCCATTCTACCAAGGAGGATCCGCAAAAGATGCCGCTGCATAATTTATGAATCACCCCTCCCTTCGTTTGGTCCCTCCCCTCCTCTGTGCTATGGACATTCATTGTATATTGCTGGAATGCAACATACAAATGTTTTAGAATTAGGTTTTGACTCACAGGATCAAACCTGAGATGCTTCTGAGACTGATGCACTGTGAAAAAAAAACTTACAATGTTAAATTTCTATGAAAATTGTGATTATAAGAAGCAGTTGCTGCCTGTATTGATTTTTAGCCTTTTCATTTCATCTTCCTGGAAAATCTTGGTTCTGAGTGCTTACTGCCACACTTAAATTGTCAAGGAAATCAACTTCAGATGACAGAAAATGAGATAGTTTAGAAACGAGTTTTTGTCTCGATTATTTTCATAAAGATTTAATAGCAAAAGGGCAGGGCAATTCGGGCAACTGCATGGTAGTTCTGCCATAAATCCCTTCTGAAAGTAAATCTATATAGAAAAGTTGAATAAGTAATACTGCAGCGTATTATGGCCAGCATATTTATTCTAACCTGCTAATTCACACTCAGGAGAAAAATATTTAAAAGCTGGCTTTAGTGGTGTTAAAAATTGGGCATTTGTTATTTTATTCAACAAATGCCCATTTAGATCAGCAGCTGCCATTACTCTGTTACTTCTTACAACTGCTTTTCTCTTCATAAGATATAATAATACTGGATAGCATATCTTTTTATAGATGTTTGTCTACTGTCCATACTTCCCATTATAATAAAATCCCACGAAGATAGTGATTTTTGTCTGTCTTATTTACTTCTGTATGCTCACTGTTTAAAACTGTGTCAGCCATATGAAAGTCTTGATAAATATTCATTGAATGAATGAATAAAAAGGTTTGAATTAAATAAATCAGGCTCGACTTTTTAAAACAAGGAGCATTGAAAGGAATGTTAATTTGTTTATAAGTTAGATTTACTAAATGTTAAAAAGAGCTGGTTTGGGTCCATCAAATGTTGGTTGCAAGCGTTGAAACTGGGAATCTGTCCATATAGAGGATGTGGAGGCTGCAAAATAAAGGGTTCACCAGTTGATTGCCCTGGTTTCTTTCTTTTTTTCAATGTACAAATCCTTTAGCATGAAGAATCTAAATGGATCAGAGATAAAAATTCACATGGAATTTATTTTAACTTAGAAAACAATAGAAACAGCCATAAAATAAGAAAAAAGAGGGGATATTGGAAAAAGACGGAGAATTATAATGCATGAGTAATCCTGTCTGGGCTAAAGGGACGCAGAGTCAGGGGTACTTAATCTCCTGATCACTCATCCACAGAGCTTTGTCCCTAAACCACTGGGTTGTATAAAACCTTTGCAGATTAACTAACTGTCTTCCCGGGTTGTAGTAGTAGGAATAATTACTTTATTCTCAGCCATGCAGTGGTGTTGTCATATGAAACTTTTTATTTTGTATTGTGTAAGAGAATATGGATTTGGTTGACCCGCAGATCTGATTTTTCCCCCCCTTAATACCATCCACATGTAGTTTGTACCTTGAAGCAAACATAGGCTTGTAATCTAAAGTAAAAATCTCAGTCATCATTCACTCACTGGCTTGCAATATACATGTCAATTTCTTTCTTCTTTGAAAAGGAACTGAGTTTAATGCATTGCATAGAACTGACTTATAACCTTCGGGGAGACACCTTTTTGGGGCGGTGGGGAGTGGTCTGATGCCCCAGTGTATATCAAATGGAACCCAGAAAAAGGTAGAAAATAACTAATTCAAAATGACCTTATCAACAGTTGAAATGACACTATGTTCCACAAAAGAACTTTCCTACCCCCACCCCCCTCTTGTCTGTCTAGTGGTTTCTACTTTCTTAGTGGCTTCCTGCCTACATCTCACCAATCAGCTTGTAAGAAAGACAATTTGGGGAGTCTGACCCCCTCTCCATCCCAAGTAATGTTCAAATAAGCTTTCTGCAGCTCTCTCTCCTGAGTGCCCCGCTAGATCCTCATGGTAAGGCTGGACCAGCCCAGGGAGGATTGGAGGGTTTTCCTGGCACCTGCCCATGGGGCCATGCATCGCCAGGAGGGCGGTCAGCCATGTGCAGGCACTCTGCCTGCTCCCCCTGCAGGCTTTCACTCTGCCCACCCACCAGGGGTTCGTTCCTCTCCTTCGAGGGCTTGGCTCCCAAGATCCATCCTCTCCCGAAATCCTGGCCCCCGAATCCTTCTTGATCCCCCAGGGTTAGCATGTTAGTACCCTCTCCAGTCACCTGTGTGTGGATACTCACAGTTCCTCCCAATTTAAATGGTCTCCTTACATCACACACTGGGCTACGCACGTTGGTTTCATCCTCACCACAACCTGATAATGAAAGGTAATTTGTCCCCATCTTACACAAGAAAGAGGCAACTAAGACTCAGAGAAGCTCAATAAGTTACTCAGGTCAGAATGCCCTGTGACCAGGCTGGGAATGGACTCCATTCTCTTTCCCCATCGGTCGGTGCTTGCGACTCTCCTTGAATCAGGCTGCGCATGGCCAGGAGTGGCAGTGGTGCCCCATACCTGGTCCCTGCCCCTCATCTTGTCTCCTACGGACACAGCCGAAACCCCTGGAAAAGCCCAACCACCTTTTCAGGCTTTTCCCGAGGGTCTCAGAAATGTGTGCTTGCAGCAGTGAGAACCTGCCAGTAATATACTTGCTTTCGGTTTCATCAACACTTCTGATGCCCTCTTCTCTGGAAAGGTCTCTCTCTGGGGAGTCTGGCCTCTCAGGGCTGCCCCGAATCTATCAGTATAAAGACAGTGGGCATCTCCAGAGTCTTCCTAGAGAATGTCCCAGCCAGCAGACAAAAGTTCAGGTGGCTCTTTCTTCCTTGAAACATTACAGCTTGATTTGAGCTGGGAGACATTATGAAAAGGCCTCTTCAAATGGAAGAAAGGAAGGAAGAGAGGGAGAGAGAGAGGGAGGGGAGGGGAGGGAGGACAGGAGGAAGGAGGGAAGTCTAAGTTAAAATTTCATCATTGTCTGGAGAAAAGTTGGACTTAGTGTTTCAGCCAGATGTGTGGACAGTTTCTCCAACTGTGGCTCTTTCATGGGAATTACATTTCCCACAGCCGCTCATTTCCTTGGACATTTCGTGCTTGCAGAGCACGGCTTCAAGTACCCTGCCCTGGATGCAGAAGCCTCTCTCGGTGAAGCTGAGATGGATCCCTGGGCTGGGCTGGGCTGGGCTGGTCCTGTTCACTCTTTCTAGCCTAGTCCTGTTCACGTACAGAGCTGCCTGGTAAGGTTCTGAATATAATAAAGGAACTTGGCTGCTCAGATTCCTTGTCAAGTTAGGAAGCCCTTTGTTTCTGTTTAGTTTTCTGAAACAAGACAAATTATGATATTTTCTGTTAATTTCTTTCCTTAATGAGTTTCATTAAAATCAAAGCTTCCAGTAGACTGCGCCTTGACAGCTGTCTAAGGGCTGTTTCATTTACTGGGGGCTGCTTGGACTGAATAATTATTACAGCTCGATAGTTTAAAAAGAAATAAGAACAACAGAGAGGAACGTGTGTTACATGTTCCTATTTCTTTCCAGCGTCTGGGATGCTGTGTTGCTCAAAAGAGATCATTAAAACCATGTATTCTTTGAACTGAAATATTACTAAATCATCACACGTTTGCTTCTTAATGGCTTCCTGGTTTTTAAATACTGAATTGCATTAGGTGATAGTATATTAAAAGGAAGCCGTTTAGAGGTTAATGAAAAGAAATGTTAAAAGAAAGATTGTCTTTAGGCACTGGCCGGTCAGGATGTCTTGGCGAGAACATGGGCAGCAGCGTCTTTTATCTCATGCTTACTGAGTCAGTATAACAATGCACACTCACTTGTCTCCCCAAAATAATTTATTTAAAAACTACATTTTTATTGATTTCAGAGAGGAAGGGAGAGGAAAAGAGAGAGAGAAATATCAGTGATGAGAGAGAATCATTGATCAGCCACCTCCTGCCTGCTCCCCACTGGTGTTCGAGCCTGCAGCCTGGGCATGTGCCCTGACCAGGAATCGAACTATGATCTCCCAGTTCATAGGTTGACTCACAACCACTGAGCCATGTTTGCTGGGTTCCCCCAAATAATTTGTATATGCCAACATGGTGTAATAAAAAAGACTTAAATTCATAGCCAGAATTCCATATTTAGAGAGTTCTTTTTTGTGAGTCAAACTGCCCCCATGTTGAAATGCTGAGATCTCAAAAAAGGAAAATAAAATGATGTCAAAGTTGAAAACTGATAGAATGAAATTTATATTGCTATATGTAGGGATGAAACGATTCAGAATTAATGTAAGTACTTTTGTAAGGGAAAAAATTAAAAGAAGTGATGGATGAAAATTTGATAATTGTTGAAGCTGAGTGATGGGAATTTGGAGACTTGCTGTTCTGCCATTCTTATTTTTGTATACATGTAAAAATTATCGTATTTAATAAAAGTGTTAAAAATGATGCATTGTTAATAGAAACACAATAGGTAATAGGTAAAGGATGGAAAAAAAAAAGGAATTATGGATTGTAGGAATTTGATGGCCAAAATAATTTCACAACGAAAGCTTTAAAGGGAAAAAAGAAAAAAAAATTTGAGAAAAAATTTATCAGATGCAACTCTAGAATTCTTCAGGTTATGTGTGTTTTGTTGTTGTTTTTCCCTCTCCCAACAGATATATGATTAATTTAGGAGAATTTAAGCTGGGGAAATACTCTATTTAGGGGGAAGAATTTCTAGGAGCAGATTTAAATTTCATAAAGAAAGCACCAGTAGTAAGAATGAGTTTAGTGGCTCATGTGGAGGAAAAGAAAGTAGGGTATAAATAGCGAGGAACAAACTGCAGAAAAGAATACGCGTTTTCATTGTTCTTATTTTATCCCTAGCTTCTTAAAGAACTTGTAGCAAACAAAGGGGCATTGCTGGAGGAGGCACTAGTGTGCCCAGAACAGCCACACTCTCCATGTATGTGGAGGTGCAGGGAAGCAGAGGGAGGCCCCCACAACTTGAGAGGGAGAGTCCACCAGTCCCCGTCTTGGGAGGAATCATTCCTTTGGCTGTGGTGGCTCTTGATAACACCCCATAGGACTGCTTTGGGTCACTTCCAAAGGCCGGTTTCCATTTTCATATCATTCTACTTAGTGATGGAGTTGGATGTGTAGTGAGACCCGGGAGTCTCTAAGTTGCCTTTAGATTCCGAGGTTCTATGATTATGTAAGACAAAGAGAAATGAAAACATCCTCCGTGGTAACAGTTGGATGCACGATAGGTGTGTCTGGATGAGTGCGGCTCTACACGTTCCCCGTAAAGGAAGACGTGGCCATATTGTGAGCTGTGGGCTGGCTGCCCACCAAGTAGCAGACCGAATGTAATCTGGCCCTTCTAGTTCTTAAAGCTTTTAATACGAAGGAGCCTGGTCTCACTCAGGAACTCCTCATTAAAGTATAAAACACTCTCCCGTAGTGTCGACGCTGGGAAGGCACTCTCCTTCCATAAAGTCTATCACTATCTTACAGAAATCTCTCCCCCAGGAGGTCCTTGAGCCCAGAGCTGCAGCTGTGTTTTAATAAGGGCTGGATAATTTTATGACCAATAACATTTGTCGTTACACATGCTACAAGAAGGTTAATCAAATCTCAGCCTTCAGGGCATAATCCAGGTTCCCACAGGAATTTTTCTGCAGAATTCTGTGTTTGGCTAGGGAAGCTCACTTCCCTCCTTACACATTAGTTGTTGACCGTGGCTTCATAACTCTGGATTTGTGCCACGATTGTTTCTCTTACTGTCACCAGAAATTTCAGTATTAAAATAGTTTGGGGGACACAAACCTGAGTGTCATGGCTTTCGAAAGCTGGCTTTTAGAGCTCTATGTTTTCAAGCCAATACTTCATTTTTCAACTTGTAACTTTAGCGAGACTGGAATATTCAATCTATCTGTTTCATTTGCATTGAGGAGCCAAAGTTGAAGGCAACTTTCAGACCTGAGATACCAAATATTTTTCCAGCATTTCTCTGTTGCTTAGGAAACTCATAAACTGGTTCAAACATCTCACTTGGGGAAATATTGAAGTGACATTTAACTCAGAAACAAACTGCCTTTGGTCTGCTAAAGAAAACAGCATCGCTGCCTGAGAGGGCACCCGATCAAAATAAAGAGGGTGAGAGAGAGAGAGAGAGAGAGAGAGAGAGAGAGAGAGAGAGAGAGAGAGAGAGAGAGAGAGAGAGAGAGAGAGAGAGAGAAGAGATGGCCATGGAAAGCTGAGGTGTGGATGCCCGCAGTACAAATTTTGAGAACGTCCTCGTGTTTTACGTTTGTTTGGATTATATGCACAGATTAACCTGTGGTATTTCAACTGTCATGTAATGAAGGAATGAAGTCTCCTTGTCATTGAAGGGTCAGGAGACCCCCAAAAGTCATCTACTGGGGATTCAATAGTATTTCATGCAGCAAAGGACATAGACGATCAGAAGTTGGTCCTAGCTGTCCATGGGTTCCAGAGCCTCTGTCCAGTCCCATTGAGCTGCTCTCTGTCTCAATCTGCTGAAGGCTGTCTACACAGGCTGCCCTCAGGCTCCCTCTGACTGAGGCTAGGTTGCCTGAGAGTCTGAAGCATGGTAGGAGTTCTACCTATACCTCCCACCCCTACCTCCTCATGCTTGGTTCTCCAAACCCAGTATAAAGCAGATGCAAAGGGGCTGACTCAGACGGAGGGATTACTGGAAGGTGTGTGTGTGTGTGTGTGTGTGTGTGTGTGTATGTGAGAGAGAGAGAGGGGGTGGGGGGGAGAGAGAGGCACTAAAACAGACTCAGTTTCCATATGGTCATCTGCGTAGGAGGTGGCTTGGGCCTATTCTAGGCTCCCAGGCTCATGAGTCGAGAATGGAATAGGGCAGGTGTGGGATGGGGTTTGTGGAGCCCAAGAAGAGGAGGTAGAGCTCAGAGTGTTACTCCTAACTCCTTAGCACTTTCTTGGACTTTGGCTATATGCTAGAGGTGTCTGGAGATAAGTGAAATGCATAAATAATATTAACTAAAACAACAACAACAACAACAACAAACCAACAAACACAGAAATGAGGTTCTATTAAGTTGTAGAATATACACCTCATCTCTAGGCATTAGTGCAGAGCCAGCGACCAAAAAAATCAAAGTGCATCAGAAAGTGAACCTAACCTGAGAATTCAGATGAATTGACCAGTCTCTGATACCTTCTGAGACTTTAACCTGTGGAATGGGAGAAAGGAGGCTGGGGAGGGAAGGCATCCTGGCTCATCCATCTGTTCCCTCTTCAGTGAGGGCGCTTGAAGCTCTCCAGTGGCTTCCTGCATAACCTATGCTTCCCCCAGTGGTTTTTGGCTACGTTGGTGTCAGCTTATTTGTACAAATAGATTTTTTAAAAATTGTCCCTTGCTAAGGGACCTGACATCTGCCACTCTCAGAAAGTAGAAATGATGGATGCCCTGAAGGGTGAAAGGCCGTGGCTGATTTTCTGTGAAAAATAGAACCCACTCCAACTCCACCCTTCACCAAATAGCCGGCCTTGTCTAATCTGCACGTTTGGTGGCCATTTCAGGTACTGAAGGAAAATGCACAGCCTGGTTCTGCTTGTTCACACGGCTGTTTTCTCCTGCAGAACCAAACAAAGGCCATGCACGCTCCTGCCTTCCCTTTCTGCGGCTTGAAGCAGTGCCCAGTCCCCGGGAGCCAGCAGGCGACGGAGGTTTCTGAGGAGACATTTGGTGGCTCTGAAATCCTCATGCTTGCTCGCCCTTTGAGGTGCCTTTCATCCGCAGTGGCCACTTCCCCTCTCCACCATGGGAGAGGAAGAAAACAAGCATCAAGACTTTTGAAAGGGAAGGGAGTGGAGTTAAATTGAAGACAGAAGATGTTACTGACTATTTTAGCCTGGCTTTTTAGGAAAGGGGGGGCGGGCAGGAATTGGAACCAGAAAGCTGTGAGAACTAAGGCAGCTTTAGGGCTTGGCTTCTCTCCACCTCCTCTCTCATGGTTCTGATTTGCTCTGGCTGTCTGCTCCGTGTTTTTCTCTGTGTCAAAACCAGATTCTGTTGCTTCCCCATAGTTCCTGGTCCTCGTCACTTCAGCGTGCACACCTCCAGCACGGTGTCACCAGCTCCTCCAACACTGTGACCTTTCGGTGCAGCACCGAATTACCTGCTGTAGTCTTTCCGTGTTTTCTAGTTCTTGTTCCTGAGACAGGAAGTCTGAACTAATCAGTTTATCTTTTTGCAACAGACCATAGCATGGGTTGCTGGATGCCTAATCTGGTGGCTGCCTTCGGGTCATGTGCATATTCTTGGTGCAGCCAGCTAAGGCTGGATCACATGGTACAAAACATGGCACACAGCCCCTAAGAAGGGAGTGTGGTGGGCAGACACCTTGATTGCTGTCTCAGGTCCACTGTCCAACATTTATTGAGTATTCACCTGTGTCCAATACTTTGCTAGGAATCAAGGGAGATCAAAAGTCTTTCATTCATTTCCTATTTTTGTGGTAAAGAGGGAAGGGCAACAACTAGAAGCAAATAAGAAATAGCAGGGAGTTATTTAGTTTGTCAGGTTTGGGAAGATGGTAGAAATGTAGGCTTAATACTCCATAACCAAAACCCAGAACACACTTGCTTCTTCTGCAGTCTTGCTCCTTGCTTATGACTGTGGAAGATGCATAGGCCCTTAAAAATGAATAAAATTCCAATGGCTCAGCTAAAATCCCATTTCCTCCTGGCTACTCCAGCCCAAGAGGATGCCCCTTCCTCACTGCCTTGCCTAGCAAGGTCCACATTTCAATAAGAACCTGACACTATTTCTCCCCTCTCCTTTAACAAGGACAATTAGGCAGGAAACTCCTTAAGAGAAGGAACCAGATCTTAGGTGCCTCTTCCCCATAATCGCCATGGTCGACATTCTGTGAATTGAGGTGAAATGAAGTCAGAATGCTGGAATGGGTTCCTCTAGGACCCACAGGTTTAGAACCACTAGCAAGGTTGCCTAAGACCATCGGAAAACACAGATATTGACATTACGATTCATATCAGTAGCAAAATTACAGTTATGAAGGAGCAATGAAAATAATTTTATGGTTGGGGGTCACCACAACATGAGGAACTGTATTAAAGGGCTGCAGCATTAGAAAGGTTGGGAACCACTGCTCTAGGAGGAGCCTTGGTCAATGACTGAATGTACTATGTATTAAATGCAGTCCAGTCCCAAACTTGGTTAGTGAAATTTTGACGATACAAAACAAAATAGCAGCACTTGAAAAGCCCAGGAATATAGACTTTAAGGGGTAATTTCTTGATTGAGTAAGGACATGGTGTAGAAAGTCGTTGCTTATAGAAGGGTGAGCTGTGATGCTGATGGTGTGCACGCCTTCGTCCTGGGAGGCCTGGCCCACCAGGGAGGCGCTAAAGACTCTGCCAGGAGTGGGGGTGTGGAAAGTAGGGGCAGTATTTACATTCAGCTGGCTAGTTCTCTCATGACCTTTCTGAAGAGTCCATTTAAAGAGCGATAGAGGCCTTGTCTTCATGTATTTCCCTTCAGTTCATTATACTGTTCAGAACTCTCCGTCAAAGAATTTCAGATATAGCAACACTAATTATCACCCATTCATCGTCATAGGATAGAGTTAAATGGCAAGACTCATTTTCAGTTACTGACTTGACTGTGGCTTCTGCGTGTCTCAACCCATTTTTTTTTTTTTAAAAAGAAGGCAGCCGTCAGCACAAAACAAAGAAGAATAAAGCTGGACAGTGAGAAGTGCGGCAGGTTTGCCTGTGGAGTTCATATAAAGCACCGTCTTTTAAATACGTATTTCCTTGTTTCTAGAAAGTTGACAAACTAAAACCATATTGTAAACGAACATGTGACTGAAATGAGCCAGAGCATGCCTCAGGCAACTCCGCACTTCCGCCCGTTTGGGGTTAACTTCCCTCACGCCTAACATTTGTGAGGGAATGAATCTAAATAACAGGGAAACGAAATCATGGGTTCCACACACAGAATAAATGAGGAGAGGAGCCGCACACACTTCAGCATTATTAAGCTCGCCGCTCCTCCCCAACCTCTGATGTTGCCCAGACAAAAGGTCAGGAGGGGAGAGATGTGTCCTTGAATGAGAAGGCGCTGCCAGCAGATGGTGGGGACCATATGAGGCATCACTCCGGGCTCCCTCCGCTCTTTTCCTTTTGTATCCTAAGCAGCCAGGATCCTGCCCTGTTATGACCCCACATGGTAATTTTTCCATACATTTGATTGGATCACCTGGCTCTCACATCTCAGTGGCTTCATTGTGAGACAGGAGGCACTGCCCTTCTCAGCAGGCTGAACAGGAGCGATAGAGGCCTGGATGCATTGACCCCTGTTAAAAATGGTCTTCGTTTGTTAAAGAAATCTTTACATTCTCATGCTTCCCCACCCCGCCCCCCACTTGCATATAAGACTTGTAGAAAAGAAAGGCATTTCTTTGAAGCGAGAAGTGATTTTTATATCAATCTCCTTCATTAGGGGCCGGTTGCTTTAGAAATCATCCCTTTCTTCGGGGAGGTCAGAACCATCTGCCCCTTTGCCCCTGTTATCTCCCACAGGCACAGGGAGTTCAGAACCCCAGGCAGTATCAGGTTTTGCTTTTAAAAACCTTAGGAAGTGACAATGATAGCCGTCACCTGCTAAGGGCAAGGGCATTGCATGGCAGGGTTGGGGGCTGATGACCTCCAAACAAAATGGAGGACAAAAAATGGCAATTTCACCACTCCCACTGCCAAGGTAAATCTGAGAAATGTCACTGAAAGTTTTTCCAAATCTATTTTAAACGTTCCCCAAAACACAGAGGCAATGGGCCCCGGCAGAGCTTCCCAGAGAGCCCCCTGTGTGTGTGGAAGGGAAGCCCACTCCCTGGGCCCGAAAGCACAGAAGGAAGGGGCGTGAAATAACTGCGGTCTGAGTCCCCGCCGCGCAGATCTGCCTTTGTTGCAAAGAGTGGGAAGCACGTGCCTTAACTTTTCGTGACTTTGGCTCTTTTGGCTAGTGTCACATCTTATAAGTCACAGTCTAGCTTCTCCTGTCCGTATCTTTACTGCACAGAAGGTTTCCCAATTTGCAAGCATTTGCAGCACGGCTGGGCCTCGAGATAAAACAGAATGCGGGTGTAGTACAGTATGCGTTCAGCTGATGCACGAGATTCTTCCCACCATATGGGCAAAGAAGTGTGCTTTTCACTCGAGGTGCCCCTGCCAAGGCTGCCAGGAGCACATGAATACGGGCCGGAACCTCCCTCCCGACACCAGGCCCCGCCCCTCCTTAGAAGGAGGTCCTTGCTTTTAGCAGCCGCCTGCATGGTTGGGGGCTTTTGGCTCATTTGTCACAATATTGTCCACTCACCTTTACACAGCCCTAACCTCATCTTTCTCCTCAGCTCTGCCCGGGGTGGCAGCCTTCGTTGAGGTCAGCGTGGAGTTTGGGTTGCCCTTCCCGCAGGAGAAGAGAGGGGGTAATTAGCACTTATGCTAATGAGAATGACAAGACTGTGGTTAAAAACTCATCCGTTACATTAATGACACGAGCCAAACCAGCTGATGTTTTTTCCCTTCCCCTTAAATGTTTATTGTCCTTCATCTCAGGCAAAGCATAGCGTGCCAGGCCTCTCTTGCTGGAAAGTAACATTGGTCTGGTCTTTGTAGATAAATCTTCCAGGAGGAGAAATAAAGGAAGCAAGTGATAGAGAGGAATTGTGTTTTTCACTCACCTCTTGGCATCTGTCTTGAATTTCCTTGTATCCTAGGCCTATGACACCCACCAAGAGATTTTTTTATTTTGAGTTGTTTTTTTTTTACTTAGATATTTGCTGCCTAAAATTTGAATCATCACCTCCTTTGGCTTTACTGAAGATTTAATATTTGTTTGAAAGCACATAGTATTTCTGACCAAAAGATATTCGTGGACACCTAGCTCAGACTCTTTTCTTGAGCAAGGTCATCGGTGTTATGTGGCATTTATAACCACTCTCGTGCAAACAAGTATGGGCAGCAAGCAGTAGCCCCCCTTTACAGATGGGAAACAAAGTTACAGTAACCTCCTCTCATTTGTCCTTCAATTTTCCAGCCACCAGTCTAGGAGGTAGGGCTCCTCTACCCATGAGCCCTGCAACAGGGTATGTCCCATGGACAAGAGCGGTTGGTCTGTTTTGTTGTGTGTGTGTTTTTAAAAAATATATTTTATTGATTTTTAGAGAGAAGAAGGGAGAGGGATAGAGAGTTAGAAACATCCATGAGAGAGAAACATCGATCAGCTGCCTCCTGCACGCCTTCTACTGGGAATGTGTTTACAACCAAGGAACATGCCCTTGACCAGAATTGAACCTGGGACCCACAAGTTTTATCCACTGAGCCAAACCGGTTAGGGTGATTGGTCTGTTTTTGATGAAGGTCACTTATCTGCAATAACAGTGCTATTAGAACCCATCTGTTGCAAATAAATAATTATCTCAACTCTCTACCTGCACCTCATTTCTATTATTTGCAGGCATCCTCTCCACCATGTGAACAAATAACCTTAGGGCCAATAGAAAGTGTGATGTGTGTGTGTGTGCTTACATTTTTCATGAATGCTAAAAGTTCACTGCTCTTGATTATAACTACAACACAGAGCACTGTGTGGCTCTGTGAGCTACGCCACCTCTCCTGCCCCGTAGACCCGGGGAATTCTTTGCCTGTGAGGGTACCCAGGGAATGGCAGTGCTCCGGGGTTTCAGCATTGTCCTCTGTCTCTGTGGGTGTGGTGCAAGGAGATGTCCACCACAGGGGAAAGAACAGGCGGAAGGTAGACACTGCCGTGTTCCCGTGGACATCTGAGTGGGAAGGGAGAGAGCTGGGTTAGCGGGTGTTCAGAGAGAGGTGTTCTGAAAAGACCCAGGACAGGAGATGGTCAGAACATTGAGTCACCCGGGAAATCTAACAGCCCATCACGCTGACCCTGTTGGAATCTTCATTCCAGAGGAGAACACGCCTGCATTTTAGCACATTCACTGTAGAGCAGGACTGGCTCCTGAGCCTCGGAGAGCGCCCTTGGCTGGGCAGGGGCCTTCAGAGCTCCCCCACCCTCACCCCAAAGCCCTGGCTTTGGGTGCACATCATCACTCTGTAGTGGTGGTGACAGTCACCCCGGAGCTCGGTTCTCATTCACTCGGTAATTGGCTATTTTCACACAAACTGTGACTAAGGAACATGATTACACACCTGTCACCACATGACAGGAAAGAGAGCTATCTGTGAGCCGAGAAATGGGCGCACTTCCACCTGGTCTCCGTGGAGTCTTCTCCATCAAAGATGTCATTTTTCATTTTGACCTCGAAACACGACAGACATTACAGCTATGGCTTGTCTGTATCATTTAGAGGAATTGCCGCCACAGACGCTAATCTAAGCTAATACGGATTTTATCTTGATTATATCTTTGTAGACCTCGGGTCCTGGAGCACAGGTGGGCAGAACATAGTATGAAGAAGCGTGTGTGGCACCTGTAGAGCAGCTTCCTGTGACAGCGCAAGGGGTGGGGAGAAATAGAGGCGAAAACATTTCACACAGGGAGAACGATTTAAGATGAAATAAATCTTTAGAATAGAAGAAAGCTGTCTGTGCATGCACAGGTGACTGAGGGAGGAGATTCTCATTTATGGAGAAGAGATGGCCCAGTGACTCTGAGTCCTCAAGGCTGTGAAGGAGAGATGATGTGTCAGAAATGGGGACGAACACAATAAAAACAACAAAACTCAAAGGCAACAGTTTTGAGCTGCATGCTAAAACCAACAAGAACTTAATAGATGCTGCAACACTTAGTTTGTGTGTGTGTGTGTGTGTGTGTGTGTGTTTTAAAAAGCCCTAGCCTTTCGAATAAAAATATCACTCATTTGCACATGTGCTGAAAATGGTGAGCCAAGTACAGTGCGAGATTGATTGGAGATGCCCTCTTCCCCCCGCCCCCTTTATCTGGTCTGCACCTGTCTGGTTCTGCCGTTCAGCTTGGAAAGAGCCTGGGTCACAGTGTGTGTGTGCCCAAGCCTTGCTGAGCAATTCAATTGGCAAGCGACGTGGGTGTCCTCTGTTACTCCATAAGAAACGAAGTTGACACGTGGTTACGTTCGTAGCTGGAAAATAAAGAATAAAGGGAGGTGGCATGAATGGTAATGAAGGTAACCAACAGTAAGACCTTGGCTAAATTACAGGGACCTCCGTGTCTGCACTATCACATCCAACCATTCACCTGAGAATTGAAAATTTTGGGGAAAAGAGTTATGTGGCTGTTAATGTGTACTAGGTAGTGAACATGGGCAGGCTTTCCTCTTGTCATTATTGCCTAACAAACACAGTATAACAGCCACTTACATAACATATACAGTATCAGATGTGATACATAATCCAGAGTTGGTCTAAAGCACCTGGGAGGAGATGTGTAGTTTATATGCAAGTACCACGCCATTTTATATAAGGGACTTGAGCATCTACAGGTTTTGGTATCTGCAGGGGGTCCTGGAACCCACAGGGACAATGAGCCATGACTTCTTTCTCTGCCTTCTAGCAATCTCCATGGTTCCCGTGGCGCATGGTCAGTCAAGCTGCTTCTGCTGACAGTGCCGCAGCAGAAGAGCCAGGGTGGGGTGGGGGTTGAGCCTGTGCCTGGTGTCATCACACCTATGTTCAGAGCCCGGCTTGGCCATTCATTTATAAGCTCTTTAGCTTTGGACAAGTTACTTAACTTCCCTACACTTCAGATTCCTTGCTGGCAAAATGGAGGTGGGAATAATAGTACAGACCTGGAAAGATTTGGAGAGCTTTAACGTTATGTTACGTCAAGGGACTTCCATACTGAGTTCTCTTCCCTCTGGGTGACAGCTCTGTGAGGCAGTCTTTGAGTTGGAAGTTTCTGGAAGTGGCGATAGTCTCTCCAGTCGGCTCCAGGCTGTGGTCCAGGGTGGCTCCCAGGTAGCTTGTAGCTAGAACTGCACTGGGCAGTGAGATAGGGGGGTGCAGAGGAAATGGACTCCATTGGGAGTTTTGGTAACCAGAAAGGCTGGGTGAGGAAGGCTCTGTGTCCACAGATACCTTTTGGTCGGAAATACTGTATGCGTTCAAACAAATATTAAATCTTCAGGGAAGCCAATGAGGTGATGATTCAAATTTGGAGCAAATAGGAGGGGCGGGGCTGCTCACTGTGCAGTGAAAAACCACACCTTGTTCCCAGTTACACTGAAAAGCGAGGTGATGTGGAAACTCAGGTCACCTTTTGTTTTTTTGTCACCTGGGTTTCAGTTCTATAATATGTATACCTCCTGGAAATGTAATAATAATAGTGATAACAATGATAATAATGAGGCAGAGGAGCAACTTTTAGATGAGGTTATCATCTAAAAATGGACCTTAAACCGATAGTCAGCTGTTGGCTTCGACAGACACTTCTCTCAACACCAAATTCTGCTCGAGCTATTATTCTCTATTTAAACACACCACACTCCCACCTTTTATTACCTCCATTCATCATCTGCAGAATGGCTGGGATTTAAAATTAAGACTCCGGAGAGAGCCATTTGAGCAGAGGTTGTTATTTCTGACACCCCTTTGCTGCTATCTTTGCACTTGGCTCCGCAGACAGGCTGATTGTTCCTGAGTTTAGGCAATTTAGACTTTGTTTCCTTGAAGCCCCTGTTAACAGGTCAGGTGCACATGGATTGTCATTGAAGCTCTCAGGAAGACTATCCTGTTCAGAGGCACATCCCCCTCGCCCAGGGGCAGGGGAAACAGATGTGTCTCTCTATCTTTCTCCCTTCCCTGCTTCCTCTGGCATCAATTGCAGCCTCACTCCATGTTGGTCAGGACACTCGTGTGGACAGTGCACACTAACAGTCAGGATTTTACTCGTAGTACTGGTCTTTCTTCTTCATGTTCAGGCCAATTTTAGATCTTTACAGACATTGCATAGTTCTTCCATTTCTTACAGAAGAAATCTTATCTTTAAGATAAATTGTATAGGGGGCACCATTATAAGATGTTGACTATAAAACTGTCCCAGGCCAGAGTAGTGACCCTCTTGTGGCATCCAGAGTGGAGGAGTAGGGTGGCCGGTCCAAAGTGATGTCAGTGAGGGACAGCAAGCTCCAGCGAGGCTAAGTGTACGGGTCAGAGGTCCCAGGGCAGGGCAAGAGTCAGGGTGAAAGTCCAGAGCTGGGGATGGTGTGGAAGTGGGCTCAAACTGGAACTGGGGAAGAACCAGTGACAGGAGTGCAAGGGGATGACTGAGAGCAAGTTGAGGCATCTATAAGCCAACTCTGTCGGTTGATGGGCACCCAGAGATGGGGTGGACTGAAGTTTCGTATATGAATCATCCAGAGAGAATGTAGGCAACACTGTTGTATTCAGACGCTGTTTATGGCATTTCTGAGTTGCTGGTGGGAGTAAAGAAAGCTAAGTTGGGCAGAGTAGGGAACCTTTCTTACAGATAACAATTGTGACATCATGGTCTTTGAAAAGGTTTGCAGCTAATTCAGAGCTTATAGTCCTTGACCTCAGAATTAGAAGCTAATTCGGGGACACCCCTTGTTTCCATCTGTAATTCACAGCTGTCCCTGGCCATCATCAGGGGTGTGTGCCCTTTGAGTCATTTCTTCTATATGTAGTGTTGCGAGTTGTGTACCGATTCGTGTACTTCCTTTCCCATGTTCCAATGTCTGTCTCCTCTTTGCCAAGACCTGTAGGTTTTTGATGTGGCAGGTCATGATGAGGGGTGACTGGGACACAGAGCAGGCTAACTCTCCTACGAAGACTGTGACCCAAGTCTCACTGGCCTGATCAGGTTGCATCACTGATGCTCTGTCTCTCTTTCTAGGAGTGGAGGGGGTAGCGGTATTGAGCAGAGGCTGGTGAACTGGCCTTCGGGTCCACCTACCCACACTATCCAGCTAGGCAAGTCATCAGTTTGTCCAAGGTTCTCCACAGCTTCAATGAACTGAGTCAAATTAACCAAAGCCACAGTCCCCATTTCTATACCACAGAGCCAAAACTTGATGAGCCAAGACACATAGGCATCCTTTATAGTCTGTACAGCATCATCTGTGGTATCACTAAAAATGACATAATATTGACAATGCTATTAGAAATTCACAAGGACACTGTGATAAAGGATCTGAATTGTTGAGTGAGCTGTGTAAGCATGTCCTTCTGGAATTGATGGGCTCAGGTATCTGAGGGTTATTTAATAAGAATCAGGTTAAAGAGGCTGGTTTGTTTTATGAATTAATTTTATAAATTTTGAAGTACCATCTCGCTTAGGCCATGCTAGAGACCTACTGACTCATGCTCGCTCTGGCCTCCCTTTTCCTAGGTCCTTGCAGACCACCCTGCCCCCTTCAGTTTGATTTGTCATTATATACCCTCCTTTCTCCATTTCCTTGCTGTATTCACTCTTGGAATGCTAAAACCAAGGAATTATGAAAACCTCCCTTAATTAATAATGCATTTTAAAATTAATGACATTAGTATTTTCAAGTTACTCCACGTTTACTTTATTTATCGGTCTTACCACTAGCAGGGTTTAGAGTGAGGATTCTGGAGGCAGACAGCCCGAGCTTGAATCCTGGTTCCACTACGTATTAGCTGTGTGACTTTTTGTAAATTACAGTCTCTCTTGTGAGGTCCAATTCCCTCATATGCAAATGGAGGCTAGTACCTACCTCATCAGTTTTGATTTTGGTTTTGGTAATAGGCATGGGTGAGCGTTAAGGGGATTGAAACATATACAGCATTTAGAACGGTGTCTGATGTACACATAGGAGCTAAGGGAATGTTAGCTGTTACTCTGAATTCCTGAAAATATCCAGAGCAGTTTCTTCATCTGGTTCTAGTGTGTTTCCCTATTCCCATGTGAGGCCAGGTTACTTGGGGGAGACTTCCTGTGGGTAGTAAATCGCCTCCATGACATCTGGATCCTTCCCTAGCCTTGCAGATGGATCCTTTCCTGGCCTTGCAGCCTCTGCCTGTTTCACATCATCTCTAATTTCTCAGGTCCATCACAAGGCCTGTACACACTGACATGAGTCCAATCCCTTCTGCTTCGTGATGTCAGGGAACAGGAACAAAAGGACCACCTGAAATGCCTAGATTAGGCCAATTATTTGAGCATTTTATAGGCGCCAGCCAGTAGCAAAGTGGAATCATCTGTGTTTCCCTGCCTTTTGTTTCCCTCATGGGTCCCTGGGTAATAGATGCAAATAGATAGAAAAAAAAAGCAAAAGGCAGGCGGTGGACCGAGGCAGGAGGTGGGGAAATGGGCATAGTCGAGGAGCCTGGATAATCCACCGTGGATCAAAGGTCCCGGGATAATCAGGAGCTGCCTGGGATGGGATGGCCGTGCGCGTGGTTTTCACAGAGAAGAGAAAGGAACTGGGCTGCGTGCTCTGGCTGCTGGGCCTTACCTGTGGGCCCTTTGAAAACAAAGCAGTTCTTCCCGCACAAAGACACTCGGCTGGCTTGACAAAGCAGTGCCAGATAAATCCAGAAGGGTCACCTGTGTAATAAAGGAGAAAACAGATGAGGAAAAATGAGAAGCAAAAACAAGGATTTTCAGACCCGCTTAGCAATGGCTCTGATGATTCCAGGCTCCGCTGGAATGTGCAGGGGGCGTGCGGGGCCGGGCCGGGAGCGTGATGGATTTCAGTTCGCGAGGTAGCTGTAATTCAGGCTGCTGAGGAATCTGCTGCCGTAACTGTCATGCAGTCCATTAGGGCCCCTGAGTGAGGGCAGCCATTCATCAGGCCCCAGATCAGCCTGCAGCCCCGGAGGCTCGCAGTGCCAGTGGCTCCGACCTGACATCGTTTAAGGAGATGCTCGTGGAGGCCGTAAACATGATTCGATTCCCATTATCTTCATGTTGCATAGTTGTTGCCATTATTCTTTGAAGACACCAACTTGGATATTAAAAATTTATGATATATATAAAGGTTTGCAGGGAGTGGAGAAAAAAAAATAGCTGCAGCCAATCAGTCCTTGCCATCCATCAGAGATGTGTGAGCTGTCAGGGGAACCTGAAGGGGTGTGGAGAGCCCCTGCGCCTGCTGGGCGAGGAGGATGGAGAAAGAACATCACGGGGGAAACAGCTTCTCCCGGGGTCCCCATTCGGAATGGGCATTCCAAACATTTTGTTACAGAGTAAAGCAGCACCACTGCAGGAATCCCAGGGTCCGTCTTCAATGTCGAGCTAATGAAAGGATGGGCAAGGCCTCCTGATGCAAAGATGAGTGGTAACGTGAATTGAGCAGATGCCTGGGTGCACACGTTCCTGTGTCCGGGTGCCTGGGGTACTTCCAGAGTAGGGAACCCGAAGGTTGGGTAGGAGCCCTCTGTCC
Source organism: Lasiurus cinereus (assembly GCA_011751065.1). Classification (NCBI taxonomy): domain Eukaryota; kingdom Metazoa; phylum Chordata; class Mammalia; order Chiroptera; family Vespertilionidae; genus Lasiurus; species Lasiurus cinereus. The sequence continues at coordinate 29,099,336 of JAAGEH010000018.1, read as the reverse complement.
CGGAGAAAGGCCTTTACCCACCCTGCGGGCACACGCAGTCCTGTCCCTGAGCCCTGCAACTCTGCCTGATCTGTGCAGCCACCTGGATATTTGCATAGAAACAATTCATAATTAAGAAGTATTCATTGTAGAAGTAGGCAGTTTGCAGGGAGAGAAACAAGACACTCCTGAGCCCCCCTGGCTTCCAGAGGAGCAAAGGGTTAAGGAACCCATTTAGCACGTATTTACAGGATTGTTTGTTACCCAGTGTGCTCTGCTGAGCATGGGGCTGCATCCATAATGCATGGTCTTGCCCTCAAGCAGTGTCCAGTCTGGCAGGGCAGATCAGACATGAGTCACAACCAGGATGAGTTACCCCAGGAGACCCAGACGGACTGGGACACTATTAGCAGGTGAGATACAGGGAGCAAGGCACCAGATTGGTGAATCTAGGAATGGACTTTCTGGGATGAGACAAAAAGCAGAGGTTAGATTACCCTTTATTAGGCAAAGGTCAGGTTAGGGGGAAGCAGAGGAGAGAAACATGTGGGACAAAAGGATTATTGGCCCATTATTGACTTGAATACAATATCTGCAATGAGGCTAAGACCCGTGGGGGTAACCAAGTGGGAAGGACAGGTGTTGGGCAGAAGCGCATGGGATAGTCAGTGCAGGTCCAGCTGTGAGGCAGGTGTGATTAGAGAGCCCTGGCAGAGGCCTGCTGAGACTCAGGTATGAAAACAACTCCTGAGGTTCAGGGGGCACAACACTTAGTTTTGGGGACTGGAGTACAAGGCAGAATGTCTACTTGCTAGGGTTAAAGGAGAGGAACCCATTCATTCATTCACTCATCATTAAGGGGCCCTTGTAATATGCCAGGAAGTAGATGAGGCTCTAGAGATTTGCAGCTGAGTAGAACCCAGTTTCTGCACTCACGAACCTCACAGGTTCCCCGGGGAAGGCAAACATAGATGGTCCTAAGACAGTGTGATGGGTGGAATGGTTATAGACAGGGACAGGGGCACAGGAGGAAGGGGTCTTGAATGGATTCCTAGAGGAGCTGCAGTCTGAACTAAGGCTTGAAGGACGGATACGAATTTTTCAGAAGTGAGGAGGAGAGGCAGAATCTGGTTTTACCCTCAGAAAATGAGGTAAAGGACGGGAACACAGTTGAAGTGAACTGGGACATTAGTCATGAGGAGTTGGGCCACCAAGATGATAGTAACTGGGCAGTGACTCACGTGGGCACTGAGCTACTCTGCAGGCCCCTGCATGCTATTCCAGCCCAGGGAACTTCATGGAGGGGCAGAGAGAATGGACTGACCTACAACACATTGAAAGGCTGCCCCTATCAGCGGCCATGGATCCCTCTCTGAGCCTCCTCAAGAGAATGTGCATAGGTATTTGACCAGGGAAGGATAGGCCAGACGTGGGATATCATAATGCAATTCTAAGAGTTTTCAGAAGTGGTGTTCCCCCTGCTTTTATCTTGACTTTTGAAAAAGAAATTCTATTACTTCTGGTTCAAAAAGTTATTTATAAAGTGTAATATCCCCCCCCACCCCACAACTAGTCATCTCTAAACTTATTCCCGCGACGCTGAGTCTGGGAGCGACACCACATGTGTGAGCTGCCATGAGCTGCATCTGCTGCAGCCTTGAAGCCCGAGCCTGGAGGCTCTGCAGAGCTACCCAGCTCTCCTGCCAGCCAGAACCGCTCCTTGTTTCCAAAAGAAATTCTGGAATCATGATGACACAGAGGTGCAAACTCTTGTTCACCGCAGGGAGGTGGCAACTCTGCAGCCTGATGACCGTTAGACTGACATGGCAACAGTGTTCACCTTTTCCTTGAGTCAGAAACAGCTCACTTTCCTGGGGTGGGTGGGTGGAGCTGTGTTTAGAAAGCCCCACATTGTCTAGAGGAGTCTTCCCGAGAAGAAAGAATGTTGCTCTTGCTTGAATATATGCACATGGCACCCAGACTTTGGCCCAAGGAAGAAGTAGATTCGCTGAAAGAGCACTAAAGATTGTTGTGGGAAAGCATCAAAAAAAAAAAAAGTGAATTAGTGATGACTCACAGGGAAAGAGGGGCGAGGACAAAGTTTGTTTAAGCCAGGGATTTGTGAAGTAGAGAGGCAATTTGTCTGAGTTGCTCACCTAACCTAGTATTTATTCAAATGCTAGGCACAGCATGAGAATGGATGAATGGCTGTCAGCAAGATGGGAATATTTTGCAGTTTAATTGAAGACTTTTGATTTTTACTTCCATTTGATGGCAGAAGTAATGATGTCTTAAAAATAATAGAGCGAAAATGTACCTTTGGTCTGACAATCACATTTGTAGTCAACCGCAAAACTATAGTTTCCCATTTGCTTTTCCCCATGGTTGGCATACAAGTCCTAATATGTTAGGATAAGGCTGTTGAGAATAAGACACATGGAGAGAGTTAGTTCATATGACTAACTGGACATTTCTTACATTAGAATGGGTCATTCCAGAACAAAGTCAGACATCAACACAGGTCTCCTGGCCCAGTGGATCTCAAGAGCTGGCAGTAGGGTAGTCTGCCCAAGACAGGAAATTAGAGAAGGCATCGTCCGTAGAGAGTTTTAAGAACACTAATAAGACCAGCTGAATGTCGGCCTGCTTTACACTGTTACCTTGACCAGTGATTCTGAGCCTTTTCAGGGCTCAAACACCCCTCTCTGAAGGGGATCATCAGCTCTCTCTGTCCTCCCCCGACCTGGCAGATGTTATTGTCTGCCAGCCCAAATGGGACAGATGTAGAAGAAGGCCCTGGCTTCCCTGTATAAGAGGTTCTAAAATGTTCTAACATGACTTGACGTGGAGGGTAAGGAAGTTCCCTCAGATTTTGTCTCTCATTGTCACCAAGCTGCTGTTGTGTAATGATGATGGAACCCACACCTACAGAGCACTTACTGCGAACCCAGCCATGCTCCACCATTCTCCCCTCAGGGAGCTCCCAGTTTAGTAAAAGAGGCAAACATGCCACCACGCAGCAGAAGGATGCACCTGTGCCTCGTCCAAGAGAGGGCAGAGTGGAGATATGGGACTTGGTTCGAGAGGCCCAGGAAGACCTCTTAGGAAGTGTCTAGTAGCTCTTCTAAGATTATTTGTTACATCAGAAACTAAAGATAATTTTTGCCCACAAGTAGCTAGTCAAGTCATTTCTTGAATCTTTAGGGTAAGACCCACTTCAGGGGCCACATCCTATCTCCTCCTGGTGTTGCGAGCAGGTTACTCCGATGTGGTTAGAGAATGTTCTGAAAACTCTGCCAAGAACCTCCTCCTGATACCAGTCAGCACTCTCCTTAGATCAGTGGTTCTCAGCCCCGCCTGAACATTACCATCACCTGGGAGCTTTTTATTAAAAAAACAAAAAAAACACACAAAACCCACAAAAACACTCTGGACCAATTAAATCAGGATCTTGGAAAGGTGAGGGGAGGTCAGGGATCAATATGTCAGAAAAACAATCAGCCCAGATGATTCTAACATGCAGCCGGTATAGAGAACTACTGCCATACATGCATGAGATTATTTTACTTTAGCCAGGTAAGAATAATAGAACATTTTACCTTAAAAATCTTCAGGATGCAAAGGGAGCCACTTTGGAGACAGGTGTGTGAGTGTGTGTGTGCACACCCACATGGGGTGGTCATGCCTATCTCCCTGCATGCTGTGCGCTTTCCATCTCTGGCACGCGGTGGAAATACGGCCAGTGCCATTCCCGGGGCCCTGGAATCAGGTTGATGGTCAGAGGCAGACCATGCCTGGGGCCCTGGGACTTTGCTGCAGAGGCAGATACACGTCTCAATAAAGAAGCAGGTTTCTGGCGTTCTGTCTCCACTTCCAACCACCCCAAACCCCCTCTTCTGTCTCTTACACTGCTGCTTTACTTAACCTCCTAAATCATGAGGCTTCATATGAAATCCGGAGCCTTTTGGGGGAAGCCCATTCAAGCCTTAGATTTGTTTTCTTCCTTTAAAACACATAAAAGCCCTGTGAGCACCTTACATATAAGTGGAATGAATGTATTTTTCCCACTAATGTTGAAAATATCCCCAGGCATCTGGTGTGTATGAATGTGTATAGATAGTACATGCATAATAAACATATTCTACCTTATGAATATTTATACACAAGATACATATATATTGAGTGTAGACGTACATATGTAAATAGTAGCCCTTGTAAACTATCTGCAGAGTGTGTTTCCAAGCATATGTATTCCAGCGCATCAGGAATATAATAAACCTCCCACCAAGCTTAGCATATTTCGAGGTGGCATTTTCCACAGAGTTGTTTATGGTAGAATCTAGTTACAATCCTTGTATGGTGTTTTTTCCCATCACCTAAATGTTTGTTAAGTATCAACTAAAAATAAGGCGCTGTGCACAGCAGAGGAAAGAAGATAAAAAAGATGCCCCTGCCTTCCAAAGACCTGTGCCTCACAGAGTGGCTAACATTTCAGCTATGAAGAATCTGTCATTGTCCTGCCCTTCAGCATTTTACTACCTTCTTACACCTGCCTTGTATACGCTCCACATTCACACGGGCCCCCTTTAAGGCGATGTGAAACCCTCATGGAGCTGCGGACTAGTACGGATGCATTGAGAGGGAACATCACTGGTTTCTCTGACACACGCAGTCCCATCTTTTAACTGTGTTTTTATTTCACTCTGATTGGGTGGTGGTGGTCAGGTGGGCGGTGGGGTACCATACCAAGGCACTGAATCCCAGCGATTTTGATCAGCCTCAGAAATGAAACCAAAACAGAGCCCTCTCTCCCCCTCACAAACTTCTCGAAACCCACGTATGACGTTCCACTTCCAAACTGAATCCAGCTCCCACCCTGCCATCAGTAGCAGAAGCCTTTATCAAGAACAAGCTGCCCACTCTCGATTGCACCAAATACGGATCCCTTCCCCGAAGGATAATCCCCGTGCAGCCCAGGAGCTCTGAGTGACACTTGTCAGGGGGAAGATTTCACTCCATTAGGGGAGAAACAACCCATGGGCGCTGTCATCGCCCTGCCTCATTCGCCCGCTCATTGTTTCCTCCCGCTTCCATCCATACATCACAACAGGTAGTTCTCAGCTGCTCCCTCGGTGCCAGACATACATTTTATCTAAAGAGACAGCAGACAGAACTACCTGCTGCTTCCTGTGCAGCTCTCCCTGTGTTTCTCTCCTCTTTCCTACTTCACTTGGGCTTTTAAAAACCAGCTGGCAGGGAGCCAGGAGCTCATCATTTTAATGCAGTGCAAAATGGAATTTGCATAATTATATGCAAGCCATATGTGAGGGAGACAGCTCAGCTGTGAATTTCAGGAGGCCAGGAAGGAGAGAGCAGTTAGGGCTACGATGAGATGAGAGCAGAGCGGAGTGCAAGTGTCACCCAAATGAGTGATTTAATGAGTGTGCTGCAGACACGCCTCCTTTCACCTACCTCTCCCTTCTCTCCAACTCCAAACCAGCAACCAGTGGAGATTAGCAAGAGAAGACTGTATGTGAGCGGTGTTGGGGATGGGTTCTGTTCATGTCTCCAGCTTTCTTAATTAACAGCATAGATCAAAATAACCAGTAACTTTTAATGCAGCTTCTTAATTAAATCTATTTTTTTTTACTGCATTTGATTGAAGAATCATTGTTTTTACGAGATCATTGCTCCTTTCGGATTTTTATTTAAAAATCGAGGGGAATCAGTTTATCTCTAATAGTATTACAATGCAAAATATAACTATGCAAATTGCTTTTCTTATGGCCTTGCTATCAGAATTTTTTTAAAGTGCATTATCTAGAGATTGCTTAAGCATGCCAAAAAGTTTAAACACATATGTATGTCAAATAATCCTAAACATACAACCGAAGACACTGAAAGACTAAAGTGGTGGCAATTTCCAACAAAATTATTTTATGTTGGTTTGCTTAATATTTAAAAATGTTAAATATTTCACCACAAGGAATTTGCATGTTCAAACTAAACTATGTAAAGAAAAATAGAGCCCAAATTTTGATATCTAAAAGGCATACTGCGTGTTTAAACAAACTTCTTAATGATGTTGTTATTTCTGGATTCCCGTTTGTTTAATGATCTGAGCTGTTATGCTTTTAGCTTTTTTTTTCTTCCATTATTTGTAAGTCCCTAAATAGGCCATTATATTTCCCTTCAGGCTAGAGATGAAGATGGACATGCTGAAAATTTCCCCCAGCAGCACTATGCTAAGGAAACTCCAAGGCTTGCCTTCAAGAATAACTGCGAACTACTTGTAAGAATAATATACTTACAACAAGTCTAGAATGTTACTTTAGCACAGTGAAAACAGTTTTTGAAAGGGTTTGTTCATTATTACATAATTTATGAAGTATTATAGTTTTTTCTGTATTATAGAGTTCTAAATGCTAATTCTGATATCACTGAATATTAATTATAAGATCTCAAGTTGTTTGCAAATCTTTTATATCTGATTATAGAGCTTGGATGGCCCTGTCTTTATTAGCTTGTTTTGTATAGTAGTTTATAAGCAGCCGTTTGGAGAATGGCTAGTAAAGTTAAAAATATAGAGAAATGCCGTTGATTACATGGAGCTTGGGAAAAAAACAGTCCCACCCCCCACCCTCCTCCTACTTCCTAATTGTACACTATTTTAGGAGACGACTTGGTAATAGTTTGTTCTGCTAGGAAAGAGAGCACGGTTGACATGCAGCACTCCCTTTAGCATTCAAGTATTCCTACAGCCTCTTGCCAAACTCAGTCAGGCACTTTCGTCTCTCCTAAGCAGAAGTCAAAGCAGCGACAGGATGCGGGGATGTTTACAAGTCGTGAGAGAGAGGATATCAGCTGTGACAGGGACTCCGTTCCAACGCAGGGTTAATTTGCTGTTCATTTTAGCATTTACAGCGAGACAAGATGAAAAGCAAGCAGGAATGCCTATTATATTTCTATTAAATGAATCTGTTGGGACCTAATGTTCTTGATTAGCTTTTGAAAATGAGCACTACGCAATGCGTTTTCTGTTTACCTAAAGTAAACAGAGAATGAATTGTCATTTATTTAGAGACTCACATACTGCTTTGGAAAATGAAGCTTTCTGAGGGATCGAGCTAGGTTATCCCCAAAACGTTCCTTTCTTTTCAGTTGCATTAAAGCAACCCATTTGCCCCCCACTAAGTGGAAACGCTGAAAGAGAATGAGGATGCCCAGTTGTTACATTTAGAGGTCCTCTCATTTCTGTTCAGTTTGTTGGCAGAACACAGTGCCGACCTGCCAGGTCTCAGCATCAGGAAATCCCACATGTAACAGTGTTTGGACTTAGCTCTGATAGCAAGCATTCATTAAAAACAGAGTGTCCAAAGAGCAGGGGAAGAGAGAAAAATACAGTTTTTACCCAGTCCAGCCGCAGTAGTTAGATGTTGACAGCGAGAAACTCCTTTCCCAGCCCCACCGTCTGCGCGGTTACAATAGCACCCCTCATTCTCTGCGTGGAGTCCCTTGACCAGCTACTCTGCAGGCAAATTTGCTGCTTGTAAATGCAATCTCCCCCCACCACCACCACCCCGAAAATCGAGCTACCTTGTATTTTAATCGTAGGGCTCTTAAGCTTCCAGGCCTGCTAGCATTACCTCTTTGGGGGAAACCCTTTACATTTGGTTCCGTTTTAATGTTATCCAGCAGGAAGCCAGAGGGGCCATGTAGGCTATGTTTTGGTATCAGAATGCTTTTGGGAGTCACTTACCACTTTTTGGATAAATTGTTACAAGTGCTATGCCATATTTGGTGTGTTTTTTTCTTCTTCTATTTACTAGAAAATTAATGTGTCCGAGTCTTGGTTGTGGTCATTGTATACTAGAGGAAAAGTAAAACGTACATGTGAAGTGTTCTTCAGCTATCTTTAGAGGAAATATATGTTTAGCCCTTGCTGTGCTTAAGCACAACATTGTGTTGGCAGTAGTTTTGAGAGACTGGTACAATCTTAGTTCTTCTAAAGCCACTGTGAGAAATGTTTTATTGTGGTCAGCATATGACAAAAGAAAAAGGAGAAGAAAAAGAAAATAAGCTTATGTCTCCAAGGACAAATCAAAACTTTTTTTTTTTCAGCTGCAAGAGAAGCAGTGGTTTTTGGCTGGTGATGAAGCCCTGAGAAGCTTTGCTTCTATATGAAAGAGACTTGTTCATTATTAAGAAAGAAATAGGAAATCCTTGGAGTTTTCTTAGTGCGGCTCAGAGCAAATTCACGAGGGGAGATTGCAGGCTCGCTCCCAAGTGCTTTCTTAGCTTAAGGGTGTTTCTGCCGTTGTGCATGGCTCACGGCAGCAAGAGCAGTGGGCAGTTTACAAAGTGGCGGGCGGTGGGGGGGTAGGGGAAAGGTCTTGGGGGTGCTTAGGAGAAAGCATTGAGGGCACAGGTTACTTCTAGGCTCCCAGTTGATCAGGAGCTCATGGCTGGAAGGCGAATCCTTTGCTCCAAAATTCAACACTAATATTGGTCCCTTTACCATTTTTGCTGGGTTCTTTTGAGACTAGGCCTTCTCATTTCCTCACTGGAGATGCTCATATCGATGGTGGGAGTTGGATGAAGAGCTAGAGAGGAGGACCTTAATCATATTGTGAGCTCACACCTTCTCATCAGCACTTTGTCCATTCCTGAGAGCCAGCTGGGAGTAAGACCTTGCAGAGTTACAACATTAGTAGGGTTCTTGGAGGGAGAAGACTGTAGCTAGAAGAAAAATGTTGAAAGGGTTTGGGGGCAGGGACTGAAGGTCACTGTGTTTAGGGCCAGTCCAGAGAACATCACTGCATTTCAGGAAGAAGGTCCAACTGTAGCCAAAGAATAGCAGCAATGATGTAGTGTAATGTGGTTGGAAAGAAAGCAGGTTTAGGAAGTCTGAAAGGGGAAGTAAGAGAAAGGAAACTCGGGGGGAGGAGGGAGCGGTATATCAGCCTGTCTTCTCAGTTTCAGATTCCCAAGACATTCTCTAGACAAAGTCCGACTCCCTTGGCATTTTCTAAGGCTGTGAGGGATGGGGGTTTACAGAGGGAGAGAGAGGAACCCACAGGTAGGAGGTGAATAAAAATAGCACAGGGAAGAATTCTTTCTGGTCACTTACAGTGCCAGCGTAGGGAGAAGATAACTATTTTAGTTTTGTGGCCTTCTGGACATGTTGGGAGATGTTGGGGAGGAAAGATGCTAAGGCAGTTCGAGGGGATGATGTCCATCGCATTTCCTTGTGCAGGCAGACAGGTAGATTACAAGAACTGGACCTAGTCCTTCGTCAGCACTGCGAACACAGACAGCTCTGTAGTAATACAGACTGCAGTTAACAAGACCTGATAGAGCATCTTCTGTGTATAAGGCACTACACCAGACCGTGCTTGTGGGCACACAAAATAGAAAAAGCCCAGTTCCTGCCCTGACGGAGCTCACAATTCTGTAGGAAGATGAGGCTAAACGGTCTTACCGTCATCAGGAATGTGGACTCTCAGGTCTTTCTGAAAGTTAGTATTTTGCCCCAGCTAGACTTTAATTTACACTATGTCACTCAGACGGTATAGCGTAAGGATCATGGGCACAAAGGCTTAACATTTGTGGCGCCACATCTGGCATCACATCACGTTGGATCTGTTCCGCCCTTGGACTTGTCTGAGCTTCAGATCTTCATCTGTTCGATATAATAATAAGCAGTAGTAACCTCAGAGGATGTTGTAAGGATTGAAAGTGATGACATCCTTAAAGTGCCTGGCACACAGTAACATATTAGCTGCGATTATTACGATTCTTCTTATTCTCATGACTGTTACCGTTACACAGTGAGCTGTGCCCCAGGAGAGCACAGGCAAAGCTCTGGAGTCCGCAGGAGGAAGAGATTACTTCCATATGCAATAATTAGAGACTTACCAAAGGGGATAGCTTTGATCTAGGCCTTACATGGGTTGGATTTTGATAGTTGAAGCGGGGGTATAAGGGGAGAAGGGTTTCAGGCAGAGGGAAGCAGCGTGGGCAGAGGCAAGGAGGTGAGAAAGTACAGGCCAGGTGACCCACACCTCAGCTGGCATCTAGGTTGGCTGGAGGGTAGAATACTTGAAGGATAAGGAGTGAGCTGGCAGACAGTCCATTTGCAGAGGTGTCAGTAACTGACCCTACCCTAGCAAGTCTGGACATAAGTAGTTGTACTTCAGGGAAACTCCTAATACTTCTGTGGATGAAAAAAAATAAATATTACGGAATATTTCCAACAGACACAAAAGTAGAATAGACAGTCATCTGGTGAAGCCCATATACCTGTCATTCAGCTCCAACAATGATCAATTCTTAATCTTGCTTCATCTCTCCCTTTACCCTCAACCCAACCACCCTACCCCCTTTTAATCTGCTGGAGTATTGCGGAGCCAATCTATTTGCTTGCTGGTTCTTCTGTAAACACTTTAGCACCCCACTTCTCTGTCTGGAAATAATTCTTTGGGGAATTGGAGCTTCGGGACAATGTATACATAAAACAAAGTTGGTTACCCAGTTTTCTTTTCCTTCCCTGCTCGGCACAACCTTGTAAGGCTTGGACAGTCAGATCCAGTTAAAAAAGCCCTTGTGCGGAAAAACATGCCACGGTGCCAGTGAAGACTTGAGTCTTCTTCACGCTCAGGCCTCTGGTTCTAAATGCATTTATTTGAAAACTAGAGGCCCAGTGCATGACATTTGTGCACTGCACAGTGGGGGTCCATCAGCCCAGGCTGTGCCCTCTCGCAGTCCAGGACCCCGCAGGGACAGCCAGCAGCCAGACATCCCCTGAGGGGGCCTTAGTGCTGTGGGGAGGCAGCAGAGGCTCCCACCATCACCACTGCATCACCAGCCCTGAGCTGGCTTCTGGCTGAGAGGTGCTTCCAGAGCACACTGACCACTAGGGGGCAGCTCCTGCATTGAGTGTCTTTCCCCTGGTGGTCATTCGCAATTCAGTCTATTTGCATATTAGCCTTTTATTATAGAGGGTTAGAGCAGCTCTCTTTGCAGCCCAGCCCAGCTCTCTTATGCAGCAATGAGGAGAAATTACGGATCGCTGTCACATCCTAGCTGTTGTTAGAACTTTCCTGCTAGAGCATGGGGACATGATGCGCACCCCCAAAAGGTGATAGAAACTGCCACATTTCACCTGAAACAGGATAAGCTTTTCAAAGTGGGCACAGTTAACCAACAGCCCTCCCACCTCCTGTACAGGAAGCCAGATTCATGTCCCAGCTCAACTTGAATTTGTTCAATTTCTTTGATGTTGCCATTGAGCAGCACTGGCACTAAGAATTCAAATCCCTAGTGACATACTTGGCCTCCCGTCATAAAATAAAGTATCACATGACATATTCATATATATAGTACTCTGTGTACCAGTTTCCTGACAGAGTAATAGTGTAAGCCCGAAAGTGTAAAATGACCCAGAAAAACCCAGGGCTGGTTGCTGTCTAGAGAGTGTTAGCCTAGCCCAGTGGTCAGCAAACTCATTAGTCAACAGAGTGGCAAACCGTGGCTCGCGAGCCACAGTTTGCCAGCCACTGACCTAGCCTATCGCTTTTCCTCTCACCCTCTAGTTCCCTTTAGTTTTCTTTTAGTGGGGGTCGATTGTGCACCTCCAGTTTTCTGAACTATGTTTGAGAAAAATAAAACTTTTTAGAAAGACATGGATCAACATGAGACGGAGCCAGGGCATGTCCAATAAAGGCAGCACAGTGTGACCATCTAGGCTTTAGCCCAGATAGAGGGGTGGAGTGTGCTTAAGCCGTCTTCTTACCTGCTCATTCCTCGGCTTCCTTGTGTCACCTCACTCCCCAGCTGGGTCTGCTGCTTCTCTCTCTTTCTTTTCAGCCTCTTGGCTCTCATGGTGGCTATGGTCTCGTGGTTCCAGAGGCTTCTTGTTTTATACAAAGACCCTCTGTACCACAGTAGACCATCTGCCTTCACCTCCCACCCATGCAAACCCTCTTTTAACTCATTATTTTTATTTGTATTTGGGGGAGAAGCCATCTGGGGAAGGATTAAAGTTCCCCAGCCTCTGACCTGGTAGAGGGACTTTTCTTAGAGCCAGGGAGCCTGATTTTCTTGGCGATCCTTGGTTCCTGGCAAGCTCCCTTTCCCAAGGCATGGAGATCTTTGCCTTTCTAGTTTCATGGCCATTGCACAAAAACATCAGAATCATGGTGGTTTGGGCTTCATGCTGGCTTCTCATACAGTAGTACACTGTAGTGGTTCTTAGAGCCAGAGAGAGGTGTCAGGGACCATAGGTTCTTCCAGGGAGACCCCGTGGTGTGGAGGTTAAGAGTGGGTGCTTGATCCCATCTCTGCAGTTATACCAGTTTGCAACCTGAGCACATTTCTTATCTGCTCTGAGCCCAGTGTCTTTATCAATAAAATGAGGATAAATTACAGTACCTACCTCCTGGGGTCGTTTTGAGGAGTAAGCAAGATCATGTCTACGAAGGACTTAGTATGCCTGGCATGCAGTGAATGTTTAATAAGCAGTAGTCTTATTACTAATAAAATGGAGCTAGAAGGTGGCATTCATTTATTTGTAATCTTCTGCAGGTGCTGGGAGTACTTGCCTTTATTCTGTAACTAGAGTCTCTTCTTATTTTGTTTGGATAGAAGCCCATATGTAATATTTTAACTTAGAACAAAGAACTTCAGAGAGACCTCTGACCATCCACCCAGTTTCCTGTATATGCTGAGGGTACTAGAGATGCTGTTGACTGCATAGCAGATATTGCTGATTTGTGAGGAACTGTAATATTGGAATACTTTTCAAGAAGAATTAAAAAAATTCCAAGAAATAGCATGGTATTGGAGTGAAGAGCTTGGACTCTTGATCCTGGCTGTTTGGTTCAAATTCAGGAATCTCTACCACTCCACTCACTAGCCATGAGACTTTGGGCAAGTTACTGAATCTCTCTGTGTCCTTATAAAATGAGGACAGTTTTACCTATCTGATAGGATTGGTGTGAGTTCTAAATGAATGAATACCCATAGATACTTAGAATGATATTTGGCAAACAGTTGGCACTCAATCAATGTTGGGATTATGATTATAATTATTTCTTCTAAGGTTGCTTACTTTCAAGCATATTATAGACTACCACTTGGCCAAATTTTCTAGCAATAGATAATCTGAAAGTCTTGAGTAGGCATATTTACACAAATGCCACAGAATTTCCTTGTGGACAGTGAGATGGACAAGATACATTATGCAGATAATTCTTTGAGCTGAGGCCAATATATATATATATATATATTAGAGGCCAGTGCATGAATTCGTGTACAGGTGGGGTCCTTCAGCCTGGCTGGCAATTGAGGCCTATCGGGGACCACCTGGCTGGGGGAAAGGGGACTTCAGGAGGTTGATTGGCTGGCCCCCTGATCAGGGCCCATGGGGCTGGCTGGCCCAGAGGAAGGGGCTAATGGAAGTTGGCCAGCTAGGGGGAGGGGCCGAGGGAGGTTGGTTGTGGGAGCACACTGACTACCAGGAGGCAGCTCCTGTGTTGAGTGTCTGCTCCCTAGTGGTCAGTGCACATCATAGCAACTGGTTGACCAGTTGTTCCAGTTGTTCCTAATGCTCGCTTATATATATAGATATATAGATAAAACTCTCAAGGAAGACTCTCTACATGATCCAGGAACTCTTCATCTTAATAGTAAAATAATTTAATAGTAAAATTTTTAATTTTAGAAATATGTAACTAAGAAAAATAAATGCAAATGAAAGGAAAAAATGTAATTTAAACATGGAAGTATCTACAATAGCAACGTGTTGTGCATTTGATAATCCTATGAAGAGAAGGAGACAGGAAACCATCCTTCATGGGATGCTTCCAACGGGCCAGTACTGTGCTCAGTCTTTATAGGCCCTTTTTAGATTCTTTATTCTCCATAACTTCGCTAAGTTGGTAGATACTGCTATTTCCATTTTACAAATGTGGAATTAAAATTCAGAGATGCTACTCTTTGCACTGGGAGGAAAGGGTCATAGAGCTGAGGCTTGACCCACATCTCTGGCCTATACTTAGTACAAGATAGACACACTGCCACCTTCTCAAGGTGGCAGCCAGGTGCGATGCAGTGTTCCATCTCAGGGCTACAGAAGGGATTCAATCTATGTTTTGGAGAATGAATGAATTAAGAAATTAATTCAGAATCACATTTTCTAGCTCCTTATAGTAACAATTTATTTGTAGAATTCTGAAGCCAGAGAGAATATCAGTGGGAATATTAGGAAGGGGAATTTATTCAGAAAGGCATGTCAGTGTTTGAGGATTCCCAATGCATAATACATGGAGGGAAAAGGAATCAAAATATATGTTTTAATTTGGTAGACTATAAAAAAAATACTTTTCAATGTGATATAAGCTTTTGAGTGTATTATGTTTATCTGACAGCAATAGATCATGTATAATAAGTGCTAATTCTTCTTGTGAAGATTTTGATTTCTTTTTGTAATGAGTAAGGTAATTTTTAAAAAGCTTGGGCTCTTTTGATTTTTTGCAGTTGTAGTCTGCAGAGTGCACTGATCTGTTATCTTAGAGGATTCTAGCCATCATAGCATACTGGAGTCAGATGTCAATCACTCTTCCTCTTATTGTTTTAATTGCTAAATCTGAACAGTGACCTAAAATACTAAAGAAAATTCACCTTTGATGGCTTCATGGAAACTCTAGGTCATATAACAAGCAAAACCAGAAAATCAGATAGGATATAAATTATCAATATACAATTGTGCAAGTAACCAGCCAGAGCTAATATTAATCATATTCAGTCATGTGCTTGATTTATGGCTAGAAGAACAAGCCAAGGAAGTCTCTTGGGAGACAAAGGGAAAGGGTATAAAAAACATTTAGAGTTGAGATGAATGACATATGTGAGTAATAAAGGAGACAAGAAATTGCAGATGGGGATGTGGAGATGGGGGACTGGTGAGAGGGAATTTTAAAAGGGAAGAAGGGAGATAGAAGCCCATGGTTAAGCTGTATGTGAGCAGATTCTGGCAAATCAGACTCTTTAAAATAATATACTTTCTCATTGCATTTGGCTTGAAGTTTCTTTAATGATCGTGTTTTTTATGTTTCCTGCTCCTCTGGTCTGAGGTGTCAGGCTTTCCTGGAGGGCCTTTTCCTAGCTACTCCTCTCTCCTGCATGGCCACAAATAACCAGGCATTGAGACACCTTATAATTCCAGATGAGGCTCCCTCTGGCTGAGGGCTCTGTGGGGCAGGAGCTTTCTCATCCTCACTGTGCCCCTGGGGATCATGCATGCCCACACCATGTTTCAATGGAGTCTAAGAGGCACTTTTCCTTTCAAACATTTTAGCATCTCAGAAATGGGATTGCATATTACCATTGATTGCATAGCACAAATGAGAAAAACATTTTTAATGGGCTGTGTTTTTCCCTGGTGGTAGAACAGAATGGCATCTTAATCAGTGGTGATATAGATTTAATGAACTGTGGAGGCAGTGCTCAGTTATACTTTATTGAATGAATGTATGCAATAACATATCCCCCTGGTTCTCGTTCAGGTAAAAAGGAAATGCTTCAGGTTAGTTCTGGATTGTGCATCAGCCACTGACAAGGTGGAGCCCTTGGAGGGTTGTCCTGTGGTTGTCGTGGCTGAGCATGTTGCTGCTGTGTGTATACTTGCCCTTCAGGGGAGCTGGTAGATGGCTTTGCTCATTCTTTCAAATGAAACGTTGGATCAGTTAAGACATACCCCAGAGAAGCCAGTTTTAAAATAATAAGCAGTGCTTTTGTCTTCATTGTCCAGAAAGTGCTTAATGTTCGTTCTACTTTGGATTACATATCTATGAATATTTCTCTTGAATTTCACGAAGATACATTGGTAGAGGAGCAATGATTTCTTTCTCTCAACAGAACAAATTGTATATTTCATTGGGACAAAATAACTTTTTAATAAGTTAGAATGCCCTATTCATTAGCCTCGCCATTACCATCATCTCTTAGGTTTCCAACTGATAGAAGAGACAAGTACATTTCCTACCCTTCTAATTTTAGAATCCACACTCTAAATGTCAACTTGTATAGGTAAAGTCACACCCTAATATTAAATACTCTGCTGTTCTTTAGTGTTCAAATCTCAATATAGTTTGGTTTCCTTTGAATGGAAAATTTGAATCTGACTCTGATATTGCAGCAGGATCTGTTATACCCTTCTTTGTGTGAACAGGTCAGGAAAAACCACAGGAATATACATACGTCAGTGCCAATGCCTGAGCTAGGAAGGGAGGCAGTGTGTAAATACCAAGCATGTGCTAGGATAGGGCCTTTATATAAAAGGTATCCGCACTATTAAGATATATGAAATACTTTGGGGGCATTCATTATATAGCCATTTAAACAAGCGGTGCTTTTAACTTCTAAATTGTTTGATAAATGTGTCAGGAGACTCTCAGGGAACTAAACACAATTTGTGGCTTAGATAAATATTTATATATTTGCCAGGTAGCTTGAATTTTGAAAATATGCAATATCATTGCATGTATATACACATAAAATGCAATATCTGAAGGCAAATTTATATATCATATTTAGAAATAGAGCTGTGCATATAAAGGAAAATGAAAGTAGAGCATTAAAAAGTGCTTACCAGCCTATGGCAGTGACATCTCAATCACTGATGCAGTATTTTTTCTATAATAATTTGATGTTTACATATGAGTACATAAAAGTAAATAACATGGAAAAAGACAGTTGTAATGAAATTTTTATTTTCATTTTTTTCCTAAGCATTTTGATTTTTAAACACTGTTCTGACTGTCATCAAATCAGCCGAGTTGAAAATTGAGTTGCATTGATGGAGACAGCCTATTTTGATCATTCAGTCCCAAAAGACCTTTTCTTGAGGGATATTCCTCTCTGGTTTATTAGGTCGGAATAGTTTTTTATAGCTCTAATTTATTCTTTTGTATACACCACATGAAGATAATGTCTATAAGTATTTAAAACTGATTTTTTAAATCTGGGTATTTGGTGTCATGGACATGGACACATCTCAAAAAGTAGAATGAGTATGAGACTGGGTGCCTGCCTCAGGTTTTGAAGACATTGGTCTTTCAGTCTCCCCAGTGCTGTCTTACAGAGTCAGTTGCAGTGCAAACAAAGTATAATATGTGGGCCCTTCTCATCAGGAGTTTACAAGCAAACTGTGCTTATAGGAACTTCCAGTGTAAAGTGCTGGATGGGGTGGGGTGGTGGTTAGAGAATAGAAATACATATTAATGTGGTATATGTACAATAAGGAAGTAGAGGGCCCTTTGATGGGGAAGAGATGGCAACTGGAGCCATCAGGAATAGATTTGTAGAGGAGGTGGCATCTGGGCTGGTCCTTGGAAGGCAGGTGGGAATAGCAGGGTATCCTTGGGTGCTGATGGTGAGGGAGATGAGCAGCCAGTACATGAGGGACGGGAAGTGGGGGGGCAGCAGAGAGACTGCCTGGACTGGCATCACTTTAAAAGTGGTGAGAATAGCAGTAACTTGGTAGGTTGTGGTCAGATCATAAAAACAGTGAGAACTAAGCAATTAATTTTACATTTGGTGTTTCGGGCTAAGGGGATCTCTATCAGGTACCCGAGCCGAGCACTGTTATGAAAGCAGCGCTTTCACAGGTTGGCAGCAGGGAGCCTAGGGAAGGCGGCTGAAACAGTCCAGGCACACCATCGTGATGACAGAGGCTTCTCACAGCTGGGAAGGCGAGGACGAGATTGCAGACGATTGTCCCAAAATATTGATCGTGGAGTTCTCATGGCCATGTGCTATAAATAACCGGCCAAGATTTCATCTTAAGGAAATCTGTTTGTAAATTTAGATTTTGGACAACAGTCTTAACTGAGCAGCTAGTTTGTGTGCAGTGACAAAAACAGGATCAATGTAGAAGCAAGCAACTGAAGCTCAAAATCTTTCTGATCCAGAACGACGCGGGAATCGGTATGATTTAAACTGTAAAAACATAAAGTAGGGTAAAAAAGTTTTATCTATTAAAAGTTAAATTTAGATAATTTAACGAGGAATGGAATCTCCCTTTACAAGAATGCCATCACCCCTGCCCCCCTGAAAACAGCACAAGGCAAGCAGTGTAGTATGTGGGCCCTGGAATCCTGCTGGCCTGGTCCACTTCCTGGCTATGTGGTTACTAGCTTTTGGCCTTGGGAAGGCCCATTTCTGCATCTCTAACATGGAAATAATAGCTGTATACACCACTGAGAGTTCCTGCAAAAGCTAAAGGAGATACCCCATATACAGTGTGTGGCATATAATGGGCACTCAATAAAAGGTAACAAAGGGAATACAATCTCTTTTTTTGTACTCAACTTTTTTTTTCGTAGTTTATTTTTTTCTTTATTGATTAAGGTATTATATATGTGTCCTTAACCCCTTATTGCCTTCCCCCACCCCAGCTCATGCCCTCATCCCCCTAGTGTCTGTGTCCATTGATTAGGCCCATATGCATGCATACAAGTCCTTTGGTTGATCTCTCCCCTTTCCCCCGACCCTGCTCTGCCTTCCTTCTAAGGTTTGACCTTCTGATTCATTCTTCTCTGTCTCTGGATCTGTTTTTGTTCATCAGTTTATGTTTTTCTATATATTCCACAAATGAGTGAGATCATGTGATACTTATCTTTCTCTGACTGGCTTATTTCACTTAGCATAATGCTCTCCAGGTCCATCCATGCTGTTGTAAATGGTAGGAATTCCTTCCTTTTTACAGTAGCAAAGTATTTCATTGTGTAGATGTACCATGTTTTTCTAATTCATTCATCTGCTGATGGTCACTTAGGCTGTTTCCAAATCTTAGCTATTGTAAATTGTGCTGCTATGAACATAGGGATGCATATATCCTTTCTGATTGGTGTTTCTAGTTTCTTGGAATATATTTCTAGAAGTGGAATCACTGGGTCAAATGGGAGTTCCAATTTTAGTTTGAAGAAACTCCATGCTGTTTTCCACAGTGGCTGCACCAGTCTGCATTCCCACCAGCAGTGCACAAGGGTTCCTTTTTCTCCACATCCTTGCCAGCACTTGTCATTTGTTGATTTGTTGATGATAGCCATTCTGACAGGTGTGAGATGGTACCTCATTATTGTTTTGATTTGCATCTCTCGGATGATTAGTGACTTTCAGTATGTTTTCATATGTCTTTGGGCTTTCTGTATGTCCTCTTTTGAAAAGGGTCTATTTAGGTCCTTTGCCCGTTTTTTGATTGGATTGTTTATCTTCTTTTTGTTAAGTTGTATGAGCTTCCTTTGTACTCAACTTTTAGGAGAAAGAAGGAAATATCAATAAGTGAGACTCACATGAGTATTCAGAATACTTGTCTTTTCAAAAGGAAGAGAAAAAGCTAATGGCATATAGCTTTCAATTGTGTGAACTTAGCTTATTCTTTACAATTTGCGCATGTATAGACTCCAGTAATGACCCTAAAGATTTTCAAGGATCGTCATCAAAGAAAACTCATCTTATTTAACATACTGTGTTTACTAAGATAGAACGTTAGATTAACAGAAAATGATTTAGGAGGAATGACTCACCGTAAAGGGTTTGCTAGTTAGCGTCCCAAATTAAATTTCTTCTAATCCTACATTCCCCCATTCTTCTCAGTGCCTTCCACTTTTCTTTTGGAAGTGAACACCATCACCCACTGCTTTGGCCATCTTCTTTTGTGCATATGTTGGCAAGTTTCAGAATATACCAATCAGACACTTATTGATTTGATAAATCAGTTTTCTTTTAATGTGGCTAACTGGAATACATTTGGGATTTGTAACATTTGTAAAAATGAAAAACAAAGAAACAAATACAAAATAATGTGAGCAAAATGTCACTTACTGAACATGATAAAGCCAGAGCTCATCTCTCTTGGTTAGAACTCTCTGAAGGAGTTGGCTGCCCCTTCACAGATTATCAAGGCCCCGTTGAAGATTAAAATGAGAGCTGTGGGACAATAAGTGACCCATTACAGCAGCAAAACATGCAAACAGAAAAGGAGATCTAATGTCTTTCTGCACACTCTGATTTTTTTTCTTTCTTAGCCTAATATACCTATTTAGCCTAATTTAGTTTTAGCTTTCATTATTCTTTCTAAAATTACAATGTGTGCATGAAGATTGGAATGTTTTCCTCTAGCAGGAATTAGAATGTATGTAAAATATTGTTCTCCCTGCCTTCGGGGAATGATAAGTCACATATCTCTCTTGCTGTCTCTGTGTCAGGTCAGGCTGCAGTAGGAACACATCTCAGGGGACCCATGATGGCAATGGTTCTTCTTGTCCCGCATTTCCCCCCCCCCGCGCCCCCCCAACGGAACCAGCAGCCCCACAGTCTTGCATCTAGTAGACTGGCTTATGTCATCAAAGTGTTAGCACCAGTAAACAATGGAAGTATAACCATTTCTTTTTAGATTGTGAAACTAACCATACAAAGTTATTTTTAGATTTGGTACAAGTTTAGAAAATAAATGTGGTCGAATCTACTTTTAAGAAATGACAACAATACATGGGGTTTGCATTTTAAGTTTTAGATTGCAAGAGAGAAAGGATGGGGCTGCTAAGGATGCTGGTGGTTAGAACAGAAACTTGGGAACAGGTCAAGGTTCTGGAATCAGTTCTTCACTCTCAGCTGCCATCATCACCATCTTTTTGGCTTCTCTGGGCCAAGTGTTAACAATTCTTAAGTGTTTCCATAGATTATATAGAGAACTTTGAGCAAGTGCCACACACTCCCCTGCTTTCCTTAAAGCCCGTGTGATGGATTCCTCCCATCATTCAGTCTGCAAGTTTTTATTGAGTGCCTACTATGTGCAGGGAACAAGATCACCTTGGATGGGTGCAAAAGGCACTACATCTTGACAGAATTCCACCTCTAGTTTTTATAAGATCTTTGTATGTTTACTTTATATTATATAGATACACATAGATAGATAGATTTAAAATCGTCCTAATGAAGGCTTTGAATAGGAGCTCAAGAAACACGTAACGTAAGAATAAATGAACAGCCAGTTTGGCTGAGTGTATAGAGCATCGGCCTGCGGACTGAAAGGTCCCAGGTTCGATTCCGGTCAAGGGCATGTATCTTGGTTGCGGCACATCCCCAGTAAGGGGGCGTGCAAGAGGCAGCTAATCGATGTCTCTCTCTCGTCAATGTTTCTAACTATCTCTCTCTCTTCCTCTCTGTAAAAAATCAATAAAATATATTTTAAAAAAAGAATAAATGAACAAACCATACTGGTGTGGCTCCCACTGATACTTTTCCACAGCCTGCTCAGACTCCAAGGTCTCTCCTGTGTCTAGGGAGTTTCAGGAATGTCAGGAATGCGGTAGCGTTGGCGAGTTAGTTCCTCTTTGACACATTTCTGAGTTGACCAGTTTCTTGGGCAGAATGAATAGTGGCAGAAGATGTGGAAGCCACCTGTGGCCTCTGAGAACTCTCTGTGACTCCCTCCCTGAACTCTGGCATATCCCCTCCTCTCTCCCACCCCAACAGCCCAAGTTTGTTTCCCCAGTGAGAGAGTAGGGCCTGGGAAGAATTTTCTCCAAATTGCATTCAACTTTCCATATTCATGATTATGTTTGAATTTAGCTACAAGAAAAGGCATCAAAAGTAGTACTCAAGACATTAGGTTTAAAAATATGTTGAGATTAATATTTTATTTTTTAAACATTAGTTTTCAATTACAATTGACATTCAATATTATTTTATACTAGAAGCCCGATGCACAAAATTTGTGCACGGGGAGGGGTGGGGGGTGGAGTGTCCCTTAGCCCAGCCTGCACCTCTCCAATCTGGGACCCCTTGAGGGATGTCTGACTGCCTGTTTTAGGCCGGATCCCACAGGCAGTCCAACATTCCTCTCACAATCCAGGATTGCTGATTCCCAACTGCTCGCCTACCTGTCTTCCTGATTACCCCTAACTGCTTCTGTCTGCCAGCCTGTTCACCTCTCATCACTCCCCTGATAGCCTGATTGATGCCTAACTACTCCTCTGCCAGCCTGTTTGCCCCTAACTGCCCTCCCCTGCAGGCTTGGTCACCCCTAACTGCCCTCCCATTCAGGCTTGATCACCCCTAATTGCTCTCCCCTGCAGGCCTGGTCTCCCCCAACTGATCTCCCCTGCAGGCCTGGATCCCCCCAACTGCCCTCCCCTGCTGGTCTGATTGCCCACAATTTCCCTCCCTTGCAGGCCTGGTCCCTCCCAACTGTCCTCCCCTGCTGGCCATCTTGTGGTGGCCATCTTGTGTCCACATGGGGGCAAGATCTTTGACCACATGGGGACAGCCATCTTGTGTGTTGGAATGATGGTCAATCTGCATATTATACTTTTATTAGATAGGATAGAGACCTGGTGCATGGGTGGGGGCTAGCTGGTTTTGCCTGAAGAGTGTCCCAGATCAGGGTGGGGGTTCCCTTGGGTTGCGGGGCAGCCCAGTGATACAAGTGGAGGCCTTGGTATCTGGTATTTATTTATCTTCTACAATTGAAACTTTGTAGTCTGTAGTGAAGCCAAGCCTCCTGCTTGCTCCATGGTGGCAGTCGTTTCTCTTGGGATTTATTTATCTTCTATAATTGAAGCTTTGTAGCCTTAAGCAGAGGCCAAGACAGGCCAGGGCTGCAGAAGCTTGGCTTCCTCTATCACCGGGGGCAACCTTAGCCTCCTGCTCTCTCCAACTCCGTGGCTGTCACCATTTTTGTTGGGATTTATTTATCTTCTAAATTGAAACTTTGTAGCCTTGAGTGGAGGCCTGGACCCACTAAGGTGTGTGGAAAGCTTGGCTTCCTCCATCTCCCAGAAAACCCAATCTTCCCTCCTGCTCCCTCTGTGGCCACAATCATCTTGGTTGGGATTAATTTGCATACCAACTCCTGATTGGCTTGTGGGTGTGGCTTATGAGAATGGCTTGGTGGTGTAGCAGAGTAGTGGTTAATTTGCATATTGCTCTTTTATTAGATAGGATTAGATTCAGGTGTACAGGATAGTATTTAGACAATCATATGCTTTACAAAACATTCCCCATTTTTTCCAGCACTCACTTGGTATCATACATAATGCAACATTATATTCCCTGTGCTGTACATATTGTGACTATTTTGTAACTACCAATTTGTACTTCTTTATCCCTTCACCTTTTTCACCCCATCCCAAATAGATGATTAAGATTAAGATTTTAAATGAAAGAATTACTTTGGAAACACTAATACATCTCCAGGTTTAAGTGAGACAGTCCCTCTGGTTGGTTTAGAAAGTGGTCGGCAAACTCATTAGTCAACAGAGCAGCAAACCATGGCTCTCGAGCCGCATGTGGCTCTCGAGCTGCGGTTTGCCAACTGCTGGTCTAGAATGATAAGCAGAGTTGAGCACCCTCTTCCCCTTCCATCTCCCTCTCTCTCAGGTGATTTTCACACAAAATGTTAGTGGGTCCAAGATATAGTTTTCTCTGGAACCCTCATTCTGCTGAATTTTCCCCATAGAATTATTATAATTCTTTTTGAAATAGAATATGCAAAGTCTTGAATTTTATTACAGAATTTAATATCAATAATTACTTAAAATTTAATGAACTTCACTACTGATTTAATTGCTTTTGAGTAGTTCCACTTAACTTATTAAAGAGAAGCAAGGACGTATTCATTTAATGAGCAGCAGAAGTCTTGCCCTCACATCTGCCTACATTCTCTTTTCAATTAATCAATTATAGTCCGATGGTGTGTAATTACACATTAAGAAAGTTATTGGATATCTCAGCATGCCTGTCCCGAGGGGCTCATGAATACACGAATATAACACACCTGTAATGACCTGCACTCACATCTGCAAATTACACTCATTTCTCTCTCTTTGCTAAATCAAGATGAGAGCAATTACCATTAATTTTTCCAGTTACATCTCATCAGTGTGATATGGAAGGAGAAAGTGAAAAAGAAACACTGGAAGAAAAGTAAAATGGTGAAAGTAGCTTCTGAGAGGACAGTGGTCACCCACCTGAACTGTGTCTACTGAATCACACAAACACTGGAGAAAGCAGGCCAGCATTATTGGAACACAAATACTGACTTGCTTTTCAGCTTCCTTCAGTCTCCTGATGAGAGATGCAGGAAAACCTTTTGAAATTACATTCAGGCAAATTTGCCTGGCTTGTTTCAAATCAAACCAAAGTCTGGAACTGATCCCCATGCAGGAGGACTAAGCCCCTGCATAGCAACTAAGCTGTGTTAAAAAAAAAAAAAAAAAAAGAAAGAAAGAACCCACTAAAAATGCAACATAAAAGAGCAAATCTTACTACATTAATGGCCTAAAGACTCTGGTTATGGGAAGGGGTCTATTCCTGTATGTCCTTCTGATTTATGCTAAACCAGTAAAATTGAATGAGAACCTCTTAGTCCAAATTATATAGTCAGAAGCATTCTAAATGCCTATACCAACCAAGTGATTTTAAGTAAAATGCCCTGTTAAAATAAGCTTTTGATGTCTGCACAACTCCAACTCAAGAAGCAATCTGTTGACATTTTCAGCAAATGCTATCTTAGTCTGAGACAGAGGCAGCAGTGGCTTCTTCAGTATAAGTGCTTCTCCCCTTCACAGCCTCCTCCTCCTCAGAAAAAACCCTGCTTCTGTTATCCGCTCAATGAAGCACTGACAAGGTCAAGTCTCCTGTGATTAATGGCTGTCCATCAGAATAGAAAGAGAGATACATTGATACTCAGCTAGCAGATGCTCATGAACATGCAAATGAATGTGGCGAGCCTTCTTGGTAGGGAAGGATTTGCTTTGTTGATGTTTTTAACTGCAGCCAATTTTGGGCATTTTGTGTACTGTTTTCTCTGCTTATAGCCACTGGCTATGCACACTCTAGCGTCACTCGGGCAAAGCCTTCCTCTCCGTGTGCCTCCTGGGGATGCCCAAGACCCCCTTGGCCTGGACAGAGGATGTGTGTCAGCAGCAGAAACACCCGGTGTACTTTGAGGGTGTGTCTTTTCCTGGCACTCCTGGCCTGTCGGGACAAATGTCTGTGTCCAAGGGGCCGTCTTCCTGTGTGGGCTGCATTTGTGGCATCTCATGGGCCTACATAGGGCTGACTTGTAAATAGTGGCCACCACATAAAACATGCCATCTGTGCCCCTGTGGGAAGTAGGATGGAACACAAAAAAAGATCTATTCCAGGAATATGAACTGATGTTTACAGACATGCCAGGGCTGGCTTTTAAAACACAGTGGAAAACTGTCTCAAAAGCATTTTAAGTACCACGTAATAGAAGTCTCTCCCCGCCCCCCCCCCAAAAAAAAGTGTTGTAGGACCATGGAGGAAACCTCTATACCCAGAGAGCTATACTGAGCTGGTATGTCCACATCAGTTCGCTTGGTCCAGAAATGTGAGATATGGTGAGGTCTTGGCAGGAGTTCCTGGGGAAGCAGGGCAGGAAGGTAGAAGTTGCCTGTGGCTCACATGCTTTAGAGGTCCAGAGTCCCTGTAATTGTTTCTTTAAAACTGGAGGATAAAGAGATAAGCTTGGGTTGAGCAAGTTGGATTGCTGTAGGAAAACTAGAGGCCCGATGCATGAAATCCGTGTAAGGGGCTTGACCCTCACAGCCCTGGCTGCCCCAGCCCTCACAGCCCTGGGTTCATCCTGAAAGTCACCCGGATGGTTTTTCTGCCGTTCAGTCTAATTAGTTCTTTATTATATAGGATTTCCTTATTTCAGGGCTGTTTGTGGGGCATTCTTTATTGGGACATTATACCCCTAGGCAGACAGAGAGACCTTGGCTGTGGGAGTGATGACCACATGTCCCAGAATTTGCATGACCTTCCAATTTCACATTTACTGTCTGTTTTTATAAATCAGTGATCCACAGATGGGTTCAGGTGCCCAGCATTTGGAAATAGTGCCATTCCTGAAAACACCATGAATTACTGACCCATTGTGTGAACTGGGAGTGATTTTTCGCCACCTATAATACACATGAGAAAAATTGTGTATTCACAAATATATAATCAAGCTAACAAAGTGGATTGACCGTTTCTGGTTTCCATTAGTATTCCTTTGCCGCCTGCTTGTTGATTTTGTCATCGTTGAATGCTCGTTAGCAAAAACAGCTGCCTTGGTCTGTGAGATAAGTCCTTTCCTAATGAAGCTGGGTAATTCTTGTTTATGCATCCTGCAGTTATTGTCTTGTGACGTGAGCCTGTTTCCCGGCACATTTCTGTTCTGGAGACCTGGCCACTCTGTTTATGAATATATGGGGGTGTCTCTTGAAGGGAGTGGGTCTCATATTTCTAAACTCAATCCCGAACCTCTACCCTTACCCCTGTTGCCATCTATCTCCCCTGCCGACTTCCTTCCCTTCAGAAACCAAGAAGGGTGAGGGCAGGGGAGGGATGGGTAGGTTTTCTTGGCTTTCAGTACAGTATGCCAATGAGGACGCCCCCTAGTGATATGTGGTCTAATAACACCCTTCAAGTTGTTCCTGGAATTGGATCCTGTGTCTGGACCCAACCCTGCAAATTGGGCCTGTAAATTTGATATTTTAGAATCTTGAGGCAGACCTGATGTGTATGTGTGTAGGGGGGGAGGGTGTAGGAGTGTGGGGGTGGGGGGGTGCCCTCACATGCGTGCATGTGTACCTGCAATAACTTCGACTGGAGGTTCAAGTTATGAGGGCTTTTAAATATATCCAATGATGAGAGAGAATCATTGATTGGCTGCCTCCTGCCTGGCCCCTACTGGGGAAAGAGCTCACAACCTGGGCATGTGCCCTTGACCGGAATTGAACCTGGGATCCTTCAGTCTGCAGGCCAATGCTCTCTCTCCACTGAACCAAACCAGCTAGCGCAAGTTATAAGGGCTCTTACTAGTATATCACAGTACTGTGAAATGCTGAAGGTTCTCTGGCCACCTGCCCCCCAGAATTCCTCCCTGGCCACATTTCCTGCAGGTTCCAGTCATCTGTCAGCCTGGTTAGAGCCATCTTTCACTCCTCCCACTTCCTCTCTCATCAGTCCGCTTGCTCACCCCCATGCGCAAATTTCCCTCAACTTTTTTTAGCTGAACAGACCAACTACCACCGCCAGGCAGCCTTTGCGCTTTCTGTATTCTCCGGGTACGTCTCCTTTTGTCCTCTCATATTATATGTTGTAGGCGTGTGTCCTATAATTATATTTCCCAGGGGAAATAAAGCAAGTGAAAGAGGGCTGATGCTTGTGCTGGAGCCCAGGCAGCTGCCATCCGTAGACCCGTGTGGGGCCAGCAGGGCAGACGTGCGGGGAGCCCAGGGCGGTGACCCTCAGGGGTTACTGCCTCTTGCTCATTTAGCTTCCCTTATCCGACCAGAGATTATCCTGTCATAGCTAAATCTTGAAGGCTTCTAATTAAAGCTGAGGAAAAAAAAATAGAAGGGAAAAAAAGTAAATTTGCAAAATCAGTGCATTAATGTTTCTCCCCAGTGGTCTGGGAGAAAACAAAAGCGGTTTGATTGCAGTTAACAGCTCCAGCTGCCCAGTTCCCAGGCAAACGGTGTGTCCTCAGGAGCAGAGTTTGAGAACCACTCCCCCTCATTTCTGAGAATGTCCTAGGGCAGTGGTCTGCAAATTGTGGCAGGTGAGCCACATGCAGCTCTGGAGCCGCGGTTTGGGGCTCTGTTGACTAATGAGTTTGCCCACCACTGCGTAAGGCATTACCCTTACCCAGAAATTTTGACTTCAGATTAAAGATATTAGTACATTATTAAAATGTTTTTTAAGTGTTTTTCCCTATGGCAGTGGTCGGCAAACTCATTAGTCAACAGAGCGGCAAACTTCGGCTTGTGAGCCGCATGTGGCTCCAGAGCCGCAGTTTGTCGACCACTGTAACCTCGGGAGTTCCAACCCTCAGCACCCTGGTGTGCCTTCCAGATGCCTCTGGTCCAGGAAGCAAATTCCAGTCTTTCCTCAGACGTTGTGCCCTGGTTTGTTCTCCTTGACTGTGGGCTGACCCTCTAGCCCCAAACTGCCTGTAGTCCTCTCACTGCTCAGAATGTGGTCCGCCCACCAGCAGTGTGCACTCCACCCAGGTCCCTGGCAGAAATGCAGGTTCTCAGGCCCCACCTCACCAACTGCATTTCCAGTGGGTCCCCGGGGATTTGCGTACATGCTGAAGTTTGAGAAGCTCTGGGCCAGAGTATGATGGCAGATTTTTACCCTGTAAACTTGGGTTTGCTTCTGTGGGCTCCTTATAATTACAGGACACACGCCTACGACATATTCACCCTCCTCTCCCCATCCCCAGAGTCTCTCGCAGCCATGAAGAAACTTGGCATGGACAACAGAGAGAATTCTTGCCCACAGCTGAGAGAGTGTCCTGCTGGGAGTCTCTAGAAGGAACAGCTGGGGGCGAGGGAAGGTGGCTGGCAGCGGTGATGGGGGACACAGCCAGGAGGGAGTGCAGTCCCACCGGAGGTTAAGCCCACAACTACCTCTGCAGGTTTGATGTCTGAGTCGTAGGGCTCTCAATTAGGAAGAAAAGGTGAGGCAGCACATGGGAGATAAATCCAAAACGGTCTCTGGTGCCTGGAATTTGGGCTTCATTGTTTAACCCCTGGAACCTTAAAGAGGATTCCCACCTCTGAGCTCACCTTAGAGGAGGTAGCCTTTGCTTTCTCCTGCTCAGGCAGATAGAGAGCCACGTGCTGTGGGAGGGTAGCTGGGTCAAACCCTCCCTCCCCCACCCACGACTTCAAAGTAGCTGCAGTGGTGCCCAACGTGGGGCTTCTCAGCACCCCACCTCTCCCACCTCTCCCCACCAGCACAATGAACAGATGAGGGAGATTAGCGCATGGCAGACTGGGAGGCCTTGGATTTCTCATAATCTAGGGACAGAGTCTGTTGTCCACACCAAGAAAGGGGATGGGGGAAAAGGTATGTGTGACAAGGGATTGGGGCCAGTGAACATTTGTCCCTAAGTCCAGTCCTGGAGACATGTTCTGGGTGATGTTACTGATGAAGCTACTGTATAGTTTTCAGAACACCTGGTTTCAGATGTGCTACTTGTTGTCACTATAAATCACTGAGGTGATATGGGGCTCTATCTATACTTTCCAGTCTGCCTTACCCATCCCACCCAGCAGAACAAATATTGGTCAGATCATGTGTCTCGTTTTTTGTTGTTGTTTTGTTCAGGCAGTTAGTGACAGTTTACTGCACAACAATAAGTAGACAGTTAACTTACAGGATCACATCTAAGGCCACCTGGGCTTTCTGGGACAGGCCCAATGTGATATATTCTGGCCTGTTATCACTCAGCTCCCCAGGAACACGGATGTGCCTCTAGTGGATCTCTCGTTCTGCTGCTAGTGTCAAATACTTGCCTTGTTGCAGAAAAAAATGAAGTTAATGAGTATAATTTTTTGTTCATTTAAGAGTGTCTCTTCTAATTTTTCTTAAGCATTTGGTATCTGGTACCTATTGTAGCAAGCATATGCCCACACTGGACCATCCAAATAAGCAATAGGATTAATGTGAAGGACTCAGAAAGAGCTGGACATGTGCAGTTCAACAGCCTTAGTGTGCATGTGGGAAGTAGGTGGCTCCAGGTTGGGTTTTCTTGATTTATGTACATACAGTATAGTCAACTAATCATTTTTTTTACTTTATTTTTTGTGGATTTAAAAAAATCTTTATTATTCAAGTTATTACATATGCCCCCCCCATTTACCTCTTCTAGCCGCCCCCCC